>JARQOD010000007.1:9396976-9493547 GCA_033576555.1 Oophaga sylvatica
CAGAAGAAGATGGAGTAAAGCAGGCGCCTCTTCAGAGCAGGGGGACATAGGTGAGTACTGGCATTTTGTTTTTTTTTCTTAATGCTCGGTCCAGTCTATCATGCCAATTGGAGAACTATTACTGCCTATTGGGGAAATTTACCTGTCTACTGGGGAGCTGTGCTACCTATTGGGGACATTTACCTGCCTATTGGGGACCTGTGCTGCCTATTGGGGACCTGTGCTGCCTATTGGCGACTATGCTGCCTATTAGGGACTATGCTGCATACTGGTGACATATTCCTGCCTATTGGGGACCTGTGCTGCCTATTGGGGACCTGTGTTGCCTATTGGGGATATTTACCTGCCTAGTGGGGACTACGCTGCCTATTGGGGACATTTATCTATTGGGGACTATGCTGCCTATTGGGGACCTACAGCGGGTTCGGAAAGTATTCAGACTCCTTTATATTTTTCATTCTTTGTTTCATTGCAGTCATTTGGTAAATGCAAAGCAGTTCATTTTTTTTCTCATTAATGTACATTAATGGGCCAACTTCTCAGTTGGCTACAGGTTCTATGCTAGGGACGGGCTGCACCTCAATGGGAGGGTGCAAATGTGTTGGGGGAGAAAATGACTAGAAGGTTGGAGGAGTGTTTAAACTAGGGACTGGGGGGAGGGTATTCATTTTATAGAAGGGGAAGAGAGTGCAGATAAAGACCTGGGCACAAATAATGAAATTGGGGGTGGGGTGGCATGGGGGGTGGGGTTAGAACAGTTAATAATTTAAGAAAGAATAGAGGTACAGAGAGATACATAAAGTGCATGTATACTAATGCCAGAAGCCTCACCAACAAAATGGAGGAATTAGAATTAATTTTGTTGGAACATAATTATGACAGGGTGGGGATATCTGAGACATGGCTGGATAAGAGCCATGACTGGGCGGTTAATTTACAGGACTATAGTCTGTTCAGAAATGACCGTACAAATAAGCAAGGGGGGGTGTTTATATGTAGAATCATCTTTAAAATCCATCCTGTGTGATAATATATGTGAATCTAATGAAGATGTAGAGTCCCTGTGGGTGGAGACAAGGGGAAAGGGGGAAAAAATAATAAATTACTGATAGGGGTGTGTTATAAGTCTCCAAAAATAATGGAAGCAACGGAGAATATCCTCATAAAGCAAATAAATGAAGCAGCGACTCAAGGAAAAGTCATTATTATGGGGGACTTCAACTACCCTGAAATACATGGGGGAACAGAAATCTGCAGTAGTAGGTTTTTGACAACTATGAAAGACAATTACCTTTCACAACTAGTTCAGGACCCAACAAGAAGGGGGGCACTGCTAGACCTAATATTAACCAACAGGCCAGACCGCATATCAAATATAAGGATTGGGGGTCACTTGGGTAATAGTGATCACAAAATAATAAGTTTTCATGTATCCTTTAATAAGATGTGTAGTAGAGGGGTTACAAGGACATTAAACTTCAGGTAGGCAAATTTACAATGGATGAGAGATGATCTTGGTGCAATTAACTGGGATGATATCCTGAGACACAAAATACACAAAGAAAATGGTAGACCTTTATTAGCATCCTGAATGGGACCTGTGCACAATATATACCCTATGGGAATAAACATCCTAGAAATAGGAGGAAACCTTTTTTTGAACAGTGTTTACACAAGAAAATCCCATGACAGATAACATGGTCAATGATAAAAAAAATTTCTCCATTAAATGTCACCTGCTTAACCCACCAGGAAATACAGTGGCGTCTAAAAATCACTAAAGTTGACAAATCCCTGGGCCCGGATGGGATACAACCCCAAGTACTCCAGGAATTAAGTACAGTCATAGATAGATCATTAGATCATAGATAGATCACAGACAGAAAATAAAATGAGCAAACGCTGGGGCCACAAGCTGACTAAATAGGATAGGACAGGAGAGATTACTTTCTGCAACCCAGAAAACCCTACAAAAATCCAACAATTCTGATTACAAAAATACTGAGATCACACAATCTCGCCACCCACTAAATCAGATCTCAGTGTGAACAAAACCAAGCTGCAGCCACTGAAAAAACATGAAAAAGAAAATGAACAAATAACAGTGGCTTCAGATAAACTGAGAGGAGCACAAGCCCCCCGGAGGGGACCTGGTTGACCTCCACAGAAGTGCAGGGAACAATGCAAAAAGCAAACACAAAAATAAAAGCAGAAAATATCTTATCTGATAGCAGAAGATGCAGGCAAGACTCAGTAAACTTCCAAATGAACCAGGAACCACAATTGAGACAAGAACAATTGATCACCAGCAACCATCATGGGAGGGAACCTCCCTTATATCAGACCAGTCAGTGAACCCAGATTGCCATTCCTCGCTGAAAGGTTCAGTATGGTCTGTAACCACCAGAGGGAGCCTCTGCTCAGAAACCATCTCTAGCACATTCATAACAGGCCAGTGTCAGGCAGCTGCTGCAAAGACAAATAAAATAATGGGATGCATTAAAAGAGGCATAGATGCTCATGAAGAGAACATAATTTTACCTCTATACAAGTCACTAGTGCGACCACACTAAGAATACCGTGTACAGTTCTGGTCTCCAATGTATAAGAAAGACATAGCTGAACTGGAGCGGGTGCAGAGAAGAGCGGCCAAGGTTAATAGAGAACTGGGGGTCTGCAATATCAAAACAGGTTATTACACTTGGGGTTATTTAGTTTCGAAAAACGAAGGCTTAGGGGTGATCTTATTACAATGTATAAATATATGAGGGGACAGTACAAAGACCTTTCTAATGATCTTTTTACTCTAAGACCTGTGATGGGGACAAGGGGGCATCCTCGACATCTGGAGGAAAAAAGGTTTAACCCCTTTCTGCCATCCGACGTACTATCCCGTCCAGGTGACCTGGGCCCGTATGACCATGGACGGGATAGTACGTCCCATGTGATCGGACGCGCTCCAGGGGGAGCGCGGCAGGGAGTCAGCTGATTATCATATGCGCCCAAACAGTAGTTTACCCCCACATATGGGGTATCAGTGTACTCAGGACAAATTGCAAAATAACTCTTGGGTCTAATTTCTTCTGTTACCCTGGGGAAAATAAAAAATTGGGGGTGAAAATATCATTTTTGTGGAAAAAAATTATGATTTTTTGTTTTTACGGCTGTACGTTATAAACTTGTGAAGCACTTGGGGGTTCATAGCGCTCACCACACATCTAGATAAGTTCCTTGTGGGGGTCTATTTTCCAAAATGGAATGACTTGTAGGGGTTTCCACTGTTTAGGCACATCAGGGGCTCTCCAAATGCGACATGACGCCCGCAAACCAATCCATCAAAGTCTGCAATCCAAAATGTCACTACTTCCCTTCCGAACCCCGACGTGTACCCATACAGTAGTTTTCTCCCACATATAGGAGATCAGCGTACTCAGTACAAATTGGACAACAACTTTTGGGGTACAATTTCTCCTGTTACCCTTAGGAAAATAAAAAATTGGGGGCGAAAATATCATTTTTGTGGAAAAATATGATTTTTTTAATTTTCATGCTCAGGTGTTACAAACTTTAGTGAAACACCTGGGGTTCAAAGTTCTCACCACACATCTAGATAAGTTCCTTGAGGGGTTTAGTTTCCAAAATGGTGTCATTTGTGGGGATTTCCACTGTTTAGGCACATCAGGGGCTCGCCAAACACGACATGGCGTTCAGCCAACTCTGCTTTGAAACAGTCAAACGGCGCTCCTTCCCTTCCGAGCTCTGCCTTGCACCCAAACAGTGGTTTACCCCCACATATGGGGTATCAGCGTACTCAGGACATATTGTACAATAATTTTTGGGGTCTTGTTACCCTTGGGAAAATAAAAATTGGGGTGAAAAGATCATTTTTGTGGAAAAAATATGATTGTTTAATTTTATGGCTCTACTGTACGTTATAAACTTGTGTGAAGCACTTGGGGGTTCAAATTGCTCACCAAAAATCTAAATAAGTTTCTCAGGGGGTCTAGTTTCCAAAATGGGGTCACGTGTGAGGGGTTTCCACTGTTTAGGCACATCAGGGGCTATCCAAATGCAACATCGAGTCCAATCTCAATTCCAGCCAATTTTGGTTGGAAAAAGTCAAATGGCGCTCCTTTCATTCCGAGCTCTGCCGTGCGCCCAAACAGTGGTTCCTCCCCCACATATCAGGTATCAGCGTACTCAGGACAAATTGGACAACAACTTTTATGGGCCAATTTCTCCAGTTACCCTTGGGAAAATAAAAAATTGGTGAGTAAAAGATAATTTTTGTGTGAAAAAAATAGGATTTTTATTTTCATAACCGGGCATTATAAACTTGTGTGAAGCACTTGGGGGTTCAAAGTGCTCACCACAGATCTAGATAAGTTCCTTAGGGGGTCTAATTTCCAAAATGGGATCACTTGTGGGGGTTTCCACTGTTTAGGCACATCTGGGGAACTGCAAACGGAACATGACACCCATCAATGTCTGCATTCCAAAACATTATTACTTCCTTTCCAAGCCCTGCCGTGCACCCAAAAAGTCCCCCCCCACATATGGGGTATCAGCTTACTCAGGACAAATTGGACAACAACTTTTGGGGTCCAATTTTCTTGGGAAAAATCAAAAATTGGGGACTAAAAAATCATTTTTGTGGAAAATTGTTTTTTTTTTCACACCCAGGCATTATAAACTTTTGTGAAACACTTGTGGGTTCAAAGTGCTCACAACAGATCTAGATAAGTTCCATAGGGGGTCTAGTTTCTAAAATGGTATCACTTGTGGGGGGGTTTCCACTTTTTAGGGGGCTGTCCAAACGCGACATGGCGTCCAATCTCAATTCCAGCCAATTTTGGTTTGAAAACGTCAAATGGTGCTCCTTCCCTTATGAGCTCTGCCGTGCACCAAAACAGTGGTTTTCCCCCACATATGTGGTATTGGCGTACTCAGGAGAAATTGTACAACAACTTTATCTGTCTATTTTCTCTTTTTACCCTTGTGAAAATAAAAAAAAATGTTTGTAAAAGATCATTTTTGTGACTAAAAAGTTAAATGTTCATTTTTTCCTTTCACGTTGCTTCAGCTCCTGCGAAGCATCTGAAGGGTTAATAAACTTATTGAATGTTGTTTTGAGTACCTTGAGGGGTGCAGTTTTAAGAATGGTGTCACTTTTTGGTATTTTCTGCCATATAGACCCTTCAAAGTGACTTCAAATGTGAGGTGGTCCCTAAAAAAATGGCTTTGTAAATTTTGTTGTAAAAATGAGAAATTGCTGGTCAACTTTTAACCCTTATAACTTCCTAACAAAAAAATTTTTTGGTTCCACAAATGTGCTGATGTAAAGTAGACATGTGGGAAATGTTATTTATTAACTATTTTTTGTGACATATTTCTCTGTTTTAAGGGAACAAAAGTTAAAAGTTTGAAAATTGCTAAATTTTCGCCATATTTGCGTTTTTTTTAAAAAATAAACACAAGTTTTATCGAAGAAATTTTACCACTAACATGAAGTACAATATGTCACGAGAAAAAAAATCTCAGAATCGCGAAGATCTGTTGAAGCCTTCCAGAGTTATAACCTCATAAAGAGACAGTGGTCAGAATTGTAAAAATTGGCCCGGTCATTAACGTGCAAACCACCCTTGGGGGTAAAGGGGTTAAGCAAAATCACAGACGCTATTCTTTACTGTAAGAGCAGTGAAACTATGAAACTCTCTGCTGTATAATGTTGTAATGAGTGATTCCCTACTAAAATTTAAGAAGGGACTGGATGCCTTTCTTCAAAAGTATAATATTACAGGTTATATACACTTGTTTCCTAGATATTGCATTGTTCCAGCGAGCTAGTCTGATCGTCGTATGTGGAGTCGGGAAGGCATTTTTTTTCCCCAATGTAAAGCTTACTGTTTGCCACATGGTTTTTTTTTGCCTTCCTCTGGATCAACATGTTAGGGCAGGTTAGGATAGGATATGGGTTGGATTAGAAGGACAAAGTCTTCCTTCAACCTTAATAACCATGTTACTATGTTACACTCTGCACCCCATCTTGA
Source organism: Oophaga sylvatica (assembly GCA_033576555.1). Classification (NCBI taxonomy): domain Eukaryota; kingdom Metazoa; phylum Chordata; class Amphibia; order Anura; family Dendrobatidae; genus Oophaga; species Oophaga sylvatica. The sequence continues at coordinate 9,403,027 of JARQOD010000007.1, forward strand.
CTGAAAAATACTAGAAATGTAAAATTTTTGCAAATTTATTAAAAAATAAAACCAAATATCTCATGGTCATAAGTATTCAGACCCTTTGCTCAGTATTGAGTACAAGCACCCTTTTGAGTTAGTACAGCCATGAGTCTTCTTGGGAATGATGCAGCAAGTTTTCCACACCTAGATTTGGGGATGCTCTGCCATTCTTCCTTGCATATCGTCTCCAGTTCTGTGAGGTTGGATGTGAACGTTGGTAAACAGCCATTTTGAGGTCTCTCTAGAGATGCTCAATTGGGTTTGGGTCAGGGCTTTGGCTGGGCCAGTCAAGAATGGTCACAGAGTTGTTCTGAAATCACTCCTTTGTTATTTTAGCTGTGTGCTTAGGGTCATTGTCTTGATGGCAGGTGAACCTTCGGCCAAGTCTGAGGTCCAGAGCACTCTGGAATAGGTTTTCATCAAAGATATCTCTGTACTTGGCCGTATTCATGTTTCCTTCAATTGCAACCAGTCGTCCTATCCCTGCAGCTAAAAAACACCCCCATAGCATTATGCTGCCACCACCATGTTTCACTGTTGGAATTGTATGGGGCAGGTAATGAAGGGTGCCTGGTTTTCTCCACACATACCGTTTAGAATTATCACCAAAAGTTCTATCTTCATCTCATCAGACCAGAGAATCTTATTTCTCATAGTCTGGGAGTCCTTCATGTGTTTTTTTAAGCAAACTCTATGTGGACTTTCATATGCCTGGCACTGAGGAGAGGCGTTCATCTGCTATAAAGGGTCTAAGTGGTGGAAGGCTACAGTGATAGTTGACTTTGTGGACCTTTTTCCCATCTTCCTACTGCATCTGTAGAGCTCAGACACTGTGATCTTGGGGTTCTTCTTTACCTCTCTAACCAAGGCTCTTCTCCCACGATTGTGGAGTTTGGCTGGACGGCCAGGTCTAGGAAGACTTCTAGTGGTCCCAAACGTTTTCTATTTAAGGATTTTGGAGGCCACTGTGCTCTTAGGAACCCTGAGTACTGCAGAAATTATTTTGTAACCTTGCCCAGATGTGTGCCTTGCCACAATTCTGTATCTGAGCTCCTTGGCCAGTTCCTTTGACTTCATGATTCTCATTTGGTCTGATATGCACTGTGAGCTGTAAGGTCTTATATAAACAGGTGTGTGCCTTTACAAATCAAGTCCTATCAAACAATTAAACACAGCTGGACTCCAATGAAGGAGTAGAACCATCTCAAGGAGGATCACAAGGAAATGGACAGCATGTGACTTAAATATGACCATGTGATATTTCAGTTTTCTTTTTTAATAAATTTGCAAACATTTCTACATTTCTGGTTTTTATCAGTCAAGATGGGGTGCAGAGTGTACATTAATGAGAAAAAAATGAACTTTTTTGCATTTACCAAATGGCTGCAATGAAACAAAGAGTGAATAATTTAAAGGGGTCTGAATACTTTCCGAACCCAATGTATGCTGCCTATTGGGGACATATACTTGCTATTGGGGACTATGCTGCCTATTGGGGACCTATGCTGCCTATTGGGGACATTTACCTGCCTATTGGGGACTATGCTGCCTTTTGGGGACATTTACCTGCCTATTGGGGGCATTTACCTGCCTATTGGGGACTTGTGCTGCCTATTGGGGACATTTACATGCCTATTGAGGGCTATTCTGCCTATTGGGGACCTGTGCTGCCTATTGGGGACATTTACCTGCCTATTGGGGACCTGTGCTGCTTATTGGGGACATTTACTTGCCTATTGGGGACTGTGCTGCCTATTGGGGACATTTACCTGCCTATTGGGGACTATGCTGGCTATTGGGGACCTGTGCTGCATATTGGGGACAGTTACCTGCCTATTGGGGACTATGTTGCCTATTGGGGACATTTCCCTGCCTGTGTGGGCAATTTTATTGCTGGTATATTGTTTTTGTAGCGCTGTATATATATTGGTATTTTACTAATAGTAATTTGGAATCACTAGGAAACAATGATATGAAGAAAGTGAAAAATTGACTTGGAGTGTAGGATATTCAAAGAACCCATTGAAATATTGGTAAGTTTGTTGATTAAATGTTACTTGTTCTTCATTTTAAATATTGTATTTGTTCCTGTTTTGTTTTTTTACTTTAAAATATGTGCAGTGTGCACAGGAATTTGTTCATAGTTTTTTTTCAACTATATTCCGACCCTCCAATGGTCAGAGGGACAGAGAACTGGCCCCGTGTTCAGGTGTCATGATCCAGACCGGGTTTTGACTCCTGTTTTCCCTTTTTCCCGGTCTGGTTATATCAGAGGTTAACCTTTCTCAGCCTCAGTCTGGGTTCAGGTTGACTATTTATCGCCGCTGCTTACTACAGGCGATATCAGTTATAGTTTTTGCATAGGGCTGCTGTAGCTGACTCTGATTGCTCTTATTTGTCCTGTTGGATTTGCTGTCTGAACCCGTGTCTCTGTTTTCCCCTATTCCCTTCCTGACTCAGTGTTCCCCTTTAGTGTGTTGACTCCCTGGTTTTGACTTGGCTTGTATCCTGCCCTGTTTCTGTCTTTTGGCTTATCCGCTCCTGACCGTCACTGATCCTTTGGCTTGTCCTTGACCCGGAGTTTGTTCATTCCTTTGGTACTGTGTTATAGTCTAGGATTTGACCTGGCTTGTTTGACTACTCTGCTGCCACCTGGTGGCAACCTCGCTGCTGTACGACAGGCTTGCTCGGTCTAGGTGCAGTCCTGCTTCCACTCTATTGCCATCTGTGGAGCCTGCACCTACCTGCATTGCAGCAGTGTGATATTATAACTGACCAGAAACAGACAGTTTTTTTTTCTCTGCTCTGCTTTTTATGGATTCGCTGCGTACCATGGTGGATCAAATGGCTCATTTGACGCAAATGATGCAGGATCTGTCTGTGGAGCATAAGGCCTTGGCCACGCCTCATAACCACCTGCAAAGAGATCTTTCTGAAACGGTAAAATCTTTGCAGGGATCTTCTTCCCAGTCTGTCTGTAAGCACTCTGACACTGTTGATGTCTCTTTGCACTCTCCTGAACCTACGGTCAGGCTCCCAGATACCTTCTCCAGGGAAAAAGGAGAAATTCTGTACGCTCAAGGAGAGTTGCAAGCTATCGTTTTCTCTTAGAGCACGATCTTATAGAGATGATAGTCAGCGGGTGGGGATAAATATTTCCTTACTTACCTTCTTCTGCCCCTGAGCGTGTGTCTGTGGATAGGTTCTTTGAGGCCTTAGGACTTATTTTTGGCGAGCCTGACCAGGTCAGAGTGGCAGAGGACACAATCATGAGTCTCTTTAAGGGCAAGCACTCGGCTGAAGGGTATTGTTCCGAGTTCTATCGATGGTCCACTGAAGTGTCCTGGAATGACTCTGCGCTGAGATGTCAGTTCAGGAGAGTACTGTCGGATCACCTGAAGGATGCTCTGGCTCGCCATCCACCACCCAGCTCATTGGAGGAGGCTATGACTCAGGCTATCTGTATGGATCGGAGGCTACGGAAGAGAGGTGTTACACAGAGAGAGAGGTTCCGTTATTCCCTGCTAATCCTGTTGTTTTGCCACTGTCTGAACCTATGGAGGTGGGGGCCACCAATCTCAAGGAGAAGAGGAGACGGTGACGTGAAGGAAAGTTATGCTTTTAATGTGGATATCACGGACATTGGAAAAAGAACTGTCAGTCTTGCCCACCGACTAACAAGCTACTGAGTCTGGGTGATTATCGAGGAGGTCACCCAGACTCTCAGGAACCTTTTTCCTCATTTTCTAAAGTATTGTTGGAAGTGGAACTTTGTTGTGGGAGTGGCTTGACGCCCATTTCTTTTGTGGACTGCAGGTCATCCATGAACTTTACTGACTCTAACTTGTCGAACAAGTGTAAATTAGGGATAGATAGGCTGGAGACTCCTATTCATATGGTTGCCATTGACAAAACACCGCTGGGCTAAGAATGTCATTAAATTGGTCTCGGAGGAGTTTCTCCTTTAAGTGGGTTCCTAAAAAATGCTCAATTTTTGTTCACGAATTGTCCTTTCTGGGATTCATTCTGTCTGACAAGGGGTTTTGTATGGACCCTGGGAAGGTACAGGCCATTGTGGATTGGGTGCAACCTAGAGACTAAAAGGGTCTTCAACGGTTTTTGGGGTTTGCAAACTATTTTTTTTTCTATCACCTTTCGACCGGGTTCCAAGAATGTTAAGGCGGATCCCTTATCTCGCAGCTTGGATCCGATATCACCTCCCGAACCTCCTTCCTTCATTCTTCAGCACGGGGTGGCCGTGGCAGTGGTGTCCTCAGAATTGGAACGGGAGATTCGTGAGGCTCAATCTCTTGCTCCTCCGTCATTGCCTGACAACAAGCTTTTTGTCCCGGTTCAGTACCGCTTGAGGGTGCTCCAGGAGTTCCACAATTCTGCTCTTATTGGGCAACTTGGAATCTCAAACACTCATAGAGCTATTGCTAGGCTGTTTTGGTGGTCCTCTATGGCTTCTGATGTCGCCGTGTTTGCGTCTTCCTGTGATACTTGTGCCCGTGCTAAAAGCTCTCATAACCGGTCAGCCGGGGAATTGGTGCCATTGCCAATTCCGGATAGACCTTGGACTCATTTGTCCATGGACTTTATCACTGATCTCCTTCCTTCCAATGGCAAAACTGTGGTCTGGGTGGTGGTGGACAGATTCAGTAAACATGCGCATTTTGTACCTTTGGCAGTACTGCCTAATGCTGAAACACTTTTTAGGTTGTTTGTTGAGCACAAGGTGCGGCTGCATGGTGTGCCTTTGATCATGGTGTGGGATAGAGGGGTAAAATTTGTGTCTATGTTCTGGAGCGCTTTTTGTAAAAACGTTAGGTATTAGTTTGGCCTTCTCCTCGGCCTATCATCCCGAAACCAATGGTCAGGCGGAGAGGACCAATCAGTCTCTTGAACAAGTTTTGTGGTGTCTTGCCACGTCCCAGCAGGATGATTGGTGTTCTTTGTTACCAGTGGCTGTGTTTGCCTTTAATAACTGTATTAATCAGTCCACGGGCACCTCTCCATTCTTTTGTAATTATGGCATTCACCCTCATTTTGGTGAGTTTTACAGGTTGGACTCGGGGTGTCCAGGGGTGGATTTGGCCATTCAGCGGTTGAGGGAGGTATGGAGGGAGGTCCAGAGGAACATTGGGGAGGATCAGGGCAAACCAACAGTTTGTTCATAAGCGACGGTCTACAGGACCTATATTCCTGATGGAAGATAAAATATGGTTGTCTACCAAGAACATTCAGCTGAAAGTTCCTTCTGCTAAGCTAGCTAGCTAAGGTTTATAGGTCTTTATGAGGTAATTGAGGTTATCAATCCAGTGGCCTTTCGTTTACGCCTTCCTCCGTCACTTCGGAACCCGAATGTGTTCCATAAGTCTCTCCTGAAGTCATTTGTACCTTCCCCTGATGGGTCTCCATCCCCTCCGCCTCCGGTTTCTGTGGATGGGCAGATGGAGTTTGAAGTGGAACGGATTGTGTATTCACGCATTGTCCGCAGTTCATTGCAGTATCTGTTCCATTAAATGGGTTACGGTTCTAAGGATTGATCCTGGGTCCCGGCACGATAAGTTCATGCCGATGGATTGGTTCGGGCATTTCATGCGCGGTATCCTGAGAAACCTGGTGGAGGGTAAATAGGACTCAAAACCTGGTCTGGATCATGACACCTGACTGCTGACTATGAAGGAATGGGTAAGACAGCTCCATTTTCTCTTTATACCTATAATATGTGTGATATCAGGTCTAGGAAGTACATCAGGATCCGATAAATACCTCCAGGGAAGTAGGGATACCAATTTTGCCCTAGCAAATCCTCAATCCCCAAACTCCCTCCCTGACAAGTGCAGTCCACATCTGACCCTAAAATGGAGGCCCTGCAGTCTCCCTGTGCGTCCAGACACGTTTCATCACACCTGAATCCTCAGGGTACCTATGGTACACATGGTATGAAGACACAGCACTATATCTTAATTAACTAGATGCCTACTTTTAGGAAGCCAGAAAGAATAGGCTGTTATCTATATGTTGACTTTTGAATTTGTGTGTTTCTTTCTGGTTGGCCAAGAAAACAGCCTCTCCTCGGTACAAGACATATGAAAGCCTGCATAGAGTTTGCTAAAAAAACACATGAAGGACTCCCAGACTATGAGAAATAAGATTCTCTGGTCTGATGAGACAAGGATAGAACTTTTTGGTGATTGATAATTCTAAGCGGTATGTGTGGAGAAAACCAAGCACTGCTCATCACCTGCCCAATACAATCCCAACAGTAAAACATAGTGATGGCAGCATCATGCTATGGGGTTGTTTTTCAGCTGCAGGGACAGGATGACTGGTTGCAATTGATGGAAACATGAATGCAGCCAAGTACAGAGATATCTTGGATGAAAACCTCTTCCAAAGTGCTCTGGACCTCAGACTTGGCCGAAGGTTCACCTTCCAACAAGACAATGACGCTAAGCACACAGCTAAAATAACAAAGGAGTGGCTTCCGAACAACTCTGTGACCATTCCTGACTGGCCCAGACAGAGCCCTGACCTAAACCCAATTGAGCATCTCTGGAGAGACCTGAAAATGGCTGTCCACCAAAGTTCACCATCTAACCTGACAGAACTGGAGAGGATCTGCAAGGAAGAATGCCAGAGGATCCCCACATCCAGGTGTGAAAAACTTGTTGCATCATTCCCAAGAAGACTCATGGCTGTACAAGCTCAAAAGGGAGCTTCTACTCAATACTGAGCAAAGTGCCTGAATACTTATGACCATGTGATATTTCAGTTTTTCTTTTTTAATAAATTTGCAAAAATTTATACATTTGTTTTTTTTCAGTCAAGATGGGGTGCAGAGTGTACATTAATGAGAAAAAAATTAACTTTTTTGAATTTACCAAATAGTGGCAATGAAACAAAGAGTGAAAAATTTAAAGGGGTTTGAATACTTTCCGTACCCACTGTACTTATTCACACACAGGTCTGGACCTGAAATTTTATTTCCATGAGTGTGTTTGACAACAGACGGTAATCTACCTGAGGAACAGACAACAGAGGCGTACCCCGTGTCACCAAACTCATTCCCTCGCAAACTTTAGGGTAAACCACCACCCTCACCTGATCCCTCCTCCTGAGAGGAACCCGAGACTCATGGTTTACTTGTGTTGAAAGCAGAATCCTGCCCCTATTCCCTGGTAGCACCTTAGCTGCCTCCACCGGAGAAGAAAGGGTAGGTATGAAAAGGACGGCAGAGAAAGTATCTCCCAGGCAACAGTCTTTACAAGACTGGTCCCAACTAACTACTTCCCTGGACAGCCAATTTATGACCGGATTGTGTCTCTTCAGTCAGTGAAAGCCTAAGACGATGGAGTTGGCATCCCCTCGAGGACGTAGCACGACAGGGACTCTTCAAGAGTTAATATTGTCTACAACTTGGATCAATCTCCACTGGATGAGAGGGACAGAGTCAATCGCATGAATGGAAATGGGTCTTGCCAGCGTCCTACCAAACAGAACATGAGTCTGAACAAAGCGAGAATCCACCAGATTGAACCCAGCTCCCTACCAACCACTACTTCAGCAGAAATGGAAAACTGAGATGTGAAGGTGGAGGAAATATTCACACCCTGGTCGCCTCCCTCCATACGACCAGGGGAACGCGGCTTTGGTGATAAAGTGCCAACTTAGTCGCAAGATGGGCAGACATTAATGTAATGATCTGTAAGACCACAGAAGAAACATGCCCCCGTCCCACGGCGAACCGCAGGCAACCCAGTTTGAGAAGAGACTCCTCCCACCTGCATAGGTTCGTCCATCTGCACCAGTGTGTCCTCCTCCCTAGAAGGAACAGGGGATAGATTCGGTGTATATCTCTCCCTGAGGCATCTATTCACCCAGATTGCAAAGGCCATGGCAACCTCCAATGACCCAGGTGTAGCATACTGAACCAGAGTATCCTGAAGCCTAGCTGACAGACCCTGACAAAAAATGGCTCCTAAGAGCAGGGTCATTCCACTGAGTGTCAGTGGCCCATCTTCAAAATTGAGAAGTACTCCTCAGACAGCCGGCCCCCCTGCTTGATCTTACGGAGTCGAGACTCAACCAGGGATACGCCATCAGGATCCCCATACACCAGTGCCAATGCCGCAGAAAACTCGTCCACCGACTGCAAACATGGTGAATCGGTCACCAGGATTGGGAATCACCCTTGAGAAGGGAGTCTATAATCCCCACACACTGTTCCTCACTCCCTGAAGAATGAGGGCAAAGCCTGAAATATAATTTACAGGCTTCCTTAAAGACCAAAAATTTCTCTCTCCCTCCAGAGAACCTGTCAGGTAGAGATATCTTGGGTTCCAGTTGAGCCAAGACATGAGCTGAGACCATGAACCCAGACAATGTTGAAGTTGATGTACAGTCATGGCCAAAAGTTTTGAGAATGACACAAATATTAATTTTTACAAAGTCTACTGCTTCACTTTTTCTAATGGCAATTTGCATATACTGCAGAATGTTATAAAGAGTGATCAGCTTAACAGCAATTACTTGCAAAGTCAATATTTGGCTAGAAAATGAACTTTATCCCCCAAAACACATTTCAACATCATTGCAGCCCTGCCTTAAAAGGACCAGCTAACCTCTTTTCAGTGATTGCTCCATTAACACAGGTGTGGGTGTTGATGAGGACATGGCTTGAGATCAATCTGTCATGATTAATAAGAATGACACCACTGGACACTTTAAAAGGAGGCTGGTGCTTGGCATCATTGTTTCTCTTCTGTTAACCATGGTTATCTCTAAAGAAACACGTGCAGTCATCATTGTGATGCACAAAAATGGCCTAACAGGGAAGAGTATCGCAGCTAGAAAGATTGCACCTCAGTCAACAATCTATCGCATCATCAAGAACTTCAAGGAGAGAGGTTCCATTGTTGCCAAAAAGGCTCCAGGGCGCCCAAGAAAGACCAGCAAGCGCCAGGACCGTCTCTTAAAAGTGTTTCAGCTGTGGGATCGGGCTACCAGCAGTGCAGAGCTTGCTCAGGAATGCCAGCAGGCAGGTGTGAGTGCATCTGCACGCACTGTGAGGCGGAGACTCTTGGAGCAAGGCCTGGTCTCAAGGAGGGCAGCAAAGAAGCCACTTCTCTCCAGAAAAAACATCATGGACAGACTGATATTCTGCAAAAGGTACAGGCAGTGGACTGCTGAGGACTGGGGTAAAGTTATTTTCTCTGATGAATGCCCTTTTCGATTGTTTGGGACATCAGGAAAACGCCTCATTCGGAGAAGACAAGGTGAGCGCTACCACCAGTCTTGTCTCATGCCAACTGTTAAGCATCCTGAAACCATTCATGTGTGGGGTTGCTTCTCAGCCAAGGGAATCGGCTCTCTCACAGTCTTGCCTAAAAACACAGCCATGTATAAAGAATGGTACCAGAATGTCCTCCAAGAGCAACTTCTCCCAACCCTCCAAGAGCAGTTTGGCGATCAACAATGCCTTTTCCAGCATGATGGAGCACCTTGCCATAAAGCAAAGCTGATAACTAAATGGCTCAGGGAACAAAACATAGAGATTTTGGGCCCATGGCCTGGAAACTCCCCAGATCTTAATCCCATTGAGAACTTGTGGTCAATCATCAAGAGACGGGTGGACAAACAAAAACCTAAAAATTCTGACAAAATGAAAGCATTGATTGTGCAAGAATGGACTGCTATCAGTCAGGATTTGGTCCAGAAGTTGATTGAGAGCATGTCAGGGAGAATTGCAGAGGTCCTGAAGAAGAAGGGTCAACACTGCAAATATTGACTTGCTGCATTAACTCATTCTAACTGTCAATATAAGCTTTTGTTACTCATATGTTTGCAATTATATTTCTGTATGTGATAAAAACATCTGTCAAACACACACATAAAAACCAGAGGGCAGCAGATCATGTGAAAATATAATATTTGTGTCATTCTCAAAACTTTTGGCCATGACTGTACCACCTGAGACCGCAGTTCCATTAACTCATTTGTGAGGGACTGGATCAGGCAAGCAAGAGCCTCCCCTTGCACCATAGGTTCACTAGAAGAATGGTACTGTGTGGTGATATTTTTTTTTTTTTTAAATTGAATGGTAGAGTTGGAAGGGACCTCCTGGATCATCTGGTCCAACCCTCTGCTCAAAGCAGGATTCACTAAATCATCCCAGACCGATATATGTCCAGCCTCTGTTTGAAGACTTCCATTGAAGAAGAACTCACCACCTCTCGTGGCAGCATGTTCCACTCTTTGATCACTCGAACTGTCAAAAAGTTTTTTCCAATATCCAATCTGTGTCTCCTCCCATTCAGTTTCATCCCATTGCTTCTAGTCTTTCCGTGTGCAAATGAGAATAAAGATAATCTTTCTACAATGTGACAGCCCTTGAGATATTTGTATAGCTATTAAGTCACCTCTCAATCTTCTTTTTTGCAAGCTAAACATTCCCAAATCCGGTAACCGTTCCTCATAGGACATGGTTTGCAGACCGGACACCATTCTGGTCGCTCTTCTCTGAACTTGCTCCAGTTTGTTGATGTCTTTTTTAAAATGTGGTGCCCAAAACTGGACACAGTATTCCAGATGAGGTCTGACCAAAGAGGAGTAGAGGGCATTAATGACTTCACGTGATCTAGACTGAATGCTTCTGTTAATACATCCCAGAATTGTATTTGCCTTTTTTGCTGCTGCATCACACTGTTGACTTATGTTCAGTCTGTGATCTATTAGTATACCCAAGTCTTTTTCACATGTGCTGTTGCTTAGCCTTATTCCTCACATATTGTATACGCTTTTTTCATTTTTATTTCCAAGATGTAGTACTTTGCATTTTCCCTGTTAAAAACCATTCTGGTAGTTGCTGCCCACTGCTGCAGTCTATTTATATATTGTTGAATCCTCTCTCTCTCTTATCTAGTATTAGCTATCCCTCTTAGCTTTGTGTCATCAGCAAATTTAATCAGTTTACCCTCAATTCCTTCATCTAAATCATTGATAAAGATGTTGAACAATACAGGGCCCAAGAGAGAGCCCTGTGTACCCCACTTGATACATTCTTCCAACTCGATGTGCAGCCATTTACTACCACTCTTTGGGTCCTATCACTAAGCCAGTTATGAATCCACCTAACAGTTGCCCTGTCCATTCCATACTTAGTCATTTTTTCAATAAGGATTGTGTGAGATACTTTGTCAAATGCTTTGCTAAAGACAAGATATAATATATCTACAGCACTTCCCTGATCCACCCAGTCAGTGATTCTGTCATAGAAGGAAATTAAATTAGTCTGACATGACTTATTAGTTACAAACCCATGCTGACTCTGGTTAATCACTTCATTCTTGTCCAGGTACTTACTGTTATGTTCTGCTACAAGCACTAAGGAAAGATGGTTGATCTGTCCCTACGATAGAACTAAGCTGGATCCCTACGATGTAACGGGGAACCTGATCCTGCGATCAGACCCGCTAAAGTCCTCAGCTAGTCTGAACGAAGACCTATAGATGTGAGGGAGGGATCCCTACAAGCACTAGGGACTGGGAGAAAGATGGACACCTCCTAACAGAAGATGTAGCAGTAAAAGAAAAACAAAATAGAACACAGAGGTCCGAAGACCAAGCACAACTGACTAAGGTAACAAAGCACCCGGCTAGCTTAAGAGTAGAAATTACAATGAAGTCCAGCAAAGTCAGAAGGGCGGAGCAGGATTAAATAGGCCACAAAGGTCATGTGACCAGCAAGATTAAAAAAAAAACTAACAGGAGAGTTCTAACACTTACATACATGTTGTTTAATAATTTGTTCAAAGATCTTTCCTGGTATAGATGTCAGACTCACCGGCCTATAGTTCCCTGGGTCCACCTTCTTGCCTTTTTTGAAGATAGGAACAACATTTGCTCTTCTCCATTCTTCTGGGACTTTTCCTGTTCTCCAAGAATTTTCAAATATTATGGGGAGTGGTTCAAAAATGTCTTCTGCTATCTCCTTCAGTACTCTGGGGTGTAATTCATCTGGACCTGGAGACTTGAATTCATTTATGTTAGCTAAGTGTTTCCTCACTATTTTTTCTGTTTATAGATATCCTGGATTCTTCTATTCCCTTAATAGGACAGTGAAGATCAGTTGATGTTACATTTCCTTTCTGAGAGAAAACAGATGCAAAATAGCAATTTAAAAGTTCAGCCTTTTAAACATCCTTTCTTACCATTTCATAATTTTCATCCTGTAAAAATCCTATAGCATCTTTGACTTTTCTTTTACTTTTGACATATCCCCAAAATCCTTTTTTATTGCTTTTGACATCTCTTGCAAGCCTTAATTGATTGTCAGCTTTAGATAATCTGATTCTTGCCCTGCAGGTTCTGCAGACATCATTATATTCTTCTTTAGATATGCCTCCCTCTTTCCAATTGATATACATTTCTTTCTTCCTTTTTAGCATGTGCCTAAGTTCTTTGTTCATCCATCCTGGTTTCGTTATATGCTTCCTATTCTTCCCTCTTTTTGGAATTGTTAATGATTGTGCTTTGAGAATCTCATTTTTCAAGATTTCCCATCCTTCCTGGACATTTTTGTCCTCATGGATATCCAGCCATTGGATCCCTCCGATTCTCTTTCTGAGTCCCTTAAAATCTGCCCTTCTCAAATCTAACCTTGAAGTCTGAGTCTTCACAGGTCTTCCTCCTCTAGTTATCCAAAACTCTAAAATAGTGTCATGTATAGTGTACAGTTCCTATAGCGTCTTGTGCTTGGGTGCGAGGAAAACACAGGAGACATAGGTTGAAATGAAATGACTTGTATTACTTCATACAAGCATGCTGAAAAGTTCACACAGTTTGCAGGAACAGAGTCAGGAGACACAGCAGGCCAGAGTAATTTCAAGCACTACAATAAATCTCCAAAGCAGGTTCAGGATCTCTTCTCTGTACCGTAATTCCCCTGCAAACATGGATTCACCAAACAGCAGGTTTCCAGAGTCCAAAAGTGTTCAAAGGTTCCTCAGTAGGGAATAGCTGGAGTACAAGTTCAAGGTTTCCAGGAGTCAGGTCACAGACTGACTGAGGCTTGATTCAGGAGCACTGATTGTTCAGCTGAGGCTGCTTAAGAAGCAAGAGGGAAGAATCAGGGCGGGAACATGAAAACTGGAACTCCATATTAACTGAGGGCAAGAGCTGCAGAAAGACAGAAAGCAAAATGGCCGACGGAAAACTGAGTTTCAAGGAACATGTCAACAGAGACAAAGAACCTTACATTACTCCCCCCTTAGGGACAACCTCCGGATGACCTCAGACCAGGCTTGTCAGGGTACCTCTGATGAAACTGGCGGAGCAGGCGAGGAGCATTTACATTGTTGACTGGTTCCCATGAGTTGTCCTCCACTGGGTAGCCCTGCCATTTAATCAAATATTGCAACTGATTTCTGTACAACCTGGAATCTAGAATCCTTTCCACCATAAATTCTTCCTGACCATCGACCAGCACTGGGTCAGGGCAAGGAGAAGAACGTCCAGGAAACGTATTGGGTGTTGCAGCCTTTAGTAGGGATACATGAAAGACAGGGTGGATTCTCATAGTTCTGGGCAGTTGAAGACGACAAGCAACAGCACTTATAATCTTACTGATCTTATAAGGTCCAATGTACTTATGTCCCAATTTAGACGATGGAATCTTTAATTTAAGATTTCTGGTTGACAGCCAGACCAAATCTCCTACCTTGAAAGCTGGTGCAGGTTTACGAAATTTATCTGCTGCTTTCTTGTACCTTTCCTGAGCCAATTCTAGATTTTCCTTTAGAAGATCCATATTCTTTTGTAAAGAAGTGATTCTTTCAGCCACTGCCGGCAAGGGCGTATCTATGGGAAATCGAGGAAGAATGTTAGGATGATAACCTAGATTGGAGTAAAAAGGAGACTGCTTAGTGGAGGCGCTCTGAGAGTTGTTATAAGAGAACTCAGCCAGTGGAAGTAGATCCACCCAATCATCTTGTAGGTGGCAGATAAAACAGCGGAGATACTGCTCTAGGGTCTGATTGGTTCGTTCTGTCTGTCCATTAGTCTGAGGATGAAAAGCAGAAGAAAGGTTTACTTTAATGTCCAATGCTGCACAGAAATTTTGCCAAAACCTTGAAGTGAATTGCACCCCTCGATCCGAAATGACCTCATCCGGTACTCCATGTAAGCGAAACACATTCTTAATCATCAAGTCTGATGTCTGTTTTGCAGTGGGTAAGCCGACACAAGGAATAAAATGAGCTGCCTTTGTTAGACGGTCAACCACCACTAGAATGGTGTTCTTCCCTTGAGAGGTTGGTAACTCCACAATGAAGTCCATAGAAATGGATCCCCACGGGCGGGACGGGGTCGGAAGAGGTTGCAACAGACCAGTTGGTGAGGAGCGAGGTGTTTTGCATCTTGCACAGACTTCACATGAAGTGACATAGTTTAAAACATCTTTCCTGTAAGTGGGCCACCAAAAGAAACGAGAAAGAAATTCTTGTGTCTTTAGAATTCCCCTATGCCTGGCTATCTTGGAATCGTGGATGAGTTGCAATACTCTCAATCTGACTGTTTCAGGTATATACAGACGTTGTCCCTGAATCCACACACCATTCTTAAAGACAAGACTTACGTCCCTTGGGGGTTGAGCCAACAAAGAATCCGCATGGTATGCTTCCTTGATGTCCTTAAGTAGGTCTTGATTATGAATCACTCCCAGGAATCTAGAGTCAGGAAGAATAGTCTTAGGAGGAGTAAGTGGACGTGTCTCTGCTGAATGAATCCTAGAGAGTGCATCAGCCTTTCCATTGCGCGATCCTGGTCTATAAGAAATGACAATATTAAATTGGTTTAGGAAAAGATTCCAGCGAGCCTGGCGAGGAGTCAGGCACTTAGCCGACCTGATAAATTCAAGGTTACGATGGTCTGTCAGGACGACTATTTGCTGTGCAGTTCCCTGAAGAAGGTGTCTCCATTCCTTGAAGGCGGCAATAATGGCCAACAATTCTCTATTGCCCACATCGTAGTTCCTCTCAGCCGAAGACAACTGCTGGGAAAAGAAGGCACAGGGATGCAAGACATTCTTCTCACCTGTTCTCTGAGAGAGTATAGCTCCAACGGCACAGTCTGAAGCATCCACCTCTATTATGAAGGCAAGCTCGGGGTTGGGATGTACTAAGATAGGTGCGGTGGTAAATTTATCCTTTAAACAGGAAAATGCTTCCTGAGCTTGCGGGGTCCAGGAGAACCTAGACTGTTTCCGGGTAAGTTGGGTGATAGGTGACACTACCTCAGAAAATTTTTTAATGAAACGTCTATAGAAGTTGGCAAACCCGATGAAGCGCTGCACCTCCTTCACATTTCTAGGAATTGGCCAATCCTTGATGGCTTGGGTCTTGCTTCCATCCATACTAATCCCTTGCGTAGATAGTACATACCCCAGAAATTGAATTTCGGTCCTATGGAATTCACACTTTTCAATTTTGATGTAGAGATGGTTTTGTCTTAGGCGTTCTAAGACCATTCTCACATGTCCATGATGTTCCTCTGTGGAGTTAGAAAAAATTAGAATATCATCCAGATAAATCACCACAAATGTATCTAGGAGATCCCTGAAGATATCATTCACAAAGTGTTGGAAAGTGGCTGGGGTGGTACTCAGACCAAAAGGCATAACTAGATATTCAAAGTGTCCATAGCGTGACCTGAAAGCAGTCTTCCATTCATCCCCAGGTCTAATACGGACTAAGTTATAGGCCCCACGGAGATCCAGTTTAGAGAAAATTTTGGCATGCCGCACTCTCTCCAACAACTCAGGGATTAAAGGCAATGGATAACGGTTTCTAATAGTAACCTTATTGAGTTCCCTATAGTCTATGCAGGGTCTCAGAGATCCATCTTTCTTCTTCACAAAGAAGATGGGTGCACCTGCGGGAGATGAAGAGGGGCGTATGAAGCCCTTGGCTAAATTTTCGTCTATATAATCCTTCAAAGCTTTTAGCTCGGGCCCCGCTAGGGGGTAGATCTTACCAAAAGGTATCTCGGCTCCAGGCAATAATTCAATTGGACAATCATATGGACGGTGAGGAGGAAGCTGATCAGCGTTCTTCTTGTCACATAAATCCACATAGTCCTGGTATACAGCTGGTAGTTCAGGGACTGACATGGTTCCTTTAGGAACAGAGCAAGCTGAAACTCCTTGACTCATCTGTTTCTCCGGAAAGTGTAATTCCTTGGTCTCCCAGTTAATCGTAGGATTCTGCGCCTGCAGCCATGGTAGCCCTAGAATAATGGGAAAGTGGGGAGAAGAGATAAGCATAAAAGACATTTTCTCCTGATGATCTTTACCCATAAGGACCCTCAAAGGCTCTGTTTCTTGATCCACTGGTCCAGAAGTCAGTAGAGAGCCATCCACAGTCTCCATCTGTACTGGAGTAGCCTTCTTCACTGAACGTATCCCCTGTTTCAGAGCAAAGGAGATATCCATAAAATTTCCACTTGCTCCTGAGTCGATCATAGCAGAGTTAGACACCCAGACTGAGTCAACCCAGAGTTTGATGGAAAGGAAGCAATGAAAATTGTTTCTTTTACAACTCAGCTGGGACATCGCTGAGGAAACTTGAAAAATTGCAGCGTTTATACCGTCATCGTCCCCAGAACTAACAGAGTTTAAGTCCGAGAAATCAAGATCTCTTGCAGCAGATCTCTCTGGAGCCTGAGGCTCGGACATGACAGAGCTCCTCTCGCAACACTCACAGTGAATGACTGCTGCAGTAGTCTTACGAGAACGGCTGGGGCAGTTTATAATGAAGTGCCCTGACTTACCACAGTAGAAACATAGATTTTCCTTTATACGATGTTCTTTGCGTGCATCACTAACCCGTCTTTGTAAAGAGTCCACCTGCATGGGTTCAGGTTCTGGTTCCCTTGTGATCCTACTCAAAGGTTCCTTAGCTGAGGAGGGAGGTAGTAAAAGATTAGTGCGATTATTTTCGAACCATCTCTCTTGTCTGCGTTCAGTCAGACGAGCATCAATACGAATACAATAGTTAATAAAGTCACCTAACGCAGTGGGAGGGTCGGCACGAGCAAGTTCATCCTTAATCAGTGGAGACAACCCTTTCCGAAAAATAGGTTTCTTAGCGGAAGTGTCCCAAGTGGTATCAAGAGCCCATCTCCTGAAATCCAGGGCATATTCGGCTACTGAACGCTTACCTTGGCGCAAAGTTAACATGGCTGCTTCAGCTGTTGCACCTCGATTGGGGTCATCAAACACCTGCCCCATGGCTGAAATAAAAGCATCAAGGTGATTCAAACAATCATCCTCAGTCTCAATCAGAGGGTTTGCCCACATCAAAGCCTAATTGGTAAGCAACATGATTATAGTAAGCACTTTGGATCGTTCAGTGGGAAATTGTGAAGCATGTGCAGAGAAAATAAATTGCATTGATTAATAAATCCCCTGAATTTCTCACGTTCACCGCCAAAACGAAAAGGAGGTAATTTGGGGATCCCAGAACTCGGGGTTATGGCAGGAGCCTGGGCTTGTTCCTCTAGAGCCTCAATCCTGGCTCGCAATTCCTGGGTAGTCTGTCCAAACACTTGCAAATTATGATTAGTGAGGTCCTGTAGGCTTGCAAAACGGGTTTTTAAAGTCTGCACATCTGAAAGGATTGTATCAGTCACTCCGCAAAGTTCCTTTATGCGGGCCTCCATCTTCCAGATCTTTTAAGGCAGAAGTAAGAAGAAGAGGAAAGGAAAAAAAAAAAAATAGTGTTTACCTGTGGTAACACTGCAGAGTAAAATTTTAAGGGAATGCGCTCACCTGGAATGGTTGTGAGAAGTCACAACCACTGTCATCACATAAGGTATTTAAACGGACATCTGATATCCACAGTCACAGCAGACACGGCTTTCCCAGACCCAGCAGACACTAAACATTGGCTCCTGAATCTTGTCATGTATAGTGTACAGTTCCTATAGCGTCTTGTGCTTGGGTGCGAGGAAAACACAGGAGACATAGGTTGAAATGAAATGACTTGTATTACTTCATACAAGCATGCTGAAAAGTTCACACAGTTTGCAGGTACAGAGTCAGGAGACACAGCAGGCCAGAGTAATTTCAAGCACTACAATAAATCTCCAAAGCAGGTTCAGGATCTCTTCTCTGTACCGTAATTCCTCTGCAAACATGGATTCACCAAACAGCAGGTTTCCAGAGTCCAAAAGTGTTCAAAGGTTCCTCAGTAGGGAATAGCTGGAGTACAAGTTCAAGGTTTCCAGGAGTCAGGTCACAGACTGACTGAGGCTTGATTCAGGAGCACTGATTGTTCAGCTGAGGCTGCTTAAGAAGCAAGAGGGAAGAATCAGGGCGGGAACATGAAAACTGGAACTCCATATTAACTGAGGGCAAGAGCTGCAGAAAGACAGAAAGCAAAATGGCCGACGGAAAACTGAGTTTCAAGGAACATGTCAACAGAGACAAAGAACCTTACAAATAGCATGGTTGCTACCTCCTATGGTCCCAGCCACTCTTACCTCCTCAACCATTTCCTCCCTGTTTATAAGGATTAGATCCAAGGTAGCAGATCCCCTTGTCTTATCCCCTACCTTTTGGAAGATAAAGTTGTCAGCAAGAGAGGATAAGAATTTCCTGGACCTGTTAGTTTTGTCTGAGAGAGATTCCCAACAAATGTCTGGATAGTTGAAATCTCCCATGACCACTATGTCATATTTTTTTTAGAGAACTTGGTTATATGATGCATAAAGAGTTCAACCAAATCTTCAGCTTGCATAGGCGGCCTGTAGTAAATGCCTACAATGGTGTCCTTTCTATTGTTCGCTCTTTGTATTCTTACCCAAACAGTTTCCACAGAACTCCCAGTCTCTGAAGCTTCAATCTCTGTGCAGATATACGCTTTTCTAACATACAATGCCACACCTCCTCGTTTCTCAAGTCTGTTTCTTGCAAATATGTTGTATCCTTCTAGCCTTGTATTCCAATCATGTGTATCGTCCCCACCAAGTTTCAGTGATTCCAATGACATCATACTTCTCCTGCGTTAGTAGTTCCAATTCTCCTTGTTTGTTGCCCATGCTTTGTGCATTTGTATAGAAGCATTTTAGTTTGTGATTGGTTTCTCTTCCTCCAATATTTTTATTATTTAGATTTTTTTCTCTTCGTTCTTCCTTTCCACTTCTAATAGCCGAGTTCTCAATAGCATTTGTCAGGTGTATGGATTTTTCTGGCCTTTTGCTTCCCTTCCCCATTGTTCTAGTTTAAAGCTCTCCTGATGAGTGTAGCAAGGCGACTTCCAAACATATGTTTTCCAGTCTTCGTAAGGTGCACCCCATCTCTAGCAAGTAGTCCATCGTATAGGTAATTCACTCCGTGATCAAGAAATCCAAATCCTTGCTGATGGCACCATCGACGTAGCCAGTTGTTCACCTTTAGAATCTTATTCCACCTCCTTGTTCCATGGCCTTCCACTGGGAGGATGGATGAGAAGACCACCTGCGCACCCATTTCTTTCACTTTCTTGCCTAAGTTTTCAAAGTCACTGCAGATGGTTTCCAGGTCACTTCTTGTGGTGTCATTTGTCCCGACATGTATTAGCAGGAATGGGTAGTCATCTTTAGGTCTGAAGAGTACTGATATCCTGTCAGACACATCTTTAATTTTTGCACCTAGAAGACAGCACATTTCTCTTGAGGTTATATCCGGTCTGCAGATAGCGGACTCTGTTCCTCTCAACAGGGAATCCCCCATGACCACAACTCTCCATTTCTTCTTCACAACATTTTTCTTTCTCCATCCAGGAGGACTCTGAGGGCGTACAAGATTGTTCTTTGTGGGCAAAGTCTTATCCTGATGTATTTCTTCATTATTCTCCTGTGTGAGAGCCTGGTACTAGTTCCTGAGCGGTATGGGTGCTGACTGCCTCCCGATCATCCTGCTTCTCTGGGTCACATGATTCCATTCCTCTGTTTCTTCAGGTGCACTTCAAATTTCTTCTCTTTCTGTACCATGAAGAGATAATTCTGCTCTGTCTAAGAACTCTTCATCTTCCTTAATGATCTTCATTGTAGCTAACCTCTCTTCTAGATTTCGCAACTTTTCCTCCAACATGGACACAAGCTTGCATTTGTGGCATGTAAAATTTGGCTTTTCCACTGGTAAATCTGTGAACATGCAGAAAGAAATGCAGCTCACCAAATGGCTCCTGGCCTCTTCCATACTCTTATTGTTAAAGAGATATCAAAGCGGTGAAAAACGTACCAAAATTACCGATGTCCTCTTTTCAGCTGCAATGCCCAAAACCCAGTGTTCTTGGAGCTCACGGAGACTCTTCACTTATCCCAGAATTAACTGGGAATATGCAAATGATCTCCTCAGGACTCCTCCTCTGGTCTACCGATGTCCTCCTTTCAGCTGCAACGGCCAAAACCCAGTGTTCTTGGAGCTCATGGAGACTCTTCACTTATCCCAAAATGAACTGGGAATATGCAAATGATCTCCTCAGGACTCCTCCCCTGGTTTTTTTAATGTCACGACCCAACAGGGGTCGGTCCAGCGGATGGCACAACACACACACAACGGGATGGTAAAGGGGAGAGGAAGGCCTTCACTATAGGGAACAAGGGAATGGGACACCTCCTGAGCTCCAACCTGAGCCTGTCCCTGCACTCCCCTAATGCCCTGAGCGGGTCCTTCCCTCTGCCACCGTCACGTACCTTGTCCCTATCACCTCACAATGCCCTGGCTAGTGCACTGCCTGGCAAGGGCGCTAGCATCACCACTACAGATAGTACAAACACAGGGGATAGTGACAAGCACAAGACAGACAAGTTAAATACACAAAACTTAGCTCCAGACTCTGCTGTCAAGCTCCACACCGGAAACAGGACCCCGAAATCCACAGAAGAAGCAGATTCAGCACTGACACCAGAGAGCTGCAACTGCACGGCTGGTGTACATACAGAACTCTATCACCAACAGTCTGCTGATGCATTAGGTGCCGATTTAAAGGAAGGTGGGAGTGGTCACCACCCACATCAGCTGACCAGCAAACACAGCAGCTGCCAACAAGGAAACTGACATTAACCCTTGCTGACCCAAAAGGAAAAACCAAGTTTAAATTAAATTAAAGCAGAACCAGAGCTGTCACGACTTCCACAAAATGAGTTGTGACACAGAGGAGGAAAAACTATGCAAATAGATCAAATAATTAAGTAATGCTACTTGATCTCATCTCCATTCTTACCCTTTATGTAAATACTAACTGAAGGACGCTTGTTAATTATACAAAGAGGTTACGTGCCATTCTATAGAGAGACAGAGCGAGCCATAGATTCAGCCAAGACATCCAAACATCCAGGGAACTCAACAGGACTACAGCCAAGACATCATCGCTCCATCACAGGATGCCAACCTAGGGGACCTCGGCCCCGGTTGGAAGAATACAGATCTGCTCCATTGATCATCGCTGAACCATGGATATGTTTGGAGAAAGCCAGGATTGGGACCTGCTGATCGCCTGGCTCGATGGAGATGTTCAGAGAAGCCAGTTTGTGACCCTCCTGTCAACTGGCCTTGAACCTGGATGAACGCAGCATCCAACCCACAGCGTTTACTGACCGTGTGCACATACCTCAATATATCTGCAAACAGGAAATCACTTTTTTTCACTCCCAGAAGCCAACTTTCAATTAGCTTTACTTCAAGTGACAAAAAAAACCACATGCAACGAAAAGACGCATCAAAATTGCATGCGGAAAAAAACGCATCAAAAACTCATGTTAAAACGCATCAAAAACGCAGGTGACCTGCCAATGACATCAGATGCAGATTTGGTGCAGATTCTGAAAAAAACATTGAGCCCTTCCTGATCATGAGCACATACCCTTAAGCTATATGCATACGTTGCGGATTTTATTGCGGATCCGCAGTGTTTTTGACGCGCGGAATTGCACCAAATCCGCAATGTAGTGCACAAGCAATGTTAATCAATGAGAATCCTGAATTGCTGTGCACATGCGGCAGACAATTCCTTGCGGATTTGCAGCATTTTATTTTCCACAGCATATCAATTCTTTTTGCGGATCTGCAGCATTTCTGCACCCATTGACTACCATTGAATCAGTCTAAACCGCAGGTGTAAAAAGGTCTGCGGATTAGCTGCGGATTTGTTTGCCAAAAACGCTGCAGAAAGTAAGTGTGTGGGCGGAGAATATGTGTGTGAGTGGAGAATATGTGTGTGTCTGTGTGCTGGTGTCTGTGTGCGGATGTTTGTCTGCGGGGTCTGTGGATGTCTGTGTGTGTGTCTGTCTGCGGGTGTCTGTGTGTAGCCAGGCATAGTCTACTATGTCTACTACTAGCCCCATTCGACTATGTCAGCATGGACCAAATATGGGATAGTAGTCCTATCATCCGGAGACTGTGTTCAAGTTTAAAAAAAAAAAAAAAAAACACATTCATAATCACCAAACAGCTAATCCCAAAATCCCTTGATTTAATATAATAAAAATAAAATAATAAACCAACACAAATACTTGCTGGCCCGCCGTAGTCCTAAATAACGAATGTCCCACGGCGATCTCATGTGTACAACAGTCACACTGTGAGATGTGACTCTACATGGCTCCAGTGACACACTGACCGGAGGTGATCCTCCCGCAGTGAATCACTCCGCTGCCGTCAGAGTTCACCGGAGTTCGTGCTGTCACTTGCAGCACCGCTGCGTGGGAAAATTCTCACACAGCGGGAGTGGCGTAAAGTGAGAGCATGAACTCCAGTGAACCCTCAGTGATGCACTGCAGGAGCCATTACCTCCTGTCAGTGTGTCACCGGAGGCCGGTACAGCAGTCACATCTCCTGGTGTGACTGCTCGACACATGAGATCGTGGGACACTCATTATTTAGGACTACGGCGGACAGGAAGTATTTCTGTATAATTTGAACCGAAACCCCTCATACCTTCCCTGATTCCACCATTTTAGATTTTAGCCCACCCTCGCCGCCCAAAACTCCATTTTAGTTTACTTCTGCTTAACCCCTATTAGGCCTGGCATACATCCTGGTCATGAGGCCCTCCCCTCTACAGCCTGTGGCTTGCAGTACGGGCCCCACTTGACTTAGGAATGTTTGACTCAGCCCCCCTTTCAACATCCATCTTATGTAACCCCTACACCTACAATAACCACAGACACATTCCGAACCTTTTGGATAAATAGGCCACAGCAGCCCTGTTTATTAACATATTTCCATTACAAAAATGAACATATCAAACATATCAATATAATATTGACAAATAAGGAACGGGGTCTATGGAAGCCGTGCATCAGCTTTGTTGCGCCATCAGCCGCAGCTTAGGCCCTCTACTACACCACACCGGTTCGAGGACCCTCCTGCTTATGCCCTCAACTGCTCCACACCGGTTCGAGGACCCTACTGAATGATGCCACCAATTAAATTGTCCCGCTGAGCCCTCAGCCCAGTAGGGACCCATTTTATTTCAATTATACTCTGACCACCAAATGAAGCAAAAGAGGGAGGGGTAGGTAACTGCCCCATCAAAAACGGGCCCCCTACTCCTCCCCTCTGCTACCATCACCTGGCTCTCCACAGACCCGTTTCCGCCACGACAGACATTCATGACACCTTATGCATGAATGTTCCTCCACACCTTAACTGCCTTTTCTAAACCCTCTCTCAAACCCAGTGCCCAGATATCTATACCGATAGGTGTCAAATGTACCCCATCCCGACGTAAATGCTCCCTGGATGGCACTTCCAAATCGCGATGCCACACTACCATCGCCCCGTTCCTAGCCAAAAAAGTGACACCTCCCGGCTCACCTCAATCCGGGCCTTATTTATGTGTTCCACTGAACGCCCATATTTCTATGTCAGACGAGCCACAATATTGGACCAAACAATGACCATCCCCGAGGGAGAAGCCATGAGCCACAAGCAGCCAAACTTAATGTCCCGAATCAAATCCCTGGAAGTGCGGACACCCAAATCATTACCACCTGCGTGAATCAATAAAACATCCGGAAGTCTATCCAAACCCACATGAAAATAAAATTCTGGAACCAACCTGGACCATAGCATTCCACTAATCCCAATCCACCTGACCGTCGCCTCATCCTGTCTTAACCCAAACTGCCGGACGGACGGTCTGACGTCATCCTGTAAAGCTCCCCATAACACGTACGAGTGTCCTAATACCCACACCATTAGCGGACCATCTGCAAAAGAAAACAACCAAAATTGGAACTTGCAACCCCACAGGCAAACCCCCTTCGCCACTGTTAAATATCCAGCATTCCTGTACGAACAGATGACTCAAAACGTAACGACTCCCATCTCCCAATATTGCGCACCTGGCCGCTTCCGTCGCTGCCCCTATACGAAACAAATGGAACAGGAATTTAGAATCATCCATGCCAATTGAATCTAAGCACCTCCTGAATATGGCTATAAACTGGAATTTAGACAAAGCCGAACCATCCTGATGAATCATCAAAGAACCCTGGCACAGCCCCTTAGCAACAAAAATTGAGACGTTCTATATACCGGGCACTCCATTAATCCTTCCATCGCCTACAGTTTCACCACACAACCCTTGCTATAGATATCTGTCTTCAACTTCCGAAGTATACAACAGATAACCCCGGGTTCACATACCACATCATGGAATTGCAAACCCCTTGATGACAACAATTCTTACTCACTAATTCGCTTATTCGAAACACGCCAAAGAAAGCTAAACTAAAAGCCGTCTGAAACAACAATGTCTTATATTTAGACTGAGACACATTTTCCAATGCTGTTAACAGTCTACCAAACATATGAAATTAGATCAGATGCCTCCAATACCAAAACCGCCCTTCCTTTCCTGTACCCCTTCAATGTTTGTTGTATCACAAAAACTTTGGTAACATCTTCCACGCCAGACAATTTGAACAAAAATGCCAATGCTGCCATTTGACCATTCAACACCGACACCGACACTCCTTCCTCACATGACCTGCCGATCATGTATAACAACAAATCCACTCTATCTTCATCTGACTGACAACTCCCTGTACTCAACTCCAACCTATACCAATAGTCCCACACCGAATTATATCGATGCCATGTCCCAGAAGCCACCGATGCTGCAATCAACCTCATTGCTGATCCGATACCAGGTTCCATAAGCTCGCCGGCCATTGTGTTCCGTGCTGCTCCGACTCTGGCGCCAGCTTCCGAAACAGATCCCACTGAAAGCGAGAAATTGCATCAGCAACGGAGTTTTTGACTCCTGGGACATGTTTCGTCCTCAACCATACATTCAAATGCAAGCATCGAAGTACCAAATGACGCATCAAATTCACCACAGGAGAATGAGCTGACAAGCAATTAATACTCTGCACCACGTTTATGTTATCACACAAAAACCCCACCTTCTTGTTTCGCAAAGCCTCCCCCCATACTTCCACGGCTACCACAATGGGGAATAGCTCTAAGACCACTAAATTCTTTGTCAGCCCATTGACTCTCCACTCGTCCGGCGACTTCCTGGCCAACCATTTTCCTTGAAAATAGGCTCCAAATACCAATGATCCTGCTGTATCTGTAACCAACTCCAAGTCAACATTGTCAACCACTTATTCCATCCACACCGATCGTCCGTTATAACTACCCAAAAACTGCTCCCACATGTGTAAATCCGCTTTCTGCCCTGCATTCAACCGAATAAAATGCCATGGGCGAGTCGCACCTGCCGTTGCTACAGCCAATCTGCTGGTAAATATTCTATCCATGGGTAAAATCCTGCAAGCAAAATTCAATTTACCCAGTAAAGATCACAAATGACGCAACCAAATCTTGCGGGCTCTCAACAACTCGTGTATGACCATTTTCAAATCCTCCATCTTCTCAACTGGCAAACGATATTCCATCAACACCGTATCTATCTCAATGCCCGAAAACACAGCATGGTGGTTGGACCCACAGTCTTCTCTGTGGCCAAAGGAATCCCAAACCTCTCCGCTACTTGTTCCATCGTTCGCAATAATATTGCGCACGCCGGAGACCCAGCTGGTCCAATACACAAAAAAAAAATCATCAAGATAGTGAATAACAGAATCTGCTCCTGCCTTCGTGCGAACCACCCATTCCAAAAAGGAACTAAACTTCTTAAAATACGCACATGAGATAGAACAACCAATGGGCAAACAACAATCAACGTAATAATGTCCTTCACAAAAGCAACCCAACATGGTTGGGATGAACCGGCAACTGAACTGTTGGGATGAACCGGCAACAATCGAAAAGCCGCCACTATGTCTATCTTGGCCAACAGTGCACCATGTCCACACCGCCTTACCCACTCCACTGCCTTATCGAATGACACGTAAGACACTGAGACCAACTCTGGATCAATGCCATCATTGACCGACTCACACTCTGGGTACGATAAATTTTGTATCAAGCGATAATTATTTGGTTCCTTATTTGGGACCAAACCAAATGGAGAAATCTTAAAATGCGGTAATGGTAATTCCCGAAACTGACCAGCCATCCTGCCCAACTCCACTTCTTTACCCAATTTTTGACCAACTAACTCCGGTTGCTCCAAGCAGACCTCAAATTCCAAACCAAAACCGTATACCGCCTTCACAACCGAAGGGATCTTGAAACCAAAACGAAAACCCTCCTTCAAACAAACATGCTGCCTCCCTATCAGGGTAATTATCTAAATAGTGCTCCACCCTCACCGGAGTCGTCCCTCTTACCTGAAGCTTCCCCAGGCTTTTTCTTTCCTCTCTTAAAACACTTTGTGAAGCTGTGGTGTCCCCCGCAACCGGAACATTTGTGCTTAAACCTACAGGATGTAAAAGTACATTCCTTCTCATTAAAGCGCCAACACAAACCCTTCTTTGCTCCCGCTGGTGGTGCCCCTGAACTAGCGGGTACTACGGCGGCCCCAAGAAAAGAATACGACGACGCTCTCAGTGCCGACATTAAACGCATCCACAAACATATGCCCTTGTTATTCCACCGCAAGCTCAGACGAACCGCCTTCCTTTGCCTAAACTGTTTGTCGTACCGCAACCAACCAGTCCCACCATACATAAGACATGACTCCCAGATGCTCTCCAGATAGCAAAAAAAAGAGAAGAACACTTTTCCGGGGCCTTTTCCCCCACCACACTAGCCAATATAAAAAACGCCTGCAACCAGTTGGCAAAAGTTCGGGGAATCAACCAATACCTACGCCTTTCCTCTTCTTCTTTTTTACTCTCCGTCAACTTCACCCTGGCCAAATTAAACTTCTAAGGAAAAGAAAATGTTCCAGCTCCTTAAAATTGCAAAATTTTATTCGTCCATTCGGTATAAAATACAAAGTGGTAAATGCTCCATGGAGGAAGCCGCATACAGCAACGCGTTTCGATCAGACGATCTTCATCAAGGCTGCTATACATATGTGAAACTTAAAGACCTATATATGACCCACGGACCAATGAGATTTGAATTAACAATCACATGATAAGCTAAAGGTCCTAGAAGGTAAATTGCGATACAAATAGTCGACAGGTCCTTTTGTAACAGTGCGATAACATCATTAAAATTACAAGAAATAAACATTAAAAAAGAAGAAAACACAATATGGCAAAAGATCACAATCAATAGTTATAATGATACATTAACTCATTCCTTTTGTTTAATCCATTCGGATATCTCGTGTTTAAGGAAAAGATCCAAAAAGCTTCCCTGGTCAGTAAATGTCTAGCGATATCCCCACCTCGTACTGATTTAGTGACTCTTTCTATAGCGCTAACCTGAAAGGACGTAGTATTGCGATCATGAGAAAGAATGAAATGTTTGGAAGCCGCCGATACATTACGATTGAGATTAGTAGTGTTTCCAATATCAGATAAATGCTCCGAAATCCTTGTTTTTAATTTTCTAGTCGTACACCCCACATATGACAAGCTGCAAGAAACACAATTAATTTTATAGACTACATGTGTTGAATTGCAGTTGATATACTGTTTGATATCATAACTAACAGATTGGTTATTATTACTAAAGGATTTGGTGACTAAGGCATGTCTACATGTCCTACAATTGTTTGCTCCACATTTGAAAAAACCCTTAAATTTTAACCATGTGTCAGTTTTAATATGAGCATGAAACATACTGGGGGAAACCCTATTGCCTATAGATGGAGCCTTTCTGGCTATAATATTCACACCCGGCTGTAAAATTTCACATAAAGTATCATCTTCATATAAAATCGGTAGAAATTTGTTGATAATCTTTTTTATTTCCCCAAATTGTGGGCTAAATTGCAAACTCACAAAAGAACGATCGCAAAATGGATCGCATTTGGGCGATCGTGAAACTTCACCATCAGAATTGATGAGATTATCACGTTCCTTATGAGTTACAATTCGGCGAGCTCTATTTATCATCCAACGCGGATAATTTCTATTAATCAATTTGTCATCTACCATTTTAAATTGTTCCTCCAAATTGGTCTGAGAGCTACAATTTCTCTTGATTCTAATATACTCGCCCAGAGGAATAGATTTAATCGTATGCTTAGGGTGACTACTGCCGGCATGTAGAATAGTATTACCCCCAAATGGTTTAATATGTGTTTTGGTACAAATATTTTGTCCCTCAATTCCACATAAATCCAAATCCAAAAATGACATACAACTGGAATGATGTCTATTTGTAAAACGAATGTTGAAATTATTATTTTCAATGTAATCAATAAACTTCGGTATGGCAGATACATCACCACCCCAAATAATTAGGATGTCATCGATGTATCTGCCATACCAAACCAAAGAATCGCAAAAGGGATTTTCAGCAGAAAAAATATAATTGGACTCCCAAAAGGCCATGACAAGATTGGCCAGCGACGGTGAAAATTTGGCCCCCATCGCTACTCCAGTACGTTGCAAAAAAAATTGATTGTCAAAAGTAAAAAAATTGTGAGTAAGGAGAAAAAAAGTAACCTGCAAGAGAAAATTAATTAAATCATCAGAATACTGACTAAAACTTTGTAAGTGAAACTGAAGCGCTGTCATTGCAATGTGATGTGGAATACACGTATATAAAGAAATAACGTCACAACAGAGCCACGTAAAATTGCTGCTCCAGATCCTATTTGAAAACATTCTAAGGACGTCTTTTGAATCTTTAATGAAGCCAGGAGTCCTGCGCACCAGGGGTTGTAGCAGAGAGTCCACCCATTCTCCTAAATGTTCATTAGCTGAGCCGATGCCCGAAACAATTGGTCTCATCGGAGGGATTTTTTTCTCCTTATGAATTTTCGGTAACCCATGCATAATTGGAAGGATCGGATGTGAGACTTCTAAATATTCTGCTTGCTTCTTAGTTATCACTCCTAAAGTAAGACCCTCTTTAATGATGATATCAGCTTCAGATTTTTTCTAATGATCCCAATGCTTTGGATGACACACCGGATCTCAATACCACCGTGGACAAATTGGAGCAGCTGATGCTGCTTGAAACCAGACTCTGGTGGGATCAGATTACGCTCCAGAATTACCTCACAAAAGAAATGATACCGCGGGGTTTACGCATTAAAAAAATCCCAACATGTGAATTTTCTGAGGAGTTTAATTGTGAATGGAACCAAATTTTGAGTACATGTTCTGCTAACCTCATGAAGTTAATTGTGAAATATGAAGATGTTAAACTAAAAGAGGTCCAAGAGCAAATGGACACAATCAATACTGCTCTAATTGAATTCAAGAACATGACACAATTTGATTCTGTGCTGTCCAAAGCCCAGGATAAAGTTTCCATTTTGGAGAAGGAAATAATGGACAGAAAAAAACGCAAGTTTGCGCGAGACACTAAGGATTACTCCATGAATAAAGTTTATGAATGGGGCAAATGGGAGTACACACCAAGAACTCCGAGATCTATTTTGAAACGCAACCATGCTCGCAATAGGCCAACTAATAGACCACATGTTTTTTTCACATCATCTGAACCTGAGTCGTCTGACAATTTAAGCGCTTCGGACTTATCACTAAATGAAGTCCCCTCTGCTAGTTCTAGCAATAATTACCGCCTTTCAAAAAACGCAATAGGCGGGGGGGCAGGAAACATCGCAAAGGATCAAGGAATGACCACACGTCGAAAGAGAAGCTTTTTCAAATAAAAAAGAATAAAAATGTTTTGAATTTGTCTTCAGTCATTCTGACGGATTTTCAACTGGAAGTTCTATCTTTGGGTTTGAACTTTGTGCCAGATCTAAATTTTGACCTTTTCCAAACCATCCTGGACGTAAATAAATTCATTAGAAATCTTACTATCAAGAAACATTTTTTTCATGAAAATTGTGATGATGATCATCGGGGAACTTTGTCTTCTTCTGTCAATGAATTTGTAGAGTTAGATTTCAGAGAACAAGTTTCATTAAATATATTACAAAATTTATCATCAGAATCAAATGAGTCATCTAATTCAAAAATTTCTGTGTCTCAGTTTAAAATAAAAAATCCATCATTTTATCCAATCCAATCTAGATCTGAAAACATGGATAAATTTCAAGAAATAGTTGAAAGGGAGTTAAGAAAATTGCATAATAATGTAAAAACTCAAAATGGATATAAATATAAATCAAATTTGTCTTACAACCACAAAACAGCCTTGGAGGAGTTGAGAAATATGTCTGAAATTATCATCAAAATGTCAGACAAAGGTGGAGTGGTTGTTGTGATGAATAAAAATGATTATCATGATAAAATGATGGAACCGAATGCCATACGGAAGTTTATTGATTACATTGAAAATAATAATTTCAACATTCGTTTTACAAATAGACATCATTCCAGTTGTATGTCATTTTTGGATTTGGATTTATGTGGAATTGAGGGACAAAATATTTGTACCAAAACACATATTAAACCATTTGGGGGTAATACTATTCTACATGCCGGCAGTAGTCACCCTAAGCATACGATTAAATCTATTCCTCTGGGCGAGTATATTAGAATCAAGAGAAATTGTAGCTCTCAGACCAATTTGGAGGAACAATTTAAAATGGTAGATGACAAATTGATTAATAGAAATTATCCGCGTTGGATGATAAATAGAGCTCGCCGAATTGTAACTCATAAGGAACGTGATAATCTCATCAATTCTGATGGTGAAGTTTCACGATCGCCCAAATGCGATCCATTTTGCGATCGTTCTTTTGTGAGTTTGCAATTTAGCCCACAATTTGGGGAAATAAAAAAGATTATCAACAAATGTCTACCGATTTTATATGAAGATGATACTTTATGTGAAATTTTACAGCCGGGTGTGAATATTATAGCCAGAAAGGCTCCATCTATAGGCAATAGGGTTTCCCCCAGTATGTTTCATGCTCATATTAAAACTGACACATGGTTAAAATTTAAGGGTTTTTTCAAATGTGGAGCAAACAATTGTAGGACATGTAGACATGCCTTAGTCACCAAATCCTTTAGTAATAATAACCAATCTGTTAGTTATGATATCAAACAGTATATCAACTGCAATTCAACACATGTAGTCTATAAAATTAATTGTGTTTCTTGCAGCTTGTCATATGTGGGGTGTACGACTAGAAAATTAAAAACAAGGATTTCGGAGCATTTATCTGATATTGGAAACACTACTAATCTCAATCGTAATGTATCGGCGGCTTCCAAACATTTCATTCTTTCTCATGATCGCAATACTACGTCCTTTCAGGTTAGCGCTATAGAAAGAGTCACTAAATCAGTACGAGGTGGGGATATCGCTAGACATTTACTGACCAGGGAAGCTTTTTGGATCTTTTCCTTAAACACGAGATATCCGAATGGATTAAACAAAAGGAATGAGTTAATGTATCATTATAACTATTGATTGTGATCTTTTGCCATATTGTGTTTTCTTCTTTTTTAATGTTTATTTCTTGTAATTTTAATGATGTTATCGCACTGTTACAAAAGGACCTGTCGACTATTTGTATCGCAATTTACCTTCTAGGACCTTTAGCTTATCATGTGATTGTTAATTCAAATCTCATTGGTCCGTGGGTCATATATAGGTCTTTAAGTTTCACATATGTATAGCAGCCTTGATGAAGATCGTCTGATCGAAACGCGTTGCTGTATGCGGCTTCCTCCATGGAGCATTTACCACTTTGTATTTTATACTGAATGGACGAATAAAATTTGCAATTTTAAGGAGCTGGAACATTTTCTTTTCCTTGGATCTTCCTGGACGTTTGTCAGACGTCGTTCCGTGCACCTGTCGTGGTAGTTGGTGAGCTGGTTTGCTTTTTTCTTTTCAAATTAAACTTCTCCAATGGCAAATGTGAAAAAATCTCCACACATTAATCCCTCCATATCTTCTCTTTCACCTCCGGTTTTAAATGCGCACCCAACGGCCCATCAAAACACACATATACTTCCCCACGAGCCTTATCATCTAGTCTCACTGGGTCAACACTTACCGCACTCTCCAATTCAGGGGGGCCCTCCTTAAGCAGGGCCCCACCTGGAGTATCACTTGCCACCCCTATCGAGGCTAAAACCACCGCAGCCGTTTGCACCATGTGCGCCCCACCCCCTGCCACACCGCAGCTGGGGAAGATCTAGCCACGCCCATCAATTCACGCATCATTCCCAACAACTGCAACACCTCGCTACCTGCTGACCCCTCAGACACAACCTGAAGCATGCCACCCACATCACAACCACTCGCAGCATTAAAGTGACCACATTGCTTACCAGGCCGACTTTCAGTCCCCCTCGGAAAGGCCGCTGCGAATCTCCTCCACTAGTCCTCCTCTGATTCTTCTGCTGTAGACGCCAGGCCCTCCTCCTCAGACTCCACCGGCGACGCCAAAGCAACCAAGGACCCCTCAGACCTTGTTGCATCAGTGTCGCGAATGTCCATAGTCCCTGCGGTGGTGGAAGGCACTTCAGATGCACGTGTCAGGGACACCGCACTGCACATGCTCACTGAGCCAGTGCACGTGTCCTGAGTGAACCAACTGTGCCCCAAGATACCTGTAAGCAGAGCCGCAGCAGGGAAGACGTGTGTTTCTGTGGAACAGGACCTTCCGTAGCATGTGACTGCCAAGGGGCGGAGCCGGCCACACTTCTCTCAGAGGCAGCAGTAATGAATGATGTGTACTGCAGACTAACAGGACCTGCAGCACATGACTGCTGGGGGCGTGGCCTAAGCTCCAGAGATCTAGGAACTGCAGGAAAACTCCTAGCAGGGTAACAACAAGATAAAGTTACCAAGGGGCAAAGACAGGGACGAAAACCAGGACAGGCCGAGATCAGAGCACAAGATAGCACGACAGTACCAAAGGGTTAGACAGAACGGATAGTCAGGACGTAGCAATAGATCAGTAAACCAGAGCGGGCAATAGACAGTACAATAGGGACAAAACTGTAACGGAGTATCGATAGCCAAGCCAGGAGGTCAGAACCGGAGAAGACAATATAAGCAAAACATGAGACAGAGAGCAGAGTGAGCAAACAGACCGGGTCATACACGGGAATCAAACAAGCAGAGCAGTATACACGCAAACCAGGGGAGTCAAATACACAGTCACAACGAAAGTATAGCTGACAGAGAATCTCCCTCTGGACTGGGTATAAATACCCTCCCAGATCCAAAGGGAGGCCAGCAAAAGTTAACCCTGAATGGACAGGACATTAACCATGTCCTATACCATGACAGTACTCCCCCCTTAATGGGGGGCCACTGGACCCCCAGGCCTCTCAGGATATCTGGCATGAAAAGCCTGTACCAGTCGATCGGCATGTACCGAACTGGCCGGAACCCATGACCGATCTTCAATGGAGTATCCCTTCCAATGAATAAGGTACTGAAGTCTCCGGCGCACCCACCGCGAATCAATGATGCGCCCTACCTCGTACTCCAGTTGACCCTCTACCAATACTGGTGGAACCACGGATGAGGAATCTTCTCTAACCGTCCCCACAGGTTTTAATAGGGACCTGTGGAAGACGTTAGATATTTTGAAGGAGGTGGGCAACTGAAGCCTGTACGCCACTGGATTGATCACCTCTACAATCTTGTATGGGCCAATAAATTTGGGGCCCAGCTTCATTGAGGGTATCTTAAGTTTGATGTTACGGGTGGACAACCAGACCTTTTCCCCCACTGTCAACACAGGACCCAACCCCCTCCTCCTGTCCGCAAAATGTTTGTACTTCTTCTGGGCTTTGGAGATGTTCCCCTGCACCTCCCTCCAAAGGTTTTTTAACTGTTGAACCATCCCCTCGGCACCAGGACAACCAGAATCCATACGGAAAAATTCCCCAAACTGCGAAACAAACCCATAATTGACCTGAAAAGGAGACTTTCCGGTAGACTGATTGATACGACAGTTGAACGCAAATTCTGCCATGGGTAAAACCTCACACCAATCTTCCTGTCTGGAGGAGGCCAGGCATCTCAGAATCTGCTCCAACGACTGATTGGTGCGTTCAGTCTGTCCGTTGGATTCCGGGTGATAGGCAGAGGAGAATGATAATGTGACCCCCAACTTCTTACAGAACGCTCTCCAAAACCTGGCCACAAACTGCACACCCCTGTCCGACACCACATTCACAGGCACTCCATGCAACCGAACTATGTGCTGTATAAACAAACGGGCCAAGGTTTCAGCAGACGGCAACGCGGGTAACGGCACAAAGTGGGCTTGCTTAGAAAATCTATCAACCACTACCCATACCACTGAATTGCCCTTGGATGAGGGAAGATTAGTGATAAAGTCCATGGACATGTGTGTCCATGGTTTATCCGGAATTGGCAAAGGCACCAATTCCCCGGCCGGCCGGACCTGAGAGCTTTTAGAGCGAGCGCACACCCCACAAGTATTAACACATTTTTTTATATCAGTACCCATAGAGGGCCACCAAAAACCTCTAGCCACTACCCCCCGGGTAGCTGCAATACCAGGGTGTGCACTTAACACTGAATCATCAAATTCTTGCAGGAGTGTGAGACGGAACTGTTCGGGTACGAACAATTTACCTGGGGGTTTATTCCTGGGAGCTTGTGCTTGTGCTTCCAGAATCTCTCTCTGTAACTCAGAGGAGACTTTGGCTACAACCACTCCCGGTTGAAGAATGGAGGAAGGAGGTTCTGGAGGGGACACAGAATCAAAACTTCGGGATAAGGCATCTGCCTTTACATTTTTAGACCCTGGTCGGAATGTGATGGTAAAATGAAAGCGAGAAAAAAAAAGTGCCCACCGAGCCTGTCTGGGGTCAATCTCTTAGTGGACTCGATATAGGCCAGGTTCTTATGATCAGTGATGACCGTAATGGGATGAGCGGCCCCCTCCAAAAAATGCCTCCATTCTTCAAAGGCCAGTTTGACCGCTAACAATTCCCTGTTGCCGACATCATAGTTTCTCTCTGCCGAAGAGAACTTTTTAGAGAAAAAGGCACAGGGTTTAAGATTAGTCAGGGTAGAGGGGCCCTGGGACAACACTGCCCCCACCCCCACTTCCGAAGCGTCGACCTCCACGATAAAAGGTCTTGATGAATCGGGTTGTACCAACACAGGGGCTGAAGTAAAGCATTTCTTCAATGTAAGGAAGGAATTTTTTGCGGCCACGGACCAATTTTTTACCTCTGCCCCCTTAAGAGTGAGGTCCGTCAAAGGTTTCACTACCTGTGAAAACCCTTTAATGAACTTCCTATAATAGTTAGCGAAGCCCAAAAATCGTTGCAACCCCTTCAGATCATGAGGCTGCACCCAATCTGTAATGGCCTGAACCTTCCCTGGATCCATGCGGAATCCCTCCCCGGATACAATTACACCCAGAAAAGACAGTTCTTGCATAAAAAATAAACACTTCTCCAGCTTAGCATACAAATGGTTCTCCCGGAGTCTCATAAGAACCGCACGTAAATGATGCAAGTGTGACTGACTGTCTTCTGAGTATATCAGAATGTCATCCAGGTAAATGACTACATAACATCCAATTAAATCAGAAAAAAACAACATTGATGAAGTTCTGAAAAACAGCAGGGCATTAGTGAGACCGAAGGGCATAACCAGGTTTTCAAATAGCCCCTCAGTTGTCAGGAATGCTGTTTTCCATTCGTCCCCCTCCCGGATCCTTATAAGGTTATAAGCCCCTCGTAGATCGAGCTTAGAAAACCATTTGGCCCCCGTGATTTGATTGCATAGATCGGGAATCAACGGGAGAGGGTACGTGTTCTTAACGGTAATTTTGTTCAGTTCCCGAAAGTCGAGACACGGTCGCAACCCACCATCTTTTTTCTTTACAAAGAAAAACCCCGCTGCCACGGGTGACACCGAGGGCCAAATATGCCCTTTGCGAAGGCTTTCTTTGATGTACTCTTTCATGGCTTGGCGCTCAGGCCCGGACAAATTAAACAAACGAGCCTTGGGTAATTTGGCTCCAGGTAACAAATCAATGGCGCAATCATAGGGTCTATGTGGTGGGAGCGCCTCAGCCTCACTTTCGGAAAATACGTCTTCAAAGTCTTTCAGGTACTCCGGAATACCCTCCAGACTGACAGACGACACAGATACAGATTTTATCGGTTTGACAAGAGAAAAGGAGTTACAACACACACCATTATTATTACATCCCCATCGGGTGATCTCCCCTTTTGCCCAATCAATGAGAGGATTGTGGCGTTGCAGCCAGGGCATCCCCAATACCAGTTCAGCAGGCAGATTATTCAGAATAAAGCAACTTAATTTTTCCACAAGAGTGGAACCCACTTTCATAGAAAAAAATTCAGACATAAAACAAATTCCATCCCGGGCAAGAGGGATGAATCCACCGCCACAATTTTAACAGGATCTTTCAACCTGACTGTCCCTATCTTATTAAGAGTCACAAATTGGGCATCAATCAGATTAATGGAGGAACCACAGTCAACAAAGTCGGTGGTCATAACAGAACCGCCAGCAAGTTCCAATTCAACCTGGAGCACCATTTTAGCAAGCGAAAAAAAATGTACCTGGGAGTCTGGGCAACCTCCACGATTGTTGCCCAGACTCAGTCGTTTTCCTGATGATTTTACAGAAGAAGGGCAGGAAGGACAGTCCCTTTTCCAATGTCCAGAGGCTCCGCTCCACAGTAAAAGCATAGACTGTTGTCTTTACGGTGTCTTCTCTCTCGTTCCTTTCCTGAGACAGCCTCCATCTCCATGGGCTCAGATGCGGGTGCGGTGTAACACAATTTGGAGTACAAGGGAGTCTCTTGTTGCATCATTCCCCTAGCACGGAGTCTCCGGTCCATACGGACCGCCTGCATCATGGCGTCCTCCAGAGTATTGGAAGGAGGATGTAATGCCAGAGCGTCCTGCAGACGGTAAGATAGGCCCCTGCGGAACAACCCCCTCAGGGCGGCATCATTCCAGGATACTTCCGCGGTCCAACGTCTGAACTCTGAGCAGAACCATTCAGCAGAGTTCCTCCCCTGTGTCACACTCATCACCATATCCTCAGCCAGACGCAATCTATCAGGCTCGTCATAAATGTGCCCCAGAGCCTCAAAGAACAGGTTCACAGACATATGTTCAGGAGCAGAGGAAGAGAGAGAAAAGCCCATGCTTGCGGAGCCCCCCTTAATAAGGACATTACGATCCCCACCCTCTGCCTTTCAATTCCAGAGGTCCGGGACGCAATTCAAAGAACAACTTGCATCCCTCCTTAAAAACCCTAAACAATTTTTTATATCTCCAGAAAAATTGTCGGGTAATTTTACAGGGGGGTCGGGGTCCGCAAGAGATACATCAGTGGGGCCCCCCTCCTGGAACCCCGACAGAACAGACCCCATTAGAGCGTCTGCCACATCTCTCTGTACCTGTTGATGTGACTGAACCAGATTTTGCTGCTCCATAGACAGCTTCTGAATAAGCTGGGAGAGCTCA
Organism: Oophaga sylvatica; assembly: GCA_033576555.1. Lineage (NCBI taxonomy): Eukaryota > Metazoa > Chordata > Amphibia > Anura > Dendrobatidae > Oophaga > Oophaga sylvatica. Next base: position 9,441,027 of record JARQOD010000007.1, read on the forward strand.
TTAACCTGTTCAGTGAGAGCCCGTACCGGATCCATAATGTGCTAACACCCCACCACCAGGGAAAGACTGTAATGGTCAGCTATAATGTCAGGGACACCGCACTGCACATGCTCACTTAGCCAGTGCACGTGTCCTGAGTGAACCAACTGTGCCCCAAGATACCTGTAAGCAGAGCCGCAGCAGGGAAGACGTGTGCTTCTGTGGAACAGGACCTTCCGCAGCATGTGACTGCCAAGGGGCGTAGCCGGCCACACTTCTCTCAGAGGCAGCAGTAATGAATGATGTGTACTGCAGACTAACAGGACCTGCAGCACATGACTGCGGGGGGCGTGGCCTAAGCTCCAGAGATCTAGGAACTGCAGGAAAACTCCTAGCAGGGTAACAACAAGATAAAGTTATCAAGGGGCAAAGACAGGGACGAAAACCAGGACAGGCCGAGATCAGAGCACAAGATAGCACGACAGTACCAAAGGGTTAGACAGAACGGATAGTCAGGACGTAGCAATAGATCAGTAAACCAGAGCGGGCAATAGACAGTACAATAGGGACAAAACTGTAACGGAGTATCGATAGCCAAGCCAGGAGGTCAGAACCGGAGAAGACAATATAAGCAAAACGTGAGACAGAGAGTAGAGTGAGCAAGCAGACCGGGTCATACACGGGAATCAAACAAGCAGAGCAGTATACAGGGGAGTCAAATACACAGTCACAACGAAAGTATAGCTGACAGAGAATCTCCCTCGGGACTGGGTATAAATACCCTCCCAGATCCAAAGGGAGGCCAGCAAAAGTTAACCCTGAATGGACAGGACATTAACCATGTCCTATACCATGACAGCACGCCTGCAGCCAGCAATCCTCTGAATGCCTTCATCCTGACCTTCCGATCCATAGTCCCTAGGACCTACAGCTAATCTGCTTCTTGCTCTTTTGTTGGCCCTGTGCGGTGCAGCAGGCACCCTCTCGATCTTTCCTCCATTCCCAGGGCTAGTCCCCATGCTCCGTCCTCCCAAAGAGGCAAAGCGCTGGACTGCCAGCTTAGGTCCTCAACAGCCGCAACTGCTCCTGCAGCCATGCTGTGTTCTTTGTCGCTGCCAGCTTCTTAAAGAAGTTGTCCAGTACTATAACTTTTTTTTTTTTTATAAATCTTGCTATTATGTGCCACTAAAAACATCCACTGTGTTTATTTTAGCAATATTACCTGTGATCTTGCTCTAGCAACACATTCTCAGTGCTGGCTATTGTGAAAGTATTGGAGACGACTTCGGAGCTGAGGCTCCCTCTGGTGGTTGCTGAGGGTATTGAACCTATGTGGAACACCAAGAGTCCTACACCTGCAGCTGACGATTGGTTGTCAGGTGATACTGACTGGCCTGATATAAGTGAGCTGACCTCCCATCATCCTCGCCGGTGATCGATTGTTCTTCCTGGTCTAGGTTGGAATTCAGCTTGCTTTTCTGCTGTCTCCTGCTTGCATTCAGATAAGTCTCTTTCAGTTTTTTTTTACTGTGGTTTGAATTCCTTGCTTTTTGCTGTATTGCTTTTTTGTCTTCAGCCGGGTCCCTTTTTGGGGGCTTTGGCTGGTCTCCGTTCATTTTTGTATTTGTTCATTTGCTCAGTTCTTGTGATATTTTACTGTTGGGTAGCTACGTGTCCACACCAGAGATCTGATATAGGTGGTCGAGACCGTGTGGTCTGTGTTTTTGGATTCAGAAGTGTTGGAGTTTTTCCTAGGGTTTTTCTGGGTTGCAGACAGTATTCGCTCCTGTGCTGTCCTATCTAGACAGTTTTGGGCACCAGCGTTTGCTCAATCTATTTTCTGTCTGTGTTCGTATTTTCATCTTGTCTAACCGCCATTATATGTTTGGGGGCTTCCTATTCTTTTGGGGTCTACTCCGGGGCAGTTAGCTTTCCTCTTTCCATCTTCAGGGATAGCTAATCTCTCCGGCTGTGCCGAGGCGTCTAGGACCACCGTAGGAACGTTCCATGGCTGTTTCTAGTTGTGCGGTTAGTTTAGGGGTCTGCAACCTATTAGTTTCCAACCTCTCTGGTGTTAGGCTGCCTATGCGGTTTTTTGCTCCTGCCTCCTCAGCTACCAAAATATAACAGCTGGCTCCAGCTCTCATGAGGTTAATCGACAACTTCCTTTCTTCCGACTTACTGTGCTCTAATACTACAAGTTCCATGATGCATTGCACTGGCCTGTAAGCCAACAACTAGCACACTCACAGAAAACCACACCCAAACCCCTCCCTCCTCTCGCTCCTCTATCTTCCATCTAAAGCATTGTAATACATTGCAAGCATCGTGAGCACACACATGCATGAATGCATGCACAAACACGGACATTCTTTTTTGAAAAAGTAATGAATATGTACACATGTACATACCTTTATAGTGCTGAAAGCTATCAGGGTGTGTGCATTACATCAGGATTAGCTGCGGATTGAACGCTGCGTCCTGCCGCAGCGTTTAATCCGCAGCATCCAGATGTTCCAGCATAGTGGAGGGGATTTTATGAAATCTCGTCTCCACTATGCGTCCGATTACGCGGGTGACACACCGGCTAAACCAGACATACGGCGCGTCTTTCTAGACCGCAGCATGTCAGTTTACCTTGCGGAGACGCTCAGTCTCCGCAAGATAAACTGCCTACTCTATGGCTACGCTGTGGCGATTCCAGATGTGTTCAATGAGCACGTCCGGAATCACCACGCGGCCAGAAGGGGGCGGGCTTTGAGTGGAGCAGGGCTTCCGCTCCATCCAAACCGCTTCAATAACGGTACGTGGAAACGTACCTTTAGGGTCTGTGCACACGTTACGGATTCTACTGCGATGGTCCTGCAGATCAGCAGGTGTAAAAACGCAGCTGAAATCCACACAAAAAACGCAGAAAATCCGCAGTAAATCTGTACTAAATCCGAAGGTAAAACGCAGGTCATTTTACCTGCAGATTTAGCAAAATCGGCGTGGAAAAATCCGCAGCACAATCCGCAACATGTGCACATACCCTAACACATTGCAAGCATGATGAGCACACACATGCATGCACATGCATGAATGCATAAACAAACACAGACATTCTTTTTGAAAAAAATAATGAATATGTACCCATGTACATACCTTTATAGTACTGAAAGCTTCTACGGGTCCTGTTCTCCCTTTGAAGATGCTGTAAACAGTGTGTATAATAAAGTATGGACTTTTACTGGTGAGTGCTACCGCACCCCTTTTTTCTCTTGCTACCATGTGGACATTCTTTTTTCTCGGTGTGCACCCAAAGTATTGGTTCATTCATGCAGGTCATGGTCTGACACATTTCTATGTACTGTGTATTATTGGCACTGTGGTTTCCTTGCGGTGCAGCCTGTTTTTTCTTTTTGTATTATTTCCATAGATATATCTATAGATATTTCCATAGATATTTCCATAGATATATCTATAGATATATCCATCGATATATCTATAGATATTTCCATAGATATGGAAGCAAGAGAAAAAAGGGGTGCAGTAGCACTCACCAGTAAAAGTCCATACTTTATTATACACACGGGTTACAGCATCTTCAAAGTGAGAACGGGATCAGGAGTGTGCGGCTGACAACGGCCGTTTCGCTCTATTGAGCTTCTACGGGTCCTGTTCTCCCTTTGAAGATGCTGTAAACCGTGTGTATAATAAAGTATGCGGTACATTCTGGTATCCTCCATTTTGATATAATTTGATATATAATAAAGTATGGACTTTTACTGGTGAGTGCTACCGCATCCCTTTTTTCTCTTGCTACCATGTGGACATTCTTTTTTCTCGGTGTGCACCCAAAGTATTGGCTCATTCATGCAGGTCATGGTCTGACACATTTCTATGCACTGTGTATTATTGGCACTGTGGTTTCCTTGCGGTGCAGCCTGAACGGCTGGACTCTACATGCCTAGTTCCCACTGTGAAGCATGGAGGAGGTGGTGTGATGGTGTGGGGGTGGTTTGCTGGTGACACTGTTGGGGATTTATTCAAAATTGAAGCGGTGAGCGGTCCAGCTCACCCCAAACCATCTCGATTGGGTTCTGGTCTGGTGACTGTGGAGGCCAGGTCATTTGGCGTAGCACCCCAACACTCTCCTTCTGGGTCAAATAGCCCTTACACAGTCTGGAGGTGTGTTTGGGGTCATTGTCCTGTTGAAAAAGAAATGATGGTCCAACTAAACGCAAACCGGAAAGAATAGCATGCCGCTGCAAGATGCTGTAGTAGCCATTCTGGTACACTATGCCTTCAATTTTGAATAAATCCCCAACAGTGTCACCAGCAAAGCACCCCCACACCATCACACCACCTCCTCCATGCTTCACGGTGGGAACCAGGCATGTAGAATCCATCCGTTCACCTTTTCTGCGTGCAAAGCAGTAATCAAAGCAAAAGGTGGCTACTTTGAAGATCCTAGAATATAAGACATATTTTCAGTTGTTTCACACTTTTTTGTAAAGTGTAATGTATAATTCCACAATGTTTTAATTCATAGTTTTGATGCCTTCAGTGTGATTCTACAATTTTCATAGTCATGAAAATACAGAAAAATCATTGAATGAGAAGGTGTGTCCAAACTTTTGGTCTGTACTGTATATCTATAGATATTTCCATAGATATATCTATAGATATTTCCATAGATATATCCTTAGATATATCCAAAGATAGATAATAGATAGATGAATAGATAAATAAAAGATGGATAGATAGATAATAGTTAGTTAATAGATAGATTAATAGATAGATAATAAATAGATAGATAGGTAATGGATAGATGGATAGATAGATGATAGATATGGGATAGATAGATAAGATAGTACATAAATAGTTAAAGACACACACACAAAACCTTAACGCAATATTTTTAATTTTAAAAAAAATGGCGTGGGCTCCCGGGCAATTTTCTGCGCCAGAGGTGGAAAGCCGACGGCCGTGGCCAATATTTCTAGCCTGGGAAGGGGTTAATACCCATGGAGCTTCCCAGGCTATGAATATCAACCCACAGCTAGCCTTTACTGGCTATTAAAATAAGGGGACCCCAAAAAAAAATAATGTGGGGACCCCCTATAATTTATAGCCAGAAAGGCTATGCAGACAGCTGCGGGCTGATATTCATAGCTAGGAAGGGCCATGGATATTGGCGAACCCCTCTGGCTAAAAATACCAGCACCCAGCCTCCCCAGAATTCCGGCAATTGGCCCCTCTCTTCCCGCTCCCGTGTAGTGGTGGGATATGGGGTATTAAGGGGTTAATGTCACCTTGCTATTGTAAGGTGACATTAAGCCCGGTTAATAATGGAGAGGCATCAATAAGACACCTATTCATTGTTAATCTTATATTATTAAAGGGTTAAAAAAACACACATAAGAATAAAGTATTTTAATGAAATAAAACACAACACGGTTTTCATATTTTTATTGCACACCCAGCGACGCCCTCGATCTCCTAGAATTAAAAGTAAAAAAATAAACAAACCGTATATTCCCTGTCCGACGCAGTCCAATTAATAACGAGTGTCCCACGATGATCTCCCCTATAGAACAGTGACATCATGTGATGTCACTGCTCTATAGGGCCTCCCAGTGATGAACTGACAGGAGACAATGGCTCCTGCAGTGCGTCACTGAGGTTACCTGAGTTCAGGCTCTCACTTTACAGCAATGCTGAGTGAGAATTAGGGTTAGGGGACCTCTTTCCCAGTGGCGGAGGGATACACAGGGAAGGATTACCTCCTCCTGTCATTTCATAGCTGGAGGCCCTGGAGAGCGGTCGCATCAGCTGATGCGGCTGCTCTCCACGGGAGATCGTCATGGTACACTCATTATTTGGACTACGGCGGAAAGGTAATGTATAGGTTGGTTTATTATTTTATTTTTTATTACAGGAGATCGATGGCTTCGAGGAATTAGGTGATTGGCAAGTATGTACTCTATGTCTTGTATATTATGTGTATGTTCTGTATGTTATATGTTGTATGTTCTGTATGTTATATGCTGTATGTCATATGTTGTGTTATATGTTGTATGTTATATGTAATGTATGTTCTGTATGTTATATGTTGTATGTTATATGTAATTTATGTTCTGTATGTTATATATAATGTATGTTCTGTATGTTATATGTTGTATGTGCTGTATGTTTTATGTAATGTATGTTCTGTATGTTATATATTGTATGTTCTGTATGTTATATGTTGTATGCTCTGTATGTTATATGTAATGCATGTTCTGTATGTTATATGTTGTATGTTATATGTAATGTATGTTCTGTATGTTATATGTAATGTATTTTCTGTATGTTATATGTTGTCTGTTCTGTATGTTATATATAATGTATGTTCTTTATGTTATATGTTGTCTGTTCTGTGTATGTAATGTATGTGGGTTTTTTTCTTTACATTCAACACATTAGCCGGATGAGGAGACTACTACTGTCCCATCATTGGCTAATGTGTCAGTCATTGACACTGTAACAGGCATCGTCCGATGGGACTTGTAGTCCCATCGGACGATGCCTGCATACACATACACCCCCCCACAGCCAGCAGAGCTCTTCCACACAGCCCCCGCAGACAGCCTCACCAAAGCAGACAGTCCCCCGTCCGCAGACAGCCGCACAGAAGCAGACAGCCCCCCCCGCCCGCAGACAGCCGCACAGAAGCAGACAGCCTGCACAGCCCCCCCGCACAGCCCCCCCCCCGCAGACAGCACCGTCACTCTGGATGGGAGGGAAGATAATAGAGGCTGCAGAGTGACAGGGCTGTGTGCGTGGGGGGGCTGTGCGGCCTTCTGCGGGCGGGGGGTTGTGCGAGCTGTGTGCAGGGGGTGGCTGTGTGCTGGGGGGCTGTGTGCGGGGGGCCGTGACATGCAGTGCAGCACCGCCCAGACTGCTGTCACTCTTGATGAGTAACAGCAGTGTGCAGAGGCTGGGTCACGCCTGCTGATGATGTCATGTCAATTTCCAGAGTCAGGAAATTGCCGTGACATCCAGGGGTTAACCTAGCCTCTCTGCTGCCTGAGGCGAACTGCAAAATGTCGCCCCCCCATAGTAAAATCAGTACAAATAAATCTGGTTTACTCTTTACTAGCCTAACCTGACGCACATGAAAAATACATACACTTTGAAATAGGAATATATTTGAAACATCGATCTTTACACTTCTTCAGGGACTCAATGTCACCTGAGGCGAAGTGATCAACTTGCTTCATTTTAGGTGCGCCCCAGGCTGGGGAACAGTACTTACTGTAGTGCTTCTTCCCGGCGGCTGTCCGTGTGGTACTGATGCGGCACACATTTGCCACACGTACTACACGCACGGATATCCACTAACGGTTTTTCCAGTAATGGAAATATCAGGATGTGTGAACCAGCCTAAAGCCACATTTACACGTTCAGTATTTTCCTCAGTATTTGTAAGCCAAATCGGGAGTGGGTGAAAAATCCAGAAGTGGTGACGTGTTTCTATTATACTTTTCCTCTGATTGTTCCACTCCTGCTTTTGGCCTACAAATACTGAGGTAAAATACTAAACGTGTGAACGTGGCCTGATAGAGGGTTTCTGCTACTTCTGACTTCCCACAGACAGAAGTTGCAGTCACAAGATGGCACCGATAAAAGGTGGAGACGGTGACATTATACACAGGATCTCTGTATATAATGTATAGTGTACAGGTTAAATACAGTGATCACCGGTGACATTATACAAAGGCGCTCTGTATATAGTGTCAGTGTACAGGTAATACAGTGATCACCGGTGACATTATACACAGGATCTCTGTATATAGTGTCAGTGTACAGGTGATACAGTGATCACCGGTGACATTATACACAGGATCTCTGTATATAGTGTCAGTGTACAGGTGATACAGTGATCACCGGTGACATTATACACAGGATCTCTGTATACAATGTCAGTGTACAGGTAATACAGTGATCACCGGTGACATTATACACAGGAGCTCCGTGCTCCATTCTGCCGCCCCATGCTCCATTTTGGCCCCAGTGCTCCATTCTGCCCCAGCAAATTTTAGGCAACAGAGAGAGCAGACGAGAGAAAGAGAGCGAAGAAAGAAAGAGAGGAAAGAAAGAACAGAGAGAGAAGAAAGAAAGAGGGAAAGAAAGAAAGAACAAGAGAGAGAAAAGAAAGAGGGAAAGAAAGAACAGAAGAGAAAGAGAGAAAAGAACAGAGAGAGAGAAAGAACAGAGAGAGAGAAAGAAACAGAAAGAAAGAAAAGAGAAAGAAAGACAGAGAGAAAGAAAGACAGAGAGAAGAAAGAACAGAGAGAAAAAGAAAGAACAGACAAAGAAAGAACAGAGAAAGAAAGAACAGAGAGAAAGAAAGAACAGAGGAAGAAAGAAAGAACAGAGACAGAAAGAAAGAGGGGAAAGAAAGAACAGAGAGAGAAAGAAAGATTAGAGAGGGAAAGAAAGAACAGAGAAAGAAAGATTAGAGAGGGAAAGAAAGAACAGAGAGAAAGAAACAGAGAGGGAAAAAAAGAACAGAGAGAGAAAGGACAGAGAGAGAAAGAAAGAAAGAACAGAGAGAGAAAGAAAGAACAGAGAGAAAGAAAAAGGGGAAAGAAAGAACAGAGAGAGAAATAAAAAGAGAGAAAGATTAGAGAGGGAAAGAAAGAACAGAGAGAAAAAGGACAGAGAGAGAAAGAAAGAACAGAAAGAAAGAGGGGAAAGAAAGAATAGAAAGAGAAAGAAAGAGGGGAAAGAAAGAAAGAATATAAAGAGAAAGAAAGAAAGAGAAAGAAAGATTAGAGAGGGAAAGAAAGAACAGAGAGAGAAAGAAACAGAGAAAGAAAGAACAGAGAGAAAGAAGAGGGGAAAGAAAGAACAGAGAGAGGAAGAAAGATTAGAGAGGGAAAGAAAGAACAGAGAAAGAAAGAACAGAGAAAGAAAGAACAGAGAGGGAAAGAAAGAACAGAGAGGGAAAGAAAGAACAGAGAGAGAAAGAAAGAGAGAGAAATAAAGATTCTGCAAACATACTATAGCAGCCCGGCTTCCATTGTAGTGCCCACCTGAGACTCCCGATGCAGGACATATCGTGATCCACTCACATGGCCGGCATCCCCAATTCTAAGGCGATCCCGCTGTCCGCGCTGTCGGAGGAGGACATGGCGATGGATCTGAAGCATTCCCTGAAGTGCCTCCATGGTTCCGTCACAATCTCCTCCCGAAATTACCTAATTTACGGTCATCTTCCAGCATATCACCTCTAGTGTAACGTCACGTGCGAGTTTTAAAGTGCTCCTCGGGGCTACGCCGTGTACTCCTGTGTCCGCGGGAAAAGTAAGCTCCCGGCCGGGGCAGCGGGGCAGACTCTCTCTCAAAATCAGGACTGTCCTGTTGGATCTGGGATGGTTGGGAGGTATGAATGCTCCCCACCATACACCGACCTTGTACACGCATGGCTCCGTACACCTCGTACCAACACGGCTCTGCTCCGTACACCTCGTACACACACACTACTCCACTCCTCACACCTTGTAAACACACGGCACCACTACGCACACCTCGTACACACATGGGCTCAGCCCTGTACACCTCGTACACATGCGGCTCAGCTCTGCACACCTCGTACACACGCGGCACCGCATACCTTGTACACACGCGGCTCCGCTCCGCCCACCTCGTACACACACGGCTCCGCCCACCTCGTACACACACGGCTCCGCTCCGTACACCTCGTACACACGCGGCTCCGCTCAACTCGTACACACGCGGCTCTGCTCTGTACATCTTGTACACACACGACTCCGCTCCACACACCCCATACACACGTGGCTTTGATCTATACACCTTGTACACACACAGCTCTGCTACATCCACCCTGTAGAACCCTCCTGACCCCACACATAAACTTCCCTCATCCAGCACCATGACAACCAGCACAGCAGAGTTCTGCATACACTGAGGCCCCTGATCATGTGACTCCTGACTCCTACCCTCCTGTGACCTCATCACAGGTCCCGTGCACACAGAGCAGCAATATAAGAGCAACAGGAGCAGATGCGGCAGGAGATAAGAATCTGCTGCCCCCCTCTCTTCAGTGAGGCAGCGCCGCCTGAGAACTCAACTCGCCTCATGGTAGGTGCGCCCCTGGTGACATCAGTGGATGTTAGCGGTGGCTGCAGCCTGGGGGTCACGTGACCCGGACTCAGCAGCCGGCATAGCGCCGCTCAGAGGCAGAATTGGCAGCGCGAGGTAACAAGAAATTTCATTAGGGGCCCTGGGGGGATACATTGGGGGGTTAATAAAAAGTAGTGGACAACCCCTTTAAACTTTGGTTAGTAGCAACAAAATACTTACAGTCATGTCCAAAAGTTTTGAGAATGACACAAATATTATATTTTCACATGATCTGCTGCCCTCTGGTTTTTATGTGTGTTTGACAGATGTTTTTTTATCACAGATAGAAATATAATTGCAAACATATGAGTAACAAAAGCTTATATTGACAGTTAGAATGAGTTAATGCAGCAAGTCAATATTTGCAGTGTTGACCCTTCTTCTTCAGGACCTCTGCAATTCTCCCTGGCATGCTCTCAATCAACTTCTGGACCAAATCCTGACTGATAGCAGTCCATTCTTGCACAATCAATGCTTTCATTTTGTCAGAATTTTTAGGTTTTTGTTTGTCCACCCGTCTCTTGATGATTGACCACAAGTTCTCAATGGGATTAAGATCTGGGAGTTTCCAGGCCATGGACCCAAAATCTCTATGTTTTGTTCCCTGAGCCATTTAGTTATCACCTTTGCTTTATGGCAAGGTGCTCCATCATGCTGGAAAAGGCATTGTTGATTGCCAAACTGCTCTTGGAGGGTTGGGAGAAGTTGCTCTTGGAGGACATTCTGGTACCATTCTTTATTCATGGCTGTGTTTTTAGGCAAGACTGTGAGAGAGCCGATTCCCTTGGCTGAGAAGCAACCCCACACATGAATGGTTTCAGGATGCTTAACAGTTGGCATGAGACAAGACTGGTGGTAGCGCTCACCTTGTCTTCTCCGAATGAGGCGTTTTCCTGATGTCCCAAACAATCGAAAAGGGGATTCATCAGAGAAAATAACTTTACCCCAGTCCTCAGCAGTCCACTGCCTGTACCTTTTGCAGAATATCAGTCTGTCCATGATGTTTTTTCTGGAGAGAAGTGGCTTCTTTGCTGCCCTCCTTGAGACCAGGCCTTGCTCCAAGAGTCTCCGCCTCACAGTGCGTGCAGATGCACTCACACCTGCCTGCTGCCATTCCTGAGCAAGCTCTGCACTGCTGGTAGCCCGATCCCGCAGCTGAAACACTTTTAAGAGACGGTCCTGGCGCTTGCTGGTCTTTCCTGGGCGCCCTGGAGCCTTTTTGGCAACAATGGAACCTCTCTCCTTGAAGTTCTTGATGATGCGATAGATTGTTGACTGAGGTGCAATATTTCTAGCTGTGATACTCTTCCCTATTAGGCCATTTTTGTGTATTGCAATGATGACTGCACGTGTTTCTTTAGAGATAACCATGGTTAACAGAAGAGAAACAATGATGCCAAGCACCAGCCTCCTTTTAAAGTGTCCAGTGGTGTCATTCTTACTTAATCATGACAGATTGATCTCCAGCCATGTCCTCATCAACACACACACCTGTGTTAATGGAGCAATTTCTGAAAAGAGGTTAGCTGGTCCTTTTAAAGCAGGGCTGCAATGATGTTGAAATGTGTTTGGGGGATAAAGTTCATTTTCTAGCCAAATATTGACTTTGCAAGTAATTGCTGTTAAGCTGATCACTCTTTATAACATTCTGGAGTATATGCAAATTGCCATTAGAAAAAGTGAAGCAGTAGACTTTGTAAAAATTAATATTTGTGTCATTCTCAAAACTTTTGTCCATGACTGTACACTATTAGTCATGTAAGGTCCGTGGACCCCAGTTTTCATACCGTAAAATAATCAACATATTTTAAAGAAGAATTTTTACTTTATTTAGGAACTTAAGATACATCATCTCAGCTAATCGATTATTTAAAACTTTTAGTAATCAACAAAATGTTAACATCTACTTAAGTACTGTGAAAAACCAAGTAATTATTTGGCACAAGAATCAAATATCTTATGGGGCTCATTGAACATAAATTTCTTGCAATCATTGGACCTCAAGCACCTCGCTGTCTCCCGATGTACGGAGGTGGAAGGAGCACTAAAGCTAGAAAGCTACCAAAATGGATGGTTATCTACCTTCCATACTTGCAGAAATATGACAAAAACAAATTCACTTTGGTGCAATAGACCCTACACGACTACCTAAACTAATAATTAGGATAAACTAATAATTAGGATAAATCTCAACATATTGTTGGCCATAGTGTACTGTATACATAAATGTTTATATACATAAATACGATATATATGAATATCTAATGTACATTCATTCTAAATTTCATTTTTCTTAATGTAACTTGTGAAATACTCACACTTCAGATACTGAAATTAGTTCTGTTTTGATGTATCCCTTTTGGTCAGGTCCATCAAGATCCATAGGTTCAGGAGCTGGAAAACAAAAAGTATGTTATATCTTTTAATTATGAACCACAAAGAAATGTACTTAAAATTTGTCTGCTCAATGTAGTTAAATTGCTGTTCATCTACTTTCTGGTGCTTTTTGTACCTAATTTTTCCACTGCAATTTTCTCAGAAAAATAACTTTGAAAAATCTTTTGCCTCTTAAGGCACTGTCACACTTAGTGATCGCACCAGCGATCACGACAACGACACGACCTGGCGAGATCGCTATGTGATCGCTAGTTAGCTTCCAAACACAAAGATCTCATCAGAGATCAGCGATCTATATAAAGACTTCTGCGGTCGTTGGGAAAACCTAGTCCCACCTGCGACGCTGGTAAAGTCGTTTATAAAGGGTGTCACACTCAGCGACTCAGGCTCACCAGCGGGACACCAACGACCAAAAAACCGCTCAGAACGTTCACGAGCGATCAGCGACATCGCAGCGGGGGCCACATCGCCGCTACATGTCACACACAGCTGCGTCACTAACGAGATCGCTACTGCGTCATAAAATCAGTGACGCATTAGCGATCTCGCTTAGTGTGACAGTACCTTTACTTTACACTTCAAACATAGTATGAACTTTTACAAAAGACAAGATGAAGGATGTACAGTATGTAGACAACAGCCATAACTTATCTCCTGACTCATTTAGCTGCTATTGCGAAATTTCTATAGCAAGTGGTAGCATGTACAAATAGCTTATATTATATAAAGACTAGGTCCCATGCACACTGATCAGAGTGGGTGCTACTAAGGAAAAAAATCGTATATAAATAGGTGATACCTCGAGCACTCCAAAAAAAAGAAGAATGTCCAGAAATCAATTATATGTTATAATCTTGCTTTTATTTGTTGACTGCAGGGGTTCACACACCAATATATGCTCCAAGTAAAGAAACAAGGTATATATACATATACACCCCAACGTTTCGGCCTATATGGACTTTTTCAAGGGGAATTTCTAATAAGAGAAATAAACATAAAAACATAATATTATCATAATCTGTATATAAAAATATATTGCCATTTAAACCATGTATCATAAAAAACACAAAAACTGTGTTTTTTCCTGTGTTTTTATTTTTATTTCTCTTATTAGAAATTCCCCTTGAAAAAGTACTTGTTCTCACCCACAAAGCTCTCCACACTGCAGCACCCCCTACATCTCCTCCCTCATTTCTATCTATCGGCCTAACCGACTGCTGCGCTCTGCAAACGACTTTCGACTAACCTCTGCACTAATCCGTACCTCCCACTCCCGACTCCAAGACTTCTCCCGCGCTGTGCCAATCCTCTGGAATGCTCTACCCCAAGAAATTAGGACTATCCACAATTTGCATGGTTTCAGGCGCTCCCTCAAAACACATCTGTTCAGAGCGGCCTATCACATTCACTAATCAAAGTCATTCTATGTGTAAGTGTGTGTGTGGGTGTAGCCCATTCACTATCTCCATCCTATCTCCATCCATCCCTCACTCCCTTAAGATGGCTGGACCATCATTGTAAATGCACCATTGTATATACACACCTGTATTTTGTATCTCCCCCACCTCATTGTAGATTGTAAGCTCTCACGAGCAGGGCCGTCTTATTTTGCTTTAATTACTGTATTGTTAACGTTGTTACTTATGACTTGTGTGTTTTGAAACTGTTAAACTGTAAAGCGCTGCGGAATATGATGGCGCTATAAAATAAAGATTATTTATTATAAATAAAGATTATTATTATTATTAAATGACCGCGCTTTTGCGAAAAGTAATCTTATAAAAAGACCAATATTGATATCACCGCCATATGGACAGTGGTAAATTATACCAGTCCTACAGAACATATAAGAGATTACAGCAGAGTTACAGATAATGACTTACCGCTGACGTTCATTCTGATGGAATCGTTCACTTTTCCTGTCTTTTCCATCTGGCCCTGACGGACATGACGACTCCTCCAGCCAGAACTCGGCTGCAGAGATTACAACAAAGACACATTTCACTTCTCATATTTTCATTATTGTATTACTGCACCTGATACCCCAATACTGAGCCGCTGCTGCCGTATGTGTCCCTATTACTGCACCTGATACCCCAATACTGAGCCGCTGCTGCCGTATGTGTCCCTATAACAGCACCTGATACCCCAATACTGAGCCGCTGCTGCCGTATGTGTCCCTATTACTGCACCTGATACCCCAATACTGAGCCGCTGCTGCCGTATGTGTCCCTATAACAGCACCTGATACCCCAATACTGAGCCGCTGCTGCCGTATGTGTCCCTATTACTGCACCTGCTGGGTGGTTCTGTGTGACCTCTAAATTCTAAAGCAGCCCTCTAGAATATAGTAATGCCGGGTGCAAGTGCCCTAGAAAACAGTACCCACATGTTGTTCGCTAGACTGTAATAATGCCCTGTGTGCCCCTTTGACAGTCACAGTAACCTGCGTTCCCCTATAACAATAAGTGCCCACTTTACTTTTAATAATGTCCCAAGTCTCCCCCCTGTACAGCTCCCCATACACAGTACAATGCCCCCTCACTGGATACATACTAACCCCTTAGTATCCCCAAACTATTTAATGGCTCCAACACTGTATGATGGCCCCGCCACTATAATCCCCACACTGTATGATGGCCCCATCACTGTAATCCCCACACTGTATGATGGCCCCCTAGATAGCATCCATATAGCATAATACACCAGATAGTCCTCAATATAGTATAATGCACTCCCCATAGGAAACCTCTATATTATAATGCACCCCCATAGGCAGCCTCTGTATTATAATAAAACCCCATAGGCAGCCTCTATATTATAATGCACTCCCCATAGGCAGCCTCTATATTATAATGCACCCCCATAGGCAGCCTCTATATTA
Source organism: Oophaga sylvatica (assembly GCA_033576555.1). Lineage (NCBI taxonomy): Eukaryota > Metazoa > Chordata > Amphibia > Anura > Dendrobatidae > Oophaga > Oophaga sylvatica. Next base: position 9,456,463 of record JARQOD010000007.1, read on the forward strand.
TAATAAAACCCCATAGGGAGCCTCTGTATTATAAAGAACCCCCATAGGCAGATTCTATATTATAATGCACTCCCCATAGGCAGCCTCTATATTATAATAAAACCCCATAGGCAGCCAGCCTCTAAATTATAATAAAACACCATAGGCAGCCTCTGTATTATAATGCACTCGCCATAGGCAGCCTCTGTATTATAATGCACCCCCATAGGCAGCTTCTATATTATAATAAAACCCCATAGGCAGCCTCTGTATTATAAAGAACCCCCATAGGCAGCCTCTATATTATAATGCACTCCACATAGGCAGCCTCTATATTATAATGCACCCCCATAGGCAGCCTCTATATTATAATAAAACCCCATAGGCAGCCAGCCTCTAAATTATAATAAAACACCATAGGCAGCCTCTGTATTATAATGGACCCCCATAGGCAGCCTTTATATTATAATGCACTCCCCACAGGCAGCCTCTGTATTATAATGCACCCCCATAGGCAGCCTCTATATTATAATGCACCCCATAGGCAGCCTCTGTATTATAATGAACCCCCATAGGCAGCCTCTGCATTATAATGCACCCCCATAGTCAGCCTCTATATCATAATGCACGCACAATGTTATAATGCACCCCCATAGGCAGCCTCTATGTTATAATGCACCCCCATAGACAGCCTCTGTGTTATAATGAGCACCCATGGGCAGCCTCTGCATTATAATGCACCCCCATAGGCAGCCTCATATATTATAATGCACCCCCAATGTTATAATGCACCCCCCATAGGCAGCCTCTATGCTATAATGCACCCCCATAGTCAGCCTCTATATTATAATGCACCCCCAATGTTATAATACACCCATATAGTCAGCCTCTATATTATAATGCACCCCCAATGTTATAATACACCCCATAGGCAGCCTCTTTAGTATAATGCACCCCCATATAGAGCCTCTGTAGTATAATGCACCCCCATAGGCAGCCTCATATATTATAATGCACCCCAATAGGCAGTCTCTATGTTATAATGCACCCCCATAGTCAGCCTCTATATTATAATGCACCCCAATGTTATAATGCACCCCTATAGTCAGCCTCTATATTATAATGCACCTCCAATGTTATAATGCACCCCCATAGGCAGCCTCTGTGTTATAATGCACCCCCATAGTCAGCCTCTATATTATAATGCACCCCCAATGTTATAATACACCCCCATAGGCAGCCTCTTTAGTATAATGCACCCCCATATAGAGCCTCTGTAGTATAATGCACCCCCATATGGAGCCTCTGTAGTATAATGCACCCCCATATGGAGCCTCTGTAGTATAATGCACTCCCCATATGGAGTCTCTGTAGTATAATGCACCCCCATATAGAGCCTCTGTAGTATAATGCACCCCCATATAGAGCCTCTGTAGTAATGCACCCCCATATAGAGCTTCTGTAGTATAATGCACCCCCATATAGAGCCTCTGTAGTACAATGCACCCCCATATAGAGCCTTTGTAGTGTAATGCTCCCAATATAGAGCCTCTGTAGTGTAATGCACCCCCATACAGAGCCTCTGTAGTGTAATGCACCCCCATATAGAGCCTCTGTAGTATAATGCACCCCCATATAGAGCCTCTGTAGTATAATGCACTCCCCATATAGCGCCTCTGTAGTATAATGCACCCCCATATAGAGCCTCTGTAGTGTAATGCACTCCCATATGGAGCCTCTGCAGTGTAATGCACCCCCATATGGGGCCTCTGTAGTGTAATACACCACCATATGGGGCCTCTGTAGTATACTGCGCCCCATATGGAGCCTCTGTAGTATAATGCACCCCCATATGGAGCCTCTGTAGTATAATGCACCCCCATATGGAGCCTATGGTGAATGTATTGGAAATGAATTCTGAGCAGAAGCTCCCTCTGATGGTTACAAACAGTACTAAACCATTCAATGAGGATTGGCAATCAGGATTCACAGACTGGCTTGATATAAGGGAGGTTCCCTCCCATCATGGTTGCCGGTGATCAATTGTTTTTGTCTCAACTGTGGTTCCTGGTTCACTTGGAAGCTTGCTGAGTCTTGCCTCTTCTTCTGCTTTCAGATATTTTCTGTTTTTGTTTTTGTGCTTACCATTTGCATATTTCTCTGCATTTCTGTGAGGTTAGCCATGTCCCCCCGGGGGGCTTGGGCTCCTCTAAGTTACGCTGGAGCCACTGTTATTTGTTCATTTGCCTTTTCCAGTTTTTGCAGTGGCTGCGGCTTCGTTTTGTTACACCAGAGAACTGATTTAGGTGGTAGAGGTCGTGTGATCTCAGGTGCTTTTGCAATCAGTACGTTGGCATTTTTTAGGGTTTTTTGGATTGCAGTGGGTATCCTTTCTATCCTTTTCTGTCTAGGCATATTGGGCCCCAGTGTTTGCTCATACTATTTTCTGTCTGTGTCTGTATTTCCTATTGTCTAACCGCCATTACATGTTCTTTGGGGATCTGCTCCGGGGCAGATAGCTTTCCTCTTTCTATATTTAGGTGTAGTTAATCTCTCAGGCTGTGACGAGGCGTCTAGGACCAACGTAGGAACGCTCCACGGCTGCCTTTAGTCTTGGTGGTTAGTCAGGGTACTGCAATCCAATAGATTCCAACCTCTCTGTTGTATTGCCGTTTTTGACTGCTCTCCTCAGCTACCGAAACATAACAGTATCACCGGCCTAACTGAAAATTGTATGGTACTCACAGAAGGGAAAGATAGTGTGGAAAGAAAAAAAGTTGTCAGAGTTGTCAGAGATTTTTTTTTTCTGTTTCTTGCATTTTTTCCCTCTTTTTATCTGCGTGCTGAGGAGGATTTTTTTTCTCCATGGAGCTTGCACAGCTGTCTAGCCGTGTGGATCAGCTTGCCACGGAGGTTCGGAGTATTGCTGTCTATCTTGCTGGGTTGCCGGTTGTGGAACCTAGGATTCCCATGCCAGATTTGTTTTTGGGAGATCGGGCCAAATTTCTGAATTTCAAAAATAACTGTAAGTTATTTTTTGCCTTAAAACCTAAGTCCTCAGGGAACGCAGCACAGTAGGTTCAAATTGTCATCTCTCTCCTGCGCGGCGATCCTCAGGATTGGGCTTTTTCCCTGACACCTGGGGACCCTGTTTTGAGTGATGTTGATGCATTTTTTCTGGCTCTGGGGTTATTGTACGATGAGCCTAATGTCACTGATCAAGCTGAAAGATCCTTGTTGGCATTAAATCAGGGGCTTGAGGACGCTGAGTTGTACTGTCAGAAATTCCGAAAATGTACAGTCCTAACCAAATGGAATGATGATGCTTTGGCAGCCCTTTTTCGGAAGGGACTGTCAGAAAATGTAAAAGATGTTATGGTGGGTTTCCCTGCTCCCTCTGGTCTCAATGATTCTATGTCATTAGCGATTCAAATTGACAGACGTTTGCATGAGCGTAAAGGTATGCGTGGAATAGTGTTGCCTTGTGAGCCAGCTTCTGAACCCATGCAGTGTGATAAAGTGGCTTCTGGGGCACAGCGTCATGAGTTTCGAAAACGCAATGGGTTATGTTTCTATTGTGGTGACGCCTCTCATGCTATTTCTGTCTGCCCTAAGCGGGGAAGACGTTTTGCACGCTCAGTTGTCTTGGGTAGTGTTCAGACTAAATTTCTGTTGACTGTTACCCTGATTTGCTCCCTGTCCACATTTTCTTCTCAGGCTTTTGTTGATTCAGGAGCAGCTATTAACCTGATGGATTTTGATTTTGCCAAACGTTGTGGGTTTCCCATGATACCCCTGCGGAAGTCTATTCCCCTACTGGGGATTGATTCTACCCCTTTGGCGGAGAATAAACCCCAGTTTTCTACTCAGGTGATAATGAGGGTTGAACCAGATCATCAGGAGAGTTGCAAATTTTTGGTACTGTATAATCTGCATGACATTATTGTACTAGGTTTCCCTTGGTTGCAGTCTCATAATCCTGTTTTGGATTGGAAATCTGTGTCTGTAACCAGTTGGGGCTGCCAATGTGTTAATGCCAACACTCCTGTTTTTTCTGCCTCTCCCCAGTCTCAGGATGTTCCTGACTTTTTGACTGATTTTTCTGATGTATTTAGCGAAAGTAAATCTGCATCCTTGCCCCCCCCATAGGAGCTATGACTGTGCTATTGAATTAGTGCCTGGTAGTAAATTCCTTAAAGTTCGCCTTTTTAACATGTCTGTACCTGAATATGACGCTATGCGGTCTTATATCAAGGAGTCATTGGAGAAGGGTCATATCAGACCATCCTCTTCACCCTTGGGTGCCGGTTTTTTCTTTGTGGCCAAAAAGGATGGTTCATTAAGGCCGTGTATTGATTATCGTCTCTTGAACAAGATCACTGTGAAATATCAATATCCGTTACCCTTGATTTCTGACCTATTTTCCAGGGTGAAAAGTGCTACTTGGTTTACCAAACTTGACCTCAGGGGGGTATAACCTTATTTGCATTAAGCACGGGGATGAATGGAAGACGGCGTTTAATACCCCAGAGGGGCATTTTGAGTACCTAGTGATGCCCTTTGGGCTCACTAATGCTCCTTCCGTCTTCCAGTCTTTCATGAATGACATTTTCAGGGATTTTGTGGATAAATTTCTGATTGTTTATTTGGATGATATCTTGATTTTTTCCAATGACCGGGACTCTCATGTGAAACAAGTTCGGACTGTGTTCCAGATTTTGAGAGAGAATGGTCTGTATGTGAAGGGATCAAAGTGTCTTTTTGGCGTACAGAGGATCTCATTTCTGGGATTCATTTTGTCTCCATCTGTTATTGAAATGGACCCGGTCAAGGTTCAGGCCATCTGTGATGGGGTCCAACCTACTTCATTAAAGGCTCTTCAGAGATTCTTGGGTTTTGCCAATTTTTATCGTAAATTTATTGGTAATTTCTCTGTTATTGTTAAACCATTGACTGATTTGACCAAAAAGGGTTCTGATGTGGTGAATTGGCCTCCTGAGGCAGTCTCTGCGTTTCAGGAACTTAAGCAGAGATTCACTTCTGCTCCTGTTCTACGGCAGCCTGATGTTTCTCTGCCATTTCAGGTGGAGGTTGATGCCTCTGAAATTGGGGCAGGTGCCGTTTTGTCCCAAAGAGATCCTGAGACCTCTAAGAGTAACCCTTGTGCCTTTTTCTCTCGAAAATTTTCTCCAACTGAACGTAATTATGACGTGGGTAATCGGGAGTTATTGGCCATGAAGTGGGCTTTTGAATAGTGGAGACATTGGCTGGAGGGAGCCAAACATCAGGTGGTGGTCCTCACGGACCATAAGAATCTGGTTTATCTGGAATCAGCCAAGCGACTTAATCCTAGACAGGCCAGGTGGGCCTTGTTTTTCACACGTTTTAATTTTGTGGTTTCCTTTCTTCCTGCCACTAAGAATGTTAAGGCGGATGCCCTCTCGAGGAGTTTCCTTGCGGTCTCTCCTGAGTTGTCTGATCCTGCTGTTATTTTGAAAGAGGGTGTAGTTCTTTCCGCCATCTCGCCCAATTTGAGACTGGCTCTGGAAGGGTGTCAGGAGGATAAACCCGAGCGCTGCCCTATTGGGAAATTGTTTGTCCCAGACCGGTGGAAAAAGAGTGTGATGTCTGAGATTCATTGTTCCGCGTTGGCCGGTCATCCCGGAATTTTTGGTACCAGAGACTTGGTGAGTCGGTCCTTTTGGTGGCCTACTTTGTCTCGTGACGTCAGGGAGTTTGTGCAGTCCTGTGGGACTTGCTCTCACTCCAAACCTTGCTCTCGCTCTAGTGGTTTGTTGATGCCATTGCCTGTGCCCAAGAGACCATGGACCCATATCTCTATGGATTTTATTTCCGACCTCCCTGTTTCTCAGAGAATGACCGTTATCTGGGTGATTTGTGATAGGTTTTCCAAGATGATACATCTTGTGCCATTACCTAAGTTTCCTTCCTCCTCTGAATTGGTGCCTTTGTTCCTTCAGCACGTGGTTCGGTTACACGGCATTCCTGAGAACATTGTGTCTGACAGAGGAGTCCAGTTTGTTTCCAGATTTTGGAGGACTTTTTGTTCTAAACTTGGTGTTCAATTATCTTTCTCCTCTGCTTTTCATCCTCAGACCAATGGACAAACCGAGAGAACAAACCAGACCTTGGAGACTTATTTGAGATGTTTTGTGTCTGCTGATCAAGATGACGGGTCTCTTTTTTGCCTTTGGCTGAGTTTGCTCTTAATAATAGGGCTAGCTCTGCCACTTTGATGTCTCCATTTTTCTGCAATTTTGGGTTTCACCCTCGATTTTCTTCGGGACAGACGGAGGGTTCTGTCTGTCCGGGTGTTGACTCTGTTGTGGAGCGTATGCAGCAGATTTGGGACCAGGTAGTGGAGAGGTTGTCCCTCTCTCAGGAGAAGGCCCAGCGGTTTGCCAACCGGCACAGGACTGATGGTCCTCGGTTTAAAGTGGGGGACTTGGTCTGGTTGTCCTCAAGAAATATTCCTATGAGAGTTGCATCTCCTAAGTTTAAGCCTAGGTTCATTGGACCTTATAAGATCATGGAGATTCTTAATCCTGTTTCCTTTCGTTTACTTCTTCCAGGGACATTTAAGATCCATAACGTGTTCCACAAGTCCTTATTGAAGAGGTTTGTCGAGCCAGTGGTTCCTATGGCTGTGCCTGGTGACCCTGTTTTGGTTGAGGGCAATCTGGAGTATGTGGTTGAGAAAATATTGGATTTTCGTTTTTCTAGACGGAAACTCCAGTATTTGGTTAAGTGGAGAGGTTATGGTCAGGAGGACAATTCTTGGGTGTTTGCTTCGGACATCCATGCTAGGAGACTGATCCGTGCATATCACCGAGCTCATCCTGACCGACCTGGTTGCACAAATGAGGGTTCGGTGACCCCTCCTCAAGGGGGGGGGTACTGTGGTGAATGTTTTGGAAATGAATTCTGAGCAGAAGCTCCCTCTGGTGGTTACAAACAGTACTGAACCATTCAATGAGGATTGGCAATCAGGATTCACAGACTGGCTTGATATAAGGGAGGTTCCCTCCCATCATGGTTGCCGGTGATCAATTGTTCTTGTCTCAACTGTGGTTCCTGGTTCACTTGGAAGCTTGCTGAGTCTTGCCTCTTCTTCTGCTTTCAGATAAGATATTTTCTGTTTTTGTGCTTACCATTTGCATATTTCTCTGCATTTCTGTGAGGTTAGCAAGGTTACCCCCCCGGGGGGCTTGGGCTCTTCTCAGTTCCTCTTGAGCCATTGTTGTTTGTTCATTTGCCTTTTCCAGTGGCTGCGGCTTAGTTTTGTTACACCTGAGAACTGATTTAGGTGGTAGAGGTCGTGTGATCTCAGGTGTTTTTGCAATAAGTACGTTGGCATTTTTTAGGTTTTTTTTGGATTGCAGTGAGTATCCTTTCTATCCTTTTCTGTCAAGGCAGATTGGGCACCAGCGTTTGCTCATACTATTTTCTGTCTGTGTCTGTATTTCCTCTTGTCTAACCGCCATTACATGTTTGGGGGCTTCCTATGTTCTTTGGGGATCTGCTCCGGGCAGATAGCTTTCCTCTTTCTATCTTTAGGTGTAGTTAATCTCTCAGGCTGTGACGAGTTGTCTAGGACCAACGTAGGAACGCTCCACGGCTGCCTTTAGTTGTGGTGGTTAGTCAGGGTACTGCAATCCAATAGATTCCAACCTCTCTGGTGTATTGCCGTTTTTGCCTGCTCTCCTCAGCTACTGAAACATAACAGGAGCCTCTGTAGTGTAATGCACCCCCATATGGAGCCTCTGTAGTATAATGCATCCCCATACGCAGCCTCTGTAGTATAATGCAACCCCCATATTGAGCCCCTGTAGTATAATGCACCCCCATATGGAGCCTCTGTAGTGTAATGCACCCCCATTGCAAATATAATAAATCCAGTACTCACCTCTCTTGCTCCCGGCTCCTGCGCTGCTCACTGCTCTCCTACTCATCTCCTAACAGCGGGCGCCAGGCAGTGACATCATCGTGCCTGCTGTCAGACGCTGCGAGGGGGATTATGGGAGAGAGTGCTCGCTCCTTCTCTCACAATGCGGTCAGCTGTATTGGCTAGATGCCGATACAGCTGACCCTCCGATGACGGGCGGGGGGCCCACTGCTGGCACCGGGCCCCCCACCGCCTGCTCAGGGGCACCATAGCGGCCGGGCAGCAGAGCAGGGAGAGCGATTCTGTGCACGCCGATACAGTTACAGCAGCGTAGCTCCTGGTGGGTCCCCTCAGAGTGCGGGGCCCGGGGCCACCGCACCCTCTGCCCCCCCGGTAGCTACGCTACTGCCACAGCCTCTTTGAGACACCAGTGCAACCACCGAGTTTTCCCAGGCAATGCTGCTGGTGTCTTTTACGCCTCACTCACCTGAAGAATGAGCATGTCACTTCTTTTAGAGGTTTCATGGTTTCTGAGCCCTGAAGTGGCTCAAAAAAGTGACATAATACAGAACATGTGCACAGCAACATCATTTTGACGTTGCTGTGCATTATGTTCATTTTAGTGGGCTCTTTTGCAGACAGAAGCCACCTGAATGAGACACAACGTGCACATAACGTTACTGGGAATATATAATGTATTGGTTGTGGTTATATGACAAATCGGTAATGGGACTTTTCAATGAAGTGTGAAATTTAAAAATGCAAGATTCCAAAAATTTCACTAGCAAATAGAGTTGAAAATTTGGCCAAGGTGAGATGGAAATTTGCTTAGCAGTATGAGATAGCTGCTGAGTAGATTTCTATTTTGAGATCATAAAATGAACATAAGCATTCCTTTTGGTATGTCACCGAATCCCATAAGGCATTGCGGCAGTGCTACTTTCTGAATACAGTGCAGCAGCACAGCCAGAAGTCAGACTCCGTCCACACATGTCACATGGTCTTGACGTCATCACAGGTCATTCAGTCCAGCTGCCATCATCAGTGGTAGTGAGTCTTGGAACGCAGACCCCGTCAGACACCTTCCTCCTAAGTGTGCGGTGTGGGTAGGAGCCGGGCAGGGTGGCAGCGGTGCCTGCTGCAGTGTGGGCAGCAATGACCTTCCTGTGTTCGTCCAGGAGTGATCTGCAGAGCAGCGCCTGGCAGTCTGCATAGTATGGGAGACGCTGGGGGGAGAGTGCTGCTCCTGCTCCTACTGCTGCTGGGATGATTACAGCAGGAGAACTGACATGAGCTGGAGACTGGGCTGCTGATGAGCTGACCCACAGCACCCACAGCCCTGCGGCTGGGAGTCGCTGGTGACTCAGAAGGTGTCATTTATGTAATTGAGTGTGTTTCATGCAACCTTCAATACGTGGGCTGCACAATAGGACCTCTTAAAGGGAATCTGTCACCCCAAAATAGCCATATCAGATAAAGATATGGCTGAATAGTGCGTCCCATAACTAAGCTAACGGTGGGTATCATATATCATGATACCCCCGTTTTCATATCAAAATATCTTTGTAAAGTTGGTGATTGTAGGTGTCAATCACTGCAGTCAGGTCAGGAGGGCAGCGGTTTTCATGTCCTCCCCCGCCCCTCGTCATCTGTTGCGTTACGCCGTCTGTGAATACCACAGACGGCGTTAGGTTCCCACAATTGCACAATTCAAAATCCGGCCCGGCGCATGCGCAGTATGCTTTGCCCAACAGTGGGCAAAGCATAAAATGAGTACAGCGCATGCGCTAGTCTTTCCTTGCCCCGGAAATGACTGCTTGCCTTGGACGACTTCCAGGGCAAGAAAAGACTAGAGCATGCGCTGTACTCATTTTATGCTTTGCCCACTGTTGGGCAAAGCATACTGCGCATGCGCCGGGCCGGATTTTGAATTGCGCAATTGCGGGAACCTAACGCTGTCTGTGGTATTCACAGACGGCGTAACGCAACAGATGACGAGGAGCGGGGGCGGGGGAGGACATGAAAACCGCTGCCCTCCTGACCTGACTGCAGTGATTGACACCTACAATCACCAACTTTACAAAGGTATTTTGATATGAAAACGGGGGTATCATGATATATGATACCCACCGTTAGCTTAGTTATGGGACGCACTATTCAGCCATATCTTTATCTGATATGGCTATTTTGGGGTGACAGATTCCCTTTAAGAAAAGAATCAGGAAGCATTTGTCAGAAGCCACTAATGAGAACAGCTACAATGTATCAGCAGTGTCAAGTCACTGCAGAACAAAGCATGCCAGCAATACAAATAGCCTTAAAGTCATAGCAATTGAAAAGGTTTTTAAATCTACTAGAGGAGGAGATTTCAGGAAAAAATTACTGAATCGTGAATCATTTTGGATTTTTAAGTTGAATACATTAGTACCATTTGGTTTGAACAAGCGATTAGATTTAATATTACAATTAGATTAAAATTTATTCTAGGTATATTTAGATTATATAGATATTTTTTTCTTTATTTTTCGTTAGTCCTAATTCTGTTTTTTCTCAAATGTTTTGGCATCTGAAAAATAATTTGAGTATTGGTTTTATATATTCAAATTTGTGGTTTGTTGTACCATAATACCGTTTTTATATTTTGTCTTATTTGTCTATATCTATATGTAATGGGTTAATTCCTAGGGTGTCACCCTATTTCACAAATTTTTGTTGTGTGCACCTGTGTTTCACATGTTCTTATGGTATTTGAAGTTTGCAGTATAGGTCATGCTTTAAACCATGAATAAGACCTGCTAGGTCGAAACGCGTCGGTTTCAGACCACCAGGGACCCCACCTGCAATTTTGTCTGTTTTTCTACCCAAAATGGATTTTAATATTTTCTAATAAATATTGATTTTTTAATTATTTCCGCGCTGGAGATTCTTTCCTCATGTTTTGCTTCAGCCAACGCCTCTGATCAGGGTGGCTCCGTGCGTGTGAAGATTGTGGACTGCTGCAGAGACTGGTGAGCTGACCTTATCTTCCTATTTTCAAAGGAACATGTCACCAGGTTCTCACAATATAAACTAAAGGGTATGCCACACTAAGCGAGATTGCAAGCGAGATCGCTAACGAGATCGCTACTGCGTCACCATTTATGACGCAGTAGCGATCTCGTTAGCGACTTAACTGTGTGTGACATGTAGCAGCGATGTGGCCCCTGCAGAGATGTCGCTGATCGCTTATGAACGTTCTGAGCCGTTTTTTGGTCGTTGGTGTCCCGCTGGTGAGCATGAATCGCTGAGTGTGACACCCTTTAAGAACGACTTCACCAGCATCGCAGGTGGGACTAGGTTTTCCCAATGACCGCAGAGGTCGTTATACAGATCGCTGATGAGTTGTGTTTGGAATCACAGATCGCAGATGAGTTGTGAGTTGTGTTTGGAATCACACAGCTAAGTCGCTAACGAGATTGCTACTGCGTCATAAATGGTGACGCAGTAGCGATCTTGTTAGCGATCTCGCTTAGTGTGGCATACCCTTTAGGCCATCACCTTTGATGCCTCTTTTACAGTAGTCTAGCAAGCTGTACATATATAAGCCTCTAATCCCTTCTGCACATCCCAAAAAATACCTTTTATAATTCTCCCCCACACGGTGAAGTCCGGTCTGATGGGCATTACTGGTCTTGCTCAGTGCTTCCTCTCTCCTCGAAGTCACCATTCTCCTAGCTTGCTTCATGTCGACGACGCATCATTCGTCATCCACAGAGCATCTGCAATCTCGCTTCTGAGCAGGTGTTTTCACTGTGAGCTGCTCAGGGCAGAGCAAAGTACTGCCCTGCACATGCGCTGGAAAACAATAAAAAAGCTCCAATCGCCTGGAAGTAAAACTGATGCATGTGCAATACAGTACTTTGCTCTGCCCTCCGAAGCACAGTGAAATATGGCTGTGCAGGAGCGCAATCGATGGCGCTGTGTGAATGATGTAGGATGCGTCATACACATGAAGAAAAGCAAGAGGATGGTGATTGCGGGGACAGAGGAGGAATAATGATCTTCATTATTCTATTAAAGTAACATCCTAGATAAATATTGTATAGGCACTAATTACTAATTATATATCCCGGTTATTATGAACATGTATCACAGGGGTGGACAAATTGCCGATGCAGCCGATGCAACTGCATCGGGGCCCGGAGTTGGAGGAGGGCCCCTGCAGGGTATCTGACCTGTTTCTCTGAGCCCAATGCTCTGTGGGCCCATGGCCAGATTGCCCTCATGTGCAGCGGGCAGGGAGCAATCCCTGCAGCTTTGCTGCCTACAGGAGAAAATGGGAGCAGAGCTGAGCTATAGGGATCCATTCTCTGCTTCCTGGACTTTCTTATTACTGACACAGGCGTGCTCGGCTTGATGATGTCAGCAATCAGCTCACACTTGTGTCAGAGAAAAGCTGCCGGCGACGACGATGCCGTTGGGGAACGGACGGAGAGGTGAGTGGTGGTGTTTGTTTTTTTGTAATCAATACACTGGGGAGAGGACACTAAGGTGTGTTGGGGGAGAAAAATGATGGTGCGTTGGGGGAGAACAATGATGAGGTAGTGCGGGAGAACAATGATGAGGGTGGGGGAGAACAATGGTGAAGCAGGTGGACTGGACAGAGGTGTGGTGGGAGAGAATAATGATGGGTAGGGATGAGAGAGTATACTCGTTAGGATTCGGTACTTGGCGAGTAATGCGGTACTCGCGGTACTCGAATCCTAGCGAGTAAATTTCACTACTCGCCTTGCAGTATTTGGATCTCCCGCCCGTCATGTGTTAGCCAATCACAGTAAAGCCACCGCCTTCTTTGTTATGGCGCTACTGTGATTGGCTGGCCGCGCAGCGTCATAGTCACAGCCTATGAGTCATAGGCTATGACTATGTGTGCGGAGAATGTGTGCGGGGGTCTGTGAGTCTGTGTGTGTGTGTGTGGGGCCTGTGCCGGGCTCTACCTGCTGAGGCTCTGCCTGCTCGGGCTCTGCCAGGCTCTGTGGGCTCTGCCGGGCCTGTGCTGGGCTCTGCGGGGAAGACGAGGACTTTCGGGAATAAGGTGTGTGCGGTGAGTATGTACTCTATGTTATGTGTTGTATGTTATGTGTATGTACTGTATGTTATATGTTGCATGTTCTGTATGTCTTTATTTTTACATTCACCACATTAGCCGGATGATGGGAATACTACTTTCCCATCATCCACTAATGCTTTCACTGTAGCAGGCATAGCCGGATGGGACAAGTAGTCCCATTAGACAATGCCCATGGTTTCCACCCACACACATTCTCCACTCACACACATTCTCTGCCCATTACTCGCATTTCCCATAGACTTACTTTGGACTCGCTACTCGTTACGAATACCCGAGTATTAGGAGCTACTCGTAATGAGTATAGCGAGTCTGAGTATTTCACTACTCGCTCATCCCTAATGATGGGTGATGGAGAGGACACTGAGGTGTGGTGGCTAAGAAGAATAATGAGGCTGGTGGAGAGAACAAAAGTGTGGTAGGGGAGAACAATGATCGGGTGGTGGAGAGGACAATGAGGGAAGTGGGGGAGAACAATGATGGGGTGGAGGTGTAAGAATGTGCAGAAACAAGGAATGAAGTGATGGGCAGGAGGCAGAGCAAGGGTTAACAGGTTTATTTACAGGGGAATACTCCACGCAGGGAGGTGAAGAGTTAAACAGGATAATAGACAATACAATTAGGGAGGGATATTCAAAGGTAAAGGATAACGGATCAGATAACGGTGGTTCTTGTGAATCACTTAATACAGAAGCCCCTCAAACTGTAGCTCCTGCTGAGCAGTCAATAGTGCCGGCAATGGCTGGAGCAGTGTCTTTTCTTGGAGTGTACTGTGATGACAATGGTCCAACTTCTGGCGGCAGCAGTCGGTCTCCGGTACCTTCCACTGAGCCTAGTCCATATATTACAGTGACTAAAAAGGGGTATGGGTCACAGTCCTGAACGAACCCAACGTGGCTTCGCAAATATACGCTGAAGTCAGGTCACAAGTGTCAGGGCAGATATTCACTAGTCAAAGTCAGGGTGTAGATAACGGTCATGCACCCAGTCTTTTTCAGGCGGCACACATGCGGTACTCATGGTCCCGAAGTGTTTGGCACCTTGCTTTATGGCGGTCACCGGGCACACACTGCACGTCTCTCTCTCTGGTCCCCGCTGTTAGCCGCGGGAGATGACTGTATTCCCCCCCCTTATCGGAGGGTTTCAGGACAATATGATTATTGTTACTCAGACCCTCAAGTGCTTTTCTTTCACAATAGGTAAGATTAGGTAGACTACATCCACCTTTTGGGTCAATCTTGCAGATCTAATCCGAGACTAACTGCAGAAAAATATCTATACTCCCAGTTTCACCCATTGGAGGCATCTTTTTGCTTTTACACTTCAAGTCTGAGAATGGTCCCTCACCGATCCCTCGTTGACCCTCTTCGGCCATATCAGTCAAAAACAACACATCGGAGAGTTCATTGGCCGAAATTCCTAATTGTTGACACCTAGCGTTGTCTTTTAAAGCAAAGAATTTCTTCCATTTTAGTTTGCGAGTGAACAAGTTAATATCCTTGATCCACTCAAAGGGATCAAACCTGGTAGTAGGGACAAAGGACAGACCTCGCTGCAAAATTTTTAGTTCCACATCAGACAGAATATAGGAGGACAAATTAATTATCTGATTGTCCACCTTTCCTTCATATGCAGTCTTCATTTGGGGTTCGTCTGATTGTTTTGATCCCGTAATTTGTACGGTACCAAACCCCTAGTCTCTAAAAAAGACGCCGATGAACAAGCTGCAGAAGAAGATGCATTTGTATTGGTTGAAGGAGTAGTGGTCTCCTGTTTCTTTGTAGAGTTCCTTGCGTAGAAGCGGTCTGTTTCTTGCCAACTTCTAAAGCCGCCTCTACGTCCCCGTCCCCTATTCCTAAATGGTCTCGATGTGGAATGCTTTGGGTTCCCTTCTACGTGCGAGGATTCAATGTCTGATGATGAAATATCCGTTGGAAATGCGTTATTAACTAGAGTAGGGTATGCTCTTTTTTTTCTGAATTCAGTGGTATCTCTCAGAAAACATTTATGTTTCCTCTCTTTAATATAAAGTTGGTACTTCTCCACCGTATTTTTCAGATTCTCCTCCTTATTAGAAAAATCTGTAGCCGTTTTAAATTTCAGAATATTCTCTGTAAGTTCTTTCACCCTTACGGAAGTCCTTTCCAAAGTTTTTTTTCTCCTCATCCAGGAGTATTTGCATATTTTTCGGTGTTATATGTATGTGTGTGTTTTTTCTGTGTATCCCGTTTTTTGGACTTAGGTTGATACAGGGTGTATTAGGGGCACCGACGTTGAGCGGGGGCACCATGTCATCAACAACTAGGTGCCAACCTCCGCGGTCAGGAAGGGATTCATTAGGGCCCATTAGGGTTATCCTAGATTTTTTGGCCCCAAAAATAAGTAATACATTGCGATATTTTGATCATTATGTACTTTTCCTGGTATCCCCTGGTCTTTTTGTTATGTGTCTATTAATGATGGTTTTAATCAATGAATTAAAAGGTATTTTTTAGGGATTATGTGTTTTTCTCTCTGGTGCTTATCTCTTCTGTTTGGTCATAATCCCTTGGGCTGACGAGCGGCAAACTTTTCACTTCAGAGAACAGAGTAAGTGGTTCTTACTCCTCACCATCGAGAAACTCAGGAACGAGCGTTTCAGTAACACTTGGAACTTTCTTCCCTTCTTCAGGATCTTGTGGTAGGCAAGGTAGCAATATACTCCGGTGGACTACTCAGGTGGACGTCCCTTCTTTCCCTTTGGGTCGAGTCTCACAATAGGGAACTCCGGATCCAGTATTGAATTTCACCAGACTCGCCTCCACGCGCCTCCTGGAAACCCCGACGGAACAGACCCCATTAGAGCGTCTGCTAATGCATGTCAATGAGAAAAAATGGATCCGGTGGTAAAAAAAAGGATCCGTTTTTTCCAAAAAATGACGGATCACGCCTGACGGCGAAAAACTAATGTGTGAAAGAGGCCTAAGCCTTCAGGTCCGTCAGGTCTCCTGTCTCTCCTTGTAAACTCCCCTGTCATCTGCACAACTACAATTTATGAGGTTAGTCACACAATGAAATAAAGGACTTTATCTTCAAGGATCGGGTGAGTGCTGCAATTCTTTTGTTCTTCCTTAATGGTTAACACAGCTGGTTTGCACACACTCTAAGTTTACGTGGACTGGAGGGGCGTGGCCAGGACACTGAAGAGTGAAGACATGCAGCACTGAGCTTTCCCTGGCTTTTTAACAAATATCGGGCTCCTGCCTTGTAAACAGCAGCTTGAAGTCTTAGTTCGGTTGGAGGATACACCTGGAGCTGGCGGAACTGATATGAGCCCACATTTGTCCCGGAGCTCTGAATCTAGGAGAGTGGTGTGCTCAGAGCCAACGTGCATCTGCACTACATGGCCAGTTGCTCACCTGCTGGTCGCTTCATGGGTGAGTTGGAGGCGGTGAGAGAGCTGTCAAGGGTGCCTGGGAGCTGGGTGCTGAAGTCCAGACCCCCTGGAGACGTGGGGCCACTGGTGGCTGGAACGGAGCTGAGGTGTGGCCGCCATCTTGGGGATCTTCCCAATTCTAAAGAGACTCTTCTGGTGGACTTTTTTGGACTCTGAACAAATGTTTCAGCAACAAGTTGTTTATTATTTTCTGTACAGGCTGTTTTGGGTCGACCAGTTTTTGGAGCATTAAGGATTGAGCCAGTGGTATCAAATTTGTCACGAATGCGGTAAATGGTTTGTCTCTTTGGGGCTTGAGTATCAAATGTTTCAACCCAATTTGCTCTAACTGTTTCAGTGTTTTAAGATTTCCAATACTCTTAAAATCCATTTTCTTTGATCTGTATTTAAATGATTTGCCATTTTGGGGGAGATTTATCTGTGAAAATTGGATCTGTGAAACTGACTCAGTTGTCCTTAGCAACCAATCAGATTCCACCTTTCATTTTCCAAAGAGTCTGTGAAGAATGAAAAGAGGAATCTGATTTTTTGCTAAGGGCTGAGTCAGTTTCACTTTACACCATGTTTGATAAATCTCCCCCTTCATAACCCTATTACACATACTGTCCACCTACTTTTGGACAACCCTGTATATGGAGCATTATCTGGGACTCATTATATATGGAGCATCATATGGGGCCCATTATATATGGAGCATTATATGGGGACTATTCTGTATGGAGCATTATATGGGGCCCATTCTGTATGGAGCAATATATGGGGCCCATCCTATACTGTATGGATCATTATATGGGACTCATTCTACTGTTTCGAGCAATATATGGGGCTCATTATACTCTATGGGGCCCATCCTATACTTTATGGAGCATTATATTGGGCTCATTATATATGGAGCAATATATGGTGCCCATAATAGTGTATTGGTCAATAAATGTGGCTCATTCTACTGTATGGAGCATTATATGGCCTCATTATTGTCATGGTGTAGGACATGGTTAATGTCCTGTCCATTCTGGGTTAACTTTTGCTGGCCTCCTGGCATAGTATAGGACATGGTTAATGTCCTGTCCACTCAGGGTTAACTTTTGCTGGCCTCCCTTTGGATCTGGGAGGGTATTTATACCCAGTCCAAGGAAGATTCTCTGTCAGCTATACTTTTGTTGTGACTGTGTGTCTGACCCCCCTGGTTTGCGTGTATACTGCTCTGCTTGTTTGATTCCCGTGTATGACCTGTTCTGTTTGCTCACTCTGCTCTCTGTCTCACGTTTTGCTAATATTGTCTTCTCCAGTTCTGACCTCCTGGCTTGGCTATCGATACTCCGTTACAGTTTTGTCCCTATTGTACTGTCTATTGCCCGCTCTGGTTTACTGATCTATTGCTACGTCCTGACTATCCGTTCTGTCTAACCCTTTGGTACTGTCGTGCTATCTTGAGCTCTGATCTCGGCCTGTCCTGGTTTTCGTCCATGTCTTTGCCCCTTAGTAACTTTATCTCGTTGTTACCCTGCTAGGAGTTTTCCTGCAGTTCCTAGATCTCTGGAGCTTAGGCCACGCCCCCAGCAGTCACATGCTGCAGGTCCTGTTAGTCTGTAGTACACATCATTCATTACTGCTGTCCCGCTCCTCAGGTTTCCTCGAGCACAGTTTGTTTTATTCAGGACACGTGCACTGGCTCAGTGAGCATGTGCAGTGCGGTGCTCCTGACACTATAGCTGACCTTTACAGTCTTTCCCTGGTGGTGGGGTGTTAGCACATTATGGATCCGGTACGGGCCCTCACTGAACAGGTTAATGAGTTCTCCCAGCTTATACGGAAGCTGTCTATGGAGCAGCAAAACCTGGTTCAGTCGCATCAACAGGTACAGAGAGATGTGGCTTTTCCAAACTAAATAACCCCAAGTGTAATAGCCTGTCTTGGTATTGCAGACCCCCCAGTTCTCTAATAACCTTGGTCGCTCTTCTCTGCACCCACTCCAGTTCAACTATGTCTTTCTTATACACCGGAGACCAGAACTGTACACAGTATTCTAAGTGTGGCCTCACTAGTGACTTGTATAGAGGTAAAATTATGCTCTCCTCATGAGCATCTATGCCTCTTTTAATGCATCGCATGCTTCCTATTTTCTTTGGGGATCTGCTCCGGGGCAGATAGCTTTCATCTTTCTACCTTTAGGTGTAGTTATCTCTCAGGCTGTGACGAGGCGTCTAGGATCAACGTAAGAACGCTCCACGGCTACCTCTAGTTGTGTGGTTAGTTCAGGTTACTGCAATACAATAGGTTCCAGCCTCTCGGGTGTATTACTGTTTTTGATATTTCTCCTCAGCTACCTAAACATAACAGTATCACCGGCCCAAAACTAAAATTATATGGTACTCACAGAAGGGAAAAATAGTTTGGAAAGAAAAAAGTTGTCAGAGTTGTCAGAGATTTTTTTTTTCTGTTTGTTGCATTTTTTTTTTCCCTCATTCTCTCTGGGTGCTGAGGAGGATTTTTTTTCCCTCAATGGAGTTTGCACAGTTGTCTGGCCGTGTGGAGCAGCTTGCCACTGAGGTTCAGAGTATTGCTACCTATCTTGCTAGGTTGCCGGTTGTGGAACCTAGGATCCCCATGCCAGATTTGTTTTTGGGGGATCGGGCTAAATTTCTGAATTTCAAAAATAACTGTAAGTTGATTTTTGCCTTAAAGCCTAAGTCCTCAGGGAACGCAGCACAGCAGGTTCAAATTGTCATCTCTCTCCTGCACGGCGACCCTCAGGATTGGGCTTTTTCCCTGACACCTGGGGATCCTGTTTTGAATGATGTTGATGTATTTTTTCAGGCTCTGGGGTTGTTGTACGATGAACCTAATGTCACTGATCAAGCTGAAAAAATTATGTTGGCATTAAATCAGGGTCTTGATGACGCTGAGTTGTACTGTCAGAAATTCCAAAAGTGGGCAGTCCTGACCAAATGGAATGATGATGCTTTGGCAGCCCTTTTTCGGAAGGGGCTGTCAGAGAATGTAAAGGATGTTATGGTGGGATTACCTGCTCCCTCTGATCTCAATGATTCTATGTCATTGGCTATTCAAATTGACAGACGTTTGCGTGAGCGCAGAGGTATACGTGAGATAGTGTTGCCTTGTGAGCCAGCTTCTGAGCCCATGCAGTGTGATAGAGTGACTTCTGGGGCACAGAATCATGAGTTTTGAAAGCGCAATGGGTTATGTTTCTACTGTGGTGACGCCTCTCATGCTATTTCAGTCTGCCCTAAATGGGGAAGACGTTTTGCACGCTCAGTTGTCTTGGGTAGTGTTCAGACTAAATTTCTGTTGACTGTTTCCCTGATTTGCTCCCTGTCCACATTTTCTGCTCAGGCTTTTGTTGATTCAGGAGCAGCTATTAACCTGATGAATTTTGACTTTGCCAAACGTTGTGGGTTTCCCATGACCAGCTCTACCCTCTCCTAGTGTATTCTCACCCATCCCTGTAGACTGTGAGCCCTCGCGGGCAGGGTCCTCTCTCCTTCTGTACTTGTGTGTCCCTTGTCTAGCACATGTTTATTGTACCTGTCTATATTTTTCCCTTTTCATATGTAAAGCGCCATGGAATAAATAGCGCTATATAAATGTATAATAATAATAATACCCCTGCGGAAGTCTATTCCCATACTGGGCATTGATTCTACCCCTTTGGCGGAGAATAAACCCCAGTTTTCTACTCAGGTGATAATGAGGGTTGAGCCAGATCATCAGGAGAGTTGCAAATTTCTGGTGCTGCATAATTTGCATGACATTATTGTACTAGGTTTCCCTTGGTTACAGTCTCATAATCCTGTTTTGGATTGGAAATCTGTGTCTGTGACCAGTTTGGGCTGCCAATGTGTTAATGCCGACACTCCTGTTTTTTCTGCCTCTCCCCAGTCTCAGGATGTTCCTGACTTTTTGACTGATTTTTCGGATGTATTTAGTGAAAGTAAATCTGCATCCTTGCCCCCTCACAGGAGCTATGATTGCGCTATTGAATTAGTGCCTGGTGGTAAATTTCCTAAAGGTCGCCTTTTTAACTTGTCTGTACCTGAACACGATGCTATGCGATCTTATATTAAGGAGTCCTTGGAGAAGGGTCATATCAGAACATCCTCTTCATCCTTGGGCGCCGGTTTTTTCTTTATGGGCAAAAAAGGATGGTTCATTGAGGCCGTGTATTGATTATCGTCTCTTGAATAAGATCACTGTGAAGTATCAATATCCGATCCTACTTTTATTTTGAAAGAGGGTGTAGTTCTTTCCGCCATCTCGCCCAATTTGAGACTGGCTCTGGAAGGGTATCAGGAGGATAAACCTGAGTGCTGCCCTATTGGGAAATTGTTTGTCCCAGACCAGTGGAAGAAGAGTGTGATGTCTGAGATTCATTTTTCCGCGTTGGCTGGTCATCCCGGGATTTTTGGTACCAGAGACTTGGTGAGTCGGTCCTTTTGGTGGCCTACTTTGTCTCGTGACGTCAGGGAATTTGTACAGTCCTGTGGGACTTGCTCTCGCTCCAAGCCTTGCTCTCACTCTAGTGGTTTGTTAATGCCATTACATGTGCCCAAGAGGCCATGGACCCATACCTCTATGGATTTTATTTCCGACCTCCCTGTTTCTCAGAGAATGTCCGTTATCTGGGTAATCTGTGATAGGTTTTCCAAGATGATACTGTCACGGGTGTGTCGCCACGAAGATTGTCGCGATTACACAACCTGACTTCGCACAGCTGAGTTTTTGGTGCTAGGTGTTTTTCGGCAGTGAGGGAGTTAATTCTCCCTCTCTCTGTGCTAGACGAAGCCCAGCCTCGCCCAGCTGCAGTTAATACTGCAGTAATGGGATTCCTTCAAATACCTGCCAGTCTGCTAGGGAAGTGTCAGTGAAAGCATTCATGCAGACCAGCAGAGTGGATCGTGGTATTGTGAAGTCTGAAGTGAAGAGTACCTGGTGTGGTTTTCTCCCCTCCTCGCTTTATTATTTATCCCCTTACCCGTTGGTGTTCCCTTTGTAGTTGTAGAGTGAGTTTTGTATGCAAGGTGGTCTTTTGTTTTACCCCTTGTACTGTCTCGTTCGTCTTATACTGTTTGTAGGAATTTACCTTCCTGTCCCCTGTGGTTGTGATCAGGGTCCTTCTCAGGACTAGATTACTGAGGGTCAGGGATTCACAGGAGATAGGGTTACGCTGGCGGCCTGGACCTCTGTACCATCAACAGTACCTCCAGGTAGAGGGATTAGTCAGGGCCCCAGCTTAGGGTCAGCATAGACCCCGGACCTCCTGTATACACTGACAGCGTGACATTTTCACCGACCATACTAAAGATTCTCTCCAGCCATCATGGATCCAGTAGCCAGTCTAGCTCGGCAGTTGCAGAGTTTGTCCATGGAGCTGGCGGACGTTAAGTCCAAGGTTTTGTACCCCCTGGAGCAAGCCGGACCTGAACCTAAAGTAGCTCTCCCTGACAGGTTCACTGGAGGGCGGGATAAGTTTTTTGCTTTCCGGGAGGCATGTAAATTGTACTTTCGGCTGCGACCTCGGTCATCGGGGAGTGAAGATCAAAGGGTGGGAATTGTCATCTCGCTCCTACAAGGGGACCCCCAATCATGGGCGTTCTCACTTCCCCCGGGCTCCCCGGCTCTCCAGTCAGTGGATAGGTTTTTCGCAGCTCTGGGTCTTGTATATGATGACCCGGATCGGGTCTCCCTTGCTGAATCTAAGTTACGTAAGATGCAGCAGGGAGATCGTCTGGCGGAGGAATTCTGTTCGGAGTTCCGTAGGTGGGCCACGGACACCCAGTGGAATGACCCGGCTCTTAGGAGCCAGTTTTGTCAAGGTTTATCTGACAAATTAAAGGATGTGCTGGCACAGTATGAACCTCCCACGTCACTGGAAGCCGCTATGGCCCTTGCTATTCGCATCGACAGACGACTTCGGGAGAGGTGCGGGGTAACTCCACCCCCTGTGATGACTCCACCTTCTACTAGGTCCCCTTATATGGAGGTTCCCCTGGTCAGTCCAGAGGAGCCTATGCAGTTAGGAGGGACATCATTCCGAGGGAGGGGATCGTCAGTTCGCCGCAAGACAGGAAGGTGTTTCTTCTGCGGGAGAAGGGGACATTTTATTGGGAGGTGTCCATCCCGTCCTTTGCAGAGTGAGAAGTCGCCGGAAAACTATTGATCCCAGGTTGTGTGGTGGACGACAATCTGGGAGTAAGCATTTCGTCCCCAGGTCCGTCTCAATTTCTCGTACCGGCGGAGGTGGTGGTGGGTACGAGAACTGAGAGGATATCTGTTCTTCTGGATAGTGGGGCCGGGGCTAATCTGGTGGACGCTCGGTTTGCCCGGGTTCAAGGTATGCGACTGAGTGTATTAGGCTAAACCCATCCCCATATTCTCGATCGACGCCAGGCCTCTCGGTCAAGGTAGTTTTTTGCAAGCCGTGCATAACATAGATCTTTAAGTGGGGGCGACACATAAAGAAATGTTGTCTTGTTATGTGTTGGAGGGTCTTCCCACTCCTATAGTGTTGGGCCTTCCCTGGTTAACTAAGCATAACCCGGTTATTAATTGGCAATCCAGAGAGATAAGTCAGTGGAGTGAATTCTGCAATAAAAACTGCATGAACACGGTCATCGGTGCAGTCGCGCCTAGGGCCTTACCTCCATTTCTGGTGGACTTTGAGGATGTATTTTTGGAGAAAGGGTGTCAAGAACTACCTCCGCATCGCGCGTATGACTGTTCTGTAAAATTGCTCCCTGAGGCCAAGTTACCGAAATCTAGGTTGTATAACCTTTCTGGTCCTGAGAGGCAGGCCATGAAGGATTATATTTCGGAGAGTCTGGCTAAGGGGCATATTAGACCTTCATCTTCCCCGGTGGCCGCGGGGTTCTTCTTTGTGAAGAAGAAAGATGGAGGCCTACGCCCTTGCCTGGATTTCCGTGAGCTTAATCGGATTACGGTCCGAGATCCGTATCCGCTCCCACTTATTCCCGATCTCTTCAATCAGATCGTGGGCGCCAAATGGTTCTCTAAGTTGGATCTCAGGGGGGCGTATAATCTGATTAGGATGAAGGAGGGGGATGAGTGGAAGACGGCGTTTAACACTCCGGAGGGGCATTATGAGAACCTTGTCATGCCATTTGGTCTGACTAATGCCCCGGCGGTGTTTCAACATTTTGTTAATGACATCTTTCGCCGCCTGGTGGGACAGTTTGTGGTCATATATCTGGATGACATCTTAATTTACTCGCCGGATCTTGTGTCTCATCAGGAGCATGTTAAGCAGGTGTTGCAAATCTTGTGGGATAATAAACTGTACGCCAAATGGGAAAAGTGTGTGTTCGCCATACAGGAACTTCAGTTTTTAGGATTTCTGGTGTCAGCATCTGGTTTCCGTATGGACCCTGGGAAAGTGCGGGCAGTTCTTGAGTGGGATCTGCCAGAGGATCTTAAGGCATTACAACGTTTCCTGGGGTTTGCTAACTACTACCGGAAATTTATTCGTAATTTCTCATCCATAGTTAAACCTCTCACTGACATGACTAAAAAAGGGATGGATTTTTCAAGGTGGTCTGACAAGGCTTGTCAAGCGTTTTCCTCCTTAAAAACATGTTTTGCTTCGGCACCCATACTCATTCAACCAGATGCGTCACAGCCGTTCATTGTGGAGGTAGACGCTTCTGAGGTAGGGGTGGGAGTGGTATTATCTCAAGGTCCGTCCCCTGGTAAGTGGCATCCGTGCGCCTTCTTCTCTAAAAAATTGTCGTCCGCTGAGAGGAATTACGATGTCGGCAATAGGGAACTCTTGGCCATTAAGTTAGCTTTTGAGGAGTGGCGTCATTTTTTGGAGGGGGCAGTACACCCGGTCACCGTCATTACCGATCACAAGAACCTGCTATATTTAGAGTCCGCAAAACGTCTGAATCCCAGGCAAGCTAGGTGGTCGTTGTTTTTTACCAGGTTTAATTTTGTCGTCACATATCGTCCTGGGTCAAAAAATGTAAAGGCGGATGCCTTATCTCGCAGTTTCCCTGGGGCCGGGAAGACAGATGACCCGGTTCCTATCCTTCAGGAGGGGGTGGTGGTGTCGGCAGTATGCTCTGAGCTTGAGGAGGAGGTATTGGAGGCTCAGGGGGACGCCCCTGTTGGACCTCCAGGGAGACTGTTTGTTCCTGATCAGTTGCGACAAAAGGTAATCGAGGCACACCATAATTCAGCTTTGGCAGGACACCCAGGGAGTAAAGCAACTGTGGATCTCCTCTCGCGCCGGTTTTGGTGGCCTAACTCACATAGGGAGGTGGTAACTTTTGTCGCGTCCTGTGAGGTTTGTGCGCGCTCTAAGACCCCACATACCCGTCCATCTGGGGCCCTCTTACCTTTGAAGATCCCGGAGCGTCCGTGGACTCATCTGTCTATGGACTTTATTACGGACCTCCCGCCATCTTCGGGTAAAACAGTCATACTCGTTGTAGTGGACAGGTTCAGCAAGATGGCACATTTTATCGCTCTTCCTGCTCTTCCTAATGCTAAAACTCTTGCGCAGGTGTTCATTGGGGAGATTGTGAGACTTCACGGGTACCCTCCGATGTGGTGTCGGATCGGGGGTCTCAGTTTGTGTCCAAATTTTGGAAGGCATTTTGTACACGGCGGGGGATGCAGTTGTCATTTTCATTGGCTTTTCATCCGCAGACCAATGGTCAGACAGAGCGTCTGAACCAGAGCTTGGAGACATATCTCCGGTGTTTTGTGTCAGAGAACCAGGAGGACTGGGCTTCTTTCTTGCCTCTGGCAGAATTCGCTCTTAACAATAGGCGGAGCAAGTCCACTGGTAAGTCCCCGTTTTTCGGGGCATATGGTTTTCACCCCCAATTTTGTACTTTCAATAGTGGGGGCTCTTCTGGGGTTCCTGAGGAGGAACGATTTTCGTCGTCACTTGCTTCTGTGTGGAGAGGAGTGCTGAATAATCTGAGTACTATGGGGAACCGATACAAACGTATGGCTGATAGGAGGAGAGTGTCTGGTCCGGACCTAAGTGTGAACGATCGGGTATGGTTGTCTACCAAGAATATAAAACTTAAGGTTCCGTCCTGGAAACTTGGTCCCAGGTTCATCGGGCCATACAGGATCAGTTCTATAATTAATCCGGTGGCATTCCGTCTTGACCTCCCCCCTACGTTTAAAATTCACAATGTGTTTCACAGATCATTGCTTAAGAGGTATGTGGCGCCGGTGATACCGTCACCTTTACCTCCTCCTCCAGTGGTGGTCAATGGTAACTTGGAGTTTCAGGTGTCGAAAATCATCGATTCACGTCTGAATCGCCGGTCCCTTCAGTACCTGGTTCATTGGAAGGGGTACGGTCCTGAGGAGAGGACGTGGGTTCCTGCGTCGGATATTAACGCAGAACGATTAATTCGGGCCTTCCACACAACTCACCCGGATAAACCTGGCCCTGAGGGTCCGGAGGCCCCTCGTAGAAGGGGGGGTACTGTCACGGGTGTGTCGCCACGAAGATCGTCGCGATTACTCAACCTGACTTCGCACAGCTGAGTTTTTGGTGCTAGGTGTTTTTCGGCAGTGAGGGAGTTAATTCTCCCTCTCTCTGTGCTAGACGAAGCCCAGCCTCGCCCAGCTGCAGTTAATACTGCAGTAATGGGATTCCTTCAAATACCTGCCAGTCTGCTAGGGAAGTGTCGGTGAAAGCATTCATGCAGACCAGCAGAGTGGATCGTGGTATTGTGAAGTCTGAAGTGAAGAGTACCTGGTGTGGTTTTCTCCCCTCCTCGCTTTATTATTTATCTCCTTACCCGTTGGTGTTCCCTTTGTAGTTGTAGAGTGATTTTTGTATGCAAGGTGGTCTTTTGTTTTACCCCTTGTGCTGTCTCGTTCGTCTTATACTGTTTGTAGGAATTTACCTTCCTGTCCCCTGTGGTTGTGATCAGGGTCCTTCTCAGGACTAGATTACTGAGGGTCAGGGATTCACAGGAGATAGGGTTACGCTGGCGGCCTGGACCTCTGTACCATCAACAGTACCTCCAGGTAGAGGGATTAGTCAGGGCCCCAGCTTAGGGTCAGCATAGACCCCGGACCTCCTGTATACAGTGACAGCGTGACATTTACATCTTGTGCCATTACCTAAGTTACCTCCGAATTGGTGCCTTTATTCCTTCAGCACGTGGTTCGGTTACATAGCATTCCGGAGAACATTGTGTCTGACAGGAGTCCAGTTTGTTTCCAGATTTTGGAGGACATTTTGTTCTAAACTTGGTGTTCAATTATCTTTCTCCTCTGATTTTCATCCTCAGACCAATGGACAAACCGAGAGAACAAACCAGACATTGGAGACTTATTTGAGATGTTTTGTGTCTGCGGATCAAGATGACTGGGTCTCTTTTTTGCCTTTGGCTGAGTTTGCTCTTAATAATAGGGCTAGCTCTGCCACCTTGATGTCTCCATTTTTCTGAAATTTGGGGTTTCACCCTTGATTTTCTTCGGGACAGGCGGAGGCTTCTGTCTGTCCGGGTGTTGACTCTGTTGTGGAGCGAATGCAGCAGATTTGGGACCAGGTAGTGGAGAGGTTGCCCAACAGTTTGCCAACAGGCATAGGACTGATGGTCCTCAGTTTAAAGTGGGGGACTTGGTTTGCTTGTCCTCAAGAAATATCCCTATGAGGGTTACATCTCCAAAGTTTAAGCCTAGGTTCATTGGACCTTATAAGATCATGGAGATTCTTAATCCTGTTTCCTTCCGTTTGCTTTTTCCAGGGACATTTAAGATCCATAACGTGTATCACAAGTCCTTATTGAAGAGGTTTGTCGAGCCAGTGGTTCCTGTGGCTGCGCCTCCTGATCCTGTTTTGGTTGAGGGCAATCTGGAGTATGTGGTTGAGAAAATATTGGATTCTCGGTTTTCTAGGCGGAAACTCCAGTATTTGGTTAAGTGGAGAGGTTATGGTCAGGAGGACAATTCTTGGGTGTTTGCTTCGGACATCCATGCTAGGAGACTGATCCGTGCCTATCACCGAGCTCATCCTGATCGACCTGGTTGCACAAGTGAGGGTTCGGTGACCCCTCCTCAAGGGGGGGTACTGTTGTGAATGTGCTAAAAATGGTTTCTGAGCAGAGGCTCCCTCTGGTGGTTACTGACAGTACTGAACCTTTCAGTGAGGAGTGGCAATCTGGGATCCCGGTTGGTCTGATATAAGGGAGGTTCTCTCCCATGAAGGTTGCCGGTGATTAATTGTTCTTGTCTCAATTGTGGTTCCTGGTTCATTTGGAAGCTTGCTGAGTCTTGCCTGCATCTTCTGCTATCAGATAAGATATTTTCTGCTTTTATTTTTGTGCTTGTTTTTTGCATTGTTCCCTGCACTTCTGTGGAGGTCAGCCAGGTCCCCTCCGGGGGCTTGTGCTCCTCTCAGTTTATCTGGAGCCACTGTTGTTTGTTCATTTGCTTTTTCCTGTTTTTTCAGTGGCTGCGGCTTAGTTTTGTTACACAAGAGAACTGATTTAGGTGGTAGAGGTCGTGTGATCTCAGGTGTTTTTGCAATCAGTAGTGTTGTTTTTTTTTTTTTAGGGTTTTTTTTTGGATTGCAGTGAGTATCCTTTCCTGTACTTTTCTGTCTAGACAGATTGGGCCCCAGCGTTTGCTCATTCTATTTTCTGTCTGTGTCCGTGCTTCCTCTTGTCTAAAAGCCATTACATGTTTGGGGGCTTCCTATTTTCTTTGGGGATCTGCTCCGGGGCAGATAGCTTTCATCTTTCTGCCTTTAGGTGTAGTTATCTCTCAGGCTGTGACGAGGCGTCTAGGATCAACGTAGGAACGCTCCACGGCTACCTCTAGTTGTGTGGTTAGTTCAGGTTACTGGAATCCAATAGGTTCCAGCCTCTCTGGTGTATTGCCGTTTTTGCTTACTCTCCTCAGCTACCAAAACACAACACCTGGCCACCTTAAAGCAGACTGCAGAGTTTGGAAAGGAAGAATGAGTCAGTTTAAAAAGCAGAACTGTCATCAAAGGGTTAAAACAGCTGTAAAGGAAGATTCTGCATGTGTTGAAGCTGCATTAAATGCCAGTACAGGCCCTTCTGCAAAGCATATATGGTGCATAGATTCTGGTGAAAGCAGTCATATGACACATAACAAGGATTTCTTCACTGACCTTAATGAAAGCAAGTCAGAAAAGGTCATCTTAGCTAATGGTCACTATATGACTTCAGAAGGAGTAGGAGATATCTACCTCCACTGTCCAGTTTCCTCAGCACAAAGCAGAAAGATCCAAATAAAGAATGATCTCTATGTTCCTAGACTTGAAAGCAATCTTCTGTCAGTAAAGAAGCTCACGCAAAAGGGGATTGTAGTTACTTTTAGAGATAACAGCTGCATCATCTCAAAGAAGAGTTACACTCTTGCAGAAGGAAAAATCTAAGATGAACTTTATCAGCTAAAATGGAGAGAAAGAGTGTACAGTGCTAGACAAGATTTACATAAGAACTGTATCCATGTATGACACAGACTTCTTGGGCACAGGCACCCAGATACAGTAAGGAAGCGAGCTCAACCTGCAAATGGTATTAAAATCAACCAGTGTAGTCAAATGATGAAGTGCATTAGCTGTCTTATTGGGAAAATGTCCAGAAAATCCTTTCCTAAAATAAGCACCACTAGATCTGCACAGGCACTGGATCTGATACATACAGATGTATGCGGTTCAATCAGTGTTCAAACTCCTAGCAGGATGAGATATTTTCTCACATTTATTGATGACTACTCCAGATATACAGTCACCTACCTGCTTCACAGTAAGGATGAAGTTCCACAGAAACTTGAAGAATATCTTGTTGTAGTGTTTAACATATTTGGAAGAATGCCAAAAGCCCTGCGTGCAGTTAATGGAACTGAATACACAAGTGGTAAGGTGCAAACCATTTTGAAAAAGAATGTAATCATGTTTCAGACTACCATTCCATACAACCCAGAACAAAATGATATTAAAGAGAGAAAGAACCGTATTCTCTGTGAAAGTGGAAGAAGTATGTTGTTTGATACGAATCTACCTACAACGTATTGGGAGAAGCCATCATGACAGCTTACTATCTTCAAAACAGAGTGCCAGGTAAAGCCACAAATAAAACTCCATATGAGCTATAAAATTGCGAGAAGCCTAACCTGAAGCACCTCAGGATATTTGGAAGCAAAACGTTTGTGTATGTTCCCAAAGAAAAACATTCCAAGTGGTAATCACATGCAAAGCAAGGAGTCCTGTAGGCTATAGAGAAACTCAAAAGGGATACAGAATCCTGCACCCAGAGACCAACACAGTAACAAATCAGCAGAGATGTAGTGATTGTTAAAAACTCTATATCGCTCAAATTTCATGAAGTTACACCACTTATTCAACCTAAGAAGCAAGAACAAGAATCTCAATCAACAAATCCAGACACCTAAAAGGAAAACACTGAAGTGTGGATAAGCTCTGAAGCCACCAAACAAGACACAGAAGAACCAAGTCAACCTCCAGTCAGGAGATCAGAAAGGCCAAACAAAAGTATCCCAGCTAGACACTTTTCTTATATGGTCAGAACACTTCCTGAACCAGAGCCACAGTCATGGCAACAGATGCAAAAACTACCTGTCCACGAGAAGCAGAAGTGGATAAATGCCGCTAATGAAGAGATGGAGCCCCTTCACCAACTTCAGACATGGGAGCTTACTGAGCTACAACAGGGAAAAATAGCTATTGGATGTAAGTGGATCTTCAAAAACAAATATGACTCAGAAGGTAAGGTTCACCGATTTAAGGCAAGATTGGTCGCAAAAGGTACTCGCAAAAGTATGGTGAAGATTATGATGCTACATTTTCTCCAGTTGCGAAGCAAACTTCATTCAGCACTTTAATGTCCATAGCTGCAGTTCAATAGATGATAGTGAGATATTTTGACATCTAAACAGCCTTAATACATGGTGACATTGAAGAAGAGTTGTACATGAGCCAACCCGAGGCATATATTAAAAAGGGTGAAGAGCACCTTGCTTGTAAAATGCAAAAATCTCTCTATGGACTTAAGCAGTCGGCAAGAGCATGGAACTCGAAAATGAACAAAGTTTTGATGGATGAAGGATTTAAAAGATCTCAAGCTGATCCATGTTTGTATACGAAAAATGTAGTGAAGGAGTGGATGTATGTTCTCCTATATGTACATGAAGTAATCATGTCTCATCAAGATGAAAAAAAAAATGCAAAGCTAGGTGAAATTCTCAACAAGCACTTTGAGACTAAGGACCATCGAAATGTGACATAATATTTGGGAATCCAAATCCAGAGAAAGGAAGATGGGAGTTTTCTTCTCAACCAAAGTTCGAAAATTTCCACAATACTATACCAGTTTGGAATGTCAGAAGCCAAAGGTGGGTCAACACCAATGGATCCGTCCTACTTAAAGTTGGAAGGAGAAGAAGTTCTGCTACCCAGCAATGAGAGTTACAGACAAACAGTGGGGCGCTTCTGTACATAGCAACCACAACTCATCTGGATATCACAGCCACAGTTGGAATTCTCTGCCGACATGTAAGCAAGCCACGCCAAAGAGACTGGAATGCAATTAAGAGAATTCTTCAATATCTTAAAGAAACTCAAAGGCCAAATCTTAAGATATCTGCATTAGGAGATCTCACTCTCAAAGGTTATGTGGATGCAGATTGGGCTGGAGATTCAAGTGATCGGAAATCAACAAGTGGTTACTTGTTCAAGTTAGGAGAAAATTCAATTTCTTGGTCTAGCAGAAAACAAGTGTCAGTTGCATTATCTTCTACAGAAGAAGAATATATGTCTGCTGCTTATGCAAGTCAATAAGTAATTTGGTTGAAACAACTTTTTAAAGATTTTGGCAAGCCACTAGCTCAACTAACAGTTATCTATGAGGACAACCAAGGATGCATTAAACTTGCCAGCAGTGAGAAGATTAGTGGAAGTACTAAGCAGATTGATGTAAAACATCACCACTTACGTGTGACAAGATGATAGCCGATGGTATGACAAAGCCATTATCAAAAGCCAAGTTTGTGGACTTCAGAACCGCATTGGGACTAACAGGATAAGTAGTTGTTGAGTGGGGGTGTTGGAATATGTTTGGTGCAACAACTCCATTCCTGTCTATCAGTATCTGTGTATGAGAAAAGCTGCTTGCTGTAGATGCTGCACAGATAAAGACACACAAATGATTTAGGGCAGAGTTTCTCAACTCCAGTCCTCAGGACCCACCAACAGGTCATGTTTTCAGGATTTCCTTAGTAATGCACAGGTGATAATTTTATCACCTGCTCAAGCATTCATTCCATCACCTTTGCAATACTAAGGAAATCCTGAAAACATGACCTGTTGGTGGGTCCTGAGGACTGGAGTTGTGAAACACTGATTTAGGGTACGTGCACTCGATGCGGATTTAGATGCATTTCCGCAGCGCTTTTGGACGGCGGAAACGCATCAGATCTGCAGTGTAGTGCACAGCCAATGTAAATCAATGGGAAACGCAGGTTTGTTGTGCACATGCTGCGGAAAAAAACATGCGGATTCGCGTTTTATTTTCCGCAGCATGTCAATTCTTTGTGCGGAACTGCAGCATTTCTGCACTTATTGACTTGCATTGAGTCGGGCACATCAGCAGCAAAACCGCAGTTCTAAAAAATATCTGCGGTTTTGCTGCGGATGAAATGCTGCAGATCGGGAGGAGGGAAGCGTAGGCGGTGATTATGTGCGTGTATAGTGTGTGGGCGGTGACTATGTGCGTGTATGGTGTGTGCCGGGCTATGTGTGTCTGCGTGTGGGTGGGGATTGCCGGGGCTATCCGTGGGGTCTGCGGAGGTTGCCAGGGCTGTGTGGTGGTTGCCGGGGCTATCCGGGGGTCTGCGGGGCTGTGAGGGGGGCTTCTGTGGGTTGCCGGGGCTGTGCGGAAGTTGCCGGGGATGTCCGTGGGTTGCCGGGGCTGTGCGGGGGTCTGTGGGGCTGTGTGTGTGTGTGTATGCAGGCATCGATCTATCTATCTATCCCATATCTATCTATCTATTATCATCTATCTATCCATATATCTATCTATCCCATATCTATCTATCCATCCCATATCTATCTATCTATCCATCCCATATCTATCTATCCAATATCTATCTATATATACCATATATATCTACCTATCTATCGATCTGCTTTTTCCTTGGCTGGTTAAAAAAAATAGGGAGAACCCACACTTTTTTTGGAAGGGGATCCCACTATTTTTGCTAACAATCCAAGGTAAGCAGACTGCTGCAGCCTGGTATTATCAGCCTGGTAAGGTTCATGGATATTGGATCCTTACCAGCCTGAATTAAAAGTCCCAGTAGTCTGCTTTACTGTGGCTGGTTAACAAACATAGGGGGACCCCACGCCATTTTTTTAAAAATTATTATTTATTTATTAAAAAGGAGGGGACCTCTCTCTGTGCTTTCCTCCACTTTCTGTGTTATGTACTTCTGGCTGTAACAACCCTGCTGGCATCACTGCATGGCCTCCCATCCCTCACACACCTACTTGCTCACTGCTCCAGGTCATGCTGTGATTTCTGTCTTCTGCTAGCTCTAAGCTCTATACCTCTGGTCTCCTATCTGCTCTCTGCATGTATCCTGGCTGTGCCCATAGGGGGCGGCGCCAGAACTCTCTGGTTCTTATGGAGTCATGTTGCACATGACTGACCAATTACTATCAGCCCTCTAGTATTTAAGGCAACTCCACCCTGTTGATCTTGTCTGTGCAATGTGTTAACTCAGTTAGTATCTTGCTGCTGAGCTGCCAGGTCTTGATTTGTGTTCCTCCATCTTGGAGGCTTCATTCCTAGCCTTGCCCTGCATCTCTTTGTCTGCTCTCCAGGAAGCAGAATATCCTTGTCTCTGTTCTATTGTTCCTGACCTTGTCTTGTACCTGTTTGCCGCCCTCCAGGAGGCAGAATATCCTGGACTCTGTGTCTTTGTCCCTGTACCTTGTCTCGTGTCCTTATCTTGTCTGAACTCAGTCCTACCTCTGTCTCTTAAGGGTATGCCACACTAAGCGAGATCGCTAACTAGATCGCTACTGCGTCACCATTTATGACGCAGTAGCGATCTCGTTAGCGACTTAGCTGTGTGTGACATGTAGCAGCTATGTGGCCCCTGCTGAGATGTCGCTGATCGCTTATGAACGTTCTGAGACATTTTTTGGTCGTTGGTGTCCCGCTGGTGAGCCTGAATCGCTGAGTGTGACACCCTTTATGAACAACTTCACCAGGTGGAACTAGGTTTTCCCAACGACCGCAGAGGTCGTTATACAGATCGCTTATGAGTTGTGTTTGGAATCACAGATCGCTGATGAGTTGTGTTTGGAATCTAACTAGCGATTACATAGCGATCGTACTAGCGATCTTGCCAGGTCGTGTCGTTGTCGTGATCGCTGGTGCGATCGCTAAGTGTGGCAGTGCCTTTAGTCTCCTTGTCTGTGGTTTCTTCCCTGCTGTGTCTTGCCTTGTGTTCTCTCTGTATCTCTCTCTGCCTCTTGTCTTCACTCCTGCGGTTCTGCTCTGCTTCACCCCACAGCTGCAGCAATCTCTTGCCGCGGCTCCTCTCCATATATCTTGCGGTTTCGCTCTGCTTTGCTCTTGCCTCTGCAGTATCTCTTGCGGCTCTACTGCCCTTCTCTGCAGCCTTGTGGTTCTCCTCCTGTGTGAACAGGTCTCTACCTGTTTCTCCATACACCATTCCTTCCAGTCAGTCCCAGTATCTACAGGTGCTGTGTGAACAGGTCTCTACCTGTTTCTCCATACACCATTCCTTCCAGTCAGTTCCAGTATCCGCCCTGTCTCATCCGTGGCAGCCTGCCCTGTGTCTCATCAGTGCCAGCCTGCCCTGTGTCTCATCCGTGCCAGCCTGCCCTGTGGCTCATCCGTGCCTGCCAGTCCTGTGGCTCATCCGTGCCTGCCTGCACTGTGTCTCAGCCGTACCACAGTCTCCCCAAGTGGGATCAGCAGCCACAGCCAGACACCACCCTGGAGTGGCACCTGGCAGCTGCCTGCCGCACAAGCCTGACCTCACCATCAGAGGCTCCAGTGAAGACAGAGGCAGCTGTCCTAGTCAAACCCCTTCCAGGGTAGTCTGGTTTGTGGCACAGTGGGGCCACAACCCGCCTTGGCTCACGCCCATCAGCCTGGGCATGAGCATGACAATGGCTGTGTCACAAGATCACCATTATTTAAATTAGTACACATGTGTAGTAAGCTGCGTTCCGTGCACTTAATACACATGTGACTAGGAAGATAATGCAGTTTTACCACGTCTAATGAAAGTGTATGGGTAATTTACTCAGCGGAGACTGAGCATCTCCGCTACATAAATTGACATGCTGCAGTCTGGAAAGACGTGCAGCATGTTTGTCTCTGCGGGTGAGCCTCGGGCATCGGTGTACGCATAGTTTAGCATGGGATTTCTTGAAATCCCATCTACTATGCTGTAACAGTTGGACACTGCAGGCTGGAAGCTGCGGATGTACGCAGCGTCCAACCCGCAGCATTCACTGATCGTGTGCACATATCCCAATATATCTGCAAACAGGAAATAACTTTCTTTTCCTTCCCAGAATCCAACTGTCAATTAGCTTTATTTCAAGTGACAAAAAAACCCTTATGCAATGAAAAAATGCATGCAGAAAAAACGCATCAAAATCACACGTAAAAAATGCATAAAAAACGCAGGTGACCTGCCAATGACCTCAGATATAGATTTGGTGCAGATTTCACCTGCGTCAAATCCTGAGCAAATACTGAACCATTCCTGATCATGTGCACATACCCTAAGATTCTGAAATCCTATCTCATGCATACGACTGTATGCAATCAAATTCACATCTTGTGCCAAAATGCACAAAAGTCTCATCTGTTTAACCTCTCTCTTCTTCTAAAGAGATGCATTGAAAAAGTATATTGAAAAGAGTCTGGCCAAGGGGCATATACGTCTCTCCACCTTTTCAGTCGCTGTGGGGTTTTTCTTTGTCAAGAAAAAAAGAGGGAGGTTTGAGTCTTTGCCTAGATTTTATGTAGATTAATAAGATCACAATCTATAATTCTCAAGACTCTGTTGTCGGGTGTCCGAGGACCAGGGTCTCCCTCCCTGTCCCTAATGCTAGGGGCACCCTAGCTCGCCCTGCTCCTTGGATTACTTCTGATGGTGAAGATGCCATGGCCACTTACCTTGCCTTAGTGCCTGAATCTGCCCTTAGTCTTTGCCTTAGTGCCTGAATCTGCCCTTAGTCTGTACCCTTCCCCCACCCAAGGAAGAGGGGAATAGTAGTGTACCGTCGTACACCAACCAGACTAACAATGTAATATGAACAGGGGTAACTAAAAATACCAAACATACAAATATGCTCAGACATGTAACAGAGGAATGCACAAAGGAGTGGAGGATGGGGTTAAATCAAAGTAGGAGAAGAAAGGGAATTATCACACATTCAAAACCTGGCAAAAGTCACAGATAAATTCAACAAATGCCTTCTCCAATAACAACTAAAACAACCTCCAGCCATGCAGCATAAGCTAGCTCTGACAATGACCCAGTTAATATAGGAGATGGGAGTGGCTAATAGCGCACAGCTGAGAGCTTTAGGGTATATGCAAACGATCAGTAAACGCTGCGGGTTGGACGTTGCGTACTTGTGCAGTGTCCAATCTGCAGCATCCAGATGTTACTGCATAGTGGATGGGATTCTAAAAAATCCTATGTCAACTATGCGTCTAGAGATGCCCACAGCTCATCTGTGGAGACGGACATACGAAGCATCTTTCCAGACCGCAGCATGTCAATTTCTCTTACAAAGACAAGAGTCTCCAAAAGAGAAATTTCACTCATATAATGTATTGGATGCAGTATATCTGCACAGTTCAGTGAATGCATGTGGAATTACCTGCATTCAATAGCCGGCAGCGCCAAAGCGCTTCGTCCAAAACGCTGCCAATTTCTGATCGTCTGTACATACCCTTAACGCTCCAGGACCTCTCAACTGAGCAGATAAACCCCTGCACTGCTAAAAGAAATTTACACCGTTTAGAATGAAGGGGAAGTGCTTCTAATCAGTGCAGGGGTAGGAGAAATCAGCTGCTGCTGTCTTTTGGCTCCTCTCTGTCGTGGTAAACTCATGACAATAATACTTATCTTTGCCTCTTATACCTGATCTTTTTAATCAATATAATCAAATAGCAGGAGCTAATTGGTTTTCAGATTGATTTGAGGGGAGCATATAACCTTATACGTGTTCGGGAAGGCTATGATTGGAAAACAGCCTTCAATACACCAAAGGGTCAATTTTAAAATTTGGTAATCCCATTTGGGTTGAGGAATGCCCAGCGTTTTTTCAGAACTTCATAAATTACTATTTTGCCCACTAGAGGGTAGATTTGTAGTTATTTACTCGCGTTCTCGTGAGGAGCATCAGGAGCATGTTCGACTAGTTTTGCAAATTTTCTGTGACAATCATTTATTTATCAAACTGGAGAAATGCCAGTTTGAGGTGCAACAGATTCATTTTTTTAGGTCATTTGGTTTCGGCATCGGGATTTCAAATGGATCCCATTAAGGTCCAGGTTGTTCTAGATTGGGTGCAACCCACCAACTTTAAA
>JARQOD010000007.1:9493647-9613329 GCA_033576555.1 Oophaga sylvatica
ATCCCAAAAACCCTGAAACCCAACACCATAATTTCAAAAACCCTGAGTAAAAACAACCTCAACCCCCAAAAATTAGTTCTCTGGGTAACAAAACAAAACACAGCCACTGAAAAAAGGGGAAAAAGCAAAAACAAACATCAGTGGCGAACTAAATAGGGGGAAAAAACCCCCCCGGGGGGGCCCTAAGGGGCCCCACAGAATGCGGGCCCCAAAAATGAAAAAAAATAAAAAAAAACAAAAAAAAAAAATGTCTTATCTTTAGCAGGAGATGCAACACGACACAGGGGGCTACAAGGGAAAAGGAATAAGGGTTTTAAACCAAACAATTGCCCCCGGCAACCTGAGGGAAAGGTGACCCCTTATTAAGACCGTCATAACACCGATTCCCAGCCTCAAAATTTTCACGGACGAACACCGCTTGTAACCAAAAAAAAAGCCTCTGTCAAACTCACCAAAAAACCCCATTCACAACAGACCCCCCCTTGAGGGGGGGTCCCAAAACCCCTTTTTTGAAAACCCGGGGTCGGTCGGAAAAGGTTCTATGATACGGAGGAAAGTCTCCTACAGGAGTCCGAACAAACCCCAAAATTTTTGTTTCCTCCCAAAACCTCCATTAAACCAAATATGGGTTTCCGTCAAAAAACAAATCTAATTTTTTCCCCAAACCCATACCCAGATCCCTAACCAAACGGGCGGAGCCAGCGCGGGAACCCCCGGAAAAAACAAACCCCTCTTAAAAGGGGACTTGTGGAACATTATGATTTAAATGCCCTGGAAAAAAAAACAAAAAAAAACAGGATTAAAAACCCCTGATCTTATAAGGCCAATAAACCTAGGCTTAAATTTGGAGAGCCACCTCTAGAAATTTTTGAGGACAAACCGACCAAGTCCCCCCCTTTAAACCGGGACCATCATCCACCGGAGAAAAACCCTGGGCCCCTGCCCGAAAAAAATCGGGGTAAAACCCCAGAATACAAAAAAACGGAGACATCAAATGAGACTAGCCCTATTTTAAGGCAAACCAGCCAAAGGCAAAAAAGAGACCATCATCCTGATCAGCAACACAAAGCTCTTAATAAGCTCCAAGTTGGGTTTTGGGTTCTCTCATTTACCTTGGTCTGAGGATAAATGCCGAGGAGAAAACAATTAAACCCCCCCTTTAGAACAAAAAGTCCTCCAAAATCGGAAAAACAAACGGATCCTCTGTCAACACAATTTCTCAGGAACCCCCCGTGAAAACGAACCACTTAAGGAACAACGGCACCAAAATTCGGGGGGAAGACAACTTAGGTAATGGCACAAGATGTATCTTTTGGAAAACCACCAAATTTCCCCAGATGGTGGTCATTCCAAAAACGGAAGGTCGGAATAAAACCCCATAGAAAATGGGTCCAGGTTTTTGGGACAGGTAATGGCATCAAAACCATAGAGGAGGCAAGGTTGGAGGAGGCAAGTCCGCAGGTGAAAAAATTCCCCTACATCACAGACAAGGTAGGCCACCAAAAGGACCGACTAACAACCCGGGTCCAAAAAATTCGGGGGTCCAGTCAATGGAACAATGAATCTCAGACATCACACTCTTTTTCCCCTGATCCGGGACAAACAATTTTCCAACCGGGCAGGGCTGGGGGCCCACCTCCGACACCCCCCCCGGCAAGTCTCAAATTGGGCGAGATGGCGGAAAAAACTACACCCTTTTAAAATAAAGAAGGATCAGTAACTCAGGAGAGCCCCAAGGAAATCCCGAGGGGGCATCCCCTTAAATTTTAGGCCAGGACGAAAGGAAACCCCCAAAAATTTAAAAAGGTGAAAAACAAGGCCCCCTGGCCGTCTAGGGGTTTAGGGGGCCCTTGGGGATTCCGATAACCAGATTCTATGGGCCGTAAGGACCACCACCTGATTTTTTGGCCCCCCCAGCCCCAAAGTCCCACTCTTCAAAAGCCCCCTCATGGCCAAAAACCCCCATTTCCCACGTCATTTTTGTTCAGAGGAAAAATTTTTAAAAAAAAGGGGACAAGGGTTACTTTTAGGGTTCTGGATTTTTTTGGGACAAAAAGGGGACCTCCCCCCCCTTTCAAGCTCAACCCCCCCGAAAGGAAAAAAAAACATCAGGCTGCCGTAGAACAGGAGCAAAGTGAATCCTGCTTTAAATTCCGAAAAGCAGAGATCCCCCCAGGGGCCAATTCCCCACATCAAACCCTTTTGGCAAATCAGTTAATGGTTTAACATAACTGAAAAAATTACCATAAATTTACGAAAAAATTGGCAAAACCCAAAAATCTTTGAAGAGCCTTTAATGAAGTAGGTTGGACCCAATCACGAGGGCCTGAACCTTGACCGGGTCCTTTTCAATAACGATGGGCAAAATAATCCAAAATGAGACCTCTGTACGCCAAAAAGACACTTTGATCCCTTCCAACAGACATTTCCACATGACAGCCCATTCATTAGAAAAAATCAAGATTCATCCAAATAAACAATCAAAATTTGTCCACAAAATCCCTGAAAATGTATTCATGAAGGACTGGAAGACGAAAGGAGATTAGTGGCCCAAAAGGCATCACCAGGTACTCAAAATGCCCTTTCAGGGTATTGAATGCCGTCTTCCATTCATCCCCGTGCTTAAAATGCGAAAAAGGTTATTCCCCCCTGAGGTCAAGTTTTGTAAACCAAGTAGGTTTTCCACCCGGAAACAGGTCAAAATCAAGGGTAACGGTATTGATATTTCCAGTAATATTGTTCAAGAGACATAATCAATACACGGCCTCAATGAACACCTTTTTGGCCACAAAGAAAAAACCGGCACCTAAGGGTGAAGAGGAAGGTCTGATATGCCCTCTCCAATGATTCCTTGATATAAGACCGCATGCGTCATGTTCAGGTACAGACAAGTTAAAAAGGCGACCCTTGGGGGAATTTACTACCCGGCACAAATTCAATAGGCGTCATAGCTCCTTGGGGAGGCAAGGGTGCAGATTTACTTTCGCTAAACACATCAGAAAAATCAATCAAAAAGTCAGGAACACCTGAGCCTGGGGGGAGCAGAAAAAAAGGGGTTGGTATTAAACATTGGCAGCCCCAACTGGTTACAGACACAGATTTCCAATCCAAAACAGGATTATGAGACGTAACCAAGGGAAAACCCAGCACGTAATTCATGCAATTATAAGAAAAAAAATTTTTGCAGCACTCCGGGTCATTCAACCCTCATTATCACCTGAGTAGAAAACTGGGGGTTATTTCAGCCAAAGGGTAAATCGACCCCAGTAGGGGAATAGATTTCTGTAGGGGTACAGGGAAACCCAAACTTTTAGCAAAAATCATAATCCATCAGGTTAAAAGCTGCTCCAAATCAAGGGAAGCCTGAGCAAAAAAAGGACAGAGAGCTTTATCAGAGTGACTTAATAAAAATTATCTGAACATACCCAAGACAACTGAGCGTGCAAAACGTTTCCCCGTTTAGGGCAGACTGAAAAGCATGAGGGGCATCACCAAGTAAACCCTAACCCATTGCG
This sequence comes from Oophaga sylvatica, assembly GCA_033576555.1. Classification (NCBI taxonomy): domain Eukaryota; kingdom Metazoa; phylum Chordata; class Amphibia; order Anura; family Dendrobatidae; genus Oophaga; species Oophaga sylvatica. Next base: position 9,497,163 of record JARQOD010000007.1, read on the forward strand.
CTTTCGAAACTCATGACGCGTGCCCCAGCACCACTCTATCACACTGCATGGGTCAGAAGTGGTTTCAAAGGCAACACCATTCCACGCATACTTCTCCGCTCACGCAAACGTCTGTTAATTTGAATTGCTAATGAATAGAATCATTGAGACCAGAGGGGACAGGGAATCCCACCATAACATCCTTTACATTATCTGACAGACCCTTCCGGAAAAGGGCTGCCAAAGCGTCGTCATTCCACTTGGTCAGACCCCACCTACGGAATCTCTGACAGTATAACTCAGCGTCATCAAGCCCCTGATTTAATTGCCAACAAGGCTTTTTTCACGCTTGATCAGTGACATTAGGCTCATCGTACAATAACCCCAAAGCCTGAAAAAATGCATCAACATCACTCAAAACAGGATCCCCAGGTGTCAGGGAAAAAGCCCAATCCTGAGGATCGCCGCGCAGGAAGAGAGGATAATTTGAACCTGCTGCGCTGCGTTCCCTGAGGACTAGATTTTAAGGCAAAAAACAATTTACAATTATTTTGAAATTCTGAAACTTAGCTCGATCCCCTAAAAAACAAATTGGCATGGGAATCCAGGTTCCACAACAGGCAACCTAGCAAGATAGGGAGCAAAAACTCTGAACCTCAGTGGTAAGCTGATCCACACGGCCAGACAACTGTGCAAACTCCATTGAGAGAAAAGATCCTCCCCAGCACCCAGAGATACAGAGGGAAAAAAAAAAATGCAACAAACAGAAAAATATCTCTGACAACTCTGACAACCTTTTTTTTCTTTCACAATATTTTTCCCTTCTGTGAGTACCACACAATTTTCAGTTATGGCCAGTGATACTGTTATGATTTGGGTAGCTGAGGAGTGCAGGTAAAAAAAAAAAGGCAATACACCAGAGCAGTTGGAAACTATGAGATTGCAGTACCCTGACTAACCACCACAACTAGAGGCAGCCGTGGAGCGTTCCTACGTTGGTCCTAGACGCCTCGTCACAGCCGAGAAACTAACTACACCTAAAGATAGATATAGGAAAGCTATCTGCCCCGGAGCAGAACCCCCAAAGACAATAGAAAGCCCCCAAACATGAATGGCGGTTAGACAAGATGAAATACTGACACAGAAAGAAAATAGTATGAGCAAACGCTGGGGCCCAAACTAACTAAATAGAAAAGGATAGGAAGGGTACTTACTGCAATCCCAGAAACCCTGAAAAGCACCAACACCACTAATTTCAAAAACACCTGAGATCACACGACCTCTACCACCTAAATTAGTTCTCTGGTGAACAAAATCAAAACAGCAGCCACCTGAAAAAACTGGAAAAAGCAAAAGTACAAACATCAGTGCTGAACTAAACTGAGGGGCAAAAGCCCCCGGAGGGACCCTGAAGGCCCCCACAGAAGTGCAGGACAAAAATGCAAAAATATAGACAAAAACAAAAAGAAGAAAATGTCTTTCTGTTAGCAGAGATGCAGACACGACACAGCAGGCTACAAGGGAAACAGGAATGAAGGATTCAGACCAGAACAATTGATCACCGGCAACCCTGATGGGAAGGTGAACTCCTTTATAAGACCAGTCAGTAACACCTGATTCCCAGCCTCACAATCTTCACTGGACAGACCAGCACCGCTTGTAACCACCAGAGGAAGCCTCTGCTCAGAATCATCTTAAACCCATTCACAACACACTCATGTTTTTTCTGCCTCCCCCCAGGCTCAGGATGTTCCTGACTTTTTGATTGATTTTTGATGTGTTTAGCGAAAGTAAATCTGCACCTTGCCTCCCCATAGGAGCTATGACTGCGCTATTGAATTAGTGCCTGGTAGTAAATTCCCTAAAGGTCGCCTTTTTAACTTGTCTGTACCTGAACATGACGCTATGCGGTCTTATATCAAGGAGTCATTGGAGAAGGGTCATATCAGACCATCCTCTTCACCCTTAGGTGCCGTTTTTTTCTTTGTGGCCAAAAAGGATGGTTCATTAAGGCCGTGTATTGATTATCGTCTTTTGAACAATATTACTGTGAAATATCAATATCCGTTACCCTTGATTTCTGACCTGTTTTCCAGGGTGAAAAATGCTACTTGGTTTACCAAGCTTGACCTCAGGGGGGCATATAACCTTATTCGCATTAAGCACGGGGATGAATGGAAGATGGCATTTAACACCCCTGAAGGGCATTTTGAGTACCTTGTGATGCCCTTTGGGCTCACTAATGCTCCTTCTGTCTTCCAGTCCTTCATGAATGACATTTTCAGGGATTTTGTGGATAAATTTCTGATTGTTTATTTGATGATATCTTGATTTTTTCTAATGACTGGGACTCTCATGTGAAACATGTTCGAACTGTGTTCCAGATTTTGAGAGAGAATGCTCTGTATGTGAAGGGATCAAAGTGTCTTTTTGGCGTACAGAGGATCTCATTTTTGGGATTCATTTTGTCCCCATCTGTTATTGAAATGGACCCGGTCAAGGTTCAGGCCATCTGTGATTGGGTTAAACCTACTTCATTAAAGGCTCTTCAAAGATTTTTGGGTTTTGCCAATTTTTATCGTAAATTTATTGGTAATTTCTCGGTTATTGTTAAACCATTAACTGATTTGACCAAGAAGGGTTCTGATGTGGTGAATTGGCCTCCTGAGGCAGTTTCTGCATTTCAGGAACTTAAGCAGAGATTTACTTCTGCTCCTGTTCTACGGCAGCCTGATGTTTCTCTGCCATTTCAGGTGGAGGTTGATGCCTCTGAAATTGGGGCAGGTGCCGTTTTGTCCCAAAGAGATCCAGAGACCTCTAAAAGTAACCCTTGTGCCTTTTTCTCTCTAAAATTTTCTCCTACTGAACGTAATTATGACGTGGGTAATCGGGAGTTATTGGCCATGAAGTGGGCTTTTGAAGAGTGGAGACATTGGCTGGAGGGAGCCAAACATCAGGTGGTGGTCCTTAAGGACCATAAGAATCTGGTTTATCTGGAATCTGCCAAGCGACTTAATCCTAGACAGGCCAGGTGGGCCTTGTTTTTCACACGTTTTAATTTTGTGGTTTCCTTTCTTCCTGGCACTAAGAATGTTAAGGCGGATGCCCTCTCGAGGAGTTTCCTTGCGGACTCTCCTGAGTTATCTGATCCTTCTGTTATTTTGAAAGAAGGTGTAGTTCTTTCCGCCATCTCGCCCAATTTGAGACTGGCTCTGAAGGGGTGTCAGGAGGATAGGCCCGAGCGCTGCCCTGTTGGGAAATTGTTTGTCCCGGACCAGTGGAAAAAGAGTGTGATGTCTGAGATTCATTGTTCCGCGTTGGCCGGTCATCCCGGAATTTTTGGTACCAGAGACTTGGTTAGTCGGTCCTTTTGGTGGCCTACCTTGTCTCGTGATGTCAGGGAATTTGTGCAGTCCTGCGGGACTTGCTCTCTCTCCAAGCCTTGCTCTCGCTCTAGTGGTTTGTTGATGCCATTGCCTGTGCCCAAGAGACCATGGACCCATATCTCTATGGATTTCATTTCCGACCTCCCTGTTTCTCAGAGAATGACCGTCATCTGGGTGATTTGTGATAGGTTTTCCAAGATGATACATCTTGTGCCATTACCTAAGTTGCCTTCCTCCTCCGAATTGGTGCCTTTGTTCCTTCAGCACGTGGTTCGTTTACACGGCATTCCTGAGAACATTGTGTCTGACAGAGGAGTCCAGTTTGTTTCCAGATTTTGAGGACCTTTTGTTCTAAGCTTGGTGTTCAGTTGTCTTTCTCCTCGGCGTTTCATCCTCAGACCAATGGTCAAACTGAGAGAACAAACCAGACATTGGAGACTTATCTAAGATGCTTTGTGTCTGCTGATCAGGATGACTGGGTCTCTTTTTTGCCTTTGGCTGAGTTTGCTCTTAATAATAGGGCTAGCTCTGCCACTTTGATGTCTCCATTTTTCTGTAATTCTGGGTTTCACCCTCGATTTTCTTCAGGACAGACGGAGGCTTCTGCCTGTCCAGGTGTTGACTCTGTTGTGGAGCGTATGCAACAGATTTGGGACCAGGTAGTGGAGAGGTTGTCCCTCTCTCAGGAGAGGGCCCAGCGGTTTGCTAACCGGCATAGGACTGATGGTCCTCGGTTTAAAGTGGGGGACTTGGTCTGGTTGTCCTCAAAAAATATTCCTATGAGAGTGGCATCTCCTAAATTTAAGCCTAGGTTCATTGGACCTTATAAGATCATGGAGGTTCTTAATCCTGTTTCTTTTCGTTTGCTTCTTCCAGGGACATTTAAGATCCATAACGTGTTCCACAAGTCCTTGTTGAAGAGGTTTGTTGAGCCAGTGGTTCCTACTGCTTTGCCTCCTGACCCTGTTCTGGTTGAGGGCAATATGGAGTTAGTGGTTGAGAAAATATTGAATTCTCGTTTTTCTAGACGGAAACTCCAGTATTTGGTTAAGTGGAGAGGTTATGGTCAGGAAGACAATTCTTGGGTGTTTGCTTCGGACATCCATGCTAGGAGTCATCCGTGCTTATCACAGAACTCATCCTGACCGACCTGGTTGCTCAAGTGAGGGTTCGGTGACCCCTCCTCAAGGGGGGGGGGGTACTGTTGTGAATGGACTTGAAATGAGTTCTGAGCAGAGGCTCCCTCTGGTGGTTACAAGCGGTACTGGACTGTCCAGTGAAGATTGAGAGGATTGGGAATCAGGTGTTACTGACTGGTCTTATTTAAGGGAGTCGCCTTCCCATCAGGGTTGCCGGTGATCAATTGTTCTGGTCTAAATCCTTGATTCCTGTTTCCTTTGTAGCCTGCTGTGTCGTGTCTGCATCTCCTGCTAACAGATAAGACTTTTTCTTCTTTTTGTTTTTGTGCTTGATTTTTGCATTTTGTCCTGCACTTCTGTGGGGGCCTTCAGGGTCCCCTCCGGGGGCTTTTGCCCTCTCAGTTTAGTTCAGCCACTTATGTTTTGTACATTTGCTTTTTCCAGTTTTTTCAGTGGCTGCTGTTTTGATTTTGTTACACCAGAGAACTAATTTAGGTGGTAGAGGTCGTGTGATCTCAGGTGTTTTTGAAATTAGTAGAGTTGGTGCTTTTCAGGGTTTTTTTGGGATTGCAGTAAGTGCCCTTCCTATCCTTTTCTATTTAGATAGTTTGGGCCCCAACGTTTGCTCATACTATTTTCTGTCTGTGTCAGTATTTCTTCTTGTCTAACCGCCATTACATGTTTGGGGGCTTTCTATGTTCTTTGGGGATCTGCTCCGGGGCAGATAGCTTTCCTCTTTCTATCTTTAGGTATAGTTAGTTTCTCAGGCTGTGACGAGGCGTCTAGGACCAACGTAGGAACGCTCCATGGCTGCCTCTAGTTGTGGTGGTTAGTCAGGGTACTGCAATCTCATAGATTCCAACTGCTCTGGTGTATTGCCTTTTTTACCTGCACTCATCAGCTACCAAATCATAACACATATCCCTACTGCATCTGTGGAGCTCAGCCACAGTGATCTTAGGGATTCTTCGTTACCTCTCTCATCAAGGCTCTTCTCACACGACTGCTCAGTTTGGCTGGACAGCCAGGTCTAGGAAGCATTCTGGTGGTCCCAAACTTCTTCCATTTAAGGAACCTTGGCCAGATCTGTACCTTGCAGCAATTCTGTCTCTGAGCTATTTGGCCAGTTCCTTTGACCTCATGATTCTCATTTGGTCTGACATGCACTGTGAGCTGTGAGGTCTTATATAGACAGGTGTGTGCCTTTACAAATCAAGTCCTATCTGTGTAATTAAACACAGTTGGTCTCCAAAAAAAGAGTAGAACCATCTTATTAACACCACGCCGGATCCCTGCTCGGATAGGCAGGGTCTCCGGCGTGTGACTTTATTCACCTGTGCTTACTTCAAGGTCCAGCCCCGGACTCACAGCTCCACCTTTGATGGCAATCCGAAGCTCTGCCGCGGGTTAATCAATCAGTGGCGGCTACATTTTGAACTTCTTACTCACCACTTGTCGTCGGACCGAGCAAAGGTGGCATTCCTTATGTCGCACCTTGGAGATGAGGCCCCAGCATGGTTGAACCCATTATGGGAGAAAGAAGACCCAATCATCTCCAATTTACCTGCATTCTTGGAGGCTTTTCGCAAAGCATTCGAGGAACCCGGGCGAACCACCTCTTCAGCTTCTGCTCTTCTCTATTTTTGGCAGTCCAATTCATCTGTGGGATAATATGCGGTACGCTTCCGCACCCTGGGGTCCAAACTCAGATGGAATAACGAAGCTTTAGTGGCGACATTCTGGGAGGGGCTTTCCGGAGACATTAAGGATGACCTAGCCGGTCGAGACCTACCCACTACCTTCGACGACCTGATCTCCCTCGCCATCTGTATAGACCTTTGTTTCCGAGAGTGTGCCTGTGAGGTGGCAAGGGAAAGAGGATCGCGGTGCCTGGCTCCATCTTTTCATAGGCCGCTTGATCCTTCGCACTCCCCTGTCAAGGTGGCACCTGAACCCATGCAGGTAGACCGTTTTGCCTTTGCCAGTCAGCGACAGAGGGATCGCAGCGCTACAGGCAAGTGCCTGTATTGTGGAGATATGGGTCACTCCATTCGAGCATGTCCGGAAATGCCGGAGAAACTCCAGCATCTAGGGGCAGTAGGAGAGACCTCCCTAGTTGGAAAAGACATCTCTCTACCCCTGACCCTTACTGTGGCCGTGACAACCAGTAAGTCCCAGTTTATTGAGTCTGCGTATTTGGATTCTGGGCAGCAGGAAATGTTATCCTCCAGGCTGTAGAGGATTGGTTCCAAATCATAATTCATCGGCTCCAAAACCCCCTGGCAATAACATCTGTTGATGGGAGAACTCTTCAGGAGATGGTTCGTCTGGCTACTGAGCCGCTTGAGGTCCGTATTGGGATGCTTCATACTGAGAAGACAGTCTTCTATGTTCTTTCGCACATGTCTCACGCCTTTCTCTTAGGACTACGACAGCAGAAACCTGTGTTGGACTGGAGAACTGGAGACATGCTCCGCTGGGGACACTCCTGTCATGAGAATTGTCCGGCTCCAGTACGTCCGGCTAAGGCCTTGTCTTCTCCTGCATCACTGCCCGCTTTGCCGTCTGCCTATTGGTCCTTTACGGATGCATTTGACAAAAAAGAGGCAGAGACTTTGCTGCTCCGCAGGCCATATGACTGCCCTATCAACTTGATCACCGGATCTACATCCCGTAGAGGCCGAATTTACGCTCTGTCCCCAACTGAGACTCAAGCTACGTCAACTACATTCAGGAGAGTTTGGCCAGTGGGTTCATTCAGAAGTCCTCCTCTCCTGCTGGGGCCGGGTTTTTCTTTGTTAAAAAGAAAGACGGATCACTCCGACCCTGTATAGACTATCGGGGTCTCAATCAGATCACTGTGAAAAATAAATACCCTATCCCATTGATTCCTGAGTTGTTTGAACAATTAAGAGGCACCAGGATCTTCACCAAATTAGATTTAAGAGGCGCCTACAATCTAATCCGCATTCGTCTGGTAGACAAATGGAAGACAGCTTTCAACACAAGGGACGGAGTTTATGAACACCGAGTGATGCCCTTCAGTCTCTGTAAGGCACCGGCAGTTTTTAAAGAGTTCGCCAATGATATCTTTCAGGACCTGCTTTATTCCTGTGTTGTTGTGTATCTGGACGATATTTTGATATTTTCACTGGATCTGACCTCCCACAGACGAGCAGTTCGGCAAGTTCTTCAGTGTCTTAGGGAGAATCAACTCTACGCCAAGTATGAGAAATGCGGTTTTGAACAGTCCACCCTTCCCTTCGTGGGTAACATTATCTCAGATACCAGACTCAGGATGGATCCTGAGAAAGTCTCTTCCATCCTTAAATGGCCACTGCCAATTGGAGTCAAAGGGATACAGAGATTCCTTGGCTTTGCTAATTATTATCGACAATTCATTCCTCACTTCTCCACTCTGATCGCTCCCATCTCTGCTATGACTTGAAGAGGAGCCGATCCAAAAAACTGGACCTCCGGAGCTGAGGCCTTCCACTCTCTTAAACGGTCCTTCTCCTCTGCTCCCGTTCTGCATCGTCCGGATTTGAACAAACAGTTCTTCCTAGAGGTGGACGCTTTCTCATTGGGGGCTGGAGCTGTGCTCACTCTGAAATCTTTCTTGGGTCGCCGGTGGCCTGCGATTTCTTCTCTATGGCTTTCTCCACTCCAGAGTGTAATGTGATGTAGTGACCTATGCTGCAGCTAGGGGGCACTGTATGTGCTCCTCAAGATATGCATGGAGACGTGATTTGGATGGTAAAACAGTCCCCGGCATTGTTGTGAATGGCAGGTATGTGTCGCAGAGCTCCTCTGCGCTGTAAGCCACAGTAATGTTGTTCTGGGACTGGTAGTCCCATAAGAGTTGTGTTTATTTTACTAGGGTGGCTTAGAGGGTTAGCCGAAGAGCTGGGTGGGACTGGCTAACCACACATACACTGCCCACTGGTAGTTGTGAATTTTGAGGACCTGTGATGAGGTCATGAGCATGTGACCAGACGATGTGCTCAATACCTCACCTGTGGGAGTGGCTACAGGCATGTAAGGAAGGAGTTGGCACATGGAGAGAGAGTGTGTTGGGAGTCTGTCAGCCTGGATAGAACTCCCGTGTTTTCCAGGCTGGATGTTGCACAGACTGGGGAAGCAGTGCAGGCGAGCTTGAGCCAGAGGAGTGGACGGTCTTGAAAACCATGAGTGACACTGACCGTGGTCAGAGCGAAGTGAGAAATGTTGATTGGGTACCTCTGAGGTTAAGAGGGATCCGGGAACCTGCGTGGCCAACAGGTGACAGACAGGAGTCTGTGGTATGATGACCGGGGTCAGGAAGACTGTGTTCAAGCCGTGAGAAATATTGGTGAGAAAGAGAATGTTTTGATGTTTACTGGATACCTCTGAAAGCTAAGAGGCCTCCGGGAACCTGTGTGGCCGACGCCAACAGGTAATGGACAGGGATCTGTGTTGTGCTGATCGGGATCAGTGAGAGACTGTATTTAGTCTAATATGTTGTGAATGTGCTGGAGATCGTTTCTGAGCGGGGGCTCCCTCTGGTGGTTACAGACAGTACTGAACCTTTCAGCGAGGAATGGCAATCTGGGTTCACTGACTGGTCTGATATAAGGGAGGTTCCCTCCCATGATGGTTGCCGGTGATCAATTGTTCTTGTCTCAATTGTGGTTCCTGGTTCATTTGGAAGTTTGCTGAGTCTTGCCTCCATCTTCTGCTATCAGATAAGATATTTTATGCTTTTATTTTTGTGCTTGCTTTTTGCATTGTTCCCTGCACTTCTGTGGAGGTCAGCCAGGTCCTCTCTGGGGGGCTTGTGCTCCTCTCAGTTTATTTGAAGCCACTGTTATTTGTTCATTTTCTTATTCCTGTTTTTTCAGTGGCTGCGGCTTGGTTTTGTTCACACTGAGATCTGATTTAGTGGGTTGCGAGATCGTGTGATCTCAGTATTTTTGTAAACAGAATTGTTGGATTTTTGTAGGGTTTTCTGGGTTGCAGAAAGTAATCTCTCCTGTCCTATCCTATTTAGTCAGCTTGTGGCCCAGGCATTTGCTCATTCTATTTTCTGTCTGTGTTCGTGCTTTCTTCTTGTCTAACTGCCATTACATGTTTGTGGGCTTCCTATTTTCTTTGGGGATCTGCTCCGGGGCAGATAGCTTTCATCTTTCTGCCTTTAGGTGTAGGTATCTCTCAGGCTGTGACGAGGCGTCTAGGATCAACGTAGGAACGCTTCACGGCTACCTCTAGTTGTGTGGTTAGTTTAGGAATCTGCAACCCATTAGTTACCAACATCTCAGGTGTTCGGCTGCCCGACTGTTGTTCCTGTGCTCCTCAGCTACCTAACATAACACTAATGGCTGCTGTAATAAACTAAATGGACTGTTGTTTTAACCCTGAGTGTGCCAGTGCTTACTGTTATGATTTGGTAGCTGAGGAGAGCAGGCAAAAAAGGAAATACACCAGAGAGGTTGGAATCTATGGGATTGCAGTACCCTGACTAGCCACCACAACTAAAGGCAGCCGTGGAGCGTACCTACGTTGGTCCTAGACGCCTCGTCACAGCCTGAGAAGCTAACTACACCTAAAGACAGAAAGAGGAAAACTATCTGCCCCGGAGCAGATCCCCAAAGAACATAGAAAGCCCCCAAACAAGAAATGGCGGTTAGACAAGGGAAATACAGACACAGACAGAAAATAGTATGAGCAAACGTTGGGGCCCAAACTTCCTAAATAGAAAAGGATAGGAAGGACACTTACTGCAATCCCAAAAAACCCTGAAAAGTACCAACTCTACTAATTACAAAAACACCTGAGATCACACGACCTCTACCACCTAAATTAGTTCTCTGGTGTAACAAAACTAAACAGCAGCCACTGAAAAAACTGGAAAAGGCAAATGAACAAACAACAGTGGCTGAATTAAACTGAGAGGATCACAAGCCCCCGGAGGGGACCCGGCAGACCCCCACAGAAGTGCAGGACAAAATGCAAAAAGCAAGCACAAAAAACTAAAAGAAGAAAATGTCTTATCTGTTAGCAGAAGATGCAGGCACGAAACAGCAAGCTACAAAGTGAACAGGAATCAAAGATGAGACCAGAACAATTGATCACCGGCAACCCTGATGGGAGGGAACCTCCCTTATATAAGACCAGTCAGTAACACCTGATCGTCAATCTTCACAATCTTCATTCATAGTTCAGTACTGTTTATAACCACCAGAGGGAGCTTCTGCTCAGAATTCATTTCTAGCACATTCACAACAGCTTACCTCCAAGACCAGCAAAGCGAGTAACCCCCGTCCACAGACAGTGTGGAACGTCACAATTGGTGTTAGAAGGCTGGCAGTGATCCAAGACGCATGTGTGCAGGTGTTTTTGCTGTGGATCGGCAAGTCCATGAATTTTTTATCTTTTTTTTTCAACTTGCTATGGCTTGGCGGGGCTACGAAGACTGAAGGCGTCTGGCTGTAACTCGGCGGGGTTACGAAGGTTTTGCTGTGGATCGGCAGGTCCACGAAGTTGGCGGTGCAGAGCCGTGCAGGAACTTGTGGTAGAAGGAGCTACAGTTGCAGCAAGAGGTTCTGCAGCAGCAGGAGCTGCAGCAACAGCCACAGCGGCTTGTGATTGGCAGCCAGAGGTGTCGGTGGTTTGTGGCTGCAACAGAAGCGGTGGCAGTGCCAGCAGGAGCTGGTGAGGTATCATAGGAGGACAGTGTGAACCAGGTCACACAAACTCTTAAAGAGCCAGTACAAGCCCGAAAGACAAACTGTACTGTGGGACTGGGGCCTAAGAAGAGCGGGGGGGAGTCCACGGGGTGTATCCCAGAGTGGGGTGATGTCCCTAAAAGGGGGTGGAGAATCCCGACGATAAAGGGGTGGTGCATATGAACTGTTGCCAGGGGAAAATGTACTATGTGTGTCCAGTCTGCCTTATGAACTACCCACCCAGCACAATGCTACTGTGGTGTGCCCTGCAGATAAATAACGAAGATGTGGTTGGTCTGGTCGACTCGGGGAGCCTGGTGACTCAAGTGAGGGTTGCACCTGAGGGATTTCAAATACAAGGTAGAAAGGACGGGGTCATCTGCATCCATGGGGACACTAAGTATTATCTCGTGACCAGGGTAATCTTTGAGACAGGCTGGGACATTGCGGGACAGGATGTCGCTATAATCCCAAATTTGTCTTGTCCAGTGGTTATAGGTCGAGACTCTAAACTGTTCTCCGACTTGTGGGAGATGGGAGTTCCTCTACAGCAGGAGGAGGGAGGACTCTCTACTGTTGGGGTGGCAGGCATTGGGACAGTGACGCCTCCCAAAACTGACGGGTTAGACGTAGGGGTGACCGGAGGAAAGTGTGCGTCTGCCCACCTTACTGACCTGATGTCCCCTGAAGTGTATGACAGAATAACCGATATTGATGTGGTAGATAAGACGTCTGGAACAAACACCCAGTTAGAGGGTAACTGGAGGGTATACCATATTGTGGGGTGTGACTCAGACTCCGAGGGTGACTGTGACTCTAAGATAGAAAGGGAGTACAGTAAGGAAAGGCCCCACAAGGAGGGAAAGTCCTCCCGTCGTCGGAGACGTAAAGGGCGCAAAGAGCCTGAACACATTGCACCCACTGAGGATGTCAATAAAGAACAAAACTGTGACTTGTGCGTAAATGCGAGATGTGAGTACTCTTCCAGACACTGAAGAGCTGGAGAGTGTGAGGCTCTCTGACAGTACAAAGAGTCGAGAGGTACCTGAAGATGACTGGGCAGAGCCTCAAGAAAGGTTGAAGGAGTCGGATACGGAGGTCGCCAACTCTGTGCAATTGGAGCGGGTGCGCCACCTGCAGTCCGAGTTTGCGGCACTCAAGGTCCAGTATGAAGAGAAAGCACAGGAGTTCCAGGACCTTGCTAAAAAGTTTTCTTGTGAGAAGCAAAAGTCTTCTGATTTACAGGCCGAACTAAAGACCATTAAAGAGCATATCGAACAAGAAAAGGCCCTGAGACAAACTGCTGAGCACAGAGTGGATAAGCTGGAGAAGGAAGTCTCTGAGCTCAGAGGTCACCTGTCAATGTGGCAAAGTGTGAATAAAGCCTTAAGAGAAGACGTGGAAGAGCTCAGAGAAGCAGTAAGAGGTCTTCTGCAGAAGGAGACGTTGGTGGTCGAAGACTTACAGCGGCCATGCCCGAGTGATAACAAGGCGGAGCTGCCAGTGCCCATCTTGGCAAGGGGTCTTGAAGAAGATAAATCTCAGGAAGTGTCCGAGGTAAACGAGGAAGAGAATGAGGCTTCACTCTTTAAGTGTGTGATGGAGGTACCCAAAGACATGCGAGAAGCCTGTGCCAGCGAGTGTGTGCATGAGGCCTTTAAAAAGGCAGTAAAGGTCTATAGTGTGGACTGGCCACCAGAGACGAACCAGTTGGTGATACTGGCGGATAGGGAAGTCATAGAGAAGCGAGTGGCTGTCCTGAAGGATATGCATCTTCAATGTCTCCGCGCGAAACAGATAATCATGTTGGGTAATATGAAAGCCGCTCGACGCCTGGAGCTGGCGAGGAACGCTCAAAGTCAGCTGGGCTTTGTAGAAGACATAATTCCGGTACCCAGAAATCTGGTGGGGAAAGTCATTGGAAGACTTGGAAAAGTGATGTATGAGATGGTGAATAGATCCGGGGTGAAGAGAGTTAGGATTCCAGCTGATGGCGAGATCAAGGTGGCTGGTGAAGAAGAGATGGTTCCATTCGTCATCGTGGGCTCAGTGGAGAGCCTTAAGAACATCCGAATGCTCCTGGAATATCGAGTGAGGTACCTACGAGAGGTAGAGCAGCTGATCTGGGAAAGAAAGCAGATTAAGGTACAGCTACAGGAGTTGGAACGAAGATGGCGACTGCTTCCAGCCCGAAATATGGAGAGACGAGAGGCTTCTCTGGGGACTGGCAGTAGGCGATCTGAAACAATGAGTTAGAGGAGATGACTCCTCTGTTGGCTCAGGCTAAGTGACCTAAGTGGGAGACCCGGTAGCGGATGAAAGGACAGAGGATCAGACTCAGATCAACCAGTAGGCTCGACTGGACGATGGACTCATGACCGCAACAACCATAGGAGGCGGCCAGGGAAAGAAAGGTCGTGTGAAGGGGCTCACTTGGAAAGTGGGTTGATTGAAAAAGGGTCTGGTGACACAGACAGAAAGACAAGGCCGACATACTGACCGCTGGAGGGGTGGGGGAGGTCTAACAAAGGGGTGATGTTGAATGATGCCCAAAATCGACTGAGACGGTCCCTCGACTTGTAGGGCAAGGTGACATGGGTGCCCTGTCTCGAGGCACTCGCTTTAGAATAAGTGTTCGACCCCACAAGTTTGAACAGAGGGGGGAGGTATGTGATGTAGTAAACCATGCTGCAGCTAGGGGGCACTGTATGTGCTCCTCAAGATATGCATGGAGATGTGATTTGGATGGTAAAACAGTCCCTGGCATTGTTGTGAATGGCAGGTATGGGTCGCAGAGCTCCTCTGTGCTGCAAGCCAAAGTAATGTTTTTCTGGGACTGGTAGTTCCATAAGAGTTGTGTTTATTTTACTAGGGTGGCTTACAGGGTTAGCCGAAGAGCTGGGTGGGACTGGCTAACCACACATAAACTGCCCACTGGTGATTGTGAGTTTTCAGGACCTGTGATGAGGTCAAGAGCATGTGACCAGACCATGTACTCCATACCTCACCTGTGGGAGTGGCTACAGGTATGTAAGGAAGGAGTTGGCACATGGAGAGAGAGTGTGTTGGGAGTCTGTCAGCCTGGATAGAACTCCCGTGTTTTCCAGGCTGGATGTTGCACAGACTAGGGAAGCAGTGCTGGCAAGCTTGAGCCAGAGGAGTGGACTGTTTTGAAAACCATGAGTGACACTGACTGGGGTCAGAGCGAAGTGATATATGTTGATTGGATACCTCTGAGGTTAAGAGGGATCCGGGAACCTGTGTGGCCTACAGGTGACAGACAGGAGTCTGTGGTATGATGACCGGGGTCAGGAAGACTGTGTTCAAGCCGTGAGAAGTATTGGTGAGAAAGAGAATGTTTTGATGTTTACTGGATACCTCTGAAAGCTAAGAGGCCTCCGGGAACCTGTGTGGCCGACGCCAACAGGTAATGGACAGGGATCTGTGTTGTGCTGATCGGGAACAGTGAGAGACTGTATTTTGTCTAATAGCTGCTGTAATAAACTAAATGGACTGTTGTTTTAACCCTGAGTGTGCCAGTGCTTACCTCCAAGACCAGCAAAGCTAGTAACCCCCGTCCACAGACAGTGTGGAAAGTCACAGTAACTACTCCATTGGTGACCGGGAGTCACTCACCATTAAGACGGCTTTGGAGGAGTGGCGATACCTGCTGGAGGGCGCAGTCTATCCAGTGATCATCTACACGGACTGTTGTGAATGGACTTGAAATGAGTTCTGAGCAGAGGCTCCCTCTGGTGGTTACAAGCGGTACTGGACTATCCAGTGAAGATTGTGAGGATTGGGAATCAGGTGTTACTGACTGGTCTTATTTAAGGAAGTCGCCTTCCCATCAGGGTTGCCGGTGATCAATTGTTCTGGTCTCAATCCTTCATTCCTGTTTCCTTTGTAGCCTGCTGTGTCGTGTCTGCATCTCCTGCTAACAGATAAGACTTTTTCTTCTTTTTGTTTCTGTGCTTGATTTTTGCATTTTGTCCTGCACTTCTGTGGGGGCCTTCAGGGTCCCCTCCGGGGGCTTTTGCCCTCTCAGTTTTGTTCAGCCACTGATGTTTTGTACATTTGCTTTTTCCAGTTTTTTCAGTGGCTGCTGTTTTGATTTTGTTACACCAGAGAACTAATTTAGGTGGTAGAGGTCGTGTGATCTCAGGTGTTTTTGAAATTAGTAGAGTTGGTGCTTTTCAGGGTTTTTTGGGATTGCAGTAAGTGCCCTTCCTATCCTTTTCTATTCAGATAGTTTGGGCCCCAACGTTTGCTCATACTATTTTCTGTCTGTGTCAGTATTTCTTCTTGTCTAACCGCCATTACATGTTTGGGGGCTTTCTATGTTCTTTGGGGATCTGCTCCGGGGCAGATAGCTTTCCTCTTTCTATCTTTAGGTATAGTTAGTTTCTCAGGCTGTGACGAGGCGTCTAGGACCAACGTAGGAACGCTCCACGGCTGCCTCTAGTTGTGGTGGTTAGTCAGGGTACTGCAATCTCATAGATTCCAACTGCTCTGGTGTATTGCCTTTTTTACCTGCACTCCTCAGCTACCAAATCATAACAGTATCACCGGCCAAAACTGAAAATTATATGGTACTCACAGAAGGGAAAAATATTGTGAAAGAAAAAAAAAGGTTGTCAGAGTTGTCAGAGATATTTTTCTGTTTGTTGCATTTTTTTTTCCCTCTGTATCTCTGGCCTTTTTTCAGGCCTTGGGGTTATTGTACGATGAGCCTAATGTCACTGATCAAGCTGAAAAAGCCTTGTTGGCATTAAATCAGGGGCTTGTTGACGCTGAGTTATACTGTCAGAGATTCCGCAGGTGGGCAGTCCTGACCAAATGGAATGACGACGCTTTGGCAGCCCTTTTTCGGAAGGGTCTGTCAGATAATGTAAAGGATGTTATGGTGGGATTCCCTGTCCCCTCTGGTCTCAATGATTCTATGTCATTAGCGATTCAAATTGACAGACGTTTGCGTGAGCGGAGAAGTATGCGTGGAATAGTGTTGCCTTGTGAACCTGCTTCTGAACCCATGCAGTGTGATGGAGTGGTTTCTGGGGCACAGCGTCATGAGTTTCGAAAGCGCAATGGGTTATGTTTCTACTGTGGTGATGCCTCTCATGCTATTTCGGTCTGTCCTAAGCGGGGAAGACGTTTTGCACGCTCAGTTGTCTTGGGTAGTGTTCAGACTAAGTTTTTATTAACTGTTACTCTGATATGCTCTCTGTCCTCATTTTCTGCTCAGGCTTTCGTTGATTCGGGAGCAGCTATTAACCTGATGGATTTTGATTTTGCTAAACGTTGCGGGTTTCCCTTGATACCCCTACAGAAGTCTATTCCCCTACTGGGGATCGATTCGACCCCTTTGGCTGAGAATAAACCTCAGTTCTCTACTCAGGTGATAATGAGGCTTGAACATGATCATCAGGAGAGCTGCAAATTTTTGGTTCTGTATAATCTGCATGACATTATCGTGCTGGGTTTCCCTTGGTTACAGTCTCATAATCCTGTTTTGGATTGGAAATCTGTGTCTGTAACAAGTTGGGGATGCCAATGTGTTAATACCAACACTCCTGTTTTTTCTGCCTCCCCCCAGGCTCAGGATGTTCCTGACTTTTTGTTTGATTTTTCTGATGTGTTTAGCGAAAGTAAATCTGCATCCTTGCCTCCCCATAGGAGCTATGACTGCGCTATTGAATTAGTGCCTGGTAGTAAATTCCCTAAAGGTCGCCTTTTTAACTTGTCTGTACCTGAACATGACGCTATGCGATCTTATATCAAGGAGTCATTGGAGAAGGGTCATATCAGACCATCCTCTTCACCCTTAGGTGCCGTTTTTTTCTTTGTGGCCAAAAAGGATGGTTCATTAAGACCGTGTATTGATTATCGTCTTTTGAGCAATATTACTGTGAAATATCAATATCCGTTACCCTTGATTTCTGACCTGTTTTCCAGGGTGAAAAACGCTACTTGGTTTACCAAGCTTGACCTCAGGGGGGCATATAACCTTATTCGCATTAAGCACGGGGATGAATGGAAGACGGCATTTAACACCCCTGAGGGGCATTTTGAGTACCTTGTGATGCCCTTTGGGCTCACTAATGCTCCTTCTGTCTTCCAGTCCTTAATGAATGACATTTTCAGGGATTTTGTGGATAAATTTCTGATTATTTGGATGATATCTTGATTTTTTCTAATGACTGGGACTCTCATGTGAAACATGTTCGAACTGTATTCCAGATTTTGAGAGAGAATGCTCTGTATGTGAAGGGATCAAAGTGTCTTTTTGGCGTACAGAGGATCTCATTTTTGGGATTCATTTTGTCCCCATCTGTTATTGAAATGGACCCGGTCAAGGTTCAGGCCATCTGTGATTGGGTCCAACCTACTTCATTAAAGGCTCTTCAAAGATTTTTGGGTTTTGCCAATTTTTATCGTAAATTTATTGGTAATTTCTCGGTTATTGTTAAACCATTAACTGATTTGACCAAATAGGGTTCTGATGTGGTGAATTGGCCTCCTGAGGCAGTTTCTGCATTTCAGGAACTTAAGCAGAGATTCACTTCTGCTCCTGTTCTACGGCAGCCTGATGTTTCTCTGCCATTTCAGGTGGAGGTTGATGCCTCTGAAATTGGGGCAGGTGCCGTTTTGTCCCAAAGAGATCCAGAGACCTCTAAAAGTAACCCTTGTGCCTTTTTCTCTCGAAAATTTTCTCCTACTGAACGTAATTATGACGTGGGTAATCGGGAGTTATTGGCCATGAAGTGGGATTTTGAAGAGTGGAGACATTGGCTGGAGGGAGCCAAACATCAGGTGGTGGTCCTTACGGACCATAAGAATCTGGTTTATCTGGAATCTGCCAAGCGACTTAATCCTAGACAGGCCAGGTGGGCCTTGTTTTTCACACGTTTTAATTTTGTGGTTTCCTTTCTTCCTGGCACTAAGAATGTTAAGGCGGATGCCCTCTCGAGGAGTTTCCTTGCGGACTCTCCTGAGGTATCTGATTCTTCTGTTATTTTGAAAGAAGGTGTAGTTCTTTCCGCCATCTCGCCCAATTTGAGACTGGCTCTGGAGGGGTGTCAGGAGGATAGGCCCGAGCGCTGCCCTGTTGGGAAATTGTTTGTACCGGACCAGTGGAAAAAGAGTGTGATGTCTGAGATTCATTGTTCCGCGTTGGCCGGTCATCCCGGAATTTTTGGTACCAGAGACTTGGTTAGTCGGTCCTTTTGGTGGCCTACCTTGTCTCGTGATGTCAGGGAATTTGTGCAGTCCTGCGGGACTTGCTCTCGCTCCAAGCTTGCTCTCGCTCTAGTGGTTTGTTGATGCCATTGCCTGTGCCCAAGAGACCATGGACCCATATCTCTATGGATTTCATTTCCGACCTCCCTGTTTCTCAGAGAATGACCGTCATCTGGGTGATTTGTGATAGGTTTTCCAAGATGATACATCTTGTGCCATTACCTAAGTTGCCTTCCTCCTCCGAATTGGTGCCTTTGTTCCTTCAGCACGTGGTTCGTTTACACGGCATTCCTGAGAACATTGTGTCTGACAGAGGAGTCCAGTTTGTTTCCAGATTTTGGAGGACCTTTTGTTCTAAGCTTGGTGCTCAGTTGTCTTTCTCCTCGGCGTTTCATCCTCAGACCAATGGTCAAACTGAGAGAACAAACCAGACATTGGAGACTTATCTAAGATGCTTTGTGTCTGCTGATCAGGATGACTGGGTCTCTTTTTTGCCTTTGGCTGAGTTTGCTCTTAATAATAGGGCTAGCTCTGCCACTTTGATGTCTCCATTTTTCTGTAATTCTGGGTTTCACCCTCGATTTTCTTCAGGACAGACGGAGGCTTCTGCCTGTCCAGGTGTTGACTCTGTTGTGGAGCGTATGCAACAGATTTGGGACCAGGTAGTGGAGAGGTTGTCCCTCTCTCAGGAGAGGGCCCAGCGGTTTGCTAACCGGCATAGGACTGATGGTCCTCGGTTTAAAGTGGGGGACTTGGTCTGGTTGTCCTCAAAAAATATTCCTATGAGAGTGGCATCTCCTAAATTTAAGCCTAGGTTCATTGGACCTTATAAGATCATGGAGATTATTAATCCTGTTTCTTTTCGTTTGCTTCTTCCAGGGACATTTAAGATCCATAACGTGTTCCACAAGTCCTTGTTGAAGAGGTTTGTTGAGCCAGTGGTTCCTACTACTTTGCCTCCTGACCCTGTTCTGGTTGAGGGCAATATGGAGTTTGTGGTTGAGAAAATATTGAATTCTCGTTTTTCTAGACGGAAACTCCAGTATTTGGTTAAGTGGAGAGGTTATGGTCAGGAAGACAATTCTTGGGTGTTTGCTTCGGACATCCATGCTAGGAGACTCATCCGTGCGTATCATAGAACTCATCCTGACCGACCTGGTTGCTCAAGTGAGGGTTCGGTGACCCTCCTCAAGGGGGGTGTACTGTTGTGAATGGACTTGAAATGAGTTCTGAGCAGAGGCTCCCTCTGGTGGTTACAAGCGGTACTGGACTGTCCAGTGAAGATTGTGAGGATTGGGAATCAGGTGTTACTGACTGGTCTTATTTAAGGGAGTCGCCTTCCCATCAGGGTTGCCGGTGATCAATTGTTCTGGTCTCAGTCCTTGATTCCTGTTTCCTTTGTAGCCTGCTGTGTCGTGTCTGCATCTCCTGCTAACAGATAAGACTTTTTCTTCTTTTTGTTTTTGTGCTTGATTTTTGCATTTTGTCCTGCACTTCTGTGGGGGCCTTCAGGGTCCCCTCCGGGGGCTTTTGCCCTCTCAGTTTTGTTCAGCCACTGATGTTTTGTACATTTGCTTTTTCCAGTTTTTTCAGTGGCTGCTGTTTTGATTTTGTTACACCAGAGAACTAATTTAGGTGGTAGAGGTCGTGTGATCTCAGGTGTTTTTGAAATTAGTAGAGTTAGTGCTTTTCAGGGTTTTTTGGGATTGCAGTAAGTGCCCTTCCTATCCTTTTCTATTTAGATAGTTTGGGCCCCAACGTTTGCTCATACTATTTTCTGTCTGTGTCAGTATTTCTTCTTGTCTAACCGCCATTACATGTTTGGGGGCTTTCTATGTTCTTTGGGGATCTGCTCCGGGGCAGATAGCTTTCCTCTTTCTATCTTTAGGTATAGTTAGTTTCTCAGGCTGTGACGAGGCGTCTAGGACCAACGTAGGAACGCTCCACTGCTGCCTCTAGTTGTGGTGGTTAGTCAGGGTACTGCAATCTCATAGATTCCAACTGCTCCGGTGTATTGCCTTTTTTACCTGCACTCCTCAGCTACCAAATCATAACAACGGACCATAAGAGCCTGGCGTACCTCCAGTCCGCCCAGAGACTTAATCCATGCCAAGCCAGGTGGTCTTTGCCTTTTACCCACTTTAACTTTTTATTACATTTCAGGTCCGGTGACAAGAATGTCAGAGCTGATGCCCTCTCTCGCTCTTTTCTGTCCGGGGATCAAGAGGAGGACCCTCAATTTATCATTGAACCATCCAAGATGGTTACTGCCGCTCCAGTCAGGCTGTCGCAAATTCCCCCAAGAAAAACCCTTGTGGCCAAATCTGAGGAGCGAGTTTTGTCTTGGGGCCACTCATCCAAGGTAGCTGATCACGTGGGACAAAGGAAGACTCTACAATTAATTTCTCGCCACTACTGGTGGCCATCCATGAGGAGGGAGATCTATGCTTACGTGGATGTCTGTCCGATTTGTGCCCGCAATAAAGTCGCCAGACGACCGTTCTTTCCTGCGGTAACATGTGCCATCTGGTCCATGGCAGCACATTGCAATGGACTTCATAACAGATTTGCCAGTATCCGAGGGTTGCGCCGTCATCTGGATAGTCATGGATTGCTTCTCCAAAACAGCGCATTTTGCCCCGTTGTCGGCTCTTCCGTCTGCTCCTGAACTGGCTGACAGCTTCATCAAACATATTTTCCGCCTGCACCGATTTCCTCCTCACATTGTGTGCGATTGAGGTTTGAAGTTCACTTCCATATTCTGCCGAGCTCTCTGTAAACATCTGGATATCGTCTTGGATTGCTCCTTGGCCTATCATTCTCAGTATAATAGGCAAGTGGAGCATGTCAACCAAGTCTTGGGCAACTACCTGCGATGCTTCGTCAATGCCCATGACAATGATTGGATGAAATTACTTCTGTTATGAACTCTCTGGATTCTGAGTTGGGACTCCTTCTGGTGGCTGTTGATATTATTGAACCAGTCTTGACTGACAGAGACCTTTCAGCTGCTGACGACTGGCAACCTGGGAGTCATGACTGGGGGATTTAAGGGAGTAACTTTCCCATGATCCTCGCTGGTGATTAGTTTCTCTTCCTGGTCCAGTTTGGAAGTCAGCTGGTTTTTTGCTGTCTCCTGCGAAAATTCAGATAAGTTATTTTCTGCTTGCTTCTGTGGTTTTGCTTTTATTTGTTTTTGCTGCCTTTCTGTGTGTGGTCAGCCGGGTCCCCTTGATGGGGCCTGCGCTGGTCTCTGTTTCTAATTTATTTCTGTTCAATTGATCTGTCACTGTTATTTCAGTGGCTGCGGGGTAGCTGCTTGTTCACACCAGAGATCTAATTTAGCGGGGGCAAGATCGTGTGGTCTCAGCATTTTTGGAATCAGAAGTGTTGCAATTTTTCCTAGGGTTTTGCTGTCCTGTTCTATCTATACATTTTTTGGCTACAGCGTTTGCTTACTCTATTTTCTGCCTGCGTTTGTATTTCATCTTGTCTAACCGCCATTATATGTATGGGGGCTACCTATTCCTTTGGGACGCTACTCCAGGGCAGTTAGCTTTCCTCTTTCTATCTTTAGGCTTAGATAACTCTCCGGCTGTCGAGGCGTCTAGGTCACCGTAGGTACGTCCCATGGCTGCTTCTAGTTGTGCGGTTAGTTTAGGGGTATGCAACCCATTAGTACCCAACCTCACTGGGTGTTTGGCTGCCTAGCTGTTTTTGCTCCTGTCCTCCTCGGCTACCAAATCATAACAGAATCACCGGCCTAACCATAGTCCTAGGGTACTCAAAAGAAGGAAAGAATAGTAAAAAAAAAAAATTGTCAGAATTTTTTATTTATTTTTTCCTCATTTTCTCTGGGGGCCGCAGGAGGACTTTTTCTTCAATGGAAATTAAGCATTTGTCCGATCGTGTTGAGCAGCTTGCTGCTGAAGCTCGGTGTATTTCTGTCTATCTCACTCAGTCGTCTGCTGCAGAACCTAAGATCCCTATTCCTGATTTTTTGGGGGATCGGTCTAAATTCTTGAACTTTAAGAACAATTGTAAATTGTTTTTTGCCTTGAAACCTAACTCCTCAGGGAACTCGGTACAGCAGGTTAAAATTGTCATCTCCCTTTTGCGTAGTAACCCTCAGGATTGGGCGTTTTCACTGACACCTGGGGATCCTGTTTTGGCTAATGCTGATGTGTTTTTTCAGGCTCTGGGCTTATTGTATGATGAACCTAATGTGATTGATCAAGCTGAGAAAACCTTATTTGCATTGAACCAGGGTCAGGAAACAGCAGAGTTTATTGTCAGAAATTCCGAAAATAGGCAGTTCTTACTAGATGATGCAATCGCGGCTCTTTTTCGGAAAGGGCTGACAGAGACCGTAAAAGATGTTATAGTGGGATTTCCTGTTCCCTCGGGGCTTAACGATTCTATGTCATTGGCTATTCAAATTGACCGACGCTTGCGTGAACGTAAAGCTATGCGGGAGGTTGTGTTGCCTTTCGAATGGGCCCCTGAGCCCTTGCAGTGTGAAGGGGTTGTTTCTGGTGCTTAGCGACGAGAATTTCGGAAGCGTAATAAGTTGTGTTTTTATTGTGGAGACGCTTCTCATGCTATTTCCGTCTGCCCTAAGCGGGGAAGACATTTTTCGCGCTCATTTGTTTTGGGCAATGTACAGTCTAAATTTCTCATGACTGTTACCTTGATCTGTTCCTTGTCCACATTTTCTGCTCAGGCTTTTGTGGATTCAGGAGCAGCCCTGTGTCATGGGTGCATCGCCACGAAGATTGTCGCGATTGCACATTCTGACTTCTCGCAGCTGAGTTGCTGTTTCTTTGTGTTTGGTAATGAGGGAGTTAATTTTACCTAGCTCTTTGCTAAGACTAGGTCCAGCCTCGCCCGGCTGCTTTTGATTATGTTCTAATTAGCTTCCTTTATATAGCTGCCAGTCTGCTGGTTAGATGCCGGTGAAAGCATTCATACAGACTGCAGATAGGATCGGTTCTGAGAAGACTTAAGCTAAGAGCTCTTTTGTTGTTTCTCCTCACCTTGCTTATAGTTTATCTCCTAGACCTTTGGTGTTCCCTCTGTGTTTTAATGTTGTATGCAAGACAGTATTTACTTTATCCCCTGTCTGTCTCGTTTGTCTATACTGTTTGTTAACCTTTACCTGTCCATTCCCTATGGTGGTAATCAGGGTCCTTCTAAGGACTAGATTACAGTGGTCGGGGATTTATAGGAGACAGGGTTTACGCTGGTGGCCTGGACCTCTGTACCATTAACAGTACCTCCAGGTAGAGGGACTAGTCAGGACCCCAGTTTAGGGTCAGCATAGACCCCGGTCCACCTCTAGCCAGAGACAGCGTGAAAAGGATTCAGTATTGACCCACAGGATATTATGTCAGGTAATACTATGCTATATATACATGTTAATGTTACCTATTTATATGTTATATAGAATGTTGTCCCACTTGATAGATTACTGACATTATATATTTATACATCTGCTAGACAGCGTGACATTTTCACCGGCCCAACTATAGATTCTCCCCAGCTACCATGGATCCAGTAGCCCAGCTTGCCCTGCAGTTGCAGAAATTGTCCATGGAGTTTACGGACATTAAGTCCAAGGTTTTGTCCCCCCGGAGCAAACCAGATCTGAACCTAAGGTTGCTCTCCCGGACAGGTTCACTGGTGGGCGGGACAAATTTTTTACCTTCCGGGAGGCATGTAAATTGTACTTTCGGCTACGGCCTCAGTCATCGGGGAGTGAAGAGCAGAGGGTGGGAATTGTCATCTCGCTCTTACAAGGGGACCCTCAATCCTGGGCGTTCTCTCTTCCTCCGGGCTCCCCGGCCCTCCAGTCAGTAGATCGATTTTTTACAGCCCTGGGTCTGGTGTATGATGACCCGGATCGGGTCTCCCTTGCTGAAACGAAGTTACGTAGGATACAGCAGGGAGATCGTCCGGCGGAGGAATTTTCTTCTGAGTTCCGTAGATGGGCCACAGATACTCAGTGGAATGACCCAGCTCTTAGGAGCCAGTTTTGTCAAGGGTTATCTGACAAATTAAAAGATGTTTTGGCTCAGTATGATTCTCCTCCATCACTGGAGGCTGCTATGGCCCTTGCTATTCGTATTGATAGACGGCTTCGGGGGAGGTGCGAGGTAACTCTGCCCCCTGTTATTACTCCACCCACTACTAAAGTCCCTTATATGGAGGTTCCCCTGGTCTGTTCTGAGGAACCTATGCAGTTGGGTGGGACATCATTTTGTAGGAGGGAATCGGCGGTGCGCCGCAAGACAAGAAGGTGTTTCTTCTGCGGGAGAGAGGGACATTTTGTTGGGGGGTGTCCCTCCCGTGCCTCATTGAGCAAAAAAGTCACCGAAAAACTGTTAATCCCAGGTTGTGTGGTGGACGACAACCTGGGAGTAGGTATTTCGTCCCCAGGTCCGTCTCAATTTCTCGTGCCTGCGGAGGTGGTGGTTGGTGCGAGAGTTGAGAGGATTTCTGTTCTTCTTGATAGTGGGTCTGGGGCTAATATGGTGGACGCTCGGTTTGCCCAGGTGCAAGGTATGCAACTGAGTGTATTGGCCAAACCGATCCCTATACTTTCTATTGACGCCAGACCTCTCGGTCAAGGTAGCTTTGTACAAGCTGTTCATAACATAGACCTTCGAGTAGGGGCAATACATAAAGAACAGTTGTCTTGTTATGTGTTGGAGGGTCTTCCTACTCCTATTGTGTTGGGACTTCCTGGTTGGCTAAACATAACCCAGTGATTGATTGGCAATCCAGAAAGATAAGCCAGTGGGGTGAATTTTGCAAGAATAACTGCATGAACACGGTCATCGGTGCGGTTGTGCCTAGGACTTTGCCTCCTTTTCTGGAGGACTTTGGGGAGATGTTCTCAGAGGAGGGGTGTCAAAAGTTACCTCCTCATCGCACGTATGACTGCTCAATAAAATTGCTTCCTGATGCCTTATCTCGTAGTTTCCCAGGGGCCGGAAAGACGGATGACCCGGTTCTTATCCTTCAGGAAGGAGTGGTGGTGTCGGCTGTGTGCTCTGAGCTTGAGGAGGAGGTGTTGGAGGCTCAGGGGGACGCCCCTGTAGGACCTCCAGGGAAACTGTTTGTTCCTAATCAGTTAAGACAAAAAGTTATCGAGGCACATCATAGTTCTGCTTTAGCAGGACATCCAGGGAGTAAAGCAACTGTGGATCTCCTTTCTCGCCGGTTTTGGTGGCCTAACTTAAATAAAGAGGTAATAACTTTTGTCGCGTCCTGTGGAGTTTGTGCTCGCTCTAAGACCCCACATACATGTCCATCTGGGGTTCCTGAGGAGGAACGATTCTCGTCGTCACTTGCTTCAGTTTGGAGAGGAGTGCTGAATGGTCTGAGTGCTATGGGGAACTGTTTCAAGTGGAGGTCTGATAGGAAGAGAGTGTCTGGTCCGGACCTAAGTGTGAACGATCTGGTGTGGTTGTCTACCAAGAATATAAAATGCAAAGTTCCCTCCTGGAAACTGGGTCCCAGGTTCATCGGTCCATACAGGATCAGTTCTATAATTAATTCTGTGGCATTTCGTCTGGACCTCCTCCTACGTTTAAAATCCATAATGTATTCCACAAATCGTTGCTTAAGAGGTACGTGGCGCCAGTTATACCGTCACTTCTACCTCCTCCTCCAGTGGTGGTCAATGGTAACTTAGAATTTCAAGTGTTGAAGATCATTGACTCACGTCTGAATCGCCGGTCCCTTCAGTATTTGGTTCATTGGAAGGGATATGGTCCTGAGGAGAGGACGTGGGTCTCTGCGTCTGAGATTAACGCAGATCGATTGGTTCGGACGTTCCACACGACTTACCCGGACAGACCTGGCCCTGAGGGTCCGGAGGCCCCTCGTAGAAGGGGGGTACTGTCATGGGTGCATCGCCACGAAGATTGTCGCGATTGCACATTCTGACTTCTCGCAGCTGAGTTGCTGTTTCTTTGTGTTTGGTAATGAGGGAGTTAATTTTACCTAGCTCTTTGCTAAGACTAGGTCCAGCCTCGCCCGGCTGCTTTTGATTATGTTCTAATTAGCTTCCTTTATATAGCTGCCAGTCTGCTGGTTAGATGCCGGTGAAAGCATTCATACAGACTGCAGATAGGATCGGTTCTGAGAAGACTTAAGCTAAGAGCTCTTTTGTTGTTTCTCCTCACCTTGCTTATAGTTTATCTCCTAGACCTTTGGTGTTCCCTCTGTGTTTTAATGTTGTATGCAAGACAGTATTTACTTTATCCCCTGTCTGTCTCGTTTGTCTATACTGTTTGTTAACCTTTACCTGTCCATTCCCTATGGTGGTAATCAGGGTCCTTCTAAGGACTAGATTACAGTGGTCAGGGATTTATAGGAGACAGGGTTTACGCTGGTGGCCTGGACCTCTGTACCATTAACAGTACCTCCAGGTAGAGGGACTAGTCAGGACCCCAGTTTAGGGTCAGCATAGACCCCGGTCCACCTCTAGCCAGAGACAGCGTGAAAAGGATTCAGTATTGACCCACAGGATATTATGTCAGGTAATACTATGCTATATATACATGTTAATGTTACCTATTTATATGTTATATAGAATGTTGTCCCACTTGATAGATTACTGACATTATATATTTATACATCTGCTAGACAGCGTGACACCCTGAACCTGATGGATTTTGATTTTGCCAAACGTTGTGGTTTTCCCATGGTAACCCTGCGGACTCCTATTCCTTTGCTGGGCATTGATTCAACCACTTTGTCGGAGAATAAACCTAAGTTTTGGACCCAGGTGATAATGTGGGTAGCCCCGGACCACCAAGAGAATTGTAAATTTTCAGTGTTGCATAATTTGCATGACATTATGGTTCTGGGTTTTCCTAGGTTGCAGACCCATAATCCTGTTTTGGATTGGAAATCTGTGTCTGTGGCCAGTTGGGGTTGTCAATGTGTTCATGGTGACACTCCTGTGTTTTCTACCTCTCCCCAGCCTCAGGAGATTCCCGGCTATTTGGCTGATTATTCTGATGTGTTTAGTGAAAGTAAGTCTGCGTCCTTGCCTCCTCATAGGAGTTATGATTGTGCGATTGAGTTGGTGCCCAGTTGTAAATTTCCCAAGGGTCGGCTCTTCAATATGTCTGTACCTGAGCATGATGCTATGCGATCTTATATCAAGGAGTCATTGGAGAAGGGTCATATTAGACCGTCCTCTTCACCCTTGGGTGCCGGCTTTTTTGTGGCAAAAAAGGATGGTTCATTGAGACCATGTATTGACTATCGTCTCCTTAATAAGATCACTGTTAAATATCAGTTGGTTTACCAAGCTTGACCTTAGGGGGGCGTATGATCTTATTCGCATTAAGCACGGGGATGAATGGAAGACGGCGTTTAATACCCCTGAGGGGCATTTTTAGTACCTAGTGATGCCTTTTGGGCTCACTAATGCCCCTTCCATCTTCCAATATTTCATGAATGATATTTTGCGGGATTTTGTGGATAAGTTTCTGATCGTCTATCTGGACGATATTTTGATTTTTCTAATGACTGGGATTCTCGTGTGGAGCATGTTCGGAAGGTTTTCCGTATTTTGAGAGAAAATGCTTTGTATCAAAATGGGATCAAAATGTCTCTTTGGCGTACAGAAGGTTTCGTTTTTGGGATTCATTTTGTCTCCGTCTGCTATTGAAATGGACCCAGTCAAGGTTCAGGCCATTTCTGATTGGGTTCAGCCCACTTAATTGAAGGCTTTTCAGAGATTTTTGGGTTTTGCTAATTTTTACCGTAAATTTATAAGTAATTTTTCTGGTATTGTGAAACAACTTACTGATTTGACCAAAAAGGGCTCTGATGTGGTAAATTGGTCTCCACAGGCAGTTTTGGCTTTTCAGGAGCTTAAGCGGAGATTCACTTCTGCTCCGGTTCTGCGGCAACCTGATGTTTCTCTCCCATTTCAGGTGGAAATAGATGCTTCTGAGATTGGGGCAGGAGCCGTTTTGTCCCAAAGGGATCCTGTAACCTCTAAGATTAACCCTTGTGCCTTCTTCTCCCGAAAGTTTTCCCAGCTGAACGTAATTATGATGTGGGGAATCGGGAATTATTGGCTATGAAGTGGGCATTCGAAGAGTGGACACATTGGTTAGAGGGAGCCAAACATCAAGTTGTGGTCCTCACTGACCACAAAAACTTGATCTATCTTGAATCAGCCAAGCGATTGAATCCTAGACAGGCCAGGTGGGCCTTGTTTTTCACTCGTTTTAACTTTGTGGTCTCCTTTCTCCCGGGTACTAAGAATGTTAAGGCGGATGCCCTCTCTAGGAGTTTCCTTGCGGATTCTCTTGATGTGACTGAGCCTACTGCCATTCTTAAGGAGGGTGTCATTCTTTCTGCTATCTCACCCGTGTTGACTCTATGGTGGAGAGAATGCAGCAGATTTGGGATCAAGTAGTGGATAAGTTGTCTCTCTCTCAGGAGAAGGCCCAACGGTTTTCCAACCGGCATAGGACTGATGGTTCGCGGTTTAAAGTGGGTGACATGGTTTGGTTGTTCTCAAGAAATATCCCTATTAAGGTTGTGTCTCCAAAATTTAAGCCAAGGTTCATTGGACCTTATAAGATCTTGGAAATTCTTAATCCTGTTTACTTCCTTTTGGCTTTTCCAGGGACGTTTAAGATTCACAAAGTCTTCTACAAATCTTTATTGAAAAGGTTTGTTGAGCCAGTGGTTCCTATGGCTGCGCCCCCTGAGCCTGTTTTGGTTGAGGGCAATTTGGAGTATGAAGTAGAGAAGATATTGGATTCTCGTCTGGCTAGACGGAGACTCCACTACTTGGTTAAGTGGAAAGGTTATGGTCAGGAGGACAATTCTTGGGTGTTTGCTTCTGACATTCATGCGAAGAGATTGGTTTGCGCCTTTCACCGGGCTCACCCTGATCGGCCTGGTCACGCAGGTGAGGGTTCAGTGACCCCTCCTCAAGGGGGGTACTGTTGTGAACTCTCTGGATTCTGAGTTGGAGCTCCCTCTGGTGGCTGTTGATATTATTGAACCAGTCTTGACTGACAGAGACATTTCAGCTGCTGATGATTGGCAATCTGGGAGTCATGACTGGGGGATTTAACCCCTTCACCCCCAAGGGTGGTTTGCACGTTAATGACCGGGCCAATTTTTACAATTCTGACCACTGTCTATCAGGTTTTAACTCTAGAATGCTTCAACGGATCTTCGCGATTCTGAGATTGTTTTCTCGTGACATATTGTACTTCACGTTAGTGGTAAAATTTCTTCGATATAACTTGCGTTTATTTTTGAAAAAACGCAAATATGGTGAAAATTTTTAAAATTTTGCAATTTTCAAATTTTAAATTTTTATTACCTTAAAACAGAGAAATATGTCACACAAAATAGTTAAGAAATAACATTTCCCACATGTCTACTTTACATCAGCACAATTTTGGAACCAAAATTGTTAGGAAATTATAAGGGATAAAAGTTGACCAGCGATTTATCATTTTTACAACAAAATTTACAAAGCCATTTTTTTAGGGACCACCTCACATTTGAAGTCAATTTGAGGGGTCTATATAGCAGAAAATACCAAAAAGTGACACCATTCTAAAAACTGCACCCCTCAAGGTACTCAAAACCACATTCAAGAATTTTATTAATCCTTCAGTTGCTTCACAGGAGCTGAAGCAACGTGGAAGAAAAAAATGAATATTTAACTTTTTAGCCACAAAAATGATCTTTTACAAACTTTTTTTTTATTTTCACAAGGGTAAAATGAGAAAATGGACAGATAAAGTTGTTGTACAATTTCTCCTGAGTACGCCAATACCCCATATGTGGGGGAAAACCACTGTTTGGGCACACGGCAGAGCTCGTAAGGGAAGGAGCGCTGTTTGACTTTTTCAAACTAAAATTGGCTGGAATTGAGATTGGACGCCATGTTGCGTTTGGAGAGCCCCTGATGCAGCTAAACATTGGAATCCCCCACAAGTGACACCATTTTGGAAACTAGACCCCCTAAGGAACTTATCTAGATCTGTTGTGAGCACTTTGAACCCCCAAGTGTTTCACAAAAGTTTATAATGCCTGGGTGTGAAAAAAACCAAAACAATTTTCCACAAAAATTATTTTTAGTCCCAAATTTTTGATTTTTCCCAAGGAAATTGGACCCCAAAAGTTGTCTAATTTGTCCTGAGTACGCTGATACCTCATATGTGGGGGGGGGGGAACTGTTTGGGGCACGGCAGTGTCATGGGTGCATCGCCACGAGGATCGTCGCGATTGCACATTCTGACTTCTCGCAGCTGAGTTGCTGTTACTTTGTGTTTGGTAATGAGAGAGTTAATTTTACCTAGCTATTTGCTAAGACTAGGTCCAGCCTCGCCCGGCTGCTTTTGATTATGTTCTAATTAGCTTCCTTTATATCCCTGCCAGTCTGGGTGTTAGATGCCGGTGAAAGCATTCATACAGACTGCAGATAGGATCGGTTCTGAGAAGACTTAAGCTAAGAGCTCTTTTGTTGTTCATCCCCTCCTTGCTTATAGTTTATCTCCTAGACTTTTGGTGTTCCCTCTGTGTTTATATGTTGTATGAAAGACAGTATTTACTTTATCCCCTGTCTGTCTCGTTTGTCTATACTGTTTGTTAACCTTTACCTGTCCATTCCCTTTGGTGGTAATCAGGGTCCTTCTAAGGACTAGATTACAGTGGTCAGGGATTAGTAGGAGACAGGGTTTACGCTGGTGGCCTGGACCTCTGTACCATTAACAGTACCTCCAGGTAGAGGGACTAGTCAGGACCCCAGTTTAGGGTCAGCATAGACCCCGGTCCACCTCTAGCCAGAGACAGCGTGAAAAGGATTCAGTATTGACTCACAGGATATTATGTCAGGTAATACTATGCTATATATACATGTTAATGTTACCTACTTATATGTTAGATAGTATGTTGTCCCACTTGATAGATTACTGACATTATATATTTATACATCTGCTAGACAGCGTGACAGGCAGGGCTTGGAAAGGAAGTAGTAACGTTTTGGAATGCAGACGTTGATGGGGGTCATGTTCCGTTTGCAGTGCCCCAGATGAGCCTAAACAGTGGACACCCCCCACATGTGACCCCATTTTGGAAACTAGACCCCCTAAGGAACTTATCTAGATCTTTGGTGAGCACTTTGAACCCCCAAGTGCTTCACACAAGTTTATAATGCCCGGCATGAAAATAAAAAATCTTATTTTTTTTCCCACAAAAATTATATTTTAGTCACTAATTTTTTATTTTCCCATGGGTAACAGGAGAAATTGGACCACAAAACTTGTTGTCCAATTTGTCCTGAGTACGCTGATACCCCATATGTGGGGGGGAACCACTGTTTGGGCGCACGGCGGAGTTCGGAATGGAAGGAGCGCCATTTGACTTTTTCCAACCAAAATTGGCTGGAATTGAGATTGGACGCCATGTTGCATTTGGAGAGCCCCTGATGTGCCTAAACAGTGGAAACCCCACACAAGTGACACCATTTGGGA
Source organism: Oophaga sylvatica (assembly GCA_033576555.1). NCBI lineage: Eukaryota > Metazoa > Chordata > Amphibia > Anura > Dendrobatidae > Oophaga > Oophaga sylvatica. The sequence goes on from JARQOD010000007.1 coordinate 9,529,145, forward strand.
AACTAGACCCCCTAAGGAACTTATCTAGATCTTTGGTGAGCAATTTGAACCCCCAAGTGCTCCACACAAGTTTATAACGTAGAGCCGTAAAATTAAAAAATCATATTTTTTCCACAAAAATGATATTTTCACCCCAATTTTTATTTTCCCAAGGGTTACAAGACTCCAAAGGGTATTGTGCAATTTGTCCTGAGTACGCTGATACCCCATATGTGGGGGTAAACCACTGTTTGGGTGCATGGTAGAGTTTGGAAGGGAAGGAGAGCCGTTTGACTTTTTCAAAGCAGAATTGGCTGGATGCCATCTCGTGTTTGGAGAGCTCCTGATCTGCCTAAACAGTGGAAACCCCCGACAAATGACACCATTTTGGAAACTAGACTCCTCAAGGAACTTATCTAGATGTGTGGTGAGTACTTTGAACCCCGAAGTGCTTCACAGAAGTATATAACGTACAGCCGTAAAAATAAAAAATCCTTTTTTTTTTCAAAAATTATTTTTTCGCCCCCAATATTTTATTTTCACAAGGGTAACAGGAGAAATTGGACGCCAAAAGTTGTTGTCCAATTTGTCCTGAGTACGCTGATACCCAATATGTGGGAGAAAACTACTGTATGGGCACACGTTGGGGCTCGGAAGGGAAGTAGTGACGTTTTGGATTGCAGACTTTGATGGAATGGTCTGGGGGCGTCAAGTCGCATTTGGAGAGCCCCTGATACGCCTAAACAGTGGAAACCCCCCACAAGTGACCCCATTTTGGAAAATAGACCCCACAAGGAACTTATCTAGATGTGTGGTGAGCACTTTGAACCCCGAAGTGCTTCACAGAAGTTTATAGCGTACAGCCGTAAAAATAAAAAATCCTTTTCTTTTTTTACAAAAATGATTTTTTTTGCCCCCAATATTTTATTTTCACAAAGGTAACAAGAGAAATTGGACCCCAAAAGTTGTTGTCCAATTTGTCCTGAGTATGCTGATACCCAATATGTGGGAGAAAACTACTGTATGGGTGCACGTCAGGGCTCGGCAGGGAAGTAGTGACGTTTTGGATTGCAGACTTTGATGGAATGGTCTGGGGGGCGTCATGTCGCATTTGGAGAGCCCCTGATGCGCCTAAATAGTGGAAACCCCCATAAGTGACCCTATTTAGGAAAATAGATCCCACAAGGAACTTATCTAGATGTGTGGTGAGCGCTATGAAGCCCCAAGTGCTTCACAGAACTTTATAACGTACAGCCGTAAAAACAAAAAAATCCTTTTCTTTCCAAAAATGATTTTTTCGCCCCCAATATTTTATTTTCAAAAGGGTAACAAGAGAAATTGGACCCCAAAAGTTGTTGTCCAATTTGTCCTGAGTACGCTGATACCCAATATGTGGGAGAAAAGTACTGTATGGGCGCACGTCAGGGCTCGGAAGGGAAGTAGTGACGTTTTGGATTGCAGACTTTGATTGAATGGTCTGGGGGCATCATGTCGCATTTGGAGAGCCCCTGATGCGCCTAAACAGTGGAAACCCCCCATAAGTGACTATTTTGGAAAATAGACCCTACAAGGAACTTATCTAGATGTGTGGTGAGCACTTTGAACCCCCAAGTGCTTCACAGAAGTTTATAACGTACAGCCGTAAAAACCAAAAATCATTTTTTTTTTTACGAAAATGATATTTTCGCCCCAGTTTTTTATTTTCCCAAGGGTAACAGAATAAATAGGACAAATTGCACAATAACTCTTGGGGTCCAGAGTACGCTGATACCCCATATGTGGGGGTAAACTACTGTTTGGGCGCATGGCAGAGCTCAGAAGTGAAGGAGCACTGTTTGACTTTTTCAATGCAGAATTGACTGGAATTGAGATCAGACGCTATGTCACATTTCGAGAGCCCCTGATGTGCCTAAACAGTGGAAACCCCCCAATTCTAACTCCAACCCTAACCCCAACACACCCCTAACCCTAGTCCCAACAATAACCACAAACCTAACCCTAACACACCCCTAACCCTAATCCCAACCCTAACCCTAATCCTAACTTTAGCGCCAACCCTAACCCTAACTTTAGCCGCAACCCTAACCCTAACGGGAAAATGGAAATAAATACATTTTTTAAATTTTATTATTTTCCCTAACTAAGGGGGTGATAAAGGGGGGTTTGATTTACTATTTATAGTGGGTTTTTATGATTGGCAGCTGTCACGCTAAAAGATGCTTTTTATTGCAAAAAATAGTTTTTGCATCACCACATTTTGAGAGCTATAATTTTTGCATATTTTGGCCCACAGAGTCATGTGAGGTCTTATTTTTTGCGGAACGAGTTGACGTTTTTATTGGTACCATATTTGAGCACTGACATTTTTTGATCGCTTTTTATTTCGATTTTTGGGAGGTTAGAATGAACAAAAATCAGCATTTCATGAATTTCTTTTGGGGGAGGCGTTTATACTGTTCCGCGTGTTGTAAAATTGATATAGCAGTTTTATTCTTCGGGTCAGTACGATTACGGCAATACCTCATTTATATCATTTTTTGATGTTTGGTGCTTTTATAGAATAAAAACAATTTTATATAAAAAATAATTATCTTTGCATCGCTTTAATCTGCGAGCTATAACTTTTTTATTTTTCGCTGATGATGCTGTATGGCGGCTCGTTTTTTGCGGGACAAGATGACGTTTTCAGCGGTACCATGTTTATTTATATCGGTCTTTTTGATCGCGTGTTATTCCACTTTTTGTTCAGCAGTATGATGATAAAGCATTGATTTTTTGCTTTGTTTTTTATTTTATTTTTAAGGGGTTCACTAAAGGGGTTAACTAGTGGGACAGTTTTATAGGGGGAGTCGTTACGGACGCGGCTATACCAAATATGTGTACTTTTATTGTTGTTTTTTTTATTTACAGGAAAAAATGAATTTTTTGGGGAATATTTTTTTTTATTTATTTTGGAATTTTTTTTAAAACATGTTTATTTTTATTTTTTTCACTTTACTACTTTGTCCCAGGGTAGGACATCACTGTAAAATGTCAGATCGCTGGTGTGACAGTGTGCACAGCACTCTGTCACACCAGCGATCATTCTGGCATCGCTGCAGGCTTCTCAGTGCCTGCTCTAAGCAGGCACTGAGGAAGCTGCCTCCTGCAGGACCCGGCGGCCATCTTGGATCCGGGGTCCTGCAGTAAGGAGAGTCCCTCGGAACAGCGCGACACATCGCGCTGTTCTGAGGGTCTCAGGGGAGTGTGCAGGGAGCTCATGTTTGATCGCGGTGTGCCAGGGGTTAATGTGCCGGGAGTGGTCGGTGACTGCTCCTGACACACAGTCCTGGGTATCAGCTGTGATAATCAGCTGACACCCGGCGGCGATTAGCTGCGCTCCCCCCGGGAGCGCAGCTGATCGCCTATGACGTACTATCCCGTCCATGGTCAGATTGGCACGGGTTTCATGGACGGGATAGTACGTCTGATGTCAGAGAGGGGTTAAGGGAGTAACTTTCCCATGATCCTCGCTGGTGATTAGTTTCTCTTCCTGGTCTAGTTTGGAAGTCAGCTGGTTTTCTGTTGACTCCTGCGAAAATTCAGATACGTTATTTTCTGCTTGCTTCTGTGGTTTTGCTTTTATTTGTTTTTTCTGCCTTTCTGTGTGTGGTCAGCCGGGTCCCCATGCTGCGGCCTGCGCTGGTCTCTGTTTCTCATTTATTTCTGTTCAATTGCTCTGTCCCTGTTATTTCAGTGGCTGCAGGGAAGCTGCTTGTTCACACCAGAGATCTGATTTAGTGGGGGCGAGATCGTGTGGTCTCAGCATTTTTGGAATCAGAAGTGTTGGAATTTTTCCTAGGGTTTTGCTGGGTTGCAGACAGTATTCTTTCCTGTCCTGTTCTATCTAGACAGTTTTTGGCTCCAGCGTTAGCTTACTCTATTTTCTGCCTGCGTTTGTATTTCATCTTGTCTAACCGCCATTATATGTGTGGGGGCTACCTATTCCTTTGGGACGCTACTCCGGGGCAGTTAGCTTTCCTCTTTCTATCTTTAGGCTTAGCTAACTCTCCGGCTGTGTCGAGGCGTTTAGGTCACCGTAGGTACGTCCCACGGCTGCTTCTAGTTGTGCGGTTAGTTTAGGGGTCTGCAACCCATTAGTTCACAACCTCTCTGGGTGTTTGGCTGTCTTGGCTGTTTTTGCTCCTGTCCTCCTCGGCTACCAAATCATAACATACTTCCCTCGGCTGAGTTTTCGTACAATAATCACGTTGGTGAAGCTTCGGGAGAGTCTCCTTTCTACATTGTGTTCGGTCAGCAACCCGAGGTTCCCCTCCCAGTGAGCCTGGACCCTCCATGCTTCCGCCCGGAGGGTCAATGAGGTCTCCTATAAATTGACGTTGCCTCCTTCATTACGGATTCCGAATTCTTTCCACGTGTCTCTGCTGAAGCCGGTCATCCTGAGCCCCTTCTTCAAGGATCCCAGTACCACACCCATACCAACTGCCTCGGATGATGCTTTTGAGGTGGAGAACATCTTGGCCATGAAGAAGGTGAGAGGCAAGACCTTGTTCCTTGTCGACTGGAAGGGATTTGGTCCCAAAGAGACATCCTGGGAGCCTAAGGAGAACATTCACGCTTCAATTCTTCTCTGGAACTTACTCGAGGGCCTGTAGATGAGGGGGCGTAAAGGAGGGGTACTGTTAGCATCGTGCCGGATCCCTGCTCTGACAGGCAGGGTCTTCGGCGTGTCACTTCACTCACCCGTGCTGCGGTCGGTTCTTCCCTTCCCCATGCCTCCAGCAGAGCTTCCAGCTGGGCCTCCAGCCGTATCCTCAGAGCACGCGTGTGATCCCGCCCTCTTAAAGGGCTAGTGCGTGCACTTGCTATTTCCTCCCTAGCCAATGGCTGTGGGGCATTATGTACAATATATATTAATTCCTCCCCACTGGGGAGGTGCCTGAGCAACCTTCCTGTTATGCAGTCTAGTTGTGTAAGGTTGAAATCTATAAATGTCTGTCCAGAATTAAAAAAAAGTGGCTTCAAAAAACATCAATAGATGTCCACAATGCTTAACCTATAGAAATATAGTGAAAATCTCATGATATACTTAATAGTAATCGTGTACTTATATTTACGAGACTATATAACTCATCAGAAGCAACAAGAATAAAAGGATAAATATATATCAAAAAGATCAAACTTTATTAGATATATTATACAATATTAACTAGAATTATACATCATATATTCAGTATCAAAAAACGTGAGACACACAAAGGACAATCAGAGACAAAAAAGATTAAAACAGCAGGGCTAAACAGAGACATCAGGCTCCCTGTAGATCCTAATAAAGGAATCTGAAAGGAGCCTCAATGTGAATGCACACATATCTGTGAAGAGGCATACACATGACCACTAATCAGATAAAGTCCAATCATAAACAGGAAGAAAATCAACTACCTTATGGTATTAGGTAAATGATAAAGTAACACTTAAATAAGGTATATTATCATGCGGCCGAATATTAAACTAGGATCACTTATCTGAAAAAACGTTAACTATGGTTAATATAAATATCCAGAAAAGTTCGTATAATACCTGTGGCCATGGTTCCTTAAATAGGGGACAGGTGTACTCTGCTGCCGTGCTGCCAAGCTACTTGACGCGCGTTTCGCCCACTAGGCTTCGTCAGGAGGCGTGACTAACAAAGATATGAGTTCCCTATATAGTGTGTGCAATTACAAAAGATGGATGACTGGTGTGTGGAATCCCACTTCGGTATAACAACTGGCAAGTAATGTGCATATACTAAAGGACCTTCATAGGTCGGCCAATAGAATCGTTCAGATACAGTCACATGGTATAACCATATGACTGATGAGTGAAGTCGGGCAGAAATGCACATATACTAAAGGACCGTCACAGTTTGGCCAATAGCATCGCTCAGATATAGTCACATTGTGTAACCATGTGACTCACTGGTGAAGTCAAAGAGAAATGCACATATACTAAACGACCTTCACAGTTCGGCCAATAGAATCACTCAGTGAAGTCAAGGAGAAATACACCAATCGGCGCACTGCAATGTGATACCACGCCCCAAAACGACCGACGCAGGCAGCTGGCACTACGTGTGACCATGGGGAGGATCAATGTCATCCCCGTTGTCACCATAGCAACCAGATGCCGCGTCAGGTGTGAGGCTGGGGACATAAAGCAGTGCGTCTGGGTGAGTATACTAGAAAAAGGGGGAATTACCCTAGTTGCAACGATAGACGGCGGTAAACATTGGGAATGTTTAGTCTCGGCTCTAACATAAAGCTGGTCAAGATGTTAACATTGAAACATAAAGAGGGTGTGTATAATATATTTAAATATAGAAAATACATGAAGATAATCACATCAATATCAATAACATCCATCAAGTTGTTGAAATCTGATATACATATAAGATCCCATTGAATATAATAATAAACAAAACAGAAAAAAAATGAAAAATAATATAAATAGAAAATATTATTAGAAAAAAGTAAATGTCAATAACCGTTACGTTAGGTTGCGTACCAGTCCTTGCTGCACTATGATGCAGATCCTGCTTGCTCCACTCTAGTGCAGATCCTGCCTGCTGCACTCTAGTGCAGATCCTGCCTGCTGCACTCTAGTGCAGATCCTGCTTGCTGCGATCTAATATAACCTTTCCCTGCTGCACCATCCAGTCTGTCCTACTGGGTCCAGCTGCTGCGTATCTGCTGGTCTGTCCTGGAGTGGCCTGGAATTCATCGGGAGTTAACAGTCCAATGCTCGCTTAGTCATGCCCCTCCAGGCTCTCCGTGGTCCATGGCACAGTGGTTCCTCAAACCACGTCCATGACACATCTCAAAGAGGATCACAAGGAAATGGACAGCATGTGAGATAAATATGAGTGTCTAAGCAAAGGGTCTGAATACATATGACCACGTGATAGTTTAGTTTTTCTTTTTTTAATAAATTTGCAAAAATCTCTACATTTCTGTTTTTTTCTGTCAAGATCGGATGCAGAGTGTGCATTAATGAGAAAAAAATGAACTTTTTTGCATTTAACAAATGGCTGCAATGAAACAAAGAGTGAAAAATTTAAAGGGGTCTGAATACTTTCCGGACCCACTGTAGATGCAGACAACATTGCGTATCATTATATACTGTACTCCAGGTGTGCGCATAATATACATAAGTACTTTTCTAACATTTTTTAAAAGGCTGACTGAACGCTTGGTTCTGGTAGCGCATGACTTCGGGATTGTGTTTACAGAACAAAAGTTACAGAACTATTACATGACAGTTACTAAATAAATAACTGCCAGATAAACTTACCATCTTTTGGCCTTGAGTAGTACTTTCCAAATGCCATATCTTTTTGTGTATCTGGATATAAAAACTTTAGTGGGTTCTCTGGAATATTTTCTGCTGCCATCACTTTATAGTTGCGAATAATGTCTGGAAAACTCACAGCAGAAAGCTCTTTCTTTGTATAAGGTTCCACAGAATGAAAAACAGGCTCTGAAATAAAACACTTGAAAGCATTAGAAAGTGTTTACCCACACATGTATATACATAATAACATTTCAATTACACACAGTGTCGGACTGGGGTGCCAAGGGCCCACCGGTAACATTTACTTTAAGAGGGGCCCACTTTACACCTGCATACAAATTTTACACGACCCTAGTTCACAAATTTACCAATATTTCTATATAATAAAAAAACTGTAAGTTTGGTTAATGAATGAGATGCTGTTTTTTTCTGCACAGAGTGAATAAAGTGAATTATGCCAAATACTGCCCTTACAGTGTGGTTGGGGGCCCAGATCTGCACAGGGGCCCACTGGGGGATTCCCATGTTCCCCTATGGGTCAGTCCAAGCCTGATTACACACAATGGGGCAATTTCACCAATCCTATACAATATTTAGACTGCAAACCTAAATTAAATGTATATCAGGCTGTCTAGTCTTAACAAGTGGGCAATGTTGGATGTTAAGTTTACAGTATATTTGAATACTTTTATCCTACAATAGACGTGATGCAAGTCATAGACACCAAATTTTTACATTGCAAAGTAAGCCACAATTTTAGCTTAGTATTTTTCCACAAGAATTGTTTGGGTTTGCTATACAATAATTTGTCAAAAATATATATGGTTTACAAGGTTTCTGAGTCCAAACAGAAATCATTTATACAGGAAATGCATAAGACACATATCACTATTACACATAAAACCTGTCGACACTATACACACAGCACAATTGTTGTCTTCAGGACCAAGAGCAAGGTAAGACAGTCCACAACTCTACAATTCCATAGCTCATTTCTTGAGCAGAAGAGTCTATGTTCTTTTTTAAAGCATTTACATCCAGGTTACCTGTGAGTTTAAAATAGGTACACCACGTGACATCTCCCACCACTAAAAGCAGAGCAATAGTCATTGTAAACCAAATTATAAGACTCCGTTTACAAATGCTGCAAATATTGCATTGGCTTTTGCAGGGCTGTGGAGTTGGTAAGCCAAACCTCAGACTCAGACTCCTATATTTCCATGACACCGACTCCAACTCCACGATTTCAACTTCCTGATACATGGCTCATGTTAAATGATACATTTACTGTGGTAAAATGGTAACATCAGGCTTTTAATCATTATTATGATACAATAATTAAGCCATTTAAAATATAACATATATTTATTGGAATACAACTTTAGAACAAAAATTTTATGTATATTTACAATTTATTATACACTATGCAGTAAGTTAAAAAATAAAGTTTTCAACAAAAACGTACTGAATAACATTTGTGCAGTCTATGAATTTGTTCTGAGAAATAGTATTGCCTCCATCAGATCCTCCTTCATAGATTACCTCAAATCTGACCTAATTATTTTAAGACTAAAGTACAACCTATCTACACTAACTTGAGTTGGTGACAAAGCAGTAACCACATGGGCAACATCTCTAACAATTTCAGGGTATAAAGGAATTTGCCTCGTGCACAATCAATTTTGATGAATGATTGAACTCTTCTACTTCTTTGATAGCAAGTGAAAGATTTTGCTGAACTATGGTCAATCTGTTTTCTATGGGAGTGTAATCTTTTTCCCTGCAGCAACACTTTGCCTGCTCTATGTTGTCCAAATACTTGTCTAAATCAAACTCCTCATCTGATGAGGATGAAGGAACAGCAGCAGCAGCACTGGCAGGACCCGAGTCCTCTTGCTCTTGGTCATCCTTTGGCACACTCATCCTAACTGCTACCTCAATCAGAGATTCTTTTCCTTTAGTAAGCTGCTGACCATCTAGCAATATGCAATGACTCGGGTCCACATAAACAGCTGCTTGAAGAATTTTATTTTCTAATAGCAGTGTCTCTCTTCATTTCGTTGAAACAGCAATGCCATCTGCAATTAAACCTCCTCTTTGGGACAGGCAAAACAACAAGTTCTTCCACCCCTTTATAAAAATGCAAGGAGTTAAATCCTCAGCTTGTAACTTTTTAGTTAATGTAAATGGGTGATGAAGCAATTCCTTCAATTCAGCCACCTGTGTTCATTGACCTTCATGTAGTGTTACCTGAGGGTTGGCAGTATGTACAAGGAAGGGTTTTACCTCAAGCAATCGCTCAATCATTAAATAGGTGCTGCCCCACTGAGTGGCGTGATCCACAATTGCCCCTTTTCCAGAACATCTCTTCAAGATGGAATCAATTTTAGGGGTTCTGGCAGCAATAGCCAATTTACTCACTTTGCTAATCGGAGCTCCAGCATATCCCTCTTGCAGGTCATCTCTTATTGTCAGCTGCAGTGTGTGAACAACACAAGCGCATGTGCTGAATAGGAAGAGGTGTGAAGCAGCCTCAACAAGATCATCTAATTGTAAAGAATCATTTTGCTGGTCTTCTGTAGTAATATCTGTTTGTTCCTCCAATATGGGAACATGAATGTGACCTTCCATGTTCAACATACTGAATTTGAAATGGTTTTCTAGCTGCTTTTCACCTTCATTATTCTCATTCATCAGTTCAATTGTACTTAACATGTTTGAAGCATTATCAGTTACAATAGCAAGAACCTGTTCTTTTTTGAGTTCATAATCTTGCAGAACTTTTTCCACTAAGGTCTGGAGAAACTGGCTGCTGTGATGAGCTTTATTACCTTTTACTGCCAGCGTCTTAGTAACAATTTTTTGTTGTCATAAACATATCGAACATTGATAGCAAAATAATTCACTCTGTGACATGTGCAGGCATCCAGTTTAAGAAACACAAAGTGTTTCTTGACAGTCTTTTTAAGATTTTCCTTTTGGTTAAGGACTTCTTCAATCACTAATTTTCTAATACTTTCTCTTTCCAGAGAAACACCAAGTTTGCGGGCCATTTCTCCATTAAGAGCTATAAAAGCTGGTCATGCAAACAATGATAATGGTACACTGTCCTTCACAACAAGCTCGATGAGCAGTCTTTTAAAAACATCTGCTGTCATTCTTACAGTAACTTTGTCACTTACAAAATATCTTGCAAATGATGTTTGAGACGCTCTTTCCTCCTCCTTTGACTGGCAGGAAGTGTTGGGCTCTGTTTTCTTGGTGCTGCTGTGATCTTTTTCAATCACAGCTTTGTAAACTTCTGGGTGGCAGCATTCTAGATGTCTTTTTAGATTGGAAGCTCTTGAATGAGCATTTTTACTACTGCCTGAGTATGCACTGATTTTGGCATCATAGCATTTGTTTTCATCTGGGTAATTTATACACTGTGTTAGGGTCTGCGGAACGCACCAAATATATGAGGTAGAGAGGTGCGTTCGCAGCCCGGGGTCCACCGTGCAGGCGGAACCTGCTGCTAGTAAAATGGCGCAAGACGCAAACTCTGTTATCCCGCAGAGTCGCCAAAATAAACACCGCAATGCGCTGTGGCAATATGTGCGAACTGTTATTTCACAGAGCCGCTAGGAGTGCCGCAGCGCTATATGGCGATGTGTGCAAACTCACTTAACACAACTGAGTCGCAAAATAAACATGCTAGGGCGCTGTCTAGCTTTGCAAGCGAACCCTGTTACCTCACAGAGCCGCTGAGAAAAAGTTCTGTGTCCTGTAAGGCACCCAGGTACACAGTTAAGTGCTAAGCGAACATAGAACGTGATCATGCGCTAATGTCCTCGCGGGAGTCACCCGCAATCTATGGCGTCTGAACGCCAGGCCCTGAATACGGCAATCAAACTCCTCACCGGTTATGCCGGTAATCTAGGGCATCTAGGACACCGACCCTGACCAGCTAGCATACCAAACTCCTCACCGATTAAGTCGGTATTCTAGGGGCTTATTTCAGCCGGGCCCTAACCCCACACACGCATGACCACACTGGTGCAAAGCATATAATGGTTGATACTAGCGCATGGTGGCTCAGCATTGCCACCCTTTTATAATAACAGCTACAGGACCTGCCAGAAACAAGGACCAATGAAACTTGTTCCAGAACACCAGTAGTCACAGGAACTTCCCAGCAGACCAATAGGAGCTGCTGAAGTACCTGAGCATGTGACCCCTGATCTCCAATGAGAGATCTCACCCTGGGCATGCTCAGAAGGGAAAAACAAGGACTTTGACCTAAAGACGTCTGCTCGCCGCTAACCAGTACTGGCCACAATAGCAGAGTCTGGAGGAGAAGCAGTAATTCTTTGCAAACTGCCAGACTGGGCGAGACGCTGGGACCGACGTCTAAGTTGAGCAGAGTCCACTGCGGCCGGAGACGAATGGGAGACTGTAGCCGGAATGGCTCGAGATTCCCCTTGTGCAGAAGCGGGAACTCGACCCCTGACACACAAAATGTTTTTTATTTTAAGTCACTGTGAAATGCTCAAATACAGCTGACGTCATAAGATGCTTCTTAGACATTTTGTAAGTACTTTGCTCTCAAAATAATTTTGTTCTGTAAAAAAATAAGGTGTATTGTAATTCTTGCAAGAATAGGAAATTATGCACTGTATAATTTGGGATATAAATAAAACAATCTTTGCATAAATCAATAGGACAGATGATAAGTATAAAGCTTGTAAAATATGTTGTTAGATAGGTTTACTCTGAACTTTCAATGTCAGGTGGTCTCAGCAGGGTACATCTCACTAAATGCTTCAAATCATATCAAACTAGGGACTAGGGGGGGAGGGTATTCATTTTATAGGAGGGGAAGGCAGTGCAGATAGAGGCCTGGGCACAAATAATGAAATTGGGGGTGGGGGTGGCATGGGGTGGTGGGGTTAGAACAGTCAATAATTTAAGAAAGAATAGAGGCACAGAGAGATACATAAAGTGCATGTATACTAATGCCAGAAGCCTCACCAACAAAATGGCGGAATTAGAATTAATTTTGTTGGAACATAATTATGACATGGTGGGGATATCTGAGACTTGGCTGGATGAGAGCCACGACTGGGCGGTTAATTTACAGGGCTATAGTCTTTTTAGAAATTACCGTAAAAATAAGCGAGGTGGGGGTGTGTGTTTATATGTAAAATTATCCTTAAAACCCATCCTGCGTGATATCTGTGAATCTATTGAAGATGTAGAGTCTCTGTGGGTGGAGATTAGGGGAGGGGGGGAAAATAATAAATTACTGATAGGGGTTTGTTATAAGTCTCCTAAAATAATGGAAGCAACAGAGAATATCCTCGTAAAGCAAATAGATGAAGCAGTGACTCAAGGAGAAGTCATTATTATGGGGGACTTCAACTACCCTGAAATACATTGGGGAACAGAAACCTGCAGTTCCGGCAAAGGTAATAAGTTTTTGACAACTATGAGAGACAATTACCTTTCACAACTAGTTCAGGACCCAACAAGAGGGGGGGCACTGCTAGACCTAATATTAACCAACAGGCCAGACCGCACATCAAATATAAGGGTTAGGGGTCACTTGGGTAATAGTGATCACAAAATAATAAGCTTTCATGTATCCTTTAATAAGATGTGTAGTCGAGGGGTTACAAGGACACTAAACTTCAGGAAGGCAAATTTCCAACGGATGAGAGATGATCTTAGTGCAATAAACTGGGACGATATCCTGAGACATAAAAATACACAAAGAAAATGGGAGACGTTTATTAGCATCCTGAATAGGACCTGTGCACAGTATATACCCTATGGGAATAAACATGCTAGAATTAGGAGGAAACCACTATGGCTAAATAGAGCTGTAAGGGGCGCAATAAGGGACAAAAAGAAAGCGTTTAGGGAATTAAAGCAAGTAGGTAGTGATAAGGCATTAAATAAATACAGAAGATTGAATAAATTCTGTAAAAAGCAAATCAAGACAGCAAAGATTGAGGCAGAGAGACTGATTGCCAGAGAAAGTAAAAATAATCCCAAAATATTCTTTAACTACATAAATAGCAAGAAACTAAAAAATGATAGTGTTGGTCCCCTTAAAAATAGTCTGGGTGAAATGGTAGATGAGGAAAAAAACAATATGCTAAATGACTTTTTTTCAACTGTATTTACACAAGAAAATCCCATGACAGATAACATGATCAGTGATAAAAAAAAATTCTCCATTAAATGTCACCTGCCCAACCCAGCAGGAAGTACGGCGGCGTCTAAAAATCACTAAAATTGACAAATCCCCGGGCCCGGATGGGATACACCCCCGAATACTGCAGGAATTAAGTACAGGCATAGATACACCATTATTTTTAATCTTTAAAGATTCCATAATAACGGGGTCTGAACCACAGGACTGGCGTATAGCAAATATGGTGCCAATATTCAAAAAGGGGGCAAAAACTGATCCTGGAAATTATAGGCCAGTGAGCTTAACATCTACTGTGGGTAAAATCCTGGAGGGTTTTTGAAGGGATACTATATTGGAGTATCTGAGGCTGAATAACCTCATGACATGGTATCAGCATGGGTTTACGAGGGACCGTTCTTTGTCAGACTAATCTGATAAGCTTTTATGAAGGGGTAAGCTCCGGACTGGACTAAGGGAAAGCAGTGGACGTGGTGTTCATGGACTTCTCAAAAGCTTTTGATACGGTGCCACACAAAAGGTTGATACATAAAATGAGAGCAATGGGGATAGGGGAAAATATGTGTAAGTGGGTCAAGAACTGGCTCATGGATAGGAAACAAAGGGTGGTTATTAATGGAGCACACTCGGACTGGGTCACAGTTAGCAGTGGGGTACCACAGGGGTCAGTATTGGGGCCGCTTCTCTTTAACATATTTATTAATGACCTTGTAGGGGGCATACAGAGTAGTATTTTAATATTTGCAGATGACACTAAACAATGCAGGGTAATAAATACAGAGGAGGACAATTTTATATTACAGGAGGATTTATGTAAACTAGAAGCTTGGGCTGATAAATGGCAAATGAGCTTTAATGGGGATAAATGTAAGGTCATGCACTTGGGTAGAACAAACAAGATGTATAATTATGTGCTTAATTGTAAAACACTGGGCAAAACTGTCACTGAAAAAGACCTGGGTGGATGGGTGGACGACAAACTCACATTTAGTGGCCAATGTCAGGCAGCTGCTGCCAAGGCAAATAAAATAATGGGATGCATTAAAAGAGGCATAGATGCTCATGAGGAGAACATAATTTTACCTCTATACAAGTCACTTGTGCGACCACACTTAGAATCCTGTGTACAGGTCTGGTCTCTGGTGTATAAGAAAGACATAGCTGAACTGGAGCAGGTGCAGAGAAGAGCGACCAAGGTTATTAGAGAACTGGGGGTCTACAATACCAGGACAGGTTATTACACTTGGGGTTATTTAGTTTCGAAAAGCGAAGGCTTAGGGCTTATCTTATTACAATGTATAAATATATGAGGGGACAGTACAAAGACCTTTCTAATGATCTTTTTACTCTTAGACCTGTGACGGGGACAAGGGGGCATCCTCTACGTCTGGAGGAAAGAAGGTTTAGTCATAATCACAGATGCAGATTCTTTACTGTAAGAGCAGTGAGACTATGGAACTCTCTTCCGTATAATTTTGTAACGAGTGATTCCCTACTAAAATTTAAGAAGGGACTGGATGCCTTTCTTGAAAAGTATAATATATATATATATAATATATATATATATATATATATATATATTCACTAGTTTCCTAGATATTGCGCTGATCCAGGGAGCTAGTCTGATTGCCGTATGTGGAGTCAGGAAGAAATTTTTTTCCCCAATGTGAAGCTTACTGTTTGCCACTTGTTTTTTTTTTTTGCCTTCCTCTGGATCAACATGTTAGGGCAGGTTAGGATAGGATATGGGTTGAACTAGATGGACTTAAAGTCTTCCTTCAACCTTAATAACTATGTTACTATGTTACTATATTTCTTCACAGTCTATGAAGAGGGGAGGAGGGAGGGAGAATGTTTGTGCTGTATCATATTCCAGAAAACACACAGACAAAAATATATATGTCCTTATCGATCCTGTTACTGTATTTCCAAATTTGAGATGTTAGAAAACTATTTTTCCCCTTATATTCTATGTATAATGTATATAATTCTTCAGAGCAGCTAATTTCTCCAAACATGAGCTAGAAGGAAAAAGCTAAAACATCAAGCATATAGAGACAACTTATACTGGACTATTGATTTATGCACAGTTTATAGAAAGTTTAGATATACTTTATGATGTACTTACCTTCCTTAACCCCTTTACTTGCATGTGATTTACATGGTGATTTGCATGTTAATGACCAGGCAAATTTTTACAATTTTGACCACTGTCCCTTTATGAAGTAATAACTCTGGAAAGCTTCCATGGATCCCAATGATTCTGACAATGTTTTCTCATGACATATTGTACTTCATGATAGGGGTAAAAATTATTTGATATGACTTGCGTTTATTTGTGAAAAACTGAAATTTGGCAAAAATTTTGAAAATTTCACAATTTTCCAAATTTGAATTTTCATGCCCTTAAAATGACAGAGATATGTCACATAAAATACTTAATATGTAACATTTCCCACATGTTTACTTTACAGCAGCACAATTTTGTAACCAAATTTTTTTTGTTTGGAAGTTAAGGGTTAAAAGTTAAACAGCAATTTCTCATTTTTACATCTTTTTTTTAGGGACTACATCACATTTGAAGTCACTTTGAGGGTTCTATATGATAGAAAATACCCAAAAGTGACACCATTCTAAACACTGCACCCCAGAAGGTGCTCAAAACCACATTCAAGAAGCTTATTAATCCTTCAGGTGCTTCACAGGAATTTTTGGAATGTTTAAAAAAAAAATGAACATTTAACTTTTTTTCAGAAAAAAGTTTGCTTCAGATCCAAACAGGGTAAAAGGAGAAATTGGACCCCAAAAGTTGTTGTACAATTTGTCCTGAGTACGCTGATACCTCATATATGCAGATAAGCCACTGTTTGGGCATATGGCAGAGCTCGGAAGGGAAGGAGCACCGTTTGACTTGTCAATGCAAAATTAGCTGGAATTGAGATCGGACGCCATGTTGTGTTTGGAGAGCCCCTGATGTGCCTAAACAGTGGAAATCCCCCACAAGTGACACCATTTTGGAAAGTAGATCCCCTAAGGAACTTATCTAGATGAGTAGTAAGCACTTTGACCCCCAAGTGCTTCACAGACGTTTATAAGGTAGAGCCGTAAAAATTAAAAAATCATAATTTTTTTTACAAAAATGATCTTTTCGCTCCCTATTTTTTATTTTCCCAAGGGTATCAGGAGAAATTGGACCCCAAAAGTTGTTGTGCAATTTGTCCTGAGTATGCTGAATATGCTGATACCTCATATATGGGGGTAAACCACTGTTTGGGCACATGGCAGAGATCGGAAGGGAAGGAGCACTGTTTGATTTTTTCAACGCAGAATTAGCTGGAATTGAGATCAGACGCCATATCGCATTTGGAGAGCCCCTGATGTGCCTAAACAGTGGAAACCCCCTAATTCTAAGTCCAACTCTAACCCAACACACCCCTAACCCTAATCCCAACCCTAACCCCAACTGCAACAGTAATCCAAACCCTAACCCTACCTTTAGTCCCAACCCTAACTTTAACCCTAACCCTAACTTTAGCCCCAACCCTAACCCTAACTTTAGCCCCAACCCTAACCCTAACTTTAGCCCAACTCACTTTAGCCCAATTTTAACCCTAATGGTAAAATGGAAATAAATACATTTTTTTTATTTTATTATTTTTTGTTAAGGGGGTGGTAAAGGGGGTTTGATTTACTATTTTTTATTTTGATCACTATGATAGACCCTATCACATAGATCAAAATGAACCAATAGGAAAAAATCTATTGTTGCCAGGTGCCGGCCGGCAGATCTTGGCGGCCGCACTGCACATACGCCAGCCATTTTCTCCCGAAAGAAGCCAGCGGCCCAGGGGACTTCAGGGGGCCTGCAGGGACAACGGAGGTACCGTAGGGGTGATCGGGGGACCCCATTTCTCTCTCTTCTGATGTGCGATCACATTAGAGGAGAGAGAAGTTAAATGGAAAATCTGACTTTTTTTTTGCACTGTACACGTGCTGGTCGTCGAATATCGCCGTATAGATGTTAGCTTAAGTTGGGGCTACATTGGACCCCATGGCCGTACCCAGCCTCTGATGGTAGTAATAATCCCCAAAGAGGAAATAATTCCTTTTGAGGATGAACTCCAGTAGAGACAGGACCAGCTGCGCACACTCCGGAGCCATGTCCGAGCCTAGTAGCACCATATCGACTGCTTGTAAACCTTTTTCATGCTCAATAGAGGTATATAGCGAAACAACATCAAAGATACCAATATTGTCATCTCAGAAAGAATAGAAAATATAACGTGGCACTGCTGTGAGTGGTGCCTAAGTAGAATCCCAACCCGTGAATAATATCAAGAGAAAACTTGGCACTCACTCATCCCTCTGGACCTCTGGAATCCTACCCCCTGCTCGACTGCTATATAAATGACTTGTTTCTAGGTACATTGCACTGAATTCTCGTTTTCATAT
Source organism: Oophaga sylvatica (assembly GCA_033576555.1). Classification (NCBI taxonomy): domain Eukaryota; kingdom Metazoa; phylum Chordata; class Amphibia; order Anura; family Dendrobatidae; genus Oophaga; species Oophaga sylvatica. Next base: position 9,547,104 of record JARQOD010000007.1, read on the forward strand.
ACTGATTTAGCGTACACCTAATCAAATATGGCTGCTGGAACGTAAGCTTGAGCCCTGTGGAACACAAATGACGACACTACCTGTGACACGCTTCCTGTATGAGCACACAAACAAGTCCCGCCCCTTTCCCATTTATGCAGTGTCTCAGAGACACTTCAGCTCACTACAGCAAGCGGTGGATACCGCACTGATGAGCCTGTCATACCGCCCACTGAACCACCACTGGTAAGATACATTGCGCTTCTGAACACACTTAACCCTAATATGTCTCTCACTAATAGTGCTAATGGGACATATCATTTTCCAAGGGCTGACGCTAATACTACCTGTGGACACAGTGAGACTATACATAAGTAAGCATATCTTTTGTTCCAGTTTCCCCATATATTTTTGGTTTTCTCTTACATTTATTGGACACATTTTTCTTATATTTATTGGACACATTATCATTATAGGTAAAGGCTTTACTCTATATGAGAGATTTAAACAATTTCTCATTATCCTATCAGAGGACATTTTCCTCCTGAATACATCTGGCCTTATTTAAGTGCCTTATGTCGTCCATGAATGTAAGCACCACTGTTTTTCACTGTTTTTTACTAATTTGAGCGCTCTTTATTTATTATTTCCATGATCATACATATTTCCTCCTTTTACAGAATTTTGATACCTATGAGAATGGATGCTCACTAGTAGTGTTGAGCATTCCGATACCGCAAGTATCGGGTATCGGCCGATATTCGCTGTATCGGAATTCCGATACTTAGTTCCGATACTTTTCCTATATCGTATACCGGAATCGGAAGTTCCCATAATTCTTTGAGAGGCACTGTGATTTTATTCAGCCAATGAGGAATCCGAATAAGTGTGGGCACATCCTGTAATGCTGCGGTCATGTTAACTAATGGCATGGCTGTGATTAGCTGCTGAAATGATGTCAGAATGCACTATAAAAGGCGCCGCCGCCATTTTAGCTTCACTGTGCTGTGAGTCAAGTTAGGGACAGAAAGCTGCTCTGCTGACTCTGAGGGACAGTTACAGATAGCGTTTTTGTGAATTGCTGTGTAGGCAGGCTATTTGAGAAACCGCTGTGTGAATCATCCTTTTTCCTTGCAATGTTGTTTTCACAGCTCTGTGCAAGGTGTGTGTTTGTGAATGCAGGTGACGCTGCAGTTTGCTCTGCATCCAACGCTGTTTGTAGGCATCTGCACGTGTCACTCACAGACTCTTTTTTTTTCTTTAGTGTAATTGGTGCTGCTCCATTCAATTGAAATTATAGTGTGACGCGCTTCCATCCGTATACAATACATTGGTTGCAAACACTATAGAAGTACACAAAGGAGCCTTTCACAGCTAGTGAACAGTAGTGTGCAGTGTTCACTGTAGTCTGTGAGGTTTTCATTTTTTGAGTGCAGATCACGCTCCAGTTAGTTCTTCAACCACTGCTGGTTGTAGTCTGCTGAGCGTGTGTCACTGCCTCACCCTTGACATTTTTCTCTAATTGGTGCTGCTCCATTCTATTTCCAAAAACTCAAATCTATTAGTGTGACGCGCTTCCATCCGTATACAATACATTGGTTGCAAACACTATAGAAGTACACAAAGGGGCCTTTCACAGCTAGTGAACAGTTGTCTGCAGTGTTCACTGTAGTCTGTGAGGTTTTCATTTTTTGAGTGCAGATCACGCTCCAGTTAGTTCTTCAACCACTGCTGGTTGTAGTCTGCTAAGCGTGTGTCACTGCCTCATCCTTGACATTTTTCTCTAATTGGTGCTGCTCCATTCTATTTCCAAAAAGTCAAATCTATTAGTGTGACGCGCTTCCATCCGTATACAATACATTGGTTGCAAACACTATAGAAGTACACAAAGGGGCCTTTCACAGCTAGTGAACAGTTGTCTGCAGTGTTCACTGTAGTCTGTGAGGTTTTCATTTTTTGAGTGCAGATCACGCTCCAGTTAGTTCTTCAACCACTGCTGGTTGTAGTCTGCTGAGCGTGTGTCACTGCCTCATCCTTGACATTTTTCTCTAATTGGTGCTGCTCCATTCTATTTCCAAAAACGTCAAATCTATTAGTGTGACGCGCTTCCATCCGTATACAATACATTGGTTGCAAACACTATAGAAGTACACAAAGGGGCCTTTCACAGCTAGTGAACAGTTGTCTGCAGTGTTCACTGCAGTCTCTGAGGAATAACCACACTTAGGCCTTATAACTTTTCTGACTTTCTTTATCAATCTACCAAGATGAAGAAGGCAGGGAGTAAGGCACGTGGTCGTGGCCGTGGAGTTTCAGCAGGGAGAGGACGTGGGGATTCTGTGGCTGCTGCCGCCCCCAGTGACACAGCATCCACCAGTTTTCCCCGTGAGCGTTCCTTTATGCGCACTTTTGTAGGAGCTCGGCGTAGCCCCCTGCTGCGGGAAGAACAAATTGAAGCCGTTGTTGGTTGGATGGCACCCAATGCATCGACTTCAATTGCTTCCACCTCCTCTCAGGACCACAGCACTGTTGAACAACCATCTGTCTCTTCACCGCCTGCCAAATTGCCCAGGCAGTCAGAGAGCTCTGTACAGGAGCCAGCTGAGTCTCTGCTTCTGTTCTCAGAATCTGTTGGCTTGCAAACAGGGGCCCAGCCAAGCAGCATTCTGGAATGTGAGAAGAGGGAGTATGCAGTGATGCGCAACAGCTGTGTCTCTCTGAATCTGAAGAGGCGGGTGAGCCAGTGCCGATGGTCAGCACACCGCAGAACGCATCTGATGATGATGAGACTCAGGTGCCAGTTTCTGTTGAGCATGGTGCTGGCCAGACCACCCAACTGCAGCAGGTGTTGGAAGAGGGTAGTGGAGATGATGAGGTCCAAGACCCAACATGGCGTGAGGAACAGGAAGGTGGTGGGAGCAGCTCTGAGGAAGAGATTGCCCCAACGGTCCAAACAGGAGGGAGAGGTAGGCTGCCGACTCGGTTTCCTGTAGCCTCCAGTTTGGCACCCGTTCGGAGCAGTTCTCTTCCAAAAGTCAAAACGGGCGCTCCCAGGACTTGCACTGCGTGGTCCTTTTTTGACACACTTGCAGATGATATTTGCTATGTCAAATGCAAGCTGTGTAATCAAAAAGTAAAAAGAGGTAAAAGTGTCAGTAACCTCAATACGACAAATATGTGGAAACATGTGCGGACAAAGCACGTGGTTGAGTTACAAAGACACACTGGAGATGTAGGCCAACCTACAGCAGCACCTACATCTTCAGCTCGTGTTGGAGCCTCTTCCTCCAGCTCACACACAGCTGGTTCGGCTTCCTCAAAGGATCGCCATGGAAGAACCTCTGTCACTGTTGTCCAGAGACCCAGTGTTATTCCACCCACAGCTGCAAGTTCCCTGTCATCCTCACACTCCCAGGCCACAAAACAGCCATCGGTAGCACAGGCATGGGATAAAAGACGGCCATACTCGGCAAACCATCCACGAGCACAGGCTCTGAATGCTGGCATTGCAAAACTCCTGTCCCTTGAAATGCTGTCATTCAGGCTGGTGGAGACTGACAGTTTCCGTAACTTAATGGCATTGGCAGTCCCACAATACAATGTGCCCAGCCGATTTTATTTCAGCAGGCAAGCCGTCCCTGGTCTGCAAAAGCATGTTGAGGGAAAAATTAAACATGCGCTACTAAACGGCGTCAGTAGCAAGGTCCACCTGACCACCGATGCGTGGACCAGTACCCATGGCCAGGGACGATACCTTTCCCTCACTGCCCATTGGGTCAATGTTGTGGAGCCGGGTACAGATCTTGCGAGTGGCGCTGTACGTGTTCTGCCAACTCCAAGGATTGCAGGAATCCAGTCTGTACACATTGACTCCTCCTCCTACTCCAGTTCCTCAGAATCATCGCTGCAGGAGCCGTCACGGTCTACCTCCACATGGACCCGTGAACGCTTACCTGTTGCGACCGATATGAGCACAGCCGTGGCCAAACGTCAACAGGCCATCCTGAAATTAATTTCCATGGGAATCGAAGCCACACAGCGCAGGAGCTCTGGAATGCCATCAAGCAGGAGAGCGACGTGTGGTTTTTGCCAGCGAATCTCCAGCCAGGCTTGGTAGTGTGTGACAATGGCCGAAATCTGGTGGCAGCTCTGGGCCTTGGCAACCTCACTCACATACCATGTCTGGCACATGTGCTCAACTTGGTCGTGCAGAGTTTTTTGAGGGACTATCCGGATCTTGATGCACTGCTGCACAAGGTCCGCCTAGAGTGCGCTCACTTGCGACGTTCCAGCATGGCCAGATCACGCATTGCAGCTCTGCAACGCAGATTTCGCCTTCCTGAACATCGCATCATATGTGACGTACCCACCAGGTGGAATTCCACGTTACATATGTTGGAGCGGTTGTGTGAGCAGAAGCCAGCAGTAATGGAGTATCAGCTGCATCAGGCGCAATCAACTCGCAATTTGCGCCGTTCACACTTCACCACTACTGAGTGGGCCTCTATGAATGACATCTGCCACGTTTTGCGTGCGTTTGATGAGTCAACGCGGATGGCGAGTGCAGATGATGCACTAGTCAGCCTGACTGTCCCCCTTATCTACCTGCTTCAAAAAACACTGCAAGCACTAAGGGATGAGGTTTTGGAAGAGGTGGGGGATGAGGAGTCACAAATTCCATCACCTTCTGGACAGTCAGCGCAACGTGGTTCCTCACAAAGGGCTGGGCAGGGCTCACTTTGGAGGGGGATGAGGAGGAGTCAATGGAGGAGGAAGACATCGCTGCAGAGGGAGGTACACAACGCTCTAGTCAGTATGTAGAGCGAGGGTGGGGTGATGCAGAGCAGGCAGAGATGACGCCTTTTGTAGGGGACAGCGTTTCTTGGCCAGTTGGGAGTCTGCAGCACATGGTTGATTTCATGCTGCAGTGCCTGAGAAACGACCGCCGCACCGCCCACATTCTCACCACGTCTGATTATTGGGTGTACACCCTCCTAGACCCTCGCTACCGGGACAACTTACAAAGCCTCATCACACCGTTAAACCGGGAGCGTAAAATGCGGGAGTACCAAGACACACTGGTGCAATCCATAATGTTCTCCATTCCAGCCGAGAGCACTGCTGCTGCTACTGCTTTACAAAGCAGCTCTGTGCGTCGAGGCAGTGGAGACAGCTCTGCAACAAGAGGGAGCACAAGCAGCGCCTCTGCACAGGGCAAGACCAGTATGTTCCAAATGTGGCGAAGTTTTGTGGCAGCGCCACAAATGTCTACACCATCCGAGACGGCTCCAGTCAGCAGGAGGCAACGTTTCCGTAAGATGGTGAAGACTACATGTCTTTCCCTCTCAGTGTACTCCCAGATGGCTCTTCCCCATTCAAGTTTTGGGTCTCTAAGCTGGATACATGGCCAGAGCTTAGCCAGTATGCATTGGAGGTGCTGGCTTGCCCTCTGCCAGTGTATTATCGGAGCGCGTCTTTAGTGCTGCAGGTGGTGTACTAACAGACCGTCGCATGCGACTATCCTCCGATAATGTAGACCGGCTTACTTTTCTGAAAATGAACAAGGCATGGATCTCGCCTGAATTTGCCTGTCCGGTTTCAGATTAAATAACTGGTTGGCAACGTTATCCATGTCTCCTGTTATGTTCATCTTTCTACCACCTGAACTCTACTCCCTGGGCTACAACACTGCCAGTTGCTGCTCAGAAGTGTCGTGTCCACAGACCAATACACAAACTATAGTGTTAGTGGGGTTCAGTAACGCCAGCTGTTCCCCTGCTGTGTGTCCGGCAAGAAGTCTCCTGTTCCCTACACATGCACAGAAAAACCCATGTCGAACATGCTCCAAATAGGGAAGAGCCGTCATCCTGATTGTTATGCTTAAAACAGGAAACTTTGAAGTTTTCCAGGCCTAGAATGATACATTTTTATAAGAAATATGGACAAATAATAATTTGTCATCACAGCGCATATCTGCACATGTCTATTATAAATGGTAACAAAAACGAAAACATAGTGTTCACTTTTTGAAATTAATGCATAAAAGTACATTTCATACTTATCAATTAATGCTTTTTAAGGAACTTTATCTGTACCTGTAAGATAATGCAGTCAATGGATGTACGAATCATAAACATCATCATCATCATCCTCACGAGTTATATTTATGACAGACATAATAAAATACACAGACTGATGCCAACTGTAACTTCACACACCATATATGAAATGGCCAGCATCTAAACCTGGTAATAATGTGCAATAATAAATTATTACATCTAGAAAGTGCATCATGCATACTGACAATAGGTAGTTATACCTGCAAGTGCTGATGAAACAACCACAACAGATATAAATTAATAATGGTATATAGGTATCACAGTGCATAGTTACTCATGGACAATGTCGATCTAATACTGTACCTCAATAAAGGCAGCGTCAACATCATGCTTGTTTGTCTTGTAGATTGTTAAAGAGGGAACGTGCTTTTTTTGTTGCTCATAGGTGGAGTATTATACAGTAAATGATTACTGCTGTCGTATTTTTGGCGTCCCTAGGGCAGAATAACGCTGCGTAAGGTCACATTTTATAGAGAGTCATATAATAGACACAGCTACCCTACCCTACACGTGACAGTAGGAAGGTAGTGTTGACGGATAAAGCCTTGCGCAACCAGACATGCTTTTACCCTCTTCAACACTGTACAAGCAAAAAATGCATGATTGCAGCCGCAGACTTTATTGACGTACAGTATAACATTGCCATTACCCATCAGAGGCTGTCCACTGTCTGATACAGACATAGAATATAACTTTGCTATCCGTAGCCTTTGTTTCACCTACACTTGCAGGCACACACTTAAATTGTGACAATGCATAATGTTTTTTTAAATGTTTATTTTTTATCGTACATTATTGCGTCATCACATTGATGAGTCCATGCTGGACATGTCATACATGCTGTCCAAAGTAACAATTTTCTTAACTTAAATAATTGAAATGTGTGTGACTGTCACATATAAATTGCAATGATGATGATGAGTGACTATGACAAAATCCATTGTCTTCACTATGTTATGGATTAACAAAGTGTTCCTTACGCATTATTCCTAAAACAAAAATGGACTTTTATTCTTAAATTTACAACACTATATTTTGTAAAATATTTAGACTTGAGAGTCCTCAGTGGTTGATACCTTTTAATGGCTAACTGAAAAGATGGTAACAAATTGCAAGCTTTCGAGACTACTCAGGTCTCTTCATCAGGCAAAGACTAATACAAAATCTGAAGAATCACATATTTATATACACAAAAGGACACAGGAATAATGCAATAGATAAGACAAGTGACGTGAAGCAGAACTGTCATTATGGCAGAGGGATGAACATAAATATTGGAACAGTTAATAGATAAGGAGGGAAAGTTTTATTGCCCTCTGATTGGGGTCTGGTATTGTGTTTGGATGACCCTAGAAGGTCAGAGAAGCAGATTCCTTAATTGATATAGAAAGACATAAATCCATGTGACACGTTCATTCCAACACTAAGAGTGTCAAAGGTCATCATGAGCTTATATTCCCAAACCTTTCTATCTTTCTCAGATTTGAAGTTAGATTTTATTATAAGTAATTCCATATCCATCATGCTATGACCGGGCATACAAAAGTGTTTTGCCACAGGTAAATCCATTATTTTTTCTCTTATTGTGTGGCGATGAGAATTCATCCTTGTTCTCAGTTTTTGCCCGGTCTCCCCCACATACAGACCCCCAGTTGGACATTTAGTACATATAATGAGGTACACCACATTAGATGTGATGCAGCTGAAAGTACCTGGTATCTTGTAGTCCTGATGTGAGTTGGGGATATTTATCTTGTCTGTGGTCATTATAAATGGACATGTTTTACATTTCTTCTGGTTGCAAGGAAAGGTTCCTGCAGCTGTTGGGGAGGACAGGGAGCTTCTGACAATGATGCTTCTTAGATTTGGGGGCTGCCTAAAACATAGTAGTGGGGGGTCTGGAAATATGGATTGTAATCGGGCATCTTTTTGTAGTAAAGGTTGTAGTTTCCGTGCAGCTCCCCTTAGCATCTCCAGATTTGGATTGTAGGTGACCACTAGAGGCACCCGGTTATTTTCTTCTTTAGCTTTGTAATGTAGCAGGTGATTCCTTGATATTCTGGTGGCTTTTGTAATTTGGTTTTCAATTGTTCTTGGATGGTAGCCCTGGTTCAAAAAGGTCTTTCTGAGGCGAATAAGGTGTTCATCTCTATCCATGGGGTTGGAACATATACGGTTGTATCTGATGGCTTGGCTGTAGACAATAGAGTTTTTTATGTGTTTTGGATAGAAACTGTCCCATTTAGAAATAAGAGAAAAAAGAATGGATTTACCTGTGGCAAAACACTTTTGTATGCCCGGTCATAGCATGATGGATATGGAATTACTTATATTAAAATCTAACTTCAAATCTGAGAAAGATAGAAAGGTTTGGGAATATAAGCTCATGATGACCTTTGACACTCTTAGTGTTGGAATGAACGTGTCACATGGATTTATGTCTTTCTATATCAATTAAGGAATCTGCTTCTCTGACCTTCTAGGGTCATCAAAACACAATACCAGACCCCAATCAGAGGGCAATAAAACTTTCCCTCCTTATCTATGAACTGTTCCAATATTTATGTTCATCCCTCTGCCATAATGACAGTTCTGCTTCACGTCACTTGTCTTATCTATTGCATTATTCCTGTGTCCTTTTGTGTATATAAATATGTGATTCTTCAGATTTTGTATTAGTCTTTGCCTGATGAAGAGACCTGAGTAGTCTCGAAAGCTTGCAATTTGTTACCATCTTTTCAGTTAGCCATTAAAAGGTATCAACCACTGAGGACTCTCAAGTCTAAATATTTTTCTATCTACTGGCTAACACGGTACGAAGATACACATCTTTCCTATATCATATATTTTGTAAAATAATTTTTGGGTGGTGTGTTGTTCCATTTCTTGTTGCCATGTGCTTATATGCGTTTATATTTGCATGGTGTTTATTTTTATTATTGGAATTGAAATTCATCATTTTATTGTCCTAGTAAAACTTCATTTATTCTTGTTTTAAGTACATACATTTGCAATGGCCACATAACAAGGCAATAACTCAATATTTTATTTCAAAACCCTCCTTGACCCTGGGCTTCAACACCGCCAGTTGCTGCTCAGAAGTGTTGGATGCACAGATGAAAACAATCGCTGATGTGTTTGTGTGGTTCAGTAACGCCTGCTGTTCCCCTGCTGTGTGTCTGGCAAAAATTACTGCTGCTAACTACAGTAAAGATGTATATCTTCGTACCGTGTTAGCCAGTAGATAGAAAAATATTTAGAGTTGAGAGTCCTCAGTGGTTGATACATTTTAATGGCTAACTGAAAAGATGGTAACAAATTGCAAGCTTTCGAGACTACTTAGGTCTCTTCATCAGGCTGAACTAATACAAAATCTGAAGAATCACATATTTATACACAAAAACACAGAAAAAATGCAATAGGTAAGACAAGTGACGTGAAGCAGAATAGTCATTATGGCAGAGGGATGAGCATAAATATTGGAACAAGGATGAATTCTCATCGCCACGCAATAAGAGAAAAAAGAATGGATCTACCTGTGGCAAAACATTTTTGCTCCCCTGATCATAGCATGTCAGATATGAAAATACTGGTACTAAGAAGCAGATTCACATCTCAGAGACAGAGAAGAATTTGCGAATACAAATTGATGGTGACCTTTGACACTCTTAATGCTGGAATGAACCTGTCACATGGTTTTATGGCCTATTACATCAATTAAGGAATTTACTCCAAATACCCTGTGAAAACATCACAAAACATTACCAGACCCCAATCAGAGGGTAATAAAACTTTCTCTCCTTATCTATGAACTGTTCCAATATTTATGCTCATCCCTCTGCCATAATGACTATTCTGCTTCACGTCACTTGTCTTACCTATTGCATTTTTTCTGTGTTTTTGTGTATAAATATGTGATTCTTCAGATTTTGTATTAGTTCAGCCTGATGAAGAGACCTGAGCAGTCTCGAAAGCTTGCAATTTGTTACCATCTTTTCAGTTAGCCATTAAAAGGTATCAACCACTGAAGACTCTCAACTCTAAATATTTTGCTGCTAACTACAAATTAAACTTCAAACATCTCATACTAGGCCTCTGCCTACACCCTCCTTGACCCTGGGCTTCAACACCGCCAGTTGCTGCTCAGAAGTGTTGGATGTACAGATGAAAACAATCGCTGATGTGTTTGTGGGGTTCAGTAACGCCTGTTGTTCCCCAGCTGTGTGTCCGGCAAAAATTACTGCTAGCTACCTACACAGGGTGAAAAAAACATGACATGTCAAAGTGGCTAGTGCTACACATAGATATGAGGCTACACCCTGATTTCTAAGCTGTAAACAAGTGAAACGTCAGCTTCAAAACCATAAAATGATTAGTCTTTGTCACAAATCTGTAACAAAATAATTGTGACATATTATTGCAGATATGCACATGTCGAACACAAAATGCTAACACAAAAGCCTACTTATGCTATAGGATACTGATGGTCAACCTTGTCACTCCATAGCTTAGACAAATCCAACTCACATCATGACTCAAATGCTGCAATGTTGGAAGTGCATAATGTGGGTTGAACTTTGACAACAGCTGCAGTGCGAAGGTTAGACTTAAGTGTTCTTGGCTTTTAAATAAAAGCATACAAGTAAATATAATAATCCATTGTTGATTAAGGGACGTGATGTACACCTGTAATATTGTGCAAACAATGGATGTAGGAATAGTCCTCTTCAACATTACTTATATTTGTGTCATTTTTAAAAATACATATTTAATTAGAAAGTTAACAGCCCATATCATAAAGGTCCATCATGTAAACATGATAATCGGTAACAAAAATCATGCATTACCTTGTTAAAGTCAATAGTGCATAGTCACAATAGCAAAATATATACCTGTAAGTGGTGCTGAAACAACGACAACTGATAGAAAAGGTGAATGATATCTAGTTATCAGACTGAATAGCGACACCTGTACAATGTCGATATAATACTGTACCTTAACAAAACAGCTGTGTCACACCTCACACGCGTTTTTCTTGTAGCTTCTTATGTAATAGGGCACATGCGTGTATGTTTCATCATAGGTGCATGTTTACTGAGTAAAGCAGTCATGACAACGCCTTTGTGTTGTCGGTACGCTTGCGATGATGAACGATGCGCAACGTGAATGTTAAGTCTGCGTCATAAGACGCACAGACGCTCCAATACCCAACGCGTCACAGCAGGAAGCCAGTCTGTGCGTCCAAACAAAGGAGCAAGAATACATGCACGTACCCTGTTTATAAAGCTATATAAAAAAAAAAGGATGTAGTAGTGACGCACACTTTATTGAGGTACAGTATTACATCGCCATTCACCATCTGTGGCTATGCAGTCTCATCTATATATACCTTATCTATCCGTTGTCATGCTTGCAAGTCCACAGTCAGGCATAAATAGCTATTTTCACTATGCACTATGCACTTTTTAAAGGTTATGTTTGTTAATATAAATGATTGGCACATATTATCAGTATTACATGATGGAAATTTTATATATTTTTATAAACTGTTTAGTGATATTATTCTGCAAATGTAAAGTTTTATGAATGTCACAGATAACTTGTAATGCTGATTATGTTTTGAAGTCAGACATTCATTGTCTATACAATAAAAATGGTGTACATACTGTTACTTATCCATCATTAATGGATTCTGATATGTACTTGTATGCTTTTATTTAAAACCGTATAGCAGATTACTTAACCAATTTTTTTTGTGGTTTGCATTGCTTTTCAACATGTTAATGTATGCGTTTATGTTTGTCAATTCTTAATTTATATTGATTTTTTCAAGTAAAATCATCATCTTATGGTACTAAAGGTTATATTTCTCTTGTTTGGAGTATAGACATTTTTAATTGACACGTAACAAGGAAAATACTTGATCTAATATTTAAACATCCTCCTTGACCCTGGGCTCCAACACCGCCAGTTGTTGCTCGGAAGTGCTGTTAGCACAGACAACACTTGCTCCTGTGTTACTGGGGTTCAGTAATGTCAGCTGTTCCCCTGCTGTGTGAACGGCAAAAAGTCCTGCTGCCTCCACTCTGTTCTCCTCTCATCCCTGGGCTCCAACACCACCAGTTGTTGCTCGGAAGTGTAATTGGCACGGGTACTCACTCCTGCCCAGACTGGTTACAGCACGCCAGCTGTTTCCTGTCAGTGTAAACGTCACTTAGCCTCCAATAAGTTGTCCTGTCGTGTTGCGGTCGGGTTAGCCGACTGTATGGTGCCTGCAGTTTAGGTGCTTCCTATGTGTGCTGCGGGATATGTAAATAAAGGCTGTTTCCGTTGTGACAATAGGACAATCACCCACTGTAGGACTGTGGGATTCGGTAACTGCGGCCGGCTCGCTGCCTGTCAACTTAAATTTCCATGGGTACCTTCTGCTACCCGTCCGGGTTCCAGTACCGTCAGCTGGTTCTCCGCAGTGCCTTTGGCCTAGGTGGCTTCATCTCGGTATACGAGTTCTAGCAACGTCTGCTGGTCCTTGGTAGTGCTTTGGAGCACAGGTACCTCCTGCTTAGTAACCGTGTCCCAGTAACGTCAGCTGGTCCTCGGTTGTGCCATTGGCTCTTTTCCTTCTGCAGCCCCTCCGGGTTCCAGTACAGTCAGCTGGTCCTCGTTACTTCCATTGGCTCTTGTACCTTCTGCTACCCGTCCGGGTTCCAGTACCGTCAGCTGGTTCTCCGCAGTGCCTTTGGCCTAGGTGCCTCCATCTCGGTATCCGAGTTCCAGCAATGTCTGCTGGTCCTTGGTAGTGCTTTGGAGCACAGGTACCTCCTGCTTAGTAACCGTGTCCCAGTAACCTCAGCTGGTCCTCGGTTGTGCCATTGGCTCTTTTCCTTCTGCTGCCCCTCCGGGTTCCAGCACAGTCAGCTGGTCCTCGTTACTTCCATTGTCTCTTGTAGCATCTGATACCCGTCCGGGTTCCAGTAACGTCAGCTGGTTCTCGGAAGTTAGTCAGCCTTCTTGTACCTTCAGCTACATTTCAAAATTGAAGATTTTTTAAATGTTTTTTTGGGTAATCACTATGGATCTCCAACAATGAAGACGACGACCCTGATGACCACCCCGAAGAAGACGACGACCACAAGGACGACGAGCATCAAGCCAACCAGCCTGAACACCATCACAAAGAACAAATAAAAGATTACCCAGAAGAAGATCACCAACAGGACAAAAGAAGGTTAAGACAAACTACAAGATACAGAACAAGAGACAGAAGAACAATAAGCAGAACATCAAAAAGCAGAAGAACATGAAGTATAAGACCAAAATTAAGAGCTAAATATATGCTCTAAATAATAAGCAGAAGAAGACTAAGCAGTGTATGGGGGTGAGTCCGTTCCTCCTCGTGGTGCCCCTGGAAAAGGCCTGCTGCTGCTGCAGGCTAAACTGAACGCGGACAAACACTGTTGTAATTTAAATCTTTGGTGACAGCAAGAACGGAAGGATGACAAATTCATACTTTTACAGATTACAAGTACAGGAATCTCTGTCACAAATAAGAATATGATGAAGAAGATGAATAGGAAGAAGATGAAGAAGTAGAATATGAAGAAGAATAATAGTTTAATAAGAAGAATATGAGTAATGTTAACAAAAAGATCAATAGCAAGAAGTTTAAGAAGAAGATAAATAAGGTGAAGATGAAGAATAATTTGATGAAAAAGATGATGCTGCTGAAGATTATGAAGGAGAAAGTGTGGCAGAAGTTAAAAAGGTGAAGAGCATGGAAGTTGTGAAACATACATATTTGCCAAAATAGAAAAAGGTTAACAACATTGTCAATTTCTTCGTCAATCCAAACGTCTTTTAAAAAAAAGGATTACTGCTATTTCATTTGATTGGGTTAAACATCTATGCCTTTAATGTCTCCTCAACCTCCCCCAATACATTCTACATTACTCTTTGTTGTTTTCCTTCATGTACAATTAACCTATAAGGCAAGAATGGTTTTTTTTTAATTCCGATATTTTGTTCCCATAGACTTACATTGGATTTCTGGTATCGGTATCGCCGATACTTTTTGGGTATCGGCGATACCCATTCCGATCCGATACTTATTGATATCGGAAAGTATCGCTCAACTCTACTCACTAGATGTAATTCATACAAATGAGCAATTTGGTTGGTACCATTGCTTTGAAATGATTACTGACATATATCCCCCACACGCGATATGATATGTTAATCGATTTATTTGTCCCTATAGGGTCAATTTACCTATTGACCACTTCATTATACCTCTTGAAGGTGTACCCCAGTCTACACGGTACATTCACTTACCTGGGATACTTACCTCAATCAAGTATTCATTACCACTCAGGTTCACTATTTAATATTTTCAGGCTGGTTTCTATCCAAAAATATTGGAGTGTGCTTATACTGAGCAGTCGGGTAGGTATCCCCATACTTCTCTTTTCCGTCCCAATTTCTCTTTTGCATTTTAAGCATGTACATGATGCCAGATTGGCTATAAATAAATTTTCAGTTTTGATATTTATATTTATTTGTCTCATTTTTTTGTCTCATGTTCATAGTCTCATGTGTTTGAAATATGTTGTTTACTTATTGTATATGATATACATTTGTTGCAGTACTTTATGAAGGTCCACTCTTGGACCGAAACATTGTTGACTTTGGACTGCATTACAATTTTCATAATCATCAAAAGTTGAGTACCAAGTTTTCTCTTGATAATATTGTCGTCTCAGACACTTCCACATCTCTTATTTTATCCAAAAAGTCACTGGTATCTCTTATATACGTTTTGACGAAATCGCAAATTGGCATAATACCTTGTCCAGAAAGATGGCAACCCTATTAAATAGGGAACCCCTCCCAGACACAATGGGGCGCCCTGGGGGATTAAACAGATTTTTATTAATCTTCGGCAATGTATATAATATAGGAATTACAGGGGATTCTACAAAGAGGTACTCTGACAACTTCTGATCAATAAGTACATCTAACAAGGTCTCATTGATCAGAAGCTGTAACTCTCTTTTAAAATGCATAGTAGGGTCAACTGACAACCTCTCATAAACACATTGATCAGAAAGCAGACTCAAGATCTCATCCTTATATTTACCACTGTCCATAATCACTACTGCCCCATCCTTATCGGCAGTCTTAATTGTTATTGCAGTATTATTGGATAAATCATCCAATGCCTGTCTCTCCTCAATGGACAGA
Organism: Oophaga sylvatica; assembly: GCA_033576555.1. Classification (NCBI taxonomy): domain Eukaryota; kingdom Metazoa; phylum Chordata; class Amphibia; order Anura; family Dendrobatidae; genus Oophaga; species Oophaga sylvatica. The sequence continues at coordinate 9,562,442 of JARQOD010000007.1, forward strand.
TTATGACCACCTTTAACAAAAAAATCATTTCTCAACTTAGCCATATCCTTTTCCACCAGCTGTATATATGACTCTACAAAATGACTGTTAGCGGGTGGCTGAAAATTACTTTTATTGAAGACCGGGTCCATTTCAATAACAGACGGAGACAAAATGAATCCCAGAAATGAGACCTTCTGTACGCCAAAAAGACACTTTGATCCCTTCACATACAGTGCATTTTCTCTCAAAATCTGGAACACAGTCCGAACATGTTTCACATGAGAGTCCCAGTGATTGGAAAAAATCAAGATATCATCCAAATAAACAATCAGAAATTTATCCACAAAATCCCTGAAAATATAATTAATGAAGGATTGGAAGACGGAAGGAGCATTAGTGAGCCCAAAGGGCATCACTAGGTACTCAAAATGCCCCTCTGGGGTATTAAACGCTGTCTTCCATTCATCCCCGTGCTTAATGCAAATAAGGTTATACGCCCCCCTGAGGTCAAGCTTGGTAAACCAACTAGCACTTTTCACCCTGGAAAACAGGTCAGAAAACAGGGGTAACGGATATTGATACTTTACAGTGATCTTATTCAAGAGACGATAATCAATACACTGCCTCAATGAACCATCCTTTTTGGCCACAAAGAAAAACCGGCACCCAAGGGTGAAGATGATGGTCTGATATGACCCTTCTCCAATGACTCCTTGATATAAGATCGCATAGCATCGTGTTCAGGTACAGACAACTTAAAAAGGCGACCTTTAGGAAATTTACCACCAGGCACTAATTCAATAGCGCAATCGTAGCTCCTGTGAGGTTGCAAAGATGCAGATTTACTTTCACTAAATACATCTGAAAAATCAGTCAAAAAGTCAGGAACATCCTGAGACTTGGAGAGGCAGAAAAAACAGGAGTGTCGGCATTAACACATTGGCAGCCCCAACTGGTCACAGACACAGATTTCCAATCCAAAACAGGATTATGAGACTGTAATCAAGGGAAACCTAGTACAATAATGTCATGCAGATTATACAGCACCAGAAATTTGCAACTCTCCTGATGATCTGGTTCAACCCTCATTATCACCTGAGTAGAAAACTGGGGTTTATTCTCCGCTAAAGGGGTAGAATCAATGCCCAGTAGGGGAATAGACTTCCGCAGGGGTATCATGGGAAACCCACAACGTTTGGCAAAGTCAAAATCCATCAGGTTAATAGCTGCTCCAGAATCAACAAAAGCCTGAGCAGAAAATGTGGTCAGGGAGCAAATCAGGGTAACAGTCAACAGAAATTTAGTCTGAACACTACCCAAGACAACTGAGCGTGCAAAACGTCTTCCCCGCTTAGGCAGACTGAAATAGCATGAGAGGCATCACCACAGTAGAAACATAACCCATTGCACTTTCGAAACTCATGACGCTGAGCCCCAGAAGTCACTCTATCACACTGCATGGGCTCAGAAGCTGGCTCACAAGGCAACACTATCTCAAGCATACCTCTGCGCTCACGCAAACGTCTGTCAATTTGAATAGCCAGTGACATAGAATCATTGAGACCAGAGGGAGCAGGGAATCCCACCATAACATCCTTTACATTCTCTGACAGCCCCTTCCGAAAAAGGGCTGCCAAAGCATCATCATTCCATTTGGTCAGGACTGCCCACTTTCGGAATTTATGACAGTACAACTCAGCGTCTTCAAGACCCTGATTTAATGCCAACAAGGTTTATTCAGCTTGATCAGTGACATTAGGTTCATTGTACAATAACCCCAGAGCCAGAAAAAATGCATCAATATCATTCAAAACAGGATCCCCAGGTGTCAGGGAAAAAGCCCAATCCTGAGGATCGCAGTGCAGGAGAGAGATGACAATTTGAACCTGCTGTGCTGCGTTACCTGAAGACTTAGGCTTTAAGGCAAAAAACAACTTACAGTTATTTTTGAAATTCAGAAATTTAGCCCGATCCCCCAAAAACAAATCTGGCATGGGAATCCTAGGTTCCACAACCGGCAACCCAGCAAGATAGGTAGCAATACTCCGAACCTCAGTGGCAAGCTGATCCACACGGCCAGACAACTGTGCAAACTCCATTGAGAGAAAAAAAAATCCTCCTCAGCACCCAGAGAAAAAGAGGGAAAAAATGCGACAGAAAAAAAACCAAAAAAAACTCTGACAACTTTTTTCTTTCCACACTTTTTTTCCCTTCTGTGAGTACCATATAATTTTCAGTTATGGCCGGTGATACTGTTATGTTTCGGTAGCTGAGGAGGACAGGAACAATAGCAGGGCAGCCGAACACCTGAGATGTTGGTAACTGATGGGTTGTAGATTCCTAAACTAACGACACAACTAGAGGTAGCCGTGGAGCGTTCCTACGTTGATCTTAGACGTCTCATCACAGCCTGAGAGATAACTACACCTAAAGACAGAAAGATGAAAGCTATCTGCTCCGGAGCAGATCCCCAAAGGAAATAGGAAGCCCCCAAACATATAATGGCGGTTAGACAAGATGAAAATACAAACATAGACAGAAAATAGACTGAGCAAACGCTGGGGCCACAAGCTGACTAAATAGGACAGGACAGGAGAGATTACTTTCTGCAACCCAGAAAACCCTACAAAAATCCAACAATTCTGATTACAAAAATAATGAGATCACACGATCTCGCCTCCCACTAAATCAGATATCAGTGTGAACAAAAACCAAGCCGCAGCCGCTGAAAAAACAGGAAAATGCAAATGAGCAAATAACAATGGGTGCAGAAAAACTGTGAGGAGCTCAAGCCCCAGGAGGGGACCTGGCTGTCCTCCACAAAAGTGCAGAAAACAATGCAAAAAGCAAGCACAAAAAGAAAAGCAAAAAATATCTTATCTGAAAGTAGGAGTTGCAGGCAGGACTACAGCAAACTTACAAATGAACCAGGAACCTCAATTGAGACAAGAACAATTGATCACCGGCAACCATCATGGAGGGAACCTCCCTTATATCAGACCAGTCCGTGATTCCAGATTGCCACTCCTCGCTGAAAGGTTCAGTACTGTCTGTAACCAGCAGAGGGAGCTTCTGCTCAGAAACCATCTCTAGCACATTCATAACAGTACCCCCCCTTGAGGAGGGGTCACCGAACCCTCACTTGTGCAACCAGGCCGATCAGGATGAGCTCGGTGATAGGCACGGATCAGTCTCCTAGCATAGATATCCGAAGCAAACACCCAAGATTTGTCCTCCTGACCATAATCTCTCCACTTAACCAAATACTGGAGTTTCTGTCTAGAAAAAAACGAGAATCCAATATTTTCTCAACCACATACTCCAGATTGCCCTCAACCAAAACAGGGTCAGGAGACGCAGCCATAGGAACCACTGGCTCGACAAACCTCTTCAATAAGGACTTGTGGAACACGTTATGGATCTTAAATGTCCCTGGAAGAAGCAAACGGAAGGAAACAGGATTAAGAATCTCCATGATCTTATAAGGTCCAATGAACCTTGGCTTAAACTTTGGAGATGCAACCCTCATAGGGATATTTCTTGAGGACAACCAAACCAAGTCCCCCACTTTAAACCGAGGACCATCAGTCCTATGCCGGTTGGCAAACCGCTGGGCTTTCTCCTGAGAGAGAGACAACCTCTCCACTACCTGGTCCCAAATCTGCTGCATTCGCTCCACAACAGAGTCAACACCCAGACAGACAGAAGCCTCTGCCTGTTCTGAAGAAAATCAAGGGTGAAACCCAAAATTGCAGAAAAATAGAGACATCAAGGTGGCAGAGCTAGCCCTATTATTAAGAGCAAACTCAGCCAAAGGCAAAAAAGAGACCCAGTCATCTTGATCAGCAGACACAAAACATCTCAAATAAGTCTCCAAGGTCTGGTTTGTTCTCTCGGTTTGTCCATTGGTCTGAGGATGAAAAGCAGAGGAGAAAGATAATTGAACACCAAGTTAAGAACAAAATGTCCTCCAAAATCTGGAAACAAACTGGACTCCTCTGTCAGACACAATGTTCTCCGGAATGCCATGTAACCGAACCACATGCTGAAGGAACAAAGGCACCAATTTGGAGGAGGAAGGTAACTTAGGTAATGGCACAAGATGTATCATCTTGGAAAACCTATAACAGATTACCCAGATAACGGTCATTCTCTGAGAAACAGGGAGGTCGGAAATAAAATCCATAGAGATATGGGTCCACGGCCTCTTGGGCACAGGTAATGGCATTAACAAACCACTAGAGCGAGAGCAAGGCTTGGAATGAGAGCAAGTCCCACAGGACTGCACAAATTCCCTGACGTCACGAGACAAAGTAGGCCACCAAAAGGACTGACTCACCAAGTCTCTGGTACCAAAAATCCCGGGATGACCAGCCAACACGGAACAATGAATCGCAGACATCACACTCTTCTTCCACTGGTCTGGGACAAACAATTTCCCAAAAGGGCAGCGCTCAGGTTTATCCTCCTGACACCCTTCCAAGGCCAGTCTCAAATTGGGCGAGATGGCGGAAAGAACTACACCCTCTTTCAAAATAACAGTAGGATCAGATAACTCAGGAGAGTCCGCAAAGAAACTCCTCGAGAGGGCATCCGCCTTAACATTCTTAGTGCCAGGAAGAAAAGAAACCACAAAATTAAAACGTGTGAAAAACAAGGCCCACCTGGCCTGTCTAGGATTAAGTCGTTTGGCTGATTCGAGATAAACCAGATTCTTATGGTCCGTGAGGACCACCACCTGATGTTTGGCTCCTTCCAGCCAATGTCTCCACTCTTCAAAGGCCCATTCATGGCCAATAACTCCCGATTTCCCACATCATAATTACATTCAGCTGGGGAAAATTTTGAGAGAAGAAGGCACAAGGGTTACTCTTAGAGGTCTCCGGATCCCTTTGGGACAAAATGGCACCTGCACCAATCTCAGAAGCATCAACCTCCACCTGAAATGGTAGAGAAACATCAGGTTGCCGTAGAACAGAAGCAGAAGCGAATCTCCGCTTGGATTGGAAGACGGAAGGGGCACTTCTGTACGCCAAAAAGACACTTTGATCCCTTCACATACAGTGCATTTTTCTCAAAATCTGGAACACAGTCCGAACATGTTTCACATGAGAGTCCCAGTGATTGGAAAAAATCAAGATATCATCCAAATAAACAATCAGAAATTTATCCACAAAATCCCTGAAAATATAATTAATGAAGGATTGGAAGACGGAAGGAGCATTAGTGAGCCCAAAGGGCATCACTAGGTACTCAAAATGCCCCTCTGGGGTATTAAACGCCGTCTTCCATTCATCACCGTGCTTGATGCGAATAAGATTATATGCCCCCCCCTGAGGTCAAGCTTGGTAAACCAACTAGCACTTTTCACTCTGGAAAATAGGTCAGAAATCAAGGGTAACGGATATTGGTATTTAACAGTGATCTTATTCAGGAGGCGATAGTCAATACACGGCCTCAATGAACCATCCTTTTTGGCCACAAAGAAAAAGCCGGCGCCCAAGGGTGAAGAGGATGGTCTGATATGACCCTTCTGTAAAGACTCCTTGATATATGATCGCATAGCATCATGCTCAGGTACAGATAAATTAAAGAGCCAACCTTTAGGAAATTTACAACCAGGTACTAACTCAATAGCGCAATCATAACTCCTGTGAGGAGGTAAGGATGCAGACTTACTCTCACTAAACACATCATAAAAATCAGTCAAATAGTCAGGGACATCTTGAGACTGGGAGAGGCAGAAAAAACAGGAGTGTCAGTACGAACACATTGGCAACCCCAACTGGTCACAGACACAGATTTCCAATCCAAAACAGGATTATGAGTCTGTAACCAAGGAAAACCCAGTACAATAATGTCATGTAAATTATGTAACACCAAAAATTTGCAATTCTCTTGGTAGTCCGGGTCAACCCGCATTATCACCTGGGTCGAAAACTGGGGTTTATTCTCCGCCAAAGGTGTAGAATCAATGCCCAGCAAAGCAATAGACTTCCGTAGGGGTATCATGGGAAAACCACAACGTTTGGCAAAATCAAAATCAGGTTTATAGCTGCTACTGAATCAACAAAAGCCTGAGCCGAAAATGTGGACATGGAGCAAATCAAGGTAACAGTCAATAGAAATTTAGTCTGAACACTACCCAAAACAACTGAGCGCGCAAAACGCCTTCCCCGCTTGGGGCAGATGGAAATAGTATGAGAAGCGTCACCACAGTAGAAACAACCTATTACGCTTTCAAAACTCATGACGCTGTACCCAAGAAGTCACTCCATCACACTGCATGGGCTCAGGGGCTGGCTCGCAAGGCAACACAATCTCACGCATATTTCTGCACTGATGCAAACGTCTGTCAATCTGAATAGCTAATGACAAAGAGTCATTAAGACCAGAGGGAACAGGAAATCCCACCATAACATCTTTTACAGTCTATGCCAGACCTTTCCGAAAAAGAGCTGCCAGAGCATCATCATTTCATTTAGTAAGGACTACTGCCCACTTTCGGAATTTCTGACAGTACAGCTCAGCAGCTTCATGACCCTGATTCAATGCCAACAAGGTTTTGTCAGCTTGATCAGTAACATTAGGTTCATCGTACAATAACCCCAGAGCCTGAAAAAACACATCAACATCATTCAAAACAGGATCCCCAGGTGTCAGTGAAAAGGCCCAATCCTGAGGGTCGCCGTGCAAAAGGGAGATGACAATTTGAACCTGCTGTGCCGCGTTCCCTGAGGACTTAGGCTTCAAGGCAAAAAACAACTTAGAGTTATTTTTAAAATTCAAAAATTTAGACCGATCCCCAAAAATAAATCTGGCATAGGAATCCTAGGTTCCACAACAGGCAACCCAGCAAGATAGATAGCAATACTCCGAACTTCAGCAGCAAGCTGCTCCACACGATCGGACATATGCTTGACTTCCATTGGAGAAAAAATTCCTCCTCAGCCCCCAGAGAAAAAGAGGGAAAAATGTAACAAACCAAAAGAAAAAAAAAATTCTGACAACCTTTTCTTTCTGACTTTTTTTTTTTTTCCCTTCTGTTGAGTACCATAGAATTTTCAGTATGGCCTGTGATTCTGTTATGTTTTGGTAGCTGAGGAGGGCAGGAGCGAAAAACTGCAAAGGCAGCCAAACACCAGAGAGGTTGCTATCTAATAGGTTGCAGACCCCTAAACTAACCGCACAACTAGAAGCAGCCGTGGGACGTTCCTACGGTGCCCTAGATGCCTCGTCACAGCCGGAGAGATTAGCTACCCCTATAGATGGAAAGAGGAAAGCTAACTGCCCAGGAGTAGAGCCCCAAAGTATTAGGAAGCCCCCAAACATATAATGGCGGTTAGACAAGAGGAAAACACGAACACAGACAGAAAATAGAATGAGCAAACGCTGGGGCCCAAAACTGTCTAGATAGGATAGTACAGTCATTGCCAAAAGTTTTGAGAATGACACAAATATAAATTTTTACAAAGTCTACTGCTTCACTTTTTCTAATGGCAATTTGCATATACTCCAGAATGTTATAAAGAGTGATCAGCTTAACAGCAATTACTTGCAAAGTCAATATTTGGCTAGAAAATTAACTTTATCCCCCAAAACACATTTCAACATCATTGCAGCCCTGCCTTAAAAGGACCAGCTAACCTCTTTTCAGTGATTGCTCCATTAACACAGGTGTGGGTGTTGATGAGGACATGGCTGGAGATCAATCTGTCATGATTAAGTAAGAATGACACCACTGGACACTTTAAAAGGAGGCTGGTGCTTGGCATCATTGTTTCTCTTCTGTTAACCATGGTTATCTCTAAAGAAACATGTGCAGTCATCATTGCAATGCACAAAAATGGCCTAACAGGGAAGAGTATCGCAGCTAGAAAGATTGCACCTCAGTCAACAATCTATCGCATCATCAAGAACTTCAAGGAGAGAGGTTCCATTGTTGCCAAAAAGGCTCCAGGGCGCCCAAGAAAGACCAGCAAGCGCCAGGACCGTCTTTAAAAGTGTTTCAGCTGTGGGATCGGGCTACCAGCAGTGCAGAGCTTGCTCAGGAATGCCAGCAGGCAGGTGTGAGTGCATCTGCACGCACTGTGAGGCGGAGACTCTTGGAGCAAGGCCTGGTCTCATGGAGGGCAGCAAAGAAGCCACTTCTCTCCAGAAAAAACATCATGGACAGACTGATATTCTGCAAAAGGTACAGGCAGTGGACTGCTGAGGACTGGGGTAAAGTTATTTTCTCTGATGAATCCCCTTTTCGATTGTTTGGGACATCAGGAAAACGCCTCATTCGGAGAAGACAAGGTGAGTGCTACCACCAGTCTTGTCTCATGCCAGCTGTTAAGCATCCTGAAACCATTCATGTGTGGGTTGCTTCTCAGCCAAGGGAATCGGCTCTCTCACAGTCTTGCCTAAAAACACAGCCATGAATAAAGAATGGTACCAGAATGTCCTCCAAGAGCAACTTCTCCCAACCCTCCAAGAGCAGTTTGGCGATCAACAATGCCTTTTCCAGCATGATAGAGCACCTTGCCATAAAGCAAAGGTGATAACTAAATGGCTCAGGGAACAAAACATAGAGATTTTGGGTCCATGGCCTGGAAACTCCCCAGATCTTAATCCCATTGAGAACTTGTGGTCAATCATCAAGAGACGGGTGGACAAACAAAAACCTAAAAATTCTGACAAAATGAAAGCATTGACTGTGCAAGAATGGACTGCTATCAGTCAGGATTTTGTCCAGAAGTTGATTGAGAGCATGCCAGAGAGAATTGCAGGGGTCCTGAAGAAGAAGGGTCAACACTGCAAATATTGACTTGCTGCATTAACTCATTCTAACTGTCAATATAAGCTTTTGTTACTCATATGTTTGCAATTATTATATTTCTGTCTGTGATAAAAACATCTGTCAAACACACATAAAAACCAAAGGGCAGCAGATCATGTGAAAATATAATATTTGTGTCATTCTCAAAACTTTTGGCCATGACTGTACAGGAGAGAATACTGTCTGCAACCCAACAAAACCCTAGGAAAAATTCCAACACTTCTGATTCCAAAAATGCTGAGACCACACGGTCTCGACCACCTATATCAGATCTCTGGTGTGAGCACGCAGCTACCCAGCAGTAAAATATCACAGGAACTGAGCACAAGTGTAAATACAAAAAGAGAACAGGGACCAGCACAAGCCCCCCAAAGGGGACCGGGCTGAAGTCAAAAGCAAGGCAGCAAAAACAAGGGAAATCAAACCACAGAAAAAAAAACCAGAAAGTAACTTATCTGAATGATAGCAGGAGACAGCAGAAAAGCAAGCTGAATTCCAACCTTGACCAGGAAGTAACAATTGATCACCGGCGAGGCTCATGGGAGGCCAGCTCACTTATATCAGGTCAGTCTGTCCCCCATGATGACCAATCATCAATTGCAGGTGGTGAACTCTTGCTGTTCAACATAGGTTCAATACCCTCAGCAACCACCAGAGGGAGTCTCAGATCTGAAGTCGTCTCCAACACGTTCACAACATACCATCTTTATTATGGTTTACTTTACACATTCCCCATTATGGGATCCTCATTGCAGGATGTTTAGCGACTGTTATTTTGTTGTAGTTACCATATTATCGATCATAACTTGGTAGAGTGGCGTTGATAAAATTAATCTGTTGTAGCCTGGAATCTTGTTACTTGTATGCACAGTCTTTCCATAGTATGAAGAACTGGTTGATGGCTTTATTAGGCATGGGTGATGGGGGTCGAGTCCATTTAAGGTGTCAAATGGCCTCGCTGGTGGCAGTTTAGGAGTCAGGTGGAAGTTGCAGACAAGTTAAGGTGGACTCATTTTAACTAATAGAGGATGTAAAACCTCATGATGTTGAACAAGCTCGGCTTTGGTGGCCCAATGTACTAGCACTTCACCTGACTCCTACTGTGATTGTTTTAATCCTGTGATTTAAATAAAGCTGTGGCCACTTTGATAAACCAAAATAATGTGTTCAGTGTATTTATTCCAGCACCTAGTTTTACTCTAGTTATGATGGTTTTAGGATGCAGTGGGGGTCTGTCCCATATCCAAAAGTCAAGAAACCACTGGAGCCATAAGCGGAGGAGGACATGACTTGGGGATGGGTGGACCTTTAACTCCTGCAGCTTTGTTGGTATAGTGGTGTAGATTTTTAGCAAGAGTGATGTTGCGTTAAGGGTAAGAAGCACAGTATGTCTGTGCCTGGTGTGTTACTGTGAGGAATATGGGGCTTATATAGAAGAGGAAATCTGGCTCTCTCCCTCTTTCTTTCACAGGATGAACTGGAGGAAGCATTTCCTGCCCTCCCGCCCTGTTTATAATCATTGTCCTAAAAAATTTTTAATTATTGCTTGTATAATGATGAATGCTTTATTGTATTTTTTAAATTACCATTGTATATTTTGTACCAGGTTCAATTTTAGCATGGCTTTAAAGAGTTAACAGCATTAACCTTCTAAGCCCAAGGGAAGGGCAATCCTTCAGCCATGGTTCCTGTCACGCGGTCTTATGATATGTGTACGATGTCAGTAAACTATTCTTAAAAGAACAACACTCTATACAACATATAGATTAGCAACATCAGCATGAAAATATAGAATAGATTTACCTGACACGATATCCGTTGAACTCAGGGTTAATCTTGAGGACTTGATACACTGTCACAGGAAAGAGGAGGACCGGGGGTCTAACCTGACCCTAAACTGGGGTCCTAACTAATCCCTCACCTTGGAGGTACTGATAATGGTTCAGAGGTCCAAGTCTCCAGCCTAACCCTGTCTCCTATCAGTCCCTGAACCCTGTAATCAGTCCTAAGAAGGATACTGATTACCACCAAAGGAATATGGGCTGATCTCTGCTAAATACACAGATTAGACATATTAGACAGACTGGAGAAAACACAGACTTGCATACACACTCAAACACAGAAGGAACATAAATGATCTGGGATATTAAACTCTAAGCAAGGTGAGCTTAAAACAACTAAGGAGCTCTTTAACTTAAGTCTATACAGATACAATCCTATCTGTGGTCTGCATGAAGAATTTCACTGGCAACTCCCAACACAGACAACCAGAGATTTAAAGGAAACCAATCAACAAATAATTAATTGCAGCTGGGAGAAACTGCACCCAGTCCCAGAACTGAGCACAGACAGAATTAACTCCCTAACTGCCAAACACAAAGAAACAGCAACTCAGCTGAGAGAAGTCAGAATGTGCAACCGCGACGATCTTCGTGGCAATGCACACATGACAGTACCCCCCCTTCTACGAGGGGCCTCCGGACCCTCAGGGCCAGGTTTGCCCGGGTGAGTTCTGTGGAAGGTCCGCACCAAACGATCTGCGTTAATGTCAGACGCAGGAACCCACGTCCTCTCCTCTGGACCATACCCCTTCCAATGCACCAAGTACTGAAGGGACCGGCGATTCAGACGTGAGTCAATGATCTTTGACACTTGAAACTCCAAGTTACCATTGACCACCACTGGAGGAGGAGGTAGAGGTGATGGTATGACTGGTGCCACGTACCTCTTAAGTAATGACTTGTGGAACACATTGTGGATTTTAAACGTAGGAGGGAGGTCCAGACGAAATGCCACAGGATTAATTATGGAACTGATCCTGTACGGCCCGATGAATCTGGGGCCCAGCTTCCAGGAGGGAACTTTAAGTTTTATATTCCTGGTAGACAACCATACCAGATCGTTCACATTAAGATCTGGACCAGAAACTCTCCTCCTATCAGCCATACGTTTATAACGGTTCCCCATAGCACTCAGATTATTCAATACACCTCTCCACACTGAAGCAAGTGACGACGAGAAACGCTCCTCCTCAGGAACCCCAGAAGGGACCCCCCCATTGAATGTACAAAACTGGGGATGAAAACCATATGCCCCAAAAAACGGGGACTTACCAGTGGACTCGCTCCGCCTGTTGTTAAGAGCGAACTCTGCCAGAGGCAAGAAAGAAGACCAGTCCTCCTGGTTCTCTGAGACAAAACACCGAAGATAAGTCTCTAGGCTTTGATTCAGACGCTCTGTCTGACCATTGGTCTGCGGATGAAAAGCCGAGGAAAATGACAATTGCATCCCCCGACGTAAACAAAATGCCCTCCAAAACTTGGACACAAACTGAGACCCCCTATCTGACACCACATCAGAAGGCAACCCATGAAGTCTCACAATCTCCCCAATGAACACCTGCGCCAGAGTTTTAGCATTAGGGAGGGCAGGAAGAGCAATGAAATGTGCCATCTTACTGAACCTGTCAACAACCACCAGTATGACAGTCTTCCCTGACGACTGAGGAAGGTCCGTGATGAAGTCCATAGACAAATGAGTCCATGGACGCTCCGGAAGTTTCAAGGGTAAGAGGGTCCCAGACGGACGGGTATGAGGGGTCTTAGAGCGAGCACAAACCCCACAGGACGCGACAAAAGTTAAAACATCTTTATTAACGTTAGGCCACCAAAACCGGCGAGAAAGGAGATCTAAAGTAGCCTTACTCCCTGGATGTCCTGCTAAAGCAGAATTATGATGTGCCTCAATAACCTTTTGTCTCAACTGATTTGGGACAAACAGTCTCCCTGGAGGTCCTGCAGGGGCGTCCCCCTGAGCCTCTAACACCTCCTCCTCAAGCTCAGAACATACAGCCGACACTACCACCCCCTCCTGAAGGATAGGAATCGGGTCATCCATTTTCCCGGCCCCTGGGAAACTGCGAGACAAGGCATCCGCCTTAACATTCTTAGATCCAGGGCGATAAGTGACAACAAAATTAAACCTGGTAAAAAACAACGACCATCGAGCTTGTCTGGAATTCAGACGCTTAGCAGATTCCAAATACAGCAGGTTCTTGTGATCAGTAATGACGGTGACCGGGTGGACTGCCCCCTCCAAAAAGTGACGCCATTCTTCAAAAGCCAACTTAATGGCCAAAAGTTCCCTATTGCCGATATCATAATTCCTTTCGGCGGACGACAATTTTTTAGAAAAGAAAGCGCACGGATGCCATTTACCAGGGGACGGACCCTGGGACAATATTGCACCCACCCCTACGTCAGACGCGTCCACCTCCACAACGAACGGCTGTGATGCATCTGGTTGGATGAGAACGGGTGCCGAAGCAAAACATTTTTTCAAAGAGGAAAAAGCTTGGCAAGCTTTGTCCGACCATTTAGAAAAATCCGTCCCTTTTCTTGTCATGTCAGTGAGAGGTTTGACAACAGATGAGAAATTACAAATAAATTTCCGGTAGTAGTTAGCAAACCCCAGAAAACGCTGCAGAGCCTTAAGATCCTCTGGCTGATCCCATTCAAGCACTGCTCTCACCTTTTCAGGGTCCATACGGAAACCGGAGGCTGACACCAAGAAACCCAAAAACTGAAGTTCCTGTACGGCGAATACACACTTTTCCAGTTTGGCGTATAGTTTATTGTCTCGCAAGATCTGCAACACCTGTCTCACATGCTCCTGGTGAGACACAAGATCTGGTGAGTAAATTAAAATGTCATCCAAATATACGACCACAAACAGCCCCACCAGATGACGAAAAATGTCATTAACAAAATGTTGGAACACTGCTGGTGCAGTAGTCAGACCAAAAGGCATGACAAGGTTCTCATAATGTCCCTCCGGCGTGTTAAACGCCGTTTTCCACTCATCCCCCTCTTTTATCCTAATCAGATTATACGCCCCCCTGAGATCCAATTTAGAGAACCATTTGGCGCCAACAATTTGATTGAAGAGATCAGGAATCAGAGGGAGTGGATACGGATCTCGAACAGTAATCCGATTAAGTTCGCGGAAATCCAAGCAAGGGCGTAGGCCTCCATCTTTTTTCTTCACAAAGAAGAACCCCGCGGCCACTGGGGAAGATGAAGGTCTAATATGCCCTTTGGCCAGACTCTCCGAAATATAATCTTTCATAGCCTGCCTCTCAGGACCAGAAAGGTTATATAACCTAGCTTTAGGTAACTTAGCATCAGGAAGTAAATTAATAGAGCAGTCATACACGCGATGAGGAGGCAACTCCTGACACCCCTCCTCAGAGAACACATCCCCAAAGTCCTCCAAAAAAGGAGGCAAAGTACTAGGCACGACCGCACTGATGACTGTGTTCATGCAGTTACTTTTGCAAAACTCCCCCCATTGGCTTATATCTCTGGACTGCCAATTAATCACAGGGTTATGTTTAACCAACCAAGGAAGTCCCAACACAATAGGAGTAGGTAGACCCTCCAACACATAACAAGATAATAGTTCCCTATGTATTGCCCCTACCCGAAGGTCAATGTTATGAACCTCATGAACAAAGCTACCTTGGCCGAGAGGCCTGGCGTCAATGGAGAATATAGGGATCGGTTTGACCAATACACTCAGATGCATACCTTGAGCCTGAGCAAACTGAGCGTCAACCAGATTAGCCCCGGACCCACTATCAAGAAGAACAGAAAATCTCTCCACTCTCGTACCAACCACCACCTCCACTGGTACAAGGAACTGAGAAGAACTAGCGGACGAAATACATACTCCCAGGTTGTCGTCCACCACACAACCTGGGATTAACAGTTTTCCGGCGACTTTTTGCTCAACAAGGCACGGGATGGACATCCCCCAACAAAATGTCCCTCTTTCCCGCAGAAGAAACACCTTCTAGTCCTGCGGCGTACCGCCAATCCCCTCCTACGAAATGATGTCCCTCCCAACTGCATAGGCTCATCCGAACAGACAAGGGGAACCTCAACATAAGGGACTTTAGTAGTAGGTGGAGTAACAACAGGGGGCGGAGTTACCTCGCACCTGTCCCGGAGCCGTCTATCAGTACGGATAGCTAGGGCCATAGCAGCCTCCAGTGATGGAGGAGAATCATACTGAGCCAAAACGTCCTTTAATTTGTCAGAAAGCCCATGACAAAACTGGCTTCTAAGAGCTGGGTCATTCCACTGAGTATCTGTGGCCCATCTACGGAACTCAGAAGCAAATTCCTCCGCCGGACGATCTCCCTGCTGTATCTTACGTAATTTTGTCTCAGCAAGAGAGACCCGATCTGGGTCATCATATACCAAACCCAGGGCAGTAAAAAATCGATCTACTGACTGTAGAGCCGGGGATCCCGGAGGAAGGGAGAAGGCCCAGGATTGAGGGTCCCCTTGTAGGAGCGAGATAACAATTCCCACTCTCTGCTCTTCACTCCCTGATGATCGAGGCCGAAGCCGAAAATACAATTTACATGCTTCCCTGAAGGTAAAAAATTTGTCTCGCCCACCAGTGAACCTGTCCGGGAGAGCTACTTTAGGTTCAAATCTGGTTTGCTCCGAGGGAGACAAAACTTTGGACTTAATGTCCGTCAGCTCCATGGATAATCCCTGCAACTGCAGAGCCAGCGGGGCTACTGGATCCATGGCAACTGGGAATAATTTTATGGCCAGTGAAAATGTCACGCGGTCTTATGATATGTGTACGATGTCAGTAAACTATTCTTAAAAGAACAACACTCTATACAACATATAGATTAGCAACATCAGCATGAAAATATAGAATAGATTTACCTGACACGATATCCGTTGAACTCAGGGTTAATCTTGAGGACTTGATACACTGTCACAGGAAAGAGGAGGACCGGGGGTCTAACCTGACCCTAAACTGGGGTCCTAACTAATCCCTCACCTTGGAGGTACTGATAATGGTTCAGAGGTCCAAGTCTCCAGCCTAACCCTGTCTCCTATCAGTCCCTGAACCCTGTAATCAGTCCTAAGAAGGATACTGATTACCACCAAAGGAATATGGGCTGATCTCTGCTAAATACACAGATTAGACATATTAGACAGACTGGAGAAAACACAGACTTGCATACACACTCAAACACAGAAGGAACATAAATGATCTGGGATATTAAACTCTAAGCAAGGTGAGCTTAAAACAACTAAGGAGCTCTTTAACTTAAGTCTATACAGATACAATCCTATCTGTGGTCTGCATGAAGAATTTCACTGGCAACTCCCAACACAGACAACCAGAGATTTAAAGGAAACCAATCAACAAATAATTAATTGCAGCTGGGAGAAACTGCACCCAGTCCCAGAACTGAGCACAGACAGAATTAACTCCCTAACTGCCAAACACAAAGAAACAGCAACTCAGCTGAGAGAAGTCAGAATGTGCAACCGCGACGATCTTCGTGGCAATGCACACATGACAGTTCCCTAGAGGTTTACTCCACAGGGTTTTTTCCTCTCCTGAGTGCTGTAGGATGACTCTGTGAGTCGGAGGTTTGCAAAGTTTAGTCCCCCTAATGCTTTTGCAGGGACTTCTAGTTTATAAGTTTACAAAAGTGATTTAAAAAAAAAAAAGTGTCAAATGTGACTTGGAATTTAGGAATTTATAACCCGTCACAGCTTTGCGGTTTAGGAGTCAGGTGGAAGTTGCAGACAAGTTAAGGTAGACTCATTTTAACTAATAGAGGATGTAAAACCTCATGATGGTGAACAAGCTCGGCTTTGGTGGCCAGCCTCAAGGACGTTGTAATGGTAACATCAATCAGGGTCGGGCACAGTGGTTAAGCACAGGAGTGAGGATAATAGGGTCATTGGTGCCCTGAAAGTTTACTGGCTCTGCTTGAATGGCAAGCCAGTGTGTGCCTCCCCTTTTTGGCTGTCTGTCCTGGTGCTGTATGTCAGACAGCTGGGGATATCACAGTACTTGTGAATTCCAATGTACTAGCATTTCACCTGACTCCTACTGTGATTGTTTTAATCCTGTGAATTAAATAAAGCTGTGGCCATTTTGACAACCAAAATAATCAGTGTATTTTATTCCAGTGCCTAGTTTTACTGTAGTTATGGTGGTTTTAAGATGGAGTGGGGGTCCGTCCCATATCCAAAAGTCATGTATACTATACATCACAAGATTCAGAAGCCAACGTTAGTGTCTGCTGGGTCTGGGAACGCCAAATCTGCTGTGGACCGTGGATGCCAGATATCCGTTTATACTTTCTGTGATGACAGTGGTTGTGACTTCTCAACCGTTCCAGGTGAGTACATTCCCTTCTTTTAGTCAGGTGTGTTACCACAGGTAAACACTATTGTGCGCCCTTTTTTTTTTCTTCCTTTCAGCACTTCTGCCTTAAAGTATCTGGAAGATGGAGGCCCGCGTAAAGGACTTGTGTGGAGTTACTGATACAATTCTTGCGGATATACAGGCTTTAAAGACCCGCTTTGCAGGCCTGCAGGATCTTAATAATCACAATCTGCAAGTTTTCAGACAAAATACTTGGGATTTACGAGCCAGGATTGCGGCTCTAGTGGAACGAGTCCGGGCTCCAGCCATACCCCCGAGTTCTGGGATTCCCAAGTTACCCCCTTTTCATTTTGGTGCCCGCTTTTCATTTTGGTGGTGAATCTGAAAAATGCAAACTGTTTTTCTCTGCAATGCTTCACAATTTTCCCTCTGAACGATCCAAAGTGCTTACTATAATCATGCTGTTCTCCAACAAAGCTCTGATGTGGGCAAACCCTCTGAGACTGAGGATGAATGTTTAAATCATCTTGATGACCCTAACCGAGCTGCAACAGCTGAAGCAGCCATGTTAACTTTTGCGCCAAGGTAAGCGATTAGTAGCTGAATATGCCTTGGATTTCAAGAGATGGGCTCTCGATACCACTTGGGACAGTTCCGCCAAAAAATCTATTTTCCGGAAAGGGTTGTCTCCTATGATTAAGGATGAAGTTGCTCGTGCCGACCCTCCCACTGCGTAAGGTGACTTTATTAACTACTGCATCCGTATTGATGCTCGTCTTATGGAACACAGACAGGAGAGATGGTCCGAAAGTAATCGCACTAACCATTTCCTAACTTCTTCCCCAGCTAAGGAACCTTTGAGCAGGATCACATGGGAACCAGAACCTGAACCCATGCAGGTGGACTCTTTACAGAGACGGGTTAGTGATGCACACAAAGAACATTGCCTAAAGGAAAACCTATGTTTCTATTGCGGTAAGTCAGGGCACTTCATTATTTACTGCCCAAGCCGTTCTCGTAAGACTACTGCGGCAGTCATTCACTGTGAGTGTTGCGAGAGGAGATCTGTCATGTCCGAGCCTCAGGCCCCAGAAAGATCCAGCTATAGATGTTGATTTCTCGGACTTAAACTCCGTTATTTCTGAGACTGATGACTGTGTAAATGCGGCAGTTTTAAAGTTTCCTCAGCAGTGTCCCAGCTGAGCTGTAAGAAGAACAAGTCTCTTTGCTTTCTTTCCATCAAGCTCTGGGTTGACTCGGTCTGGGTGTCTATCTCTGCTATGATTGACACAGGGGCAAGCGGCAATTTTAAGGACATCTTCATTGCTCAGAAAAATGGGATACGTTCAGTGAAAAAGGCTACTCCAGTACAGATGGAGACTGTGGATGGTTCCCTGCTAAACTTTGGACCAGTGGATCAGGAAACTGAGCTTTTGAAGGTCCTTATGGGTAAAGATCATCAGGAAAGACTGTATTTTAACCTTCTCTCTTCTCCCCACTTCCCCATTATTTTAGGGCTACCATGGCTGCAGGCTCAGAACCCTACAATTAACTAGGAGACCAAGGAGCTGCACTTTCCAGAGAAATAGATGGGCCCAGAAGTTTCAGCTTGTTCTGTTCCTAGGAGACCCACGTCAGTCCCTGAACTACCAGCTATATACCAGGAGCATATGGATGTATGTGACAAGAAGAACGCTGACCAGCTCACGCCTCACCGTCCATACGATTGTCCAATTGAATTATTGCCCAGAGCAGGAATACCTTTTGGTAAGATCTATCCCCTGGCAGGGCCTGAGCTAAAGGCTTTGAAGGACTATATTGATGCAAATCTAGCCAAGGGCTTCATACGCCACTCTTCATCTCCTGCAGGGGCACCCATCTTCTTTTGTGAAGAAGAAAGATGGATCTCTTAGACCCTGCATAGATTATTGGGAACTCAATAAGGTTACTATTAGAAACTGTTATCCATTGCCATTGATCCCTGAGTTATTGGAGAGAGTGCGGCATGCCAAGATTTTTTCTAGACTGGATCTCCGTGGGGTCTATAACTTGGTCCGTATTAGACCTTGGGATGAATGGAAGACTGCATTCAGGTCACGCTACGGACATTTTAGAATATGCCATTTGGTCTGTGTAACTGCTGAGGAGGACAGGAACAACAGCCGGGCAGCCGAACACCTGAGATGTTGGTAACTAATGGGTTGCAGATTCCTAAACTAACCACACAACTAGAGGTAGCCGTGGAGCGTACCTTCGTTGATCCTAGACGCCTCGTCACAGCCTGAGAGATAACTACACCTAAAGGCAGAAAGATGAAAGCTATCTTCCCCGGAGCAGATCCCCAAAGAAAATAGGAAGCCCCCAAACATGTAATGGCGGTTAGACAAGAAGAAAGTACGGACACAGACAGAAAATAGAATGAGCAAACGCTGGGGCCACAAGCTCACTAAATAGGATAGGACAAGAGAGATTACTTTCTGCAACCCAGAAAACCCTACAAAAATCCAACAATTCTGATTACAAAAATACTGAGATCACACAATCTCGCCACCCACTAAATCAGATCTCAGTGTGAACAAAACCAAGCCGCAGCCACTGAAAAGCAGGAAAAAGCAAATGAAAAAACAACAGTGGCTACAGACAAACTGTGAGGAGCACAGGCCCCAGGAGGGACCCGGCTGTCCTCCACAAATGTGCAGAAAACTATGCAAATAGCAAGCACAAAAAGAAAAGCAGAAAATATCTTATCTGAAAGCAGCAGACGCAGGCAAGACACCGGTAAACTTCC
Source organism: Oophaga sylvatica (assembly GCA_033576555.1). NCBI lineage: Eukaryota > Metazoa > Chordata > Amphibia > Anura > Dendrobatidae > Oophaga > Oophaga sylvatica. The sequence goes on from JARQOD010000007.1 coordinate 9,582,253, forward strand.
AAATGAACCAGGAACAACAATTGAGACCAGAACAATTGATCACCGGAGACCATCATGGGAGGGAACCTCCCTTATATCAGTCCAGTCAGTGATCCCAGATTGCCATTCCTCGCTGGACGGTTCAGTATTGTCTGTAACCACCAGAGGGAGCCTCTGCTCATTCACAACAGTAACGCCCCAGCCACTTTCCAACACTTAGTGAATGACATTTTCAGGGATCTCTTAGATACATTCATGGTGATTTATCTGGATGATATTTTAATTTTTTCTAACTCCACAGAGGAACATGTGAGAATGGTCCTAGTTCTGTCTTAGCCGTTCTACCTTTACATTAAACTTGAGAAGTGTGAATTCCATTGGACCGAAATTCAATTTCTGGGGTATGTAATGTCTACACAAGGAATTAGTATGGATGGAAGCAAGACCCAATCCATCAAGAATTGGCCAGTTCATAGGAATGTGAAGGAAGTGCAGCACTTCATTGGGTTTGCCAATTTCTACAGGCATTTTATTAGGTGACACTACCTCCGAAAAATTCCTATCACACAACTTACCCGGAAAGAGTATAGCTTCACCTGGACCCCTCAAGCCCAAGAAGTATTTTCCAGTCTGAAGGATAAAGTTACCACAGCACCTATCCTAGTGCATCCCAACCCTGAACTTGCCTTCATAATAGAGGTGGAATCCTCAAACTGTGCTATTGGAGCTATGCTCTCACAGAGAACAGGTGAGAAGAATGTCTTGCATCCCTGTGCTTTCTTTTCCCAGCGGTTGTCTTTGGCTGAGAGGAACTATGATGTGGGCAATAGAGAATTGCTGGCCATTATTGCTGCCTTGAAGGAATGGAGACACCTTCTTCAGGGAGCAGCACAGCAAATAGTCATCCTAACTTACCACCGCAACCTTGAATTTATCAGGACGGCTAAGTGCCTGACTCCTCGCCAGGCTCGTTGGAATCTTTTCTTAAACCAATTTAATTTTGTAATCTCTTATAGACCAGGATTGCGCAATGGAAAGGCTGATGCACTCTCTAGGATTCATTCAACGTAGACCCGTTCACATACTCCTCCTACAACTATTCTTCCTGATTCTAGATTCCTGGGAATGATTCATAATCAAGACCTACTTAAGGACATCAAGGAAGCATACCATTCGGATTCTTTGCTGGCACGATCTCCTAGGGACATAAGTCTTGTCTATAAGAATGGTGTGTGGATTCAGGGGCAACGCCTGTATATACCTGAAACGGTCAGATTGAAAGTATTGCAACTCATCCACGATTCTAAGATAGTTGGGCATAGAGGAGTTCTAAAGACACAAGAATTTCTTTCTCTTCTCTTTTGGTGGCCCACTTACAGAAAGGACGTTCTAAATTGTCACTTCATGCAAAATCTGTGCGAGATGCAAGACACCACGCTCCTCGCCAACGGGTCTATTGCAACCCCTACCCACCCCGTCGTGCCCGTGGGGATCCATTTCTATGGACTTCATTGTAGAGTTACCAACCTCTCAAGTGAAGAACACAATTCCACTGTTGGTGGATTGGTTAACAAAGGCAGCTCATTTTATTCCCTGTGTCGACTTACCCACTGCAAAACAGACATCAGATTTAACAATTTAAAATGTGTTTCGCTTGCATGGAGTACCGGATGAGGCCATTTCTGATTGAGGAGTGCAATTCACTTCAAGGTTTGGCAGAATTTCTGTGCCGCATTGGACATTAAAGTAAATCTTTCTTCTGCTTTTCATCCCCAGACTAATGGACAGACGGAACAGACCAATCAGACCCAGGAGCAGCATCTCTGCTGCTTTATCTGCCACTTACAGGATGATTGGGTGGATCTACTTCCACTGGGTAAGTTCTCCTATAACCACTCTCAGAGCGCTTTCACTTAGCAGTCTCCTTTTTACGCCAATCTAGGTTATCATCCTAACATTCTTCCTCGATTTCCCATAGATACGCCCTTGCCAGCTGTGGCTGAAAGAATCACGTCTTTACAACAGAATATTGATCTTCTAAAGGAAAATCTGGAATTGGCTCAGGAAAAGTATAAGAAAGCAGCAGATAAGTTTTGTAAACCTGCACCAGCTTTCCAGGTAGGAGACTTGGTCTGGCTGTCAACTAGAAATCTTAAATTGAGAAACCCATCATCCAAATTGAGACACAAGTACATTGGACCCTATAAGATTAGTAAGATTGCAAGTGCCGCTGCTTGTCATCTTCAACTGCCCAGAACTATGCAAATTCACCCTGTCTTTCACGTTTCCCTTCTAAAGGCAGCAGCACACAATACGTTTCCTGGACGTTGTTCTCCCTATCCTGAACCAGTGCTGGCTGATGGTCAGGAGGAATTTGTGGTAGAAAGGATTCTGGATTCCAGGTTGTATAGAAGTCAGCTAAAATATCTGAATAAATGACAGGGCTACCCAGTTGAAGACAACTCATGGGAAGCAGTTAATAACATTAATGCCCCTCGCTTACTCCGTCAGTTGCACCAGAGGTACCCAGACAAGCCTGGTCTGAGGTCATCCGGAGGCTGTCCCTAAGGGGGAGTAATGTAAGGTTCTCAGTCTCTTTTGCCATATCTAATGTTTTTGAAACCTAGTTTTTCTGTCTGCCGTTTTGCTTTCAGTCATGCTGCAGCTACCTTGCCCTCAGTCAGTATGGAGTTTCCAGCTTCTATGTTTCCACCCTGCTCTCTGTCTCTTGCCTTTTTAAGCAGCCTCAGCTGTTCAATCAGTGCTTCTGAATCATGTCTGCAGTTAGCCTGTGACCTGGCTCCTGGAAGTCTTGGACATAGTATTCCAGCCATCTCCTACTGTGGATCTCTGGGACACTTGTGGACACTGGAAAGCTGCTGCTTGCCAAATCAACATTTGCGACGGAAGTAACAGAGACCCTGAACCTGTTTCTGTGGTTTATGCTGAACTTAACCCCTTAACGACCGCTGATACGCCTTTTAACGGCGGTAGTTAAGGGTACTTAAACCACAGCGCCGTTATAACGGCGCTGTGGAAAAAGTATATAGCGCCTCCCAGAGTCAGATTTTCATGATTTGAGTTGGTTTTTATCAACCCCACCGTTTTTGCGATTGCCGTTATTAACCGGAAAAAAAAAAAGCAGCGATTCTCCATTAAATTTCTCTCTCCTCTGATGTGATCGCACATCAGAGGGGAGAGAAATTGGGTCCCGGCACCCCTGATCAGTCCCCCGTGCCTCCCGGTGTCCTCCCCATGTGTCCCAGAGCTCCCTGCGTCTTTTTGCTGTAAAAGAAAATGGCGGGCGCATGCGCAGTGCGCCCGACGAGTCTGATTTTCTCCGGGGTCTCGGCTACCAGGGGTAGCCGAGACCTCAGGGAACATAATTTGGGTCCCCCACTTTTGCGATCGCCGTTATTAATTATATAACGGCGATCGCAAATAAAAGCAAGCAGCGATTCTGCATGTAATTTCTCTCCCCTCTGATGTGATCACAGTACGCCCGCCGAATCTGCCGGCTGGCAGATTCATTCATTCTGTGCAGGAACATTTTGATCACTGTGATAAACGCTATCACAGTGATCAAAATAAAAAAAATAGTAAATAACCCACCCCCTATATCACCCCCTTAGTTAGGGACATATAATAAAATATAGAAAATATATTAATTTTCATTTTTCCATTAGGGTTAGGGTTGCAATTAGGGTTAGGATTACAATTAGGGTTAGGATTACAGTTAGGGTTAGGATTACAATTAGGGGTAGGGTTACAATTAGGGTTAGGGTTACAATTAGGGTTGGGATTAGGGTTAGAGGTGTGTTGGGGTTAGGGTTGGAGCTAGAATTGAGGGGTTTCCACTATTCAGGCACATCAGGGGGTCTCCAAACATAACATGGCATTGAAAAAGTCAAATGGTGCTCCTTCCCTTCCGAGCCCTGCCATGCGCCCAAACAGTGGTTTACTCCAACATATGGGGTATCGGCGTACTCAGGACAAATTGCACACCAATTTTGGGGTTCTAATTTCTCCTGTTACCCTTGGGAAAATAAAAAATAGCTTGCTAAAAAATCATTTTTGAGGAAAAAATGATTTTTTTTTATTTTCACTGCACTACGTTATAAACTTCTGTGAAGCACTTGGAGGTTCAAAGTGCTCACCACACATCTAGATAAGTTCCTTAAGGGGTCTAGTTTCCAAAATGGGGTCATTGTAGGGGGTTTCCACTGTTTAGGCACATCAGGGGCTCTCCAAAAGCGACATGGCGTTCAGCCAATTCTGTGTTGAAAAAGTCAAATGGCGCTCCTTCCCTTGCGACCTCTGCCGTGTGCCCAAAAAGTGGTTTACCCCCACATATGGGGTATCTGCGTATTCAGGAGAAATTGAACAACAAATTTTGTGGTTCATTTTCTCTTTTAACACTTGTGAAAATAAAAAAAAATGATTCTGAAGTCATTTTTTTCCAAAAAAGTTAAATGTTAATTTTTTCTTTACACATTGCTTAAGTTCCTGTGAAGCAAGTAAACGGTTAATGAACTTCTTGAATGTGGTTTTGAGCATCTTGAGGCTATGTGCACACGTACGAGAATTGCCGCGGAAATTTCCACGGCAATCCCGCACCTCCCTGCCGCGGGAAATACGCATTTTATAGGTATGTGTATTCCCGCCAGAAACTAGCGTTTTGCAAGCGTAATTAGCTTGCAGAATGCTAGCGTTTTCCAAGCGATCTGTAGCATCGCTTGGAAACCTGATTCACAGGTTGGTCACACTAGACAAACATCAATAGTAAAAATATCTAATGTTAAAAATAATAATAAAAAATAAATAAATCGTGATATTCTCACCTTCCGACGGCCCTCGCAGCCTTCCTGGGCCTCGCAACGCTCCCGGCAAGTTCCGTTTCCAGGGATGCTTAGCGACAATGACCCCAGATGACGTAGCATCACGTGAGACTGCTACATCATCTGGGGTGATTCTCGCAATGCATCACTGGGACCAGGATTGGCCGGGAGCGTCGCTGAGAGAAAGGAAAGCTGCGGGGGCCGCCGGAAGGTGAGAATGTCACTATTTTTTATTTTAATTATTGTTTTAACAGGGATATGGTACCGAGGGCCTGGAGGAGAGTCTCCTCTCCTCCAGACCCTGGGTACCATCCGCACATGAACCGCTCACTTTGCGCATGCTGGGAATAGCTACATACGGAAAGCAAGCGGTTCAATGCATTCCTGTGGCGGCGGAATCGCCGCGATTCTGGAAAAAGAATGAACATGCTGCGTTTTTTTTGCGGAAAAAAAACGCAGCATGTGCACAAAAGTTGCGGAATACATTATACTAATGGGATGCTTAATGCATGCGTTTTTGCAGCGAAAAACCACCGCAAAAACACTAAAAAAAGCTAAATATCCTCAACGTGTGCACATAGCCTGAGGGGTGCAGTTTTTGGAATGGTGTCACTTTTGGGTATTTTCTATCATATAGACCCTCAAAGTGACTTCAAATGTGATCTGGTCCCTAAAAAAAAAAAATATATGGTGTTGTAAACATGAGAAATCGTTGGTCAACTTTTACCCCTTATAACTTCGTAACAAAAAAAATTTGTTTCCAAAATTGTGCAGATGTAAAGTAGACATGTGGGAAATGTTGTTAATTAAGAAATTTGTGAGACATATCTCTCTGATTTAAGGGCATAAAAATTTGAAGTTTGGAAATTGCTAAATTTTCTAAATTTTCGCCATATTTCCGTTTTTTTTTCGTAAATAAACACAAGTCATAAATTTTTTTTACCACTAACGTGAAGTACAATATGTTACGAAAAAACAATCTCAGAATCAGCACGATCCGTTAAAGCGTTCCAGAGTTATAACCTCATAAAGTGACAGTGGTCAGAATTGTAAAAATTGGCCCGGTCATTAAGCTGCAAACTGGCTCTGTCATTAAGGGGTTAAAGTTTACTCTGGCATGCTGTGTCTCCGGCCTCTGTACCTGCAAACTGTATGAAACTTTTTCCCAGTGGCATACTTGTATGAAGTAATACAAGCACTTCTTAACCAAACCTGTGTCTCCTGTGTTTTCCTCGCACCAAAGCACAAGACTCTATATAGACAGTATACAATACATCACATGAGTAGTTTCTCATCAGTGCTCTGCAGACCATATAAGTTATTACTCTGCAGGTTCATACAGTGAACGTTCTCACCAGTTTTCTGCAGACCCTACATATGTGCACTATATAGTTTCTCACCAGTGCTCTGCAGAACATGTATGTACACAGTACAGGTTCTCACCAGTGCTCTGCAGACCCTATACATGTGCACTATGCAGGCTTTCACCAGTGCTATGTAGATCTTTTAGGCATTTATATGGAGGCTCGCCATAGGTTGTTTCCAATACATGCAGTAATTGGTACATTTTTCTATAAATGTGTTCACATGTTCATTGTGCTGTATTCTATGACTAACAGCAGTTGCCAGAAACGTGTCAGAAGTTTATAATTGTTGCGTTCTGCTACAAGCACTAAGGAAACAAAGGGATATCTGTCCCTACAATAGAACTAAGCTCAATCCCTACGATGTAACGGGGAACCTGATCCTGCGATCAGACCCGCAAAAGTCCTCAGCTAGTCTGAACGAAGACCTATAGATTCGAGGAAGGGATCCCTACAAGCACTAGGGACTGGGAGAAAAGATGGACACCTCCTAACAGAAGTTGTAGCAGTAAAAAGAAAAACAAAACAACATAGAACATAGAGGTCTAAAGACCAAGCAAAACTATTTGAGTAAGGTAACAAAGCACCCGGCTAGCTTAAGAGTAGAAATTACAATGAAGTCCAGCAAAGCAAGAAGGGCGGAGCAGGATTAAGTAGGCAAAAAAGGTCATGTGACCAGCAAGATAGAAAAAACCTAACAGGAGAGTTCTAACAGTACACCCCCTTCTAAGAGGATCCTCCGGATCCCCTAGGCCCAGGCTTACCAGGAAACCTCTTGTGAAACGCTCTGACCAGTCTGGACGCAGAAACATCATCCGCCCTCACCCATGAGTTATCCTCAGGTCCGAAACCCTTCCAAGCGACGAGATACTGCAAACTCCCTCTATAACGTCTAGAATTTAGGATGCGGGAAATTTCATATTCCCCGTCCTCCACCACCAGGGGAACAGAGGCAGAGGCGTCTCCATCCGACACATCAGCTCTTTTCAACAGAGAAACATGAAACACCGGATTAATCTTTCAGGAGGTAGGAACCTCCAACCTAACAGCAGATTGGTTAACAACCTGAAGCACCTTGAAGGGCCCTACAAACTTTGGACCCAATTTTTTAGAAGGAATCCTCAACCACAGATTCTTAGAGGACAACCAAACCATGTCACCAATAGCAAACAAAACCTCTTGCCTTTCCTATCAAAGTACCTTTTAGATTTTCTGTTAGCCTCCTGAAGATTACCACGCACATCCGTCCAAACTCTCTCCAAATCTCCGGAAAAATTCTCCTCTTCAGGCACAGCCGATACCAATTTGGAGAATGACCCAAACAACGGATGTCTCTCGGTACAACAAAAAAAAGGCGAACAACCAGCAGAAGAGGATGTATGGTTGTCAAGAGCAAATTCAGCAAGTGGCAGAAACTCCGACCACCCCTCTTTATTGTCTGCCACAAAACAACGCAAGAACTGCTCAACATCCTGGTTTTTCCTTTTTGTCTGGCCATTAAACTCAGGATGATATCCGGACGAAAACGACAAATGAACTCCCAACCTGTCACAAAAGGCGTGCCAAAAACGAGCCACGAACTGAGGTCCCCTATCAGAAACAATGTCAGTAGGAACGCCATGTAGTCTGACAATTTCCTTGACAAAGGCCTTAGCGAGAGTCTTAGCGCAGGGCAGTTTGATGAAAGGAACCAAGTGACACATCTTGCTAAAACGGTCCATGACCACCCAGATGACAGTGAAACCCTCAGAGGGGGGAAGGTCAATAATAAAGTCCATAGCCAAATGTGTGCACTAGGGATCTCCAGAGGGCAAAGCAACCCGGCAGCAGGAGTATGTGAAGACTTAGATCTAGCACACACAGTGCACGGACGCACCCACTTAATGACCTCCTTCTGCCATCCAGGCCACCAAAAACTGCGACCCATAAGTCTCTTGGTCTCAGAGATTCCAGGATGACCTGCCAACCGAGACTCATGACACTCAACAAACAAATCTCTCCTAAAAGTCCCAGGCACAAACAACCTCCCATGGGGAGTGTTAGATGGGGCATTGTCCTGTGCTTTAAGAATCTCATCTTCCAACACAGAGTCCAAAGCAGCAATCACAACCCCTTCTTGTAAAATGTTCTCCTCCTCCTCAGCACCAACCATGGGAGAAAAGCTGCGAGACAAAGCATCGGCTTTAACATTCTTAGTACCTGGGATGTGCGTAACGGAAAAATTAAACCGCGAGAAAAACAGTGCCCACCTAGCCTGAGGGGCATTCAAGCGTTTGGCAGCATCAAGATAGATCAAATTTTTATGATCAGTGAAAACCTGAACGGGAAATTCAGCACCTTCCAAGAGAGGCCGCCAGTGTTCAAATGCGAGTTTAACCCCTTCATGACCCAGCCTATTATGACCTAAATGACCTGGCCATTTTTTGCAATTCTGACCAGTGTCCCTTTATGAGGTAATAACTCAGGAACGCTTCAACGGATCATAGCGATTCTGAGACTGTTTTTTCGTGACATATTGGGCTTCATGTTAGTGGTAAATTTAGGTCGATAATTTTTGCGTTTATTTGTGAAAAAAATTGAACTTTGGCCAAAATTTTGAAAATTTCGCAATTTTCAAATTTTGAATTTTTATTCTATTAAACCAGAGAGTTATGTGACACAAAATAGTTAATAAATAACATTTCCCACATGTCTACTTTACATCAGCACAATTTTGGGAACAACATTTTTTTTTTGTTAGGAAGTTATAAGGGTTAAAAGTTGACCAGCGATTTCTCATTTTTACAGCAAAATTTACAAAACCATTTTTTTTAGGGACCACCTCACATTTGAAGTCACTTTGAGGGGTCTATATGGCAGAAAATACCCAAAAGTGACACCATTATAAAAACTGCACCCCTCAAGCTACTTAAAACTACATTCAAGAAGATTATTAACCCTTCAGGTGCTTCACAGGAACTAAAGCAACGTGGAAGGAAAAAGTGGACATTTTAATTTTTCCAACAAAATTTTTCTTTTAGCATCAATTTTTTCATTTTTGCATGGGCAACAGGATAAAATGGACCCTAAAACTTGTTGGGCAATTTCTCCTGAGTACACAGATACCTCATATGTGGTCATAAACCACTGTTTGGGCGCACGGCAGGGCTCAGAAGGGAAGGAGCGCCATTTGACTTTTTGAATGGAAAATATGCTGGAATATTTAGCGGTTGCCATGTCGCATTTGGAGAGTCCCTGTGTGCCTAAACATTGGAGCTCCCCCACAAGTGACCCCATTTTGGAAACTAGACCCCCCAAGGAACTTATCTAGATGCAGAGTGAGCACTTTGAACCCTCAGGTGCTTCACAAATTGATCCGTAAAAAAAAGAAAGTAGTTTAATTTCACAAAAATTTTCTTTTAGCCTCAGTTTTTTCATTTTCACATGGGCAACAGGATAAAATGGATCCTAAAATTTGTTGGGCAATTTCTCCTGAGTACACCGATACCTCATATATGTGGTCATAAACCACTGTTTGGGCACACGGCAGGGCTCAGAAGGGAAGGAGCGCCATTTGACTTTTTGAATGGAAAATATGCTGGAATATTTAGCGGTTGCCATGTCGCATTTGGAGAGTCCCTGTGTGCCTAAACATTGGAGCTCCCCCACAAGTGACCCCATTTTGGAAACTAGACACCCAAGGTACTTATCTAGATGCAGAGTGAGCACTTTGAACCCCCAGGTGCTTCACAAATTGATCCGTAAAAAAAAGAAAGTACTTTTTTTTCACAAAAATTTTCTTTTAGCCTCAGTTTTTTCATTTTCACATGGGCAACAGGATAAAATGGATCTAAAATTTGTTGGGCAATTTTTCCTGAGTACACCGATACCTCATATGTGGTCATAAACCACTGTTTGGGCGCACGGCAGGGCTCAGAAGGGAAGGAGCGCCATTTGACTTTTTGAATGGAAAGTATGCTGGAATATTTAGCGGTTGCCATGTCGCATTTGGAGAGTCCCTGTGTGCCTAAACATTGGAGCTCCCCCACAAGTGACCCCATTTTGGAAACTAGAACCCCCAAGGAACTTTTCTAGATGCATAGTGAGCACTTTGAAACCCCAGGTCCTTCACAAATTGATCCGTAAAAAAAGAAAGTACTTTTTTTTTCACAAAAATTTTCTTTTAGCCTCATTTTTTTCATTTTCACATGGGCAACAGTATAAATTGGATCCTAAAATTTGTTGGGCAATTTCTCCTGAGTACACAGATACCTCATATGTGGTCATAAACCACTGTTTGGGCGCACGGCAGGGCTCAACAGGGAAGGAGTGCCATTTGACTTTTTGAATGGAAAATTAGCTCCAATCGTTAGCGGACACCATGTCATGTTTGGAGAGCCCCTGTATGCCTAAACTTTGGAGCTCCCCCACAAATGACTCCATTTTGGAAACTAGACCCCCTAAGGAACTTATGTAGATGCACAGTGAGCACTTTGAACCCCCAGGTGCTTCACAGAAGTTTATAACGCAGAGCCGTGAAAATAAAAAATCATTTTTTTTTCTCAAAAAATGATTATTTAGCCCCCTATTTTTATTTTCACAATGGTTACAGGAGAAATTGGACCCCAAAAGTTGTTGTCTAATTTGTCCTAAGTACGCTAGTACCTCACATGTGGGCGGAACCACTGTTTGGGCACACGTCAGGGCTTGGAAGGGATGTAGTGACGCTTTGAAATGCCGACTTGATGGAATGGTCTGCGGGCGGGCAGAGCCCCTGATGTGCCTAAACAGTAGAAACCCCCCACAAGTGACCACATTTTGTAAACTAGACCCCTCAAGGAACTTATCTAGATGTGTGGTGAGCACCTTGAACCCCACGTGCTTCCAGAAGTTTGTAATGCAGAGCCGTGAAAATAAAAAAATCATTTTTTTTCCTCAAAAACTGATTTTTTTAACCCGCAATTTTTTATTTTCACAAGGGAACAGGAGAAATTGTACCACAAAAGTTGTTGTACAGTTTGTCCTGAGTACACTGGTACCCCATATGTGGGGGGAACCACTGTTTTGACGCATGGGAGAGCACAGAAGGAAAGGAGCGCCATTTTGGAATGCAGACTTGATGGAATGTTCTGTGGGCGTCATGTTGCGTTTGCAGAGCCCCTGATGTGCCTAAACAGTAGAAACCCCCCACAAGTGACCCCATTTTGGAAACTAGACCCCCAAGGAGCTTATCTAGATGTGTAGTGAGCACTTTGAACCCCCAAGGGCTACACAGAAGTTTATAACGCCAGGGCATGAAAAAAAAAATTCATATTTTTTCCACAAACATGATCTTTTAGTCCCCAATTTTTTTATTTTACCAAGGGTAACAGGAGAAATTAGACCACAAAAGTTGTTGTCCAATTTGTCCTGAGTACGCTGATATCCCATATGTGGGAGAAAACTACTGTATGGTCACACTTCGGGGCTCGGAAGGAAGTAGTGACGTTTTGAAATGCCGACTTGATGGAATGGTCTGCGGGCATCATGTTACGTTTGCAGAGTCCCTGATGTGCCTAAACAGTAGAAACTCCCCACAAGTGACCCCATTTTGGAAACTAGACCCCACAAGGAACTTTTCTAGATATGTGGTGAGCACTTTGAACCCCCAAGGGCTACACAGAAGTTTATAACGCCGGGGCATGGAAATAAAAAAATCATATTTTTTCCACAAACATGATCTTTTAGTCCACAATTTTTTTATTTTCTCAAGGGTAACAGGAGAAATTAGACCCCAAAAGTTGTTGTCCAATTTGTCCTGAGTACGCTGATATCCCATATGTGGGAGAAAACTACTGTATGGGCACACGTCGAGGCTCGGAAGGGAAGTAGTGACGTTTTGAAATGCCGACTTGATGGAATGGTATGTGGGTGTCATGTTACGTTTGCAGAGCCCATGATGTGCCTAAACAGTAGAAACCCCCCCAAGTGACCCTATTTTGGAAACTAGATCCCCCAAGGAACTCCTCTAGATGTGTGGTAAGCACTTTGAATCTCCAAGTTCTTCACAGAAGTTTATAATGCAGAGCCGTGAAAATAAAAAATCATTTTCTTTCCACAAAAATAACTTTTTTAGTCCCCAATTTTTTTTTCCCAACAGTAACAGGAGAAATTAGACCCCCAAAGTTGTTGTGCAATTTTTCCCGAGTACGCTGATACCCCATATGTGGGGGTAAACCACTGTTTGGGCACACGTCGGGGCTTGGAATAAAGGGAGCACTGCTTGACTTTTTGAACGCAAAATTTGCAGGAATCAATGGTGGCGCCATGTCGCGTATGGAGACCCCCTGATGTGCGTAAATAGTGGAAACCCCTCAATTCTAACTCCAACCCTAACCCCAACACACCCCTAACCCCAACCTTAACCCCTACACACCCCTAACCCTAATACAAACCCTAACCATAACCCTAAACCCAACACACCCCTAATCCTAATCCCAACTCTAACCATAAACCTAACCACCAGCCTAACCCTAATCCCAACCCTAACCCCAAAACACCCCTAACGCTTATCCTAACTCTAACCCTAACCACAAACCTAACCCTGATCCCAATCCTAACCCTAATTCCAATCCTAACCCTAATTCCAACCCTTACCCTAGTTCTAACCCTAACCCTAGTTCTAACCCTAAGGCTGGGTTCATATTGCGTTTTTCCAGCCCGTTCAACACGTAGCGTTGACGGCTGGTAACGGTATAGCATAACGCGATCGCGTTATGCTATACCCGCTAGTGCAGAGGAATCAGCGATGATTCATCTGTGCTAGCGGTGATGGAGCCCAGACACTGCAGCCTGCGTCCAAGGCTCCGTCACTGAATGACGACACGTCGCGAACGCATGCCGCTTCACGGCATGCGTTGCGATGCGCACACAAATGGGGTGAATGGCAGCGTTAACGGACTGCGTTACACCGCGTTATACCGCGGTGAAACGCAGTCCATCTAACGGACTGCCATAATGCAATATGAACCCACCCTAACCCTGAGGCCCCGTGCACACGTTGCGGATTCACTTGCGGATTTTTCCAAAATCCGCAGGTAAAATGACCTGCCTTTTACCTGCGTATTTAGCGCGGATTTGCTGCGGTTTTTCTCTGCGGTTTTACGCCTATAATGGAATAGGTGTAAAATCGCTGTGGAATCCGCACAAAGAATTGACATGCTGCGGATTTAAAACCGCAGCAAATCCGCGCTGAAAAATCTGCAGCATGTGCACAGCGTTTTTTTTTTACCATTTATTTGCATTGTACTGTACATGGTTTCTGGATCTGCTGTGGATTCGCAGCGCGAAATCCGCTGCGGATCCGCAGCAAAATCTGCTGCGGATCCGCAGCGCAAAATCCGCTGCGGATCCGCAGCAAAATCCGCTGCTGATCCGCAACGCAAAATCCGCTGCGGATCCGCAGCAAAATCCGCTGCTGATCCGCAGCAAAATAAGCTGCTGATCCGCAGCGCAAAATCCGCTGCGGATCCGCAGCAAAATCCGCTGCTGATCCGCAACGCAAAATCCGCTGCGGATCCGCAGCAAAATCCGCAACGTGTGCACAGGGCCTAATAGGAAAAAAAAAAATTCTTTATTATTTGTCCCTACCTATGACAGGGGGGTTCACTTACTTTTTTTTATTTTGATCACTGTGACAGTTTATCACAGTGATCAAAATAAATTTCTTGACTCTGCAGGGCGCACTGCGCATGCGCCCGCCATTTTCCAAGATGGCGGCGCCCATGAAGAATCCCGGGCAGCCGCCGGGAAGGATCCAGGGACATCGGTGGACCGGGAGAGGTGAGTATGGGGGTTGGAAGTGAGGGGGGGGAGATCGGAAGGTGGGGGCAGCAGAGGCCAGGACGAGAGGAGCTGTTAGTGACGGCGGTGACCGACCGCTGCCATCTTTCGGTGGCGGCGGCCGATTGACGCCGTGACTACGTGTGGGGGGGTCAGGGCTCGGTGTCCAGCCATGGCAGATGCTATTGCAGCATCGGCCATGGCTGGATTGTTATATTTCACCAATTATAATGGTGAAATATTACAGATTGCTCTGATTGGCTGTTTCACTTTTAACAGCCAATCAGAGCGATCGTGGCCACGGGGGGGTTAAGCCAACCCCCCTGTGGTGAAGCACAAAGGGTCCTGTCCCTGCGGGTCGGGTGACCTTTCAGTGACCCCGGTCTCCCGACCCGCAGGGACGCGATCCTTTCATGACGCCACATAGGCGTCATGGGTCGGATTGGCACTGACTTTCATGACACCTACGTGGCGTCACAGGTCGGGAAGGGGTTAATGGCCAACAATTCCCGATTACCAATATCATAATTCAGTTCAGTCTCAGAAAATTTTTTTGAAAAAAAGGCACAGGGATGTATTCCATCCGTGTTTTCCTAAGACAACACTGCGCCGACCCCCACAGAAGAAGCATCAACCTCAACCAAAAACGGTTTAGTCACATCAGGCTGCATAAGGATGGGAGCAGAGCTGAACCTCTCCTTTAAAAACACAAAAGCTTCAATGGCCTCAGTAGTCCACTGAACCGCATTAGCACCTTTTCTGGTGAGATCGGTCAGTGGTTTGACAATAATAGAAAAATTTTTAATGAATTTTCTATAATACTTGGCGAAACCCAAAAACCTCTGGAACGATTTCAAACCAATAGGCCTAGGCCATTCCTGCACAGCTTGAACTTTCACCGGATCCATCTCAAAACCTTCGCTGGAGTTAATGTAGCCCAAAAAACTAATTCTCTGTACAGCGAACTCACATTTCTCCAGCTTAGCAAAAAGCGAATTGTCATTCAATAACTGTAATACCTTACGAACGCTCCGCCAATGAGACTCCAAATCCGGTGAATAAATCAAAATGTCATCCAAATACACAACCACATTTTTGCCGATCAAAGGTCTAAGGATGTCATTAATAAGATTCTGAAAAAATGCAGGCGCATTGGTAAGGCCAAAAGGCATAATCAGATTCTCAAAATGACCCACAGGAGTGTTAAAAGCAGTCTTCCATTCGTCACCCTCCTTTATGCGCAACAAATTGTATGCCCCCCGAAGATTAATTTTAGAGAACCACTTGGCCCCCGGCTAACTGGTTAAACAAATCAGGAATCAATGGCAGTGGGTAAGGATTGCGTACAGTAATTTTATTAATCTCACGAAAGTCCAGACAAGGACGTAAACAGCCACAGGAGACTCGGAAGGCCTAATGTGACCGGTGGCCAAGCTTGTCTGTATGTATTCCTCCAAAGCCTTTCTCTCAGGAATAGTAAGATTAAATAAGCGACTTTTAGGAAGAGTCGCTCCAGGGACAAATTCAATAGAACAATCATAGTCTCTATGGGGAGGTAACATCTGCGATTACTTCTCAGAAAAAACTTTCCAAAAATCCTGAATAGGTACAGGTAGTTCCCCTTTATCCACAGCAGCAATACGCCCGTTACAACACTTGTCATAACACTGAGGGCTCCAGGACTTAATTTCATTGGTAGACCAATCCAGAACAGGATTGTGCAATTTTAACCAGGGTGACCCCAAAAATCACCGGAGAAAGCAAATTATTCAA
Source organism: Oophaga sylvatica (assembly GCA_033576555.1). NCBI lineage: Eukaryota > Metazoa > Chordata > Amphibia > Anura > Dendrobatidae > Oophaga > Oophaga sylvatica. The sequence continues at coordinate 9,598,007 of JARQOD010000007.1, forward strand.
TACTACCAAATCCAAATTTTCTTGGTGAACACCATTAATAGTGAGGGGAAATTCACAGACCTTGTGAGTAACATTCTTCAAGGGAGAGCCATCAACAGAAACCACAGCAATAGGGGATGACAAAGGTTTGGGTTTTAATTTAAATTTTTCAAAGAATCCCCCATCAATCACATTCAGGGTAGAACCACAATCGACAAATACCCGAAATTCCATTAATTCTTCCTGAGCAGCAGTAGTGGCAGAAAGAAATACACCCTTAGTGTTTAAACAGGCTATACGAGCGACACTGACCTCCTTTTTTTTTTCTTTATTCATACGCAGCACACAGTTCTTAATGAAATGGTCAGATTTGCCGCAATAAAAGCACAAACCTTCCGAAAACCTGCGGTCTTTTTCCTGAGAGCGGGGTGCCATCGCTCCAATCTCCATCGGCTCTCCAATGTCAGTACAGACCCTCTCAAGACTAGGAGCTGACATGGCAGATTTACTCTCATTAACCCTTGCACGCAGTCTCCTATCCACCCGTATAGCTAATTGCATAGCCTCCTGCAAGTTACCAGGTATGGGATAAGCAATCAGCAAATCTTGAACCTTTTCACATAGCCCTGCAAGAAACAAACTTTTCAAAGCTGAATCGTTCCACTCCACCAGAGTAGACCACCGTCGGAAGTGAGTACAATATTTTTCCACAATACCAGATCCCTGCCTCAAAAGTCTCAATTCTGTCTCAGCTGATGAGACACGATCAGGATCATCATAAAGCAACCCCAAAGCAGAAAAAAACTATCCACTGATCTAAAACATGGATCAGTAGGTTGCAGAGAAAAGGCCCATTCCTGAGGTTCTTTGCGCAAAAGTGACATTATGAACCCTATGCGCTGCGATTCATCACTAGAGGATCTGGGTCTCAAACGAAAATACAACAAGCAAGCATTTTTAAAAGAAAAAAAATCTTGTTGTTCACCAAAAAATAAATCAGGCAAAAGTACCTTTGGCTCCATGAAATGTGCTCCAGAACAGCTACTCACGTGTTGCTGGAGTTCGGTCACCTCCAGAGAGAGTCCCTGCAGGCGTTGAGCCAATCCCTGAACCGACACCATAATGGAAACTGGTAATCTTTCCTTAGAGATATTTTTGGGCTGGACTTACTGTTGTGTTCTGCTACAAGCACTAAGGAAAGAAAGGGACATCTGTCCCTATAATAGAACTAAGCTCAATCCCTACGATGTAACGGGGAACCTGATCCTGCGATCAGACCCACTAAAGTCCTCAGCTAGTCTGAACGAAGACCTATAGATGCAAGGAAGGGATCCCTACAAGCACTAGGGACTGGGAGAAAAGATGGACACCTCCTAACAGAAGCTGTAGCAGTAAAAAGAAAAACAAAACAACATAGAACATAGAGGTCTAAAGACCAAGCAAAACTATTTGAGTAAGGTAACAAAGCACCCGGCTAGCTTAAGAGTAGACATTACAATGAAGTCTAGCAAAGCCAGAAGGGCGGAGCAGGATTAAGTAGGCAAAAAAGGTCAAGTGACTAGCAAGATAGAAAAAAACTAACAGGAGAGTTCTAACAATAATGTATTACCTGACCTAGTTTATGGATTTTAAATAAAGACCATTTTACTTTTGTCTATTTCTGTTTGGATGTGCTTAATTTCTCAAATTTTGTCTACTACTGCTGAACACACCAGCAAAATTTCTAGCACCCACGGCAGTTAGTTCATCTATCCTGCATCCAGCTGATATACAATGAAGGTGGTGAGCACTGTTGTTTATATATTTATATAACGCTAGGAACATCACTCTGTCTGAAGCCTTTATAGACTGCGCAAGCACGAAACGCCTGCGCAGTCTGGCTCCAGACAGAAGACTGCATCCAGCAGTGAGGATTGTGTATGGCGCCGAAGATCGCGGTATGCGTAGACACTGGATGCATATTGCGGTCTCTGGCGCCATAATCGCATACTTACCTGACCGGGAGGAGCGTTGCCGCAGCGCTTCTCTTCTCGCCGGGGCAGGAGACCAGGAGTGCGCATAGGAATCGCACATGCGCATAGCGCTATCTGGCGCCATTTTGCTGAAGACACATTTACAGTGTGTCTTCAGCAATATGGCGGCGCCGGACAGCGCGGTATGGGCATGCGCGTACTCTGGTGCCGCTCTCCTCCCTGGCGTCCAGCAGAACGGGACAGCGCTGGAGAACAGGGAAGAAAGGTTGAGTATAATTTTTTCTTTTTTGGGTATGTGTGCAGTTTAATAAGGGTGAGGGGGACCATACAAATCAGGATAGGGGGTGAGAGGACCATGCATACCAGGATAGGGGAGTGAGGGGACTATGCACATCAGGATTGGGGGTGAGGGGACCATGCACATCAGGATTGGGAGGTAAGGGGTGCCATGTATACCAGGATTGGGGAAGAGGGGACCATGCATACCAGGATTGGGGGGTGAGGGAGCCATGCATACCAGGATTGGGGGGGTGAGGGAACCATGCATACCAGGACTGGGGATGAGAGGACCATGCATATCAGGATTGGGGGTGAGGAGACCATGCATACCAGGATGAGGGGTGAGGGGACCATGCATACCAGAATTGGGAGGTAAGGGATGCCATGTATACCAGGATTGGGGATGAGGGGACCATGCATACCAGGATTTGGGGGTGAGGGTACCATACATCCTACGATATGGATGAGGGGGGACCATGCATTCCAGGATTGGGGGGTGAGGGGACCATGCATTCCAGGATTGGGGGGTGAGGGGACCATGCATTCCAGGATTGGGTGGGAGGGGACCATGCATTCCAGGATTGGGGGGGGTGAGGGGACCATACATACCAGGATAGGGATGAGGGGTAGCATGCACCAGGATAGGGATGAGGGGTGCCATGCATACCAGGATGGGAGACCATATACCTATAAAAATGCTTGCCACTCCGGCGTAGAACGGGTTCATAGCTAGTATGTGTGTGTGTGTGTATATATATATATATATATATATTTCTGATTGTATGCATTACATAGGATACACTGAGACTCTGCTGTATACAGCACAGAGAATAAACGGACATTGCATTGCTGTATATACATCACAAAGTACACTGATACTAATGAATAACCGTCATATTTGAGACACAAACTATGCTGTATATATTTCATGTAGGATATACCGAGACTTTGCGGTATACATTACATAGGAGACATCAAACTCTGCTATATATACAGTCATGGACAAAAGTTTTGAGAATGACACAAATATTAATTTTTACAAAGTCTACTGCTTGACTTTTCTAATGGCAATTTGCATATACTCCAGAATGTTATAAAGAGTGATCAGCTTAACAGCAATTACTTGCAAAGTCAATATTTGGCTAGAAAATGAACTTTATCCCCCAAAACACATTTCAACATCATTGCAGCCCTGCCTTAAAAGGACCAGCTAACCTCTTTTCAGTGATTGCTCCATTAACACAGGTGTGGGTTTTGATGAGGACATGGCTGGAGATCAATCTGTCATGATTAAGTAAGAATGACACCACTGGACACTTTAAAAGGAGGCTGGTGCTTGGCATCATTGTTTCTCTTCTGTTAACCATGGTTATCTCTAAAGAAACACGTGCAGTCATCATTGCAATGCACAAAAATGGCCTAACAGGGAAGAGTATCGCAGCTAGAAAGATTGCACCTCAGTCAACAATCTATCGCATCATCAAGAACTTCAAGGAGAAAGGTTCCATTGTTGCCAAAAAGGCTCCAGGGCGCCCAAGAAAGACCAGCAAGCGCCAGGACCGTCTCTTAAAAGTGTTTCAGCTGCGGGATCGGGCTACCAGCAGTGCAGAGCTTGCTCAGGAATGGCAGCAGGCAGGTGTGAGTGCATCTGCACGCACTGTGAGGCGGAGACTCTTGGAGCAAGGCCTGGTCTCAAGGAGGGCAGCAAAGAAGCCACTTCTCTCCAGAAAAAAACATCATGGACAGACTGATATTCTGCAAAAGGTACAGGCAGTGGACTGCTGAGGACTGGGGTAAAGTTATTTTCTCTGATGAATCCTCTTTTCAATTGTTTGGGACATCAGGAAAACGCCTCATTCGGAGAAGACAAGGTGAGCGCTACCACCAGTCTTGTTTCATGCCAACTGTTAAGCATCCTGAAACCATTCATGTGTGGGGTTGCTTCTCAGCCAAGGAAATCGGCTCTCTCACAGTCTTGCCTAAAAACACAGCCATGAATAAAGAATGGTACCAGAATGTCCTCCAAGAGCAACTTCACCCAACCGTCCAAGAGCAGTTTGGCGATCAACAATGCCTTTTCCAGCATGATGGAGCACCTTGCCATAAAGCAAAGGTGATAACTAAATGGCTCAGGGAACAAAACATAGAGATTTTGGGTCCATGGCCTGGAAACTCCCCAGATCTTAATCCCATTGAGAACTTGTGGTCAATCATCAAGAGACGGGTGGAGAAACAAAAACCTAAAAATTCTGACAAAATGAAAGCATTGATTGTGCAAGAATGGACTGCTATCAGTCAGGATTTGGTCCAGAAGTTGATTGAGAGCATGCCAGGGAGAATTGCAGAGGTCCTGAAGAAGAAGGGTCAACACTGCAAATATTGACTTGCTGCATTAACTCATTCTAACTGTCAATATAAGCTTTTGTTACTCATATGTTTGCAATTATTATATTTCTGTCTGTGATAAAAACATCTGTCAACACACACATAAAAACCAGAGGGCAGCAGATCATGTGAAAATATAATATTTGTGTCATTCTCAAAACTTTTGGCCATGACTGTATACTGTAGTGCAGCGGGGTTGGTGCAGTGCGATAGATAGGCAAAGACCACAGAAAGTTCAACATAAATGGAGTCTTTATTTTCAGAAGTCACACTTAATGATGTATCCTGGATCGCAGCCGGGTTTCCATAAACAGTCCAGAACTCAAAAACCCGTTTCCATGGACAATGGCACCACCGTGCCTTTTGGGTGCATCAGCCGCCTGGAAGTCCTTGGCTCTGCGTTAGTTTCACACAGACCTGAGTTGTACAGAGCCACCTGCTTTGCAGCTTGCAAACTCCGACACTGACACACCCAAGGCCAAACTGACAGATTTAAATGAAATCGTGGCCATTTCTTTATTTTGCCTTGTGACTCACAGGTATCCTGCTGTGAACAAAAGGCACTCCAGCGGGTTTAATAGGACTCCGTCCGCATCCTGGGGGACACATATTGACCCTCGCATATGATTCCCCTTACTGCCTCACAATACATCACATTGGAGACATTGTGACTTTGCTGTACATACATCACATCGGATACACTGAGCCAGCTGTAAATACATTACATAGGAGACACTGAGAGAGATGTATACATTGATACACTGAGACGGTGGTATATAGACTTACCGAAGTCCTAGACACTTGAAATCTGTCTTGGGCTACATCAACGGCCATCCTGGGACATAGGTGAACTCCCTTGATTTAAATAGTAATTACCTAAAACCACGTTTTAATAATGTATATACAGTATTTTATTATAATGTGGTTATTTTTTTATGACACATTGTGATCCTCCCAAATCTCATATGCCTACGGCTCACAGCAAAGTTACTTATTTTGATCATTGATCATGTTCATCTTTAATCAGGGATCTTAAATAGGCATCTACCCCAGTTAGTAGAAATTGGAAACGCAAGCCGTTTAACATTCCTAATCTATCCCATGAAGTATACAAGAGATTTATACATTTACACAAACAATTTTGCTTACCATTTTGGGATATTTCGACCCAGGTAAAGGTGATGGCTCCTTCTTTGCTGCTTTCACTGAATCTCAATAAAAATGTTCCAGGACGCTTCTCTTTCAGCAATGCACGCTCTCTTTCCTTACTAATGAAGCCCACAATACATCTATTGATATAAAATAGTTCCTGCTATTACATATTCATTCAGAACAAAAAATTACATACATGAAAGAGTATTACATTTACAGAAATTAGGTATTAAAGAAGTTTTCCACTGTCGGGACCCCAAATGCTGTAAAATACCGTATATACTCGTGTATAAGCCGAGATTTTCAGCACCTTTTTTCGTGCTGAAAATGCCCCCTCGGCTTATACACGAGTCATAGGGCAGAAACCAGCGGGGGAGGGAGATGCCGCGGCAGGAGCCGGTGGCTGGGATCATACTCACCCCTCCCCGTGCCATCGCTGAGGGTCCCTGCAATCCTGCATTCTCCCCTTCTTCCTGCAGCTCTACAGCACTGAGCGGTGATGTAATACCGCTCATTAAGGTCATGTAATATGGACGCGACGCCACTCCCATGGGCGTCGCCTCCATATTCATGGCCTTAATGAGCGGTATTACATCACCGCTCAGTGCTGGAGAGAGCTGCAGGAAGACGGGGAGAACGCAGGATTGCAGGGACCCTCAGCGATGGCACGGGGAGGGGTGAGTATGATGGAGGAGAGGACAAGGAGCACGGAACAGGATGGGGGGAGAAGGGTGGACGGGGGAAGCATAGAGGAGGACGGGGGAAGCTGGAGCAGGACGGGGAAGCATGGAGGAGGACAGGGGGAGAACGGAGGACGGGGAAGCATGGAACAGGACGGGGGGGGAGATCGGTGGACGGGGAAAGCATAGAGGAGCACGGGGGAAGCATAGAGGAGGACGGGGGAGAACGGAGGACGGGGAAGCATGGAGCAGGAGGGGGGGAGATCGGTGGACGGGGGAAGCGTGGAGGAGGACGGGGGAAGCATGGAGCAGGACAGGGGAGGATGGAGGGCACAGCGAAGGACGGAGCAGGAGGGGGGGAGTACAGAGGAGAATGGGGGAGCACAGAGCTGGATGGGGGAGCAAGGAGCAGGACGGGGGCAGCACAGAGCAGGAGGGCAGTTTATACACCCGGCTTATACATGAGTCAATAATTTTTCCCAGTTTTTTGTGGCAAAATTAGGGGGTTGGCTTATACACGGGTCGGCTTATACACGAGTATATACGGTACCTAAAATAGCAATCATATAATTTACAATCAAAGCGTCTACCTCGGCACAGCTGCTGAGCTCAGTGAATGGCTACTGTGGTGATGTGCGTGATCAATTTCATGTCATCACTGAAACTGAAACACCATAGCAGAGTAGCAGTGGGGAGCAAGGGTTGGACCCAGAAAGGGAGAGTACTCTATTGCTATTTTACACAGTTACTGGTCCACTTTCATGAAGAGGAAAATAGCAGCAATGCCAAAACAAAAAAAAACATAATGGTGTTAAGGATATGCATCCTGATTAAAGATATTCAAAATGGACACTTTACTGAAAATAGAATCACAGATTCTGAGTAATGTTGGAATGGCCTGTAGTATGCCCATACCCCCTTGTACCAGTCACCTCATATCTACCAAAGATCTACATGCTACATGTAACTGTGCAAATGGAAAAACACTGATAATTCTTCCACTATTAAACTTTATTGCTGTGAGAGAAAGACGGAATAATAAAGATAGCTGACCATATTGATTGACTTTGAAGATTATGTGCAAGACAGGTCAGCTTGACCTAATTGGTTAAACATTAGAGTAATATAGGTAATGACATGTGGGCGACAGACGTCAGCAATGATTATCAATAGGGATGGGCGAACTCGAACAGAGGTTTCCATGTGAAACCCGTGTTCCTGTTCGGCTCCTGTTCCATTAATTATGCTTACCGCACGAACACTGCCGGAAAAAGCTGAAGACTGCAGAGTGCAGTGAATACTGCCGACAGTTAATGAGTGGACCCGGAAGCAGATGCGGCAGCGGGACAGGAGGACGCGTCGCTGGATAGGTAAGTATAATTATAATCGCCATTTCTGTAAAGTTCAAGTTTGGGGTTCATCTCCAGCCCCGAACTCGAACTTTACGAAAAACTCGGGCGAACCCACCGATCCTGAACATCAGGGGGTTCGCCCATCACTAATTATCAATAACTATGAGATAAAGTAATGAGGTAATATGTGGCAAAGTCCTTTATTTTTTCCCATAAAATATTGTACACTCCAACCAATAAAGCAGAACTCATTTGAGATACGACTCACTGTCTATGTCTTGTGACTTCTCCAGCTGTATAATTCCTATATACAATTTGGTGGCAGATAACCAAGACGAGACAATACGCATTTCATGTGCCCTAACATTTGGCACTCCAAACTTGGGGCTAGGATGAGATGTTTGGGAATGACCAGCTGCAAACATGACCTCCAATCTCAGAATGGACCACTCGAGGGAAGAGATTGCAACTCCTAACTAGATAAGAAAATTATTTGTCTTACCTATAACCCTCTGGTGTCTCCATGCTGAAATAAAGGTCAATCGGCTGTCAGACTCAGACATAGTGACTGATCGCTGATAAGAGTTAGCACCAAAAAAACCCACCCTGGTCACGATTTCCTTAAAGGGAATCTGTCACCCCATTTTAGTCATATGAGATAAAGATATCATTGCATAGTGCGTCCCATAACTAATCTATGCGTACCTATGATATCTCCTGACACCCCAGTTTTCATGTAAAAATATCTTTGTAAAGTTCGTTTTCTATTATGCAAATCCCTGCGGTCCGGTCCGATGGGTGGCGTTTCTTCACATTCCCCCACCACCTCCATTCTTGCCCTACGCAGTTTTTTTTTCTTTACCGTCGGCTTGCCGCGCTTGTGCTTTTCAAAATCCCCACGCGCTTGCGCAGTGTGCTTTGCCCAACAGTGGGCAAAGCATAAAATCATTACAGCGCATACGCAACTATTTTCCTTCACTTTCCTTGCCCCGGAAGTCGTCCAAGGCAAGCAGTCATTTCCAGGGCAAGGAAAGTGAAGGAAAATTGTTGCGCATGCAGTGTAATGATTTTGTGCTTTGCCCACTGTTGGGCAAAGCACATTGCGCATGCGCGAGGGGATTTTGAAAAGCGCAAGCGCGGAAACACTACGCCGTCTGTGCTAGTCACAGACGAACATACGTAAGAGAAGCCGAGGAGCGGGGGGGAGAAAAAAAACGTCGCCCATTGGACCGGACCGCACGGATTTGCATACTAGAAAACGAACTTTACAAAGATATTTTTACATGAAAACTGGGGTGTCAGGAGATATCATAGGTACCCATAGATTAGTTATGGGATGCACTATGCAATGATATCTTTATCTCATATGGCTAAAATGGGGTGACAGATTCCCTTTAATTGCCTTATTTGATTTGCCTCTCTGCTTTACTGTTTTCTTTAACAACTAGGAAAAGGCAGTCATAAGGTCTAAAAGTTTAAGTTTATTGATACAAAATTCATAAAAAATAACATAACACAGATGCAAGGCATATAGGAGGGGGAAATAGGGGGTACACTGATAACCCACATACAAAATTGCCAAAAAGGGTCACAGGATGCCGTACAACCTCAATATAAGTTTAATAAAGACACACCATGCCAGAGCTGTAATAATATATTGCTATAAGCCCATCATGACTAAATGGGTTCAGGAATAAATTTAACAAGGTAAGTACCTGATGTATAAGAAAAGCATATATTATGCATATCCAATTCAATAATCAGTATCACTAACAGACAGAGACGTTCCCTGAGGAAGGAGCTGTTTGCTCCGAAACGCGCGTCGGGGTGGGCCATGGGACTGCTGACCTCCACCTATTTAGGTAATTATATGACGCTGTTGTCTTGGTCATGTCATCTTGTTTCATATCACATGCCTGCCGTTCAGTATGCTGCTGACAGGACGCCCTATTTGCTAGTGATGCTGGTTATTAATGGTATCTAGAATCTGATATATATACCATAGGTTACACTGTTCATGTGGAAGGTACTTACCTTTACCCATTTAATGCATACTATTGAGGGGACGTCACTGTCTGTTAGTGATACTGATTATTGAATTGGATATGCATAATATATGTTTTTCTTATACATCAGGTACTTACCTTGTTAAATTTATTCCTGAACCAATTTAGTCATGATGGGTTTATAGCAATATATTATTACAGCTCTGGCATGGTGTGTCTTTATTAAACTTATATTGAGGTTGTTCGGCATCCTGTGACCCTTTTTGGCAATTCTGTATGTGGGTTATCGGTGTACCCCCTTTTTCCCCCCTATATGCCTTGCATCTGTGTTATGTTATTTTTTATGAATTTTGTATCAATAAACAAACTTTTAGACCTTATGACTGCCTTTTCCTAGTTGCTAGTCATTTATATGCAGTTGGTCAGTATATGATTCTAATATATGGAGTGGATCTAAGTATCATGAGGATGATATAGAGTACCTGTTTTTCCACAACCATATATACATGATGCTTGTATTCAACATTTACTGTTCTGTTTGCATAAGTGATTGTTTCCTCAGCCAGACTGAAAAAGATAGTGAGACACACTGAGAAAAATCACTGTCACTCTGGTTCCGGCCCTGCTCTCGGCTTGGCCAATAATTTGCGGAAGTTTTATGGTTTTCTGGCCTGTATGCCTCTCCAAGTGGGAGTAGGGGGTTGATTACGCCATGTGATTTTCCAATCTCTAAGTGGTTGATGACTTCTTGCGGGTTCCCATCCGAAACCGCCTAGCTAAGGTGTTGGTGTTCTAGCTGTAGTATAGTACTGTACGGGTGGAAGGATACCGTATATACTCGCGTATAAGCCGAGATTTTCAGCCCATTTTTTAAGGCTGGAAGTCCCCCTCTCGGCTTATACGCGAGTCATATACTGGGGAGTCGGCGGGGAGGGGGAGCGGGGGTGTCAGATCATACTTACCCCTCGGCGCGTCTCTGCAGCCCCCTGCTTCTCCCACGATCTCAGGCTCCTTCCTGCAGCGGTCACATGGTACCGCTCATTAAAGTCATGAATATGCACATATTCATGACTTTAATGAGCGGTACCATGTGACCGCTGTAGGAAGGAAGAGCTGCGGGAGAAGAGCAGGGGCTGCAGAGATGCGCAGGCGGGGGGGTGAGTATAGGAGATATTCACCTGTCCCCGTTCCACCGCTGCGCACCGCTGTGTCCTCTCGTCCTTTGGCTGCGATGTTCAGGCAGAGGGCGCGATGACGTAGTTAGTGTGCGCCGCGCCCTCTGCCTGAACAGTCCCTGCCGGAGGACCCGGAAGACAGCGTCGCGCATCGGTGGACCGGGGACAGGTGAATATCTCAGGTGCTGGGGCCTGAGCCAGCGCTGACACTGGCACCTGTCCTCCATAGTGCGCCGGTGTCCCTGCCTGCTCAGGACACCGGCACCTGGCCTCCAGCGACAAGAGATGAGTATGTCATTTTTTTTCTTTTGCAGCAGCGGCGGCAGCAGCATATGGGGGCATATACATCTATGGGGCATGTTATAGGGGCATATACATCTATGGAGCATCATATGGGGCATATACATCTATGGAGTATTTTATGGGGGCATATACATCTATGGGGTATCTTATGGGGGCATATACATCTATGGGGCATCTTATGGGGGCATATACATCTATGGGGCATCTTCTGGGGCATATACATCTATGGGGCATCTTATAGGGGCATATACATCTATGGGGCATCTTATGGGGGCATATACATCTATGGAGCATCTTATGGGGGCATATACATCTATGGAGCATCTTGTGGGGGCACATACATCTATGGAGCATCATAGGGGGGCATATACATCTATGGGGCATCTTGTGGGGGCATATACATCTATGGGGCATCTTATGGGGGCATATACATCTATGGGGCATCTTTTGGGGGCATATACATCTATGGGGCATCTTATGGGGGCATATACATCTATGGGGCATCTTATGGGGCATATACATCTATGGGGCATCTTATGGGGGCATATATATCTATGGGGCATCTTATGGGGGCATATACATCTATGGAGCATCTTAAGGGGGCATATACATCTATGGAGCATCTTATGGGGGCACATACATCTATGGAGCATCATAGGAGGGCATATACATCTATGGGGCATCTTGTGGGAGTATATACATCTATGGGGCATCTTAAGGGGGCATATACATCTATGGGGCATCTTATGGGGGCATATACATCTATGGGGCATCTTATGGGGGCATATACATATATGGGGCATCTTATGGAGGCATATACATCTATGGGGCATCTTATGGGGGCATAATCTATGGAGCTTCATATAGGGCCTATTCTATGGAGCATCTTATGGGGGCATAATCTATGGAGCTTCATATGGGGACTATTCTATGGAGCATCTTAGGGGGGCATAATCTATGGAGCATCTTATGGGGCCATTATTAACCTTTATGGAGCATTATATGGGGAATATTTTGTATGGAGCATCTTATGGGGCCCATCACTAACTGTATGGAGAATTATATGGGGTTCCTGATTCAATATGGATATTCAAAAACATTTAACCTACTGATGTCTCAATTAATTTTACTTTTATTGGTATATATTTTTATTTTTGTAATTTACCAGTAGCTGCTGCATTTTCCACCCTAGGCTTATACGCGAGTCAATAAGTTTTCCCAGTTTTTTTTGTGGCAAAATTAGGGGGGTCGGCTTATACACGGGTCGGCTTATACATGAGTATATACGGTAATTAGAATTATCGCATTGATGTGACTAAGTGATTTCTGTCTCCCTGTCTACTTAAAGTGTGTGTTTTGCACAGGCGTAGACTTTTCATCTCTACAAGTCAGGCTGGTATATAGATTGTGAGGGTGTTTTAGAGTCAAACATTCAAAGTTGAATAGTATTGCAAAGTCTGGCAGCAGCGTCATCATAAGCTGTTTTCTATCTGTATATGTTTATATTGTAAAAGAGATATGATGATATAAATGTCACAATAATAATGTAATATCCCAAACAAAAATAAAATTAATGACAAGAATTATCAATAGTGACAATACCACCAAATGTGTGGATGGCAGACCATCCGGAATTGTGAACAAAATATCCAGGATAGGGGGGAGGACACCTAGTGACAAGACAGTAACAGAAAATCAAAGGTGACACAATGTAATAGTAAAAATAATTTTATTGAATCAATGAATAAAAAGTGTATATAAACACTGACAAGTTGAATAAAATTACAATAAATATTAGTTAAATAAAAAGAGGCAAAAACCCGTGTAATATAATAAAGCTCCAAAATAGACAGTGAGCACCGCAATGTATACCCTTAAGTATATATACAATTTCTAAAAAGAATAGCGTAAGTGTAAGACAGTATACATATATGGAAGATAATGATATGCTCAATCAGAACCAGGTAATAACCCTATATATAAAGAGTGATACAAAATTAAGGCACGTGCAGTGAAAGAATAAATGAATACTTGGAAACAAATATGCAAAGAAACAGGTGCTATAATGAACAATATGTGTGTGAATGCACAAAAATATAAAGGATATTGGGTGAAAAATCAAAAATAATGTTCTTGCAGCAAAGGAATAAATAAATACATAAAATAATATATACAAAAATACGTAAGGTGCTGCACTACACAATATTATGTGGTTTCACAAAAAAAAGGCATTAATGAAAATTCAAAAATGCCTACACATCAAAAAGGGATATCACAATGAGTGAAAAAAAGAAAAAAAAAGTGTTGGCAAACATCTAAGAATAAATGTCTCCACATGTGAAAGAAATAACACCGTGCACTAACTGGAAATAAGAAAAAATAATAAATAATAAATAAAAAATAATAATAAAAAATAAAAAAAATAATACCACCAAACAGGCGAAATACCTGGGAGCTAAATATCACGGGTTCAAGCCTCTGGATAACGCGCCCCGACGCGCGTTTCGGAAATCCTTTTCCTTCGTCAGGGGGATATAATAGAATGCCAGCAATCAGTGGCTATTTATAGAATAATGAAGCCGAGTAAATGGGAAAGCGGCGCATGCGCGAGTAGCGTGACCGGAAGCAGACATCGCGACCCGCGTCATGTGATGCATCACTTCCGGGTAAACCCGAAGTGTGACGCACACATAGAGACGCCGTCGCCATGCCACTGGCGGCGTGGAAACCCGCGCATGCGCACCCCATACTCGGCTACTGATAAGTAAAAAAAAAAAAAAAAAAAAAAGGGGGGGGAGAATGTAAAGTAAAGTAATTGCCACGAATGTTATATTTAATCCACATGTTTTATATATATATATTTGTTCACATTCTCCAGATAGTTGCCTCTACCCGATACAATGGGTCTACCCGAGGGGACCACTGGGTTTTTATGTATCTTGGGTAATAGATATAGGGTGGGAACAGTGGGCTCTTTAATTTTCTTTGTATTTTTTTTTTATTCCAGCAATCACAGAATCATTCATTTCGTTTGAGATATTCCATATATATTGAGATGATCTCTCTCATGTGGGAACCAATACATGGATGTTTTTCTCCTATTCTCCATGTCTGGGCATTTGGACCATTGTTATGTAATTGCTTATATAAGTGTATTTTGATTATATATTATAATCTGGATAATTAACGTTCTTACATGCATATATGTGTACGTTATTGGCCATGACATGCTTTTTCTGTCTGTATGTATTTCTTATAGTCATACGTCCTCACATGTGGATTAAATATAACATTCGTGGCAATTACTTTACTTTACATTCTCCCCCCCTTTTTTTTTTTTTTTTTTACTTATCAGTAGCCGAGTATGGGGTGCGCATGCGCGGGGTTTCCACGCCGCCAGTGGCATGGCGACGGCGTCTCTATGTGTGCGTCACACTTCGGGTTTACCCGGAAGTGATGCATCACATGACGCGGGTCGCGATGTCTGCTTCCGGTCACGCTACTCGCGCATGCGCCGCTTTCCCATTTACTCGGCTTCATTATTCTATAAATAGCCACTGATTGCTGGCATTCTATTATATCCCCCTGACGAAGGAAAAGGATTTCCGAAACGCGCGTCGGGGCGCGTTATCCAGAGGCTTGAACCCGTGATATTTAGCTCCCAGGTATTTCGCCTGTTTGGTGGTATTATTTTTTCTTATTTCCAGTTAGTGCACGGTGTTATTTCTTTCACATGTGGAGACATTTATTCTTAGATGTTTGCCAACACTTTTTTTTCTTTTTTTCACTCATTGTGATATCCCTTTTTGATGTGTAGGCATTTTTGAATTTTCATTAATGCCTTTTTTTTGTGAAACCACATAATATTGTGTAGTGCAGCACCTTACGTATTTTTGTATATATTATTTTATGTATTTATTTATTCCTTTGCTGCAAGAACATTATTTTTGATTTTTCACCCAATATCCTTTATTTTTTGTGCATTCACACACATATTGTTCATTATAGCACCTGTTTCTTTGCATATTTGTTTCCAAGT
>JARQOD010000007.1:9613429-9689825 GCA_033576555.1 Oophaga sylvatica
CCCACTGTGAAATTTGGTGGAGGATCGGTGATG
The DNA here is from genome assembly GCA_033576555.1 of Oophaga sylvatica. Lineage (NCBI taxonomy): Eukaryota > Metazoa > Chordata > Amphibia > Anura > Dendrobatidae > Oophaga > Oophaga sylvatica. Next base: position 9,613,463 of record JARQOD010000007.1, read on the forward strand.
ATCTGGGGATGCTTCAGCAAGGCTGGAATTGGGCAGGTTAATCTTTGCGAAGGACGTATGAATCAAGCCTTATACAACGTTATCTTGGAAAAAACAGTTGATTCCTTCTGCTCAGTCAATGTTCCCCAACTCTGAAGACTAGTTTTTCCAGCAGGACAATGCGCCATGCCACACAGCTAGGTCAATCAATGTGTGGATGAAGGACCACCACATCAAATCCCTGTCATGTCCAGCCCAATGTCCAGACCTGAACCCCATTAAAACCTCTGGAATGTAATCAAGAGGAAGATGGATAGTCACAAGCCATCTAACAAAAAATAACTGCTTAAATTTTTGTACCAGGAGTGGCACAAGGTCACCCAAAAGCAGTGTGAAAGACTGGTGGAAAGCATGCCAAGACGCATGAAAACTGTGATTAAAAATCATGGTTATTCCACAAAATATTGATTTCTGAACTCTTCCTGAGTTAAAACATTAGTATTGTTGTTTCTAAATGATTATGAACTTGTTTTCTTAACATTATTTGAGGTCTGCAAGCACTGCATTTTTTTTATTTTGACCAGTACTCATTTACTGAAAATAAATACAAAATGCATTGCTTGGAAATTCGGAGACATGTTGTTAGTAGTTTATAAAATAAAAGAGTAATTTACGTTCTACTTAAAAATATACCTATAAAGAGAAAAATCAGAAAAACTGACAATTTTCAGTGGTCTCTTAATTTTTGCCAGAGCTTTATATCTATCTATATCTATCTATCTATCTATCTATATCTATCTATCTATCTATCTATCTATCTAATAGATATATCTATATATATACACTGCTCATAAAAATAAAGGGAACACTCAAATAACACATCCTAGATCTGAATGAATGAAATATTCTCATCGAATACTTTGTTCTGTACAAAGTTGAATATGTTGACAACAAAATCACACAAAAATCAATGGAAATCAAATTTATTAACCAATTGAGACCTGGATTTGGCGTCACCCACAAAATTAAATGGAATGTAATGTCCTTAAAACAAGTCAAAATAATGCTCAGTAGTGTGTGTGGCCTCCATGTGCCTGTATGACCCTACAACGTCTGGGCATGCTCCTGATGAGGCGGCAGATAGTCTCCTGAGGGATCTCCTCCCAGACCTGGACTAAAGCATCCGCCAACTCCTGAACAAAAAAAAAAAAAAAAGAAAAGGATATGGTGGGTACAGACCAAAAGGCAAGGAAAGGCTAGACCAGATGTCATGTGTGCATTGCCACGAAGATCGTCGCGGTTGCACATTTTGACTTCTCACAGCTGAGTTGCTGTTTCTTTGTGTTTGGCAGCTAGGGAGTTAATTCTGTCTGTGCTCGGTGCTGGGACTGGGTGCAGTTTCTCCCGGCTGCAATTGATTATTTGTTGATTGGTTTCCTTTAAGTTTCTGGTTGTCTGCTTTGGGAGTTGCCAGTGAAACCCTTCATGCAGACCACAGATAGGAATGAATCTGTATAGACTCTAGTTGAGAGCTCCTTAGTTGTTTTAAGCTTAACTTGCTTAGAGTTTATTTCCCAGACCATTTATGTTCCTTCGGTGTTTGAGTGTGTATGCAAGAGAGTGCTATCCTGTCTGTCTTATATGTCTAATCTGTGTATTTAGCTGAGATCAGCCCATATCCCTTTGGTGGTAATCAGGATCCTTCTTTGGACTGATTACAGGGTTCAGGGTCTGATAGGAGACAGGGTTAGGCTGGAGACTTGGACCTCTGAACCATTATCAGTACCTCCAAGGTAAGGGATTAGTTAGGACCCCAGTGTAGGGTCAGGTTAGACCCCGGTCCTCCTCTTTCCTGTTACAGCTCATCAAGTCCTCAAGATTAACCCTGAGTTCAACTGATATCGTTTCTGCACATCTAGTCCTCAAGATTAACCCTAAGTTCTGCTGATATTGTGTCAGGTAAATCTATTTTATACTTACATTCTGATGTTGCTAAACTATATGTTGTATAGAGTGTGGTTCCTGTATAAATAGTTTACTGACATTGTAGTCATATCATTAGACAGCGTGACATTTTCACTGGCCATAAAAAATTATCTCTAGTTACCATGGATCCAGTAGCCCAGCTGGCTCTGCAGTTGCAGGGATTATCCATGGAGCTGACGGACATTAAGTCCAAAGTTTTGTCTCCCCTGGAGCAAACCAGAGTTGAACCTAAAGTAGCTCTTCCAGATAGGTTCACTTGTTGGGTGAGACAAATTTTTTACCTTCCGGGAGGCATGTAAATTGTATTTTCGGCTTCGGCCGCGATCATCAGGGAGTGATGAGCAGAGAGTGGGAATTGTTATCTCACTTCTTCAAGGGGACCCTCAATCCTGGGCATTTTCCCTTCCTCCGGGATCCCCGGCTCTACAGTCTGTAGATCAATTTTTTACTGCTCTGGGATTGGTATATGATGACCCAGATCGGTCTCTCTTGCTGAGACTAAATTACGTAAGATACAGCAGGGAGATCGTCCTGCGGAGGAATTTGCTTCTGAGTTTCGTAGATGGGCCACGGATACTCAGTGGAATGACCCAGCTCTTAGGAGCCAGTTTTGTCATGGGCTTTCTGACAAATTAAAAGACGTTTTGGCTCAGTATGAGTCTCCTCCTTCTCTGGAGGCTGCTATGGCCCTAGCTATCCGTACTGATAGACGGCTTCGGGAGAGGGGTGAGGTAACTCCACTCCCTGTTGTTACTCCACCTACTACTAAAGTCCCTTATGTTGAGGTTCCCCTTGTCTGTTCGGATGAGCCTATGCAGTTGGGAGGGACATCTTTTCGTAGTAGGGGATTGGCGGCACGCCGCAGGACTAGAAGGTGTTTTTTTCTGCGGGAAAGAGGACATTTTGTTGGAGAATGTCCATCCCGTGTCTTGTTAAGTAAAAAGTCGCCGGAAAACTGCTAATCCCAGGTTGTGTGGTGGATGACAACCTGGGAGTATGTATTTCATCCGCCGGTTCTTCTCAGTTCCTTGTACCAGTGGAGGTGGTGTTTGGTACTAGAGTGAAGAGATTGTCTGTTCTTCTGGATAGTGGTTCCGGCGCCAATCTGATTGACGCTCAGTTTGCTCAGGCTCAAGGTATGCATCTGAGTGTATTGGTCAAACCGATCCCTATTTTTTCCATTGACGCCAGGCCTCTCGGCCAAGGTAGCTTTGTTCATGAGGTTCATAACATTGACCTTCGGGTAGGGGCAATACATAGGGAACAATTATCTTGTTATGTGTTGGAGGGTTTACCTACTCCCATTGTGTTGGGACTTCCTTGGCTGGTTAAACATAACCCTGTAATTAATTGGCAGTCCAGAGAGATAAGCCAATGGGGTGAGTTTTGCAAAAGCAACTGCATGAATACAGTCATCAGTGCGGTCGTACCTAGTACATTGCCTCCTTTTTTGGAGGATTTTGGGATGTTTTTTCTGAGGAGGGTGTCGGGAGTTGCCTCCTCATCGTGTGTATGACTGCTCTATTAATCTACTTCCTGATGCTAAGTTACCTAAAGCTAGGTTGTATAATCTTTCTGGTCCTGAAAGACAGGCTATGAAAGATTATATTTCAGAAAGTCTGGCCAAAGGGCATATTAGACCTTCATCTTCCCCTGTAGCCGCGGGTTCTTCTTTGTGAAGAAAAAAGATGGAGGCCTACGCCCTTGCTTGGATTTCCGCGAACTTAATCGGATTACTGTTCGAGATCCGTATCCACTCCCTCTTATTCCTGATCTCTTCAATCAAATTGTTGGCGCCAAATGGTTCTCTAAATTGGATCTCAGGGGGGCGTATAATCTGATTAGGATAAAAGAGGGGGATGAGTGGAAAACGGCGTTTAACACGCCGGAGGGACATTATGAAAACCTGGTCATGCCTTTTGGTCTGACTACTGCACCAGCAGTATTCCAACATTTTGTTAATGACATTTTTCGTCACCTTGTGGGGTGTTTGTGGTCGTATATTTGGATGACATTTTAATTTACTCGCCAGATCTTGTGTCTCACCAGGAGCATGTGAGACAGGTGTTGCAGATCTTGCGAGACAATAAACTATACGCCAAACTGGAGAAGTGTGTTTTTGCCGTACAGGAACTTCAGTTTTTGGGTTTTTTGGTGTCAGCCTCCGGTTTCCGTATGGACCCTGAAAGGTGAGAGCAGTGCTTGAATGGGATCAGCCAGGGATCTTAAGGCTCTGCAGCGTTTTTTGGGGTTTGCTAATTACTACCGGAAATTTATTTGTAATTTCTCGTCTGTCGTCAAACCTCTCACTGACATGACGAGAAAAGGGACGGATTTTTCTAGGTGGTCGGACAAAGCTTGTCAAGCCTTTTCCTCTTTAAAGAGATGTTTTGCTTCGGCACCCGTTCTCATCCAACCAGATGTATCTCAGCCGTTCATTGTGGAGGTGGACGCGTCTGACGTAGGGGTGGGTGCTATATTGTCCCAGGGTCCGTCCCCTGGTAAATGGCATCCGTGCGCTTTCTTTTCTAAGAAATTGTCGTCCGCCGAAAGGAATTATGATATCGGCAATAGGGAACTTTTGGCCATTAAATTGGCTTTTGAGGAATGGCGTCACTTTTTGGAGGGGGCAGTCCACCCGGTCACCGTTATTACTGATCACAAGAACTTGCTGTATTTAGAATCCGCTAAGCGTCTGAATTCCAGACAGGCTCGATGGTCGTTTTTTACCAGGTTTAATTTTGTCGTCACTTATCGTCCGGGGTCTAAGAATGTAAAGGCTGATGCTTTGTCTCGCAGTTTCCCAGGGACCGGGAAAACGGATGACCCGATTCCTATCCTTCAGGAGGGGGTGGTAGTGTCGGCTGTATGTTCTGAGCTTGAGGAGGAGGTGTTAGAGGCTCAGGGGGACGCCCCTGCAGGACCTCCAGGGAAACTGTTTGTCCCGAATCAGTTGAGACAAAAGGTTATTGAGGCACATCATAATTCTGCTTTAGCAGGACATCCAGGGAGTAAGGCTACTTTAGATCTCCTTTCTCGCCGATTTTGGTGGCCTAACGCTAATAAAGATGTTATAACTTTTGTCGCGTCCTGTGGGGTTTGTGCTCGCTCTAAAACTCCTCATACCCGTCCATCTGGGACCCTTTTACCCTTGAAACTTCCGGAGCGTCCATGGACTCATTTATCTATGGACTTCATTACGGATCTTCCTCCGTCGTCAGGGAATACTGTCATACTGGTGGTTGTTGACAGGTTCAGTAAGATGGCACATTTCGTTGCTCTTCCTGCACTCCCTAATGCTAAAACTCTGGCGCAGGTGTTCATTAGGGAGATCGTGAGACTTCATGGGTTGCCTTCTGATGTGGTGTCAGATAGGGGGTCTCAGTTTGTGTCCAAATTTTGGAGGGCATTTTGTTTACGTCGGGGGATGCAATTGTCGTTTTCCTCGGCTTTTCATCCACAGACCAATGGTCAGACAGAGCGTCTGAATCAGAGTTTAGAGACATATCTCCGGTGTTTTGTCTCGGAGAACCAGGAGGACTGGTCATCTTTCTTGCCTCTGGCAGAGTTCGCTCTTAACAACAGGCGGAGCGAGTCCACTGGTAAGTCCCCGTTTTTTGGGGCATATGGTTTTCATCCCCAGTTTTGTACTTTCAATGGGGGGGGTCCTTCTGGGGTTCCTGAGGAGGAGCGTTTCTCGTCGTCACTTGCTTCTGTGTGGCGAGGTGTATTGAATAATTTGAGTACGATGGGGAACCGTTACAAACATATGGCGGATAGGAGGAGAGTTTCTGGTCCAGATCTAAATGTGAACGATCTGGTATGGTTGTCTACCAGGAATATAAAACTTAAAGTGCCCTCCTGGAAACTGGGTCCCAGATTCATCGGGCCGTACAGGATCAGTTCCATAATTAATCCTGTGGCATTTCATCTGGAACTCCCTTCTACTTTTAAAATTCATAATGTGTTCCACAAGTCATTACTTAAAAGGTATGTGGCACCAGTCATACCGTCACCTCTACCTCCTCCGCCAGTGTTGGTCAATGGTAACTTGGAATTTCAAGTATCAAAAATCATTGACTCTCGCCTGAATCGCCGATCCCTTCAGTACTTGGTGCATTGGAAGGGGTATGGTCCGGAGGAGAGGACGTGGGTCCCTGCGTCTGATGTTAACGCAGATCGTTTGGTTCGGACCTTCCACAGAACTCACCCGGGCAGGCCTGGCCCTGAGGGTCCGGAGGCCCCTCGTAGAAGGGGGGGTACTGTCATGTGTGCATTGCCACGAAGATCGTCGCGGTTGCACATTTTGACTTCTCACAGCTGAGTTGCTGTTTCTTTGTGTTTGGCAGCTAGGGAGTTAATTCTGTCTGTGCTCGGTGCTGGGACTGGGTGCAGTTTCTCCGGCTGCAATTGATTATTTGTTGATTGGTTTCCTTTAAGTTTCTGGTTGTCTGCTTTGGGAGTTGCCAGTGAAACCCTTCATGCAGACCACAGATAGGAATGAATCTGTATAGACTCTAGTTGAGAGCTCCTTAGTTGTTTTAAGCTTAACTTGCTTAGAGTTTATTTCCCAGACCATTTATGTTCCTTCGATGTTTGAGTGTGTATGCAAGAGAGTGCTATCCTGTCTGTCTTATATGTCTAATCTGTGTATTTAGCTGAGATCAGCCCATATCCCTTTGGTGGTAATCAGGATCCTTCTTTGGACTGATTACAGGGTTCAGGGTCTGATAGGAGACAGGGTTAGGCTGGAGACTTGGACCTCTGAACCATTATCAGTACCTCCAAGGTAAGGGATTAGTTAGGACCCCAGTGTAGGGTCAGGTTAGACCCCGGTCCTCCTCTTTCCTGTTACAGCTCATCAAGTCCTCAAGATTAACCCTGAGTTCAACTGATATCGTTTCTGCACATCTAGTCCTCAAGATTAACCCTAAGTTCTGCTGATATTGTGTCAGGTAAATCTATTTTATACTTACATTCTGATGTTGCTAAACTATATGTTGTATAGAGTGTGGTTCCTGTATAAATAGTTTACTGACATTGTAGTCATATCATTAGACAGCGTGACACCAGAGTAGTGATAAAAAACTAAAATATAAGTATTAAATAATGTAACACCACCAATAATAGTGAAACAAAAAGGCCTTTATTTAATACATAATAAGACATAAAACACTAAAAAAAACCACAATAACTAATAATAACAATGTGTTAAATACAGTAAATAAAGGCTGGAATATAATCAAAATAAGCTCACAATATTATACATATATAAATATAATTTAAATCAATATATAGTATAATAAATAAATATATAGCATAATAAATATTGCGACAAACTAATAATAAACTAATAATATACCTGTTATTATTAGTTTGTCGCAATATTTATTATGCTATATATTTATTTATTATACTATATATTGATTTAAATTATATTTATATATGTATAATATTGTGAGCTTATTTTGATTATATTCCAGCCTTTATTTACTGTATTTAACATATTGTTATTATTAGTTATTGTGGTTTTTTTTAGTGTTTTATGTCTTATTATGTATTAAATAAAGGCCTTTTTGTTTCACTATTATTGGTGGTGTTACATTATTTAATACTTATATTTTAGTTTTTATCACTACTCTGGTCTAGCCTTTCCTTGCCTTTTGGTCTGTACCCACCATATCCTTTTCTTTTTCTTCACCGGATGGTCTGCCATCCATTGGTTTGGAGGTTGTCAATTGTATTCCCCTTTTTGTTTGGGTTTTAATAATTTAAAATTAACACAGAATTATTATTTATTATTTGACATAGTACCCCATTTTCAACTCCTGGACAGTCTGTGGTGCAATGTGACATTGGTGGATGGAGCAAGACCTGATGTCCCAGATGTGCTCAGTCGGATTCAGGTCTGGGGAGCGGGCGGGCCAGTCCATAACTTCAATGCCCTTATCTTGCAGGAACTGCTGGCACACTCCAGCCACATGAGGTCTGGCATTGTCCTGCATTAGGAGGAACCCAGGGCCAAGCGCACCAGCATATGGTCTCACAAGGGGTCTGCGGATCTCATCTCGGTACCTAATGGCAGTCAGGCTACCTCTGGCGAGCACATGGAGGTCTGTGCGGCCCTCCAAGGAAATGCCACCCCACACCATTACTGACCCACTGCCAAACCGGTCATTCTGAAGGATGTTGCAGGCAGCAGATCCTCTCCTCGACGTCTGCAGACTCTATCACGTCTGTCACATGTGTTCAGTGTGAACCTGATTTCATCTATGAAGAGCACCAGTGACGAATTTGCTAATCCTGGTGTTCTGTGGCAAATTCCAAGTGTCCTGCACGGTGTTGGGCTGTGATCACAACCCCCATCTGTGGACGTCGGACACTCAGACCATCCTCATGGAGTCATTTTATAACAATTTGTGCAGACACATGCACATTTGTGGCCTGTTGGAGGTCATTTTGCAGGGCTCTGGCAGTGCTCCTACTGTTTCTCCTTGCACAAAGGTGGAGGTAGCGGTCCTGCTGCTGGGTTGTTGCCCTCCTAGGGCCCCCTCCACGTCTCCTGGTGTATTGGCCTGTCTCCTGGTAGCGCCTCCAGCCTCTGGACACTTTGTTGACAGACACAGCAATCTTCTTGCCACAGCTCGCATTGATGTGCCATCCTGGATGAGCTGCACTACCTGTGCCACTTGTGTGGGTTGTAGAGTCTGTCTCATTCTACCATGAGTGTGAAAGCACAACCAACTTTCAAAAGTGACCAAAACATCAGCCAGAAAGCATTGGTACTGAGATGTGGTCTGTGGTCCCCACCTGTAGAACCTCTCCTTTATTGAGTGTGTCTTGATAATTGCCATTAATTTCCATCTGTTGTCTATTCCATTTGCACAACAGCATGTGAAATTGATTGTCAATCAGTGTTGCTTCCTAAGTGGACAGTTTGATTTCACAGAAGTTTGATTTACTTGGAGTTGAATTCTGTTGTTTAAGTGTTCCCTTATTTTCTTGAGCAGTATATTATATATATATATATATATAATAATAATAATAATAATCTTTATTTATATAGCGCCATCATATTCCGCAGCGCTTTACAGTTTAACAGTTTCAAAACACAAGTCATAAGTAACAACGTTAACAATACAATAATTAAAGCAAAATAAGCCGCCCCTGCTCGTGAGAGCTTATAATCTACAATGAGGTGTGGGAGATACAAAGTACAGTACAAGTGTGTATATACAATGGTGCATTTACAATGATGGTCCAGCCATCTTGAGGGAGTGAGGGATGGATGAAGATAGTGAATGGGCTACACACACACACTTACACATAGAATGACTTTGATTAGTGAATGTGATAGGCCACTCTGAACAAATGTGTTTTGAGGGAGCGCCTGAAACCATGCAAATTGTGGATAGTCCTAATTTCTTGGGGTAAAGCATTCCAGAGGATTGGCGCAGCGCGGGAGAAGTCTTGAAGTCGTATATATATATATATATATATATATATATATATATATTGTAACGGGTCTGGGAGGCGGAACCTCTGAGCTTTTATACAAGGAGGCGGTCCTTGTAAGGCAGCGGGTGGCGCCCGGGGAAGACGGGCAGGAAGTCACGACAAGTGACCGGGGCAGTCTCTGGACAAACAGGCAGGAAGTCACGGCAAGTGACCGTGGCAGTCTCTGGACAAACAGGCAGGAAGTCACGGCAAGTGACCGGGGCAGTCTCTGGACGAACAGGCAGGAAGTCACGGCAAGTGACCGGGGCAGTCTCTGGACGAACAGGCAGGAAGTCACGGCAAGTGACCGGGGCAGTCTCTGGACAAACAGGCAGGAAGTCACGGCAAGTGACCGGGGCAGTCTCTGGACAAACAGGCAGGAAGTCACGGCAAGTGACCGGGGCAGTCTCTGGACAAACAGGAAGGTACGACCTGTGATGGCTGAGCCTCCCGGTAGGCTAGCAGGCAGGTAGCAGATGAGCGTCCCCAGATGAACGGGCTGGCTGGTCCATAGACAGACTGACAGGTGATGGTGGACCGACTGTCGGACGGCGGAGCCTCCAGGACGGCTAGCAGACAGGAAACAGGTGAGCGTCCTCAGATGAACGGGCTGGCTGGTCCATAGACAGACTGACAGGTGATGGTGGACAGACTGTCGGACGGCGGAGCCTCCAGGACGGTAAGCAGACAGGTAACAGACTGCAGGCTGGCAGGAATCTGGCAGGTATCTGGAAACGGAGCCTAAGGGCTGAAGCAGAGTAGTGAACAGTGCAACAACATTGCTCGGGCACCTCCATTTTGGAGGAGGTGCCTTATATATGGTGAAGTCCTCCGACCATTGGCCGGGGACTACTTAGGAGGACGCGTGCGGCCCCTATAAGAGGAAGGGAGCGCGCGCGTGCGCGCCCTAAGCACAGTGGCCGGAAAGGAGCGCGCGCCACCAGCAGAGCGGGAGGAGGAAGACGGACCCGGAGCAGAGGGGTGAGGGGAACAGCGTCCCTGCCTAGCAGAGGGCAGGGACGCCGACGCTACAGTACCCCCCCCTTTAGGCCCCCCTTTTTTAGGCCAGAGAGAAATTTAGCTAAGATGAGAGGGCATGGATGTTCTCCCGAGGCTCCCACGTTCTCTCCTCAGGACCAAACCCCTTCCAATCCACCAGAAAATAGGTCTTTCTCCTTACCCTTTTGGTGGCCAGAATGTTCTCTACCTCAAATTCGTTTTCAGCAGAAACTGGAGCAGGAAGCGTACCTGTAGGCTTGACAAAAGAGTTAAGTACCACCGGTTTGAGGAGAGATACATGGAAGGAGTTAGGAATCCGCAAATTGGCCGGGAGTTTCAATTTATAGGCCACCGGGTTGATCTGACTGATGACCTCCAGGGGACCGATGAACCGAGGACCTAACTTGTAGGAAGGAATCTTGAGCCGGACATACTTGGACGAGAGCCAGACCTTATCCCCAGGACGGAATTGAGGAGGATCCAGATGTTTTTTGTCAGCATGTTTCTTCATGCGCTCGGATGACAGAATGAGTGCGGACCGGGTACTCTCCCATATGGTGGAAAATTCGTTAACAAGAGATTCCGCAGCTGGATTGTCCACAGAGGTGGAGACGGGAACAGGGATCCGAGGATGCTGACCGAAGACTACAAAAAACGGAGATTTGGAGGAAGACTCGCTCTCGTGATTGTTGTAAGAAAATTCGGCCCATGGCAGGAGATCCACCCAGTCAGAATAGTGGGCATTAACGAAGTGCCGGAGGTAACTGGTCAGAATCTGATTGATCCGCTCCACTTGACCATTGGACTGTGGGTGGTAAGCGGAGGAGAAATCCAGGGAGACGTCTAGCAACTTACAAGTGGCTTTCCAGAAACGTGAGGTGAACTGTACCCCACGATCCGACACAATGTGACGAGGCAGGCCATGAAGACGGAAGATGTGGCGGATAAAGTCTTTAGCCAGTTCGGGTGCTGACGGAAGACCTGGCAGGGAATAAAGTGAGCCATCTTGGAAAAACGGTCAACGACCACCCAAATGACCGTACAACCGGCAGAGACGGGGAGGTCATTATGAAGTCCATGGCTATATGCTGCCAGGGGGCAGCGGGTACCGGAAGCGGAAGGAGGCGGCCGGCAGGCAGGTGTCTCGGAACTTTGTTGCGGGCACAGGAGGCACAGGCAGAAACAAAGTCTTTTACGTCCTTGTGCAGGGTAGGCCACCAGTAATGCCGGGTAATAAGCTGGAGGTCTTTTTCTGACCGGCGTGGCCAGCTAGTTTAGACGAATGACCCCAGTGTAGGATCCTCTCTCGATCGGGTACCGATACGAACGTCTTACCAGGAGGGAGACGATTTAGACTCACGGGAGCCACCTGCATCACTCTGGCGGGATCGATGATATGTTTAGGTTCCTCCTCGAGATCCGACACCAGGAAGGATCGAGACAAGGCGTCCGCCTTGATGTTCTTGTCTGCCGGGCGAAAATGTAGAAGAAAATCAAAGCGAGCAAAAAACAAGGACCACCGGGCTTGGCGAGGGTTAAGTCTCTGAGCATGCTGGAGGTAAGCCAAGTTTTTGTGATCAGTGTAAATGATTACCGGATGAAGAGCCCCCTCGAGTAGGTAACGCCACTCTTCTAATGCCAGCTTGATGGCCAATAGCTCTCGGTCTCCTATGGAATAATTGCGCTCGGAAGAGGAGAAGAGTTTAGAGAAGAAGCCGCAAGTTACCATCCTCCCGGAAGAAGATTTTTGAGTAAGTACCGCTCCGGCTCCAGAGGAGGAAGCGTCAACCTCCAAGAAGAACTGCTTGTTGCCGTCCGGGCGATGCAGCACCGGAGCGGAAGAGAAGGCTTGTTTTAAGGAAAGAAAGGCCTCCTCTGCTTCGGGCGTCCACTGTTTGGGGTTAGCGTCCTTGCGGGTGAGCGCGGAGATTGGAGCAGTCCGGGAAGAGAAGTGCGGTATGAAGAGGCGGTAATAATTGGCGAAGCCCAGGAACCGCTGAATGGCCTTCAATCCCTCCGGTCGGGGCCATTTCTCGATGGCAGATAGTTTCTCCGGATCCATTCGTAGACCTGTCTGAGAAATGATGTAGCCCAAAAACGGAAGCGAAGTCTGCTCAAAGAGGCACTTCTCATATTTAGCGAAGAGGTGATTCTGCCTGAGCCTGAGCAGAACCTGACGAACGTCCCTCCGGTGAGACTGGAGATCCGGAGAGAAGACCAAGATGTCGTCCAGGTACACCACTACGCAGGAGTAGAGAAGGTCCCGGAAGATGTCATTGACCAACTCTTGAAAGACTGCCGGAGCGTTACAGAGACCAAAGGGCATCACCAAATACTCGTAGTGGCCGTCCCGGGTGTTGAATGCCGTCTTCCATTCATCTCCCCGACGGATACGGACTAGGTTATATGCCCCACGAAGATCCAGTTTGGTGAAGATTCTAGCCCCCCTCAGACGATCAAATAATTCTGGAATGAGCGGAAGGGGTACTTATTCTTCACCGTGATCAGGTTAAGACCTCTGTAGTCTATACAGGGACGGAGAGAGCCGTCTTTCTTTTTTACGAAGAAGAAGCCTGCTCCCGCTGGGGAGGTAGATTTCCGGATGAATCCCTTGGCCAAATTCTCCTCGATATATTCGGACATCGACCTGGTCTCAGCAGCAGACAATGGGTAAATACGCCCACGGGGAGGCGTAGTACCGGGTAGCAGGTCGATAGGGCAATCATAAGGTCTGTGAGGGGGTAATGTCTCTGCCTCCTTTTTATTAAAGACATCAGCGAATGACCAATATGGAATCGGGAGCCCAGGTAGATTAGTTGGTGTAGGAGAAGGACGGACGGGATGAACAGGAACCAAACACGTTTTATGACAGTCTTGTCCCCAGCGAAGGATCTCTCCAGTCTGCCAGTCGAGCACGGGTGCATGCTTTTGGAGCCAAGGTAGACCTAGTAAGAAAGCGTGAGAGAGTCCAGGCAGAACATGAAAAGAGATGCTCTCAGAATGCAGCATACCCACCTGCAGAGTTATGGATTCGGTGATAAGTTGGATGGGACGTGGTAAGAGACCCCCATCCACAGCAGCGACAGATACTGGTACAACCAGAGGTTTGGTAGGAATGCGGTATTTTTCTACCAGAGCCTGTGAAACAAGATTCCCGGCTGCTCCAGAGTCAAGTTGGGCTAGTTCGAAATAACGGTTCTCCCCGAGGAGAATTGAGACTGACAGCAGCAGAGATGGAGAGGATTTATCTTTGTCTAGGTTGACCTCTCCGAGCGAACCTAGACACAGGCGTTTCCCGACCTCTCCGGACAGGTACGGATCAGGTGCTCCTTACTGCCACAGTAGAAGCAACTCCCCTCGGCACGGCGTAAGTCCTGACGGGCTTTGACCATCTTGGTCTGGTCGACCTGCATAGGCTCAGAAGTGTGTACCTGGGGAGAAACGGAGGGAGTTACGGGTTTCTGAAAAGTAGGAGCTAGACGAGGAAACTTTCTCTCACGGGTGACCTCTTTGGCGCGCTCTTGGAACCGTAGATCAATTCGATTGGCAAGAGTTATTAGGTCATCGAGAGAGGTAGGAATGTCCCGACCGGCAAGTTCATCTTTAATACGACCGGACAGACCCTCCCAGAAGACAGATATTAGAGCGTCGTTATCCCAGGCCAGCTCCGAGGCAAGGGTACGGAACCGTATGGCATATTGACCCACGGTGAGACTTCCTGACGGAGGCGTAGCAGAGATGATGCGGAGGAGGTCTTCCGTCCGGGTTCGTCGAATACCTTCCGGAAAGCCGAGAGAAAGGCAGGCAGGTCGGACACCAGAGGGTCTTCTCTCTCCCAAAGAGGATTTAGCCAGGCCAGAGCCTCCCCGGTGAGATGGGACATGATGAAGGCAATTTTGGCCCGGTCGGAGTTAAACTGATGGGACAGGAGTTCAAAGTGCAGGGTGCACTGGTTAATGAAACCCCGAGCCAGAGCAGGGTCACCTCCAAAACGAGGAGGAGCTGACAGTCGAGGTCCGGGAACGGAAACCACGGAATTGGTGAGCAGCGGAACTGCCGGATTGCGAGTCATGGCGCCAGCGGTGGTTGCTGGTGAAGCAGTCAGAGTGTCCAGGCGGGAATTGACATTCCGCAGGTGACCCAGGATGGACTCCTGTTGAGACCTCTGACGAGACAGTTCATGACACAGGTCAGAGAGCGAGGGAGTTTGGGTGCCACCGGGTTCCATGGCCCGAGCAAACTGTAACGGGTCTGGGAGGCGGAACCTCTGAGCTTTTATACAAGGAGGCGGTCCTTGTAAGGCAGCGGGTGGCGCCCGGGGAAGACGGGCAGGAAGTCACGACAAGTGACCGGGGCAGTCTCTGGACAAACAGGCAGGAAGTCACGGCAAGTGACCGGGGCAGTCTCTGGACAAACAGGCAGGAAGTCACGGCAAGTGACCGGGGCAGTCTCTGGACGAACAGGCAGGAAGTCACGGCAAGTGACCGGGGCAGTCTCTGGACGAACAGGCAGGAAGTCACGGCAAGTGACCGGGGCAGTCTCTGGACTAACAGGCAGGAAGTCACGGCAAGTGACCGGGGCAGTCTCTGGACAAACAGGAAGGTACGACCTGTGATGGCTGAGCCTCCCGGTAGGCTAGCAGGCAGGTAGCAGATGAGCGTCCCCAGATGAACGGGCTGGCTGGTCCATAGACAGACTGACAGGTGATGGTGGACCGACTGTCGGACGGCGGAGCCTCCAGGACGGCTAGCAGACAGGAAACAGGTGAGCGTCCTCAGATGAACGGGCTGGCTGGTCCATAGACAGACTGACAGGTGATAGTGGACAGACTGTCGGACGGCGGAGCCTCCAGGACGGTAAGCAGACAGGTAACAGACTGCAGGCTGGCAGGAATCTGGCAGGTATCTGGAAACGGAGCCTAAGGGCTGAAGCAGAGTAGTGAACAGTGCAACAACATTGCTCGGGCACCTCCATTTTGGAGGAGGTGCCTTATATATGGTGAAGTCCTCCGGCCATTGGCCGGGGACTACTTAGGAGGACGCGCGCGGCCCCTATAAGAGGAAGGGAGCGCGCGCGCGCCCTAAGCACAGTGGCCGGAAAGGAGCGCGCGCCACCAGCAGAGCGGGAGGAGGAAGACGGACCCGGAGCAGAGGGGTGAGGGGAACAGCGTCCCTGCCTAGCAGAGGGCAGGGACGCCGACGCTACATATATGTGTGTATATATATATATATATATACATACATATATATATGTATATATACATATATATATGTATGTATATATAGTCTCCTCTAATATGTATATTGCCGTCACTTAATACACAGTGCCCTCTCTTGTTATGAACAGCTCTTTCCCTTACATATCGGATTATATAGAGCCTTGTTTTTTATTACATAGTGTCCTCTCTTCTAAGATATATAATGCAGTGACGTCTGATGGAGCATGAGAGAGCTTCTTTTCTAATTGAGGAGCAGATAAACTGGTTGTCTGGTCACCGGCTGCTCCATCAGTTGTAATTTTATATCTAACAAGAGAGGGGACTCCACCAACTCAATCATTGCCCTCTCCGCCATCACCTCCATCATTGCTTTATCCCCACCACGCCATCATTGCTCTCTCCCCCACCACGCCATCATTGCTCTCTCCCCCACCACCCATCATTGCTCTCTCCCCCACCACCCCATCATTGCACTATCCACCACCTCCATCATTGCTTTCTCCACAACCTCTATCATTGCCCCCTCTCTACACCACCTCCATCAATACCTTCTCCACCACCTCCATCATTATCCCCCACCACCTCAATCATTGCCCTCTCCACAACCCCATTGTTCTCCCCACCTCCATCTTTGCCCTCTCCACAACCCCAATCATTCTTCTCCCCCACCACCTCCATAATTTTTCTCTCCACCACCTCCATTGCCCTCTCTACCACCTCCATCATAGCCCTCTCCACCACCTACATCATTTCCCTCTCCCCACCACCTCTCATTGCCTTATCCCCACCACCCCATCATTGCTCTCTCCCCCACCACCCATCATTACACTCTCCACCACCTCCATCATTGCCCCCTCTCCACCACCTCCATCAATACCCTCTCCACCACCTCCATCATTGTTATCCCCACCACCACAATCATTGCCCTCTCCACCACCTTCATCATTGTCCTCTCCATCACTGTCATTGCCCTCTCCCCATCATTACTCTCTCCACCACCCCATCATTGCCCTCTCCCCAACCTCATCATTACCCTCTCCACCACCTCCATCATTGCCCACTCCACACCTCCATCAATGTCCTTTCCCCATCACCTCCATCATTGCCCTCTACCCAACCTCCATGATTACCCTCTCCACCACTTCCATCATTGCCCTCTCCCACACCTCTCATTACCCTCTCCACCACCTCCATCATAGCCCTCTCCCCACATCCTTCATTGCCCTCTCCACCACCTCCATTATTGCCCTGTTCACCACCTCCATCATTGCCCTGCCCACCACCTCCATCATTACCCTCTCCACCTCCTCCATCATTACCTTCTCCCTCACAACCTCCATCATTACCCTCTCCCCACCACCTCCATCATTGCTCTCTCCCCCACCACCTCCATAATTGCCTTATCCTCGCCACCCTATCATTGCTCCCCCACCACCCCAGCATTGCACTCTCCACCACCTCCATCAATGTCTTGTCTCCACCTCCATCAATACCCTCTCCACCACCTCCATCATTGTTATCCCCACCACCGCTTTCATTGCCCTCTCCACCACCTTCATCGTTGTCCTCTCCATCACTGTCATTGCCCTCTCCCCCACCACCCCATCATTACTCTCTCCACCACCCCATTATTGCCCTCTCCCAACCTCCATCATTACCCTCTCCACCACCTCCATTATTGCCCTCTCCACCACCTCCATCATTACCCTCTCCACCGCCCTATCATTACCCTCTCCCACATCTGTCATTACCCTCTCCTCCACCTCCATCATAGCCTTCTCCCCACATTCATCATTGCCCTTTCCCCCACCACCTGTCACGCTGTTACTGCATACAGGAGGTCCGGGGTCTATGCTGACCCTAAGCTGGGGTCCTGACTAATCCCTCTACCTGGAGGTACTGTTGATGGTACAGAGGTCCAGGGCGCCAGCGTAATCCCTACCTCCTGAGGATCCCTGAACCTCTGATCTAGTCTTGAGAAGGACCCTGATCACAACACGGGGGACTGAAAGGTATATGCCTAGACACAGTAATAGACGAACGAGACAGTACAAGGGGTAAACTAAAATACACCTTGCATACAAAACTCACACCACAAAAAACAGAGGGAACACCAACGGGTACGGAGATAAATGATAAAGCGAGGAGAGGAAAAAAGACCACACCAGGTACTCTTCACTTCAGACTTCTCAATACCACGATCCGCTCTGCTGGTCTGCATGAATGCTTTCACCGACACATTCCTAGCAGACTGGCAGGTATTTGAAGGAATCCCATTAATTGCAGCTAGGTGTGCTGGCCTTGTCTAGCACAGAGAGAGAAAGAATTAACTCCCTCACTGCCGAAAAACACCAAGCACCAAAAACTCAGCTGCGCGAAGTCAGATTGTGTAATCGCGACGATCTTCGTGGCGACACACCCGTGACAGTACCCCCCCTTCTACGAGGGGCCTCCGGACCCTCAGGGCCAGGTTTATCTGGGTGAGTTGTGTGGAAGGCCCGAATTAATCGGTCTGCGTTAATATCCGACGCAGGAACCCACGACCTCTCCTCAGGACCATACCCCTTCCAATGAACCAGGTACTGAAGGGACCGGCGATTCAGACGTGAATCGATGATTTTCGACATCTGAAAC
Source organism: Oophaga sylvatica (assembly GCA_033576555.1). Classification (NCBI taxonomy): domain Eukaryota; kingdom Metazoa; phylum Chordata; class Amphibia; order Anura; family Dendrobatidae; genus Oophaga; species Oophaga sylvatica. The sequence continues at coordinate 9,631,776 of JARQOD010000007.1, forward strand.
TCCAAGTTACCATTGACCACCACAGGAGGAGGAGGTAAAGGTGACGGTATCACCGGCGCCACATACCTCTTAAGCAACGATCTGTGGAACACATTGTGAATTTTAAATGTAGGAGGGAGGTCAAGACGGAATGCCACCGGATTAATTATAGAACTGATCTTGTATGGCCCGATGAACCTGGGACCCAGTTTCCAGGAAGGAACCTTAAGTTTTATATTCTTGGTAGACAACCATACCAGATCGTTCACACTTAGGTCCGGACCAGACACTCTCCTCCTATCAGCCATACGTTTGTATCGGTTCCCCATAGTACTCAGATTATTCAGCACTCCTCTCCACACTGAAGCAAGTGACGACGAAAATCGTTCCTCCTCAGGAACCCCAGAAGAGCCCCCCCTATTGAAAGTACAAAACTGGGGGTGAAAACCATATGCCCCAAAAAACGGGGACTTACCAGTGGACTCGCTCCGCCTATTGTTAAGAGCAAATTCCGCCAGAGGCAAGAAAGAAGCCCAGTCCTCCTGGTTCTCTGACACAAAACACCGGAGATATGTCTCCAAGCTCTGGTTCAGACGCTCTGTCTGACCATTGGTCTGCGGATGAAAAGCCGATGAAAATGACAACTGCATCCCCCGCCGTGTACAAAATACCTTCCAGAATTTGGACACAAACTGAGACCCCCGATCAGACACCACATCGGAGGGTACCCCATGAAGCCTCACAATCTCCCCAATGAACACCTGCGCAAGAGTCTTAGCATTAGGAAGAGCAGGAAGAGCGATAAAATGTGCCATCTTGCTGAACCTGTCCACTACAACGAGTATGACTGTTTTACCCGAAGACGGCGGGAGGTCCGTAATGAAGTCCATAGACAGATGAGTCCACGGACGCTCCGGGATCTTCAAAGGTAAGAGGGTTCCAGACGGACGGGTATGTGGGGTCTTAGAGCGCGCACAAACCTCGCAGGACGCGACAAAAGTTACCACCTCCCTATGTAAGTTAGGCCACCAAAACCGGCGCGAGAGGAGATCCTCAGTTGCTTTACTCCCTGGGTGTCCTGCCAAAGCTGAATTATGGTGTGCCTCGATCACCTTTTGTCGCAACTGATTTGGAACAAACAGTCTCACTGGAGGTCCTACAGGGGCGTCCCCCTGAGCCTCCAATACCTCCTCCTCAAGCTCAGAGCATACTGCCGACACCACCACCCCCTCCTCAAGGATCGGAACCAGGTCATCCGTCTTCCCGGCCTCAGGGAAACTGCGAGATAAGGCATCCGCCTTAACATTTTTTGACCCAGGACGATATGTGACGACAAAATTAAACCTGGTAAAAAACAACGACCACCTAGCTTGTCTGGGATTCAGACGTTTAGCGGACTCTAAATATAGCAGGTTCTTGTGATCGTAATGACGGTGACCGGGTGGACTGCCCCCTCCAAAAAATGACGCCACTCCTCAAAAGCTAACTTAATGGCCAAGAGTTCCCTATTGCCGACATCATAATTCCTCTCATCGGACGACAATTTTTTAGAGAAGAAGGCGCACGGATGCCATTTACCAGGGGACGAACCTTGTGACAATACTGCTCCCACCCCTACCTCGGAAGCGTCCACCTCTACAATGAACGGCTGTGACGCATCAGGTTGAATAAGTATGGGTGCCGAAGCAAAACATTTTTTCAAGGAGGAAAACGCTTGACAAGCCCTGTCAGACCACCTTGAAAAATCCGTCCCTTTTTTAGTCATGTCTGTGAGAGGTTTAACTATGGACGAGAAATTACGAATAAATTTCCGGTAGTAGTTAGCAAACCCCAGGAAACGTTGTAATGCCTTAAGATCCTCTGGCAGATCCCACTCAAGAACTGCCCGCACTTTCCCAGGGTCCATACGAAAACCGGATGCTGACACCAGGAATCCTAAAAACTGAAGTTCCTGTACGGCGAACACACACTTCTCCCATTTGGCGTACAGTTTATTATCCCGCAAGATCTGTAACACCTGCCTAACATGCTCCTGATGAGACACAAGATCCGGCGAGTAAATTAAGATGTCATCCAGATATATGACAACAAACTGTCCCACTAGGTGGCGAAAGATGTCATTAACAAAATGTTGAAACACCGCCGGGGCATTAGTCAGACCAAATGGCATGACAAGGTTCTCATAATGCCCCTCCGGAGTGTTAAACGCCGTCTTCCACTCATCCCCCTCCTTCATCCTAATCAGATTGTACGCCCCCCTGAGATCCAACTTAGAGAACCATTTGGCGCCCACGATCTGATTGAAGAGATCGGGAATAAGTGGGAGCGGATACGGATCTCGGACCGTAATCCGATTAAGCTCACAGAAATCCAACCAAGGGCGTAGGCCTCCATCTTTCTTCTTCACAAAGAAGAACCACGCGGCCACCGGGGAAGATGAAGGTCTAATATGCCCCTTAGCCAGACTCTCCGAAATATAATCCTTCATGGCCTGCCTCTCAGGACCAGAAAGGTTATACAACCTAGATTTCGGTAACTTGGCTTCAGGGAGCAATTTTACAGAACAGTCATACACGCGATGAGGAGGTAGTTCTTGACACCCTTTCTCCGAGAATACATCCTCAAAGTCCACCAGAAATGGAGGTAAGGTCCTAGGAGCGACCGCTCCGATGACTGTATTCATGCAGTTTTTATTACAGAATTCACTCCATTGGCTTATCTCTCTGGATTGCCAATTAATAACCGGGTTATGCTTAGTTAACCAAGGAAGGCCCAGCACTATAGGAGTGGGAAGACCCTCCAACACGTAACACGACAACAGTTCTTTATGTATCGCCCCCACTTGAAGATCTATGTTATGCACTGCTTGCAAAAAACTACCCTGACCGAGAGGTCTGGCGTCGATCGAGAATATGGGGACGGGTTTAGCCAACACACTCAATTGCATACCTTGAACCCGGGCAAAGTGAGCATCCACCAGATTAGCCCCGGCCCCACTATCCAGAAGAACAGATATCTTCTCAGTTCTCGCACCCACCACCACCTCCGCCGGTACGAGAAACTGAGACGAACTTAGGGACGAAATACTTACTCCCAGATTGCCGTCCACCACACAATCTGGGATCAATAGTTTTCCGGCGACTTCTCACTCTGCAAAGGACGGGATGGACACCCCCCTATAAAATGTCCCTTTTTCCCACAGAAGAAACAACTTCCTGTTTTGTGGCGCCCCACCGATCCCCTCCCCCGGACTGATGTCCCTCCTAATTGCATAGGCTCCTCTGGACTGACCAGGGGAACCTCCATATAAGGGACCCTTGAGGAAGGTGGGGTCATCACAGGGGGCGGAGTTACCCCGCACCTCTCCCGAAGCCGTCTGTCAAAACGAATAGCAAGGGCCATACCTTCTTCCAGTGACGTGGGAGGGTCATACTGTGCCAGCACATCCTTTAATTTGTCAGATAAACCTTGACAAAACTGGCTCCTAAGAGCCGGGTCATTCCACTGGGTGTCTGTGGCCCACCTACGGAACTCCGAACAGAATTCCTCCGCCGGACGATCTCCCTTCTGGATCCTACGTAACTTAGATTCAGCAAGGGAGACCCGAACCGGGTCATCATATACAAGACCCAGAGCTGCAAAAAACCTATCCACTGACTGGAGAGCTGGGGAGCCCAGGGGAGAGAGAACGCCCAGGATTGGGGGTCTCCTTGTAGGATTGAGATGACAATCCCCACCCTTTGTTCTTCACTCCCAGATGACCGAGGTCGCAGCCGAAAGTACAATTTACATGCCTCCCGGAAAGCAAAAAACTTGTCCCGCCCCCCAGTGAACCTGTCAGGGAGAGCTACTTTAGGTTCTGGTCCGGCTTGCTCCGGGGGGTACAAAACCTTGGACTTAACGTCCGCCAGCTCCATGGACAAACTCTGCAACTGCCGAGCTAGACTGGCTACTGGATCCATGGTGGCTGGAGAAAATCTTTAGTGGTCGGTGAAAATGTCACGCTGTTACTGCATACAGGAGGTCCGGGGTCTATGCTGACCCTAAGCTGGGGTCCTGACTAATCCCTCTACCTGGAGGTACTGTTGATGGTACAGAGGTCCAGGCTGCCAGCGTAATCCCTACCTCCTGAGGATCCCTGAACCTCAGTGATCTAGTCCTGAGAAGGACCCTGATCACAACACAGGGGACTGAAAGGTATATGCCTAGACACAGTAATAGACAAACGAGACAGTACAAGGGGTAAACTAAAATCCACCTTGCATACAAAACTCACACCACAAAAAACAGAGGGAACACCAACGGGTACGGAGATAAATGATAAAGCGAGGAGAGGAAAAAAGACCACACCAGGTACTCTTCACTTCAGACTTCTCAATACCACGATCCGCTCTGCTGGTCTGCATGAATGCTTTCACCGACACATTCCTAGCAGACTGGCAGGTATTTGAAGGAATCCCATTAACTGCAGCTGGGTGTGGCTGGCCTTGTCTAGCACAGAGAGAGAAAGAATTAACTCCCTCACTGCCGAAAAACACCAAGCACCAAAAACTCAGCTGCGCGAAGTCAGATTGTGTAATCGCGACGATCTTCGTGGCGACACACCCGTGACACCACCTCCATCATTGCCCTCCACCACCTCCATCATTGCCCTCTCCACCACCTCCATCATTACCCTCTCCACCACCCTATCATTACCCTCTCCACCTCCTCCATCATTACCCTTTCCCCACCACCTCCATCATTACCCTCTCCCCCACCACCTCCATCATTGCCCTCTCCCTCACCACCTTCATTATTGCCCTCTCCACCATCTCTGATTGCCCACTCCAGCACCCTCAATGTATTGTTAAAAAACAAACACACCACGTATTAGCCGCCCTGCAGAGGACCCCCTCCACCTACGGATCCTTGTGCAGCTGCATCGGCTGCACCGGCGGTATGTCTGCCCCTGGCTCCGTGTATTAGGCCCAGTTGTCCCTAGTAGCCCAATGCATGATACTGCTGCTGACACCTCACACTACTGTTCCTCAACTGTTTGACACTTCCTGAACCTGACATTAACATTCAGTTCCCCCTCTGAAACTGGGATGGCCATTACAGATAACCCTGCCTTGACTAGACTGCCCCAGTAAGTGTTACCCTTTCATTACATGCATGCATATAAAATCCATTTAACCCTTTAGAGTGTCAGGGAGCAGACCATCTTTTACATTTGCTTATTTTGTTTTTTTCTTGAATTTTCTCTGTCCCCATAGAGAAGGTAGAACTTGTTTTTTACCATCCCTGCCTTCCCTGATCACTGCATATAAGGCACTGAACATAACACTTAGGTGCCACAGGCCACAAAAAGAGATGCAAAAATTCTTTGAATATCTGATTGAAAAAAAATGCAGCTATTTCAACTCCTTTACTACTTTTTGATATACCCATACGTCATAGATGGGAAAGAGTTCCTGACCTTTGACTTAAAGGTGTGTCATGGCGATCGCCGCCGGGAGCTCGGCTTAATATTAAAGCATAGACTGCCAAGAGCACTGCACCAGGTATTTTAACCCCCTAAATGCCATGATTGATATCAATTGCAGCATTTAGAGATCTAGGAGAGGGAAAGAGCTCCCTCTCACTTCCAAGCAGCGCCCATGCAAGGGCCCAGTCATTGCCATGGAAACACGAGGTTGTCATGACAACGTACTGGTCACCCACCTATGGCAAGCCTGTTAGACCATGCTCAGAGCACAGCCTAAGAGGCTTCTGTCAGTGCAGCACTGAAAGGTATAATGCATTGCAGTGCTAAAAATGTAATTTTGTCCCGTAAAAAAAAGCCGCCATACAGCACAGTCAGCGAAGAAATAAAAAAGTTTTACCTCTCAGAATATAGCAATGCAAAAACAATTATTTTTTATATAAAACAATTTTTATTCTGTGTAAGACAGGCCGGGTACACATGATCCGGAAGTGGCAGCTCTGCTGTCTATTAAACGCAGGTGAATTTGCATGTATTTACTGAACCGTGTGGATTCACTGTGTCCAATAAATTCTATTGGTGAAATTTCTCTTGCGGAGACTAATGTTTGACACGCTGTGGTCTGAAAAGATGCGCTGCACGTCAGTCTTCGGGGTGAGCTGTGGGCATCTGTGGATGCATAGTGGACACGGGATTTCTAAAAATCCCATCCACTATGCTGTAACTGTAAGGCTGTGGTTCCACGGTCCGGAACCACAGCGCTTTGGACGGAGCGGAAATTCCGCTCCGCCCAAAGCCCCGCCCCCTTTTGAACGCGCGCTCTTTCCGGATGTGTTCCGGAGGTGTCCTGCATAGCCCTGTGTTATTTCCCTTGCGGCGACGCAGCGTCGCCGCAAGGGACTAGGACATGCTGCAGTCTGAAAAGACGCGCCGCATGTCCAGAAACGCAGGTCTTCCGCCTGCGTGTTTTACAGCATAGTGGAGACGGGATTTCTTGAAATCCCCTCCACTATGCTGTAACATCTGGACGCTGCGTGTTTGACGCTGCGCCAACGCACAGCGTCAAACACGCAGCTAATCCGGACTGCTTCCTGATAGTGGAAACATACCCTAAGAAAAGTCCTTACTGGGAGCTGGAAGAGCCGGGAAAAATATGTAGACAATCCTCTTATGAAGCTGAGACTGAAGTTTATTCGGAGATTCGCAGTCGAACAGCACATGGATAGTCAGTGATATAAAGCATGCAAGCACGAACAAGAGTCCAGACAAACAAAGTGACGCTGGGACATCTGGCAGCATGGCGGCAGAATGGTGATGTTATGACTTGGCAGCAGGTTGGCGATGTTTTGGACCCGAACAACAGTAACAGGGGCTTTTTATACATGAAACAGTCAAAGAAAGCATATTGCAGCAAAAAGGGAATATACATGATATCCTACTGCGAAAAAATACATGACTATTCAAAGAGAAAACATTGTACAATAGTTAAGGGTAATATTAGACTTTGAGACTCATTTCCCCAAACTCCATTAGAACTCATAAATCTCCATGTTCCTTTTAACCAATGTCATTAATTACATCACATGTCTATTTTCCAATATCACTACAACAAATACACTAATTTATTTCCATATGTTACCCTTTTTCTGATCCAATTAACCAGTGTGTATGCCAGCTATACCTGCTAATGGCTATGAGCTCATCTAGTGTCTCAAATCTGTCTATGACTTTCAGAAGTACATCTTATTAGCTTTTTAGAAACAAAGTCAGTTGGTTTATAACTTTGCACAAGATGGCTGCTAGAGCCAACATTGCTATTCAGTATATTATGACTGACCATTCTCTTACAGTAACATCTGGTTGCTGCGAGTTTGACGCTGCTTAAGTACGCAGGGCCCAACCCGCAGCGATTACTGATTGTGTACATATACCCTGGGGGAATCATATGCGAGGGTCATCATATGTGGATGCTGTGAGATAGCGCTCACTGATTGTGTTGGGGGACTTTCACTTGGCAGCGGGATTAAGGCACACAGGAACGGTTTTCTACTTAAACAGTCTTATTCGGTTTATTTGCAAAGCATAAACCGCATAAAGTATAGTCCATTTAATTACATCAACTCAAATCTTCCAGGAGCTCCGCTCCACATTCTGACCTCTTGTCAGTCCTGGGTTCCAGGGGAACAGCCTTACTAAGATCACTGAGCCGTACACTGACCTGCTCGACAAGCTCCACACCGTCAGGTCCAGACCCTCAGCAGGACGGTAGTTTCCCCAACTTAGATAGCCATCACGGACTCTGCATGCACATGTCCTCCTCCATGTGCAATCCAGGAAACCTATCCTCTTCCAGGACCTTCCTACACAGACCCCTGTGACCAAACAACAGTCCCAATATAACCCATGAGACACACCCATTGATGGGAGATAGATGGTTACCCAGACCCGCCCAGCTCTCCGAGTAACCTGCAAGCCCAGCCCACATAAACTAAACAAGGCTCGTGGAGCTACAGGTCCCAGAGCAACATTCCAGGCTTACAGCACAGAGGACCTCCACCTCTGCAACACATACCGGCCATTCACAATGACGCTGGTCACTGTCTCACATATTCCCCCCCTCTATTCAATCTTGTGGGGTTGAACACCTGTCATAAACCAGGGGCCTCGAGACAGGGCACCCACATTACCTTGCCCTACCAGTCGAGAGGTGTTGTGAACGCCTTGGATCTGAATTCTGAGTCTGGGCTCCATCTAGTGGCTGCTGATAGTAGTGAAGCTGATATAGCTGGCAGAGGTTCATCAGCTGTGGACAATTGGCACTCAGGTAGCTCTGACTAAAAAGATATAAGGGAGTAACCTTCCCATGATCATCGCCGGTGATTTATTGTTCTTCCTGGTCCCATTTGGAAGTCAGCTTGCTTTCTGCTGTCTCCTGCAACCTTCAGATAAGTTGTTTTCTGCTTGTTTTTGTGGCTTGTGTTTTTATCTATCTCAGTTTTCTGCCCTACTGGATTGTGCAGCCAGGCTCCCCTGTGGGGGCCTGCGCTGGATACGGTTTCTCATTTACCATTGTTTATGCATTTTCAGTTCCCTGTTATTTTTGCATCCGCTGAATTGCTACCTGTTCACACCAGAGACAGTTTATGTATTTTTGGGTTCTCTGTTATTTCAGTATCTGCTGTTTGCTACCATTGCACACCAGAGGTCTGATCTAGCGAGGGAGAGATCATGTGTTCTCAGTATTTTAAAATATATCAGAAGTGTTGGAGTTTTTTCTAGTATTTTTTCCGGATTGCAGACAGTATTCTTTCCTGTCCTGTCTTATCTAGACAGTTTTGGGCCCCAGCGTTTGCTTACTCTATTTTCTGCCTGCATTTGTATTTCATCTTGTCTCACCGCCAATATATGTGTGGGGGCTACCTATTCCTTTGGGGCGCTTTTCCGGGGCAATTAGCTTTCACCTTTCTATCTTCAGGCTTAGTTAACTCTCCGGCTGTGATGAGGCGTCTAGGTCATCGTAGGTACGTCCCACGGCTACTTCTAGTTGTGCGGTTAGTTTAAGGGTCTACAATCCGTTAGTTTCCAACCTCTCTGGGTGTCTGGCTGCCATGGCTATTTTTTGCTACTGTCCTCCTCGGCTACCAAATCATAACAGAATCACCGGCCTGACTGTAAATTCTATGGTACTCAAAAGAAGGAAAGAATAGTAAAAAAAAAAAATGGTGTCAGAATTTTTTGATATTTTTTCCTCTTTTTCTCTGGGGGCCGTAGGAGGATTTTTTTTTCTTCAATGGAGATTGGGCAGTTGTCTGATCGTATTGAGCAGCTTGCTGATGCAGTTCGGAAAGTTTTCCATCTCTCTCAGTTGTCTACAGCAGAACCTAAGATCCCTATTCCTGATTTGTTTTTTGGGGATTGGTCTAAATTTTCAAATTTTAAGAATAATTGTAAATTGTTTTTTGCCTTGAAACCTAATTCCTCGGGGGACTCTGTACAGCAGGTTAAAAGTGTCATCTCCCTGTTGCGCGGCGACCCTCAGGATTGGGCTTTTTCACTGACACCTGGGGATCCTGTTTTGGCTAATGTTGATGCGTTTTTTCAGGCTCTGGGGTTATTGTATAATGAACCTAATATGATTGATCAAGCTGAGAAAACCTTTTTGGCATTGAACCAGGGTCAGGAAGAGGCAGAGTTATATTGTCAGAAATTCCGAAAATGGGCAGTCCTTACTAAATGGAATGATGATGCCCTAGCGGCTCTTTTTCGGAAAGGGCTGGCAGAGACCGTAAAAGATGTTATGGTGGGATTTCCTGTCCCCTCGGGACTCAATGATTCTTTGTCATTAGCCATTCAAATTGCGTGACCGTAAAACTTTGCTAGAGGTGGTTTTTCCTTTCAAACAGGCCTCTGAGCCCATGCAGTGTGATAGGGTTGTTACTAGGGCTCAGCGTCGAGAATTTCGGAAGCGTAGTATATTGTGCTTCTATTGTGGGGACGCTTCTCATACTATTTCCGTCTTCCCTAAGCGGGGAAGACGTTTTGCGCGCTCATTTGTTTTGGGCAATGTACAGCCTAAATTTCTCTTGACTGTTACCTTGATCTATTCCTTGTCCTCATTTTCTGCTCAGGCTTTTTTCGATTCAGGAGCAGCCCTGAACCTTATAGATTTCGACTTTGCCAAACGTTGTGGTTTTCCCATGGTACCCCTGTGGACTATTCCTTTGCTGGGCATTGATTCTACCCCCTTGGCGGATAATAAACCCCAGTTTTGGACCCAGGTGATAATGCGGGTAGACCCGGACCATCAAGAGAATTGTAAATTTCTGGTGTTGCATAATTTACATGACATTATTGTACTGGGTTTTCCTTGGTTGCAGACCCATAATCCTGTTTTGGATTGGAAGTCCGTGCCTGTGGTCAGTTGGGGTTGTCAATGTGTTCGTAATGACACTCCTGTTTTCCCTGCCTCTCCCCAGTCTCAGGATGTCCCTATTTGGCTGATTTTGCTGATGTGTTTAGTGAGAGTAAGTCTGCATCCTTACCTCTCCACAGGAGTTATGATTTCGCGATTGAGTTAGTACCCGGTTGTAAATTTCCCAAGGGTCGGCTCTTCAATTTGTCTGTACCTGAGCATGATGCTATGCGAGAGTCCTTGGAGAAGGGTCATATCAGACCATCCTCTTCACCCTTGGGCACCGGCTTTTTCTTTGTGGCCATTCATTGAGGCCATGTATTGACTATCGTCTCCTTAATAAGATCACTGTTAAATATCAATATCCGTTAACCTTGATTTCTGATTTATTTTTCAGAGTGAAAGGTGCTAGTTGGTTTACCAAGCTTGACCTCAGGGGGGCGTATAATCTTATTCGCATCAAACATGGTGATGAATGGAAGACGGCGTTTAATACCCCTGAGGGGCATTTTGAGTACCTAGTGATGCCTTTTGGGCTCACTAATGCCCCTTCCGTCTTCCAATTTTTCATGAACGATATTTTCCGGGATATTGTGGATAAATTTTTGATCGTTTATTTGGACGATATCTTGATATTTTCCAGTGATTGGGATTCTCATGTGGAACATGTTTTAATGGTATTCCGGATTTTGAGTGAAAATGCCTTGTATGTTAAGGGATCAAAATGTATCTTTGACGAACAGAAGGTTTCGTTTTTGGGATTCATTTTGTCTCCATCTTCTATTGAAATGGACCCGGTCAAGGTTCAGGCCATTTGTGATTGGGTTCAACCCACTTCATTGAAGGCTCTGCAGAGATTTTTGGGTTTTGCTAATTTTCACCGTAAATTTATAAGCAATTTCTCTGGTATTGTGAAACCATTGTCTGATTTGACCAAAAAGGGTTCTGATGTAGTGAATTGGTCTCCTGAGGCAGTTTCTGCGTTTCAGGAGCTTAAGCGGAGATTCACTTTTGCTCCTGTTCTACGGCAACCTGATGTTTCTCTACCATTTCAGGTGGAGATAGGTGCTTCTGAGATTGGTGCAGGAGCCGTTTTGTCCCAAAGGGATCCTGAGACCTCTAAGAGTAACCCTTGTGCCTTCTTCTCTCGAAAATTTTCCCCAGCTGAGCGTAATTATGATTTGGGGAATCGGGAGTTGTTGGCTATGAAGTGGGCTTTTGAAGAGTGGAGACATTGGCTGGAAGGAGCCAAACATCAAGTGCTGGTCCTCACGGACCATAAAAACCTGATCTATCTCGAATTTGCCAAGCGACTTAATCCCAGACAGGCCAGGTGGGCCTTGTTTTTCACGCGTTTTAATTTTGTGGTCTCCTTTCTCCCGGGCACTAAGAATGTTAAGGCGGATGCCCTCTCTAGGAGTTTTTTGTCAGATTCTCCTGATGTGACTGAACCTGCTGTCATTCTGAAGGAGGGTGTAGTTCTTTCCACTATCTCACCCGATTTGAGACTGGCTCTGGAGGAATTTCAGGGGGATAAACCTGAACGCTGCCCTGTTGGGAAAATGTTTGTCCCAGACCAATGGAGGAAGAATGTGATGTCTGAGATTCATTGCTCCACGTTGGCTGGTCATCCCGGTATTTTTGGTACCAGAGATTTAGTGAGTCGGTCCTTTTGGTGGCCCACTTTATCTCGTGATGTCAGGAATTTTGTGCAGTCCTGTGGGACTTGTTCTCGGTCCAAACCCTGTTCTCGCTCTAGTGGATTGTTAATGCCACTGCCGGTGCCCAGGAGGCCATGGACCCATATCTCTATGGATTTTATCTCCGACCTCCCTGTCTGTCAGAGAATGACTGTCATTTGGGTGATCTGTGATAGATTTTCCAAGATGGTCCATCTTGTGCCACTGCCGAAGTTACCATCCTCTTCCGAGTTGGTACCCTTGTTCTTTCAGCAGGTGGTTTGTTTGCACGGCATTCCGGAGAACATTGTGTCGGACAGGGGATTCCATATAGATAGAGAAAAACTCCGGCACACTTAATAAAGTCGGTTTTTGCAATATTTATTCAAAATAAGTCAGCAGATTCAAAAAGAAAAAACAGTGGACAATTCTTCCATGTAGTCATATATAGATTATTATGTAGAATAATTCATATGGACTGAAAATTATCGACGTTTCGGCTCATGTGCCTTCTTCAAGAAGTGTCCTATTCTGTAACATAACAAAAAGGGAAGGTATCAAAAGACAAAAATATCCTACCAGCAAATCAATATGAGAGAAATTAATAAAAATAAAGAATCAAAACTAAAAGGGAGATCATGCTTGAGACATAAGGATCCTTAACATCAGGTAGCCTTGATGGAAATACGTCCAAAATATACAATAATGCGATGTATATTCACATTAAAATAAGACAAAAAGAAGATAGCATTATAAATGACAAAACTGGATAGGTACCACACTGAGTTCACATAGACAGAACAGACAAATAAGAAGTGAATACTTTACTGCATGTAGAAGCTTGTTTAGAAAAGGGCAAAATTCCCACTGAAATAAAACAGTAAGGGCAATATGAGAAACACGGCATTGTGAATAGTAAGTGATAAGAGAAACTTTGTTACTGACATGCCAGAAGGAGCGTTTCTGAAAAAAAGAAAGGGAAACAAGATACCTCTGATCTCTTTGTGGAATTCCTGTAAACCGCAGGCGGGAACAAAATACTTCCAGTCTGGAGGTCCGGGGGTGAGGGTCCCGTTGTCCACAATGACATGTGGATAAGACCGAGAGTCCGTGCAATTTATACATGTGCAGTGAGTGCACGTGAATACAGAAGAACTTCCGGGTTGTCAGGGCCCTAATTGATGGTGTACAGTAGTGCGCTTGCGTAGGACTGGGAAGTCGAGTGAAGCCGACAGGGAGATAAATGAAGTGTGTGCGCGTCTCCAAAAGGAGAGAAAAGAATTCTTTGTTTCTCATGAGGCGCCCTCTTGCTAAATAAAGAAAAAGAAAAAAAGGGAGATTACGTGAATGGTCATATTAGGCAGAAACAGTTCATACTGAGAACATAATTACTATTCTAAAGCCGGAATAAAGCCTATATTAAATGAAAAATGAACAATAGAGTAGTTAGAAAAGGTTTTGTTATACAGCTGCAGTCCAATCATGAAAAAAGGGGGCAAAGCAAGAGACCAATTATTAGAATCATGAATCATAAAGGATAATAATGTAGTCCCGGTGGTATACAAAACTACGTGTTCAAAGGTAGGAGAGCTCATACTCTCTATTTAAACCTAATGGGGTGAGAGTTTGAAGAGTGTGGATCCAAAAGGACTCTCTTTTAGTTTTTTAACCCTGTCACCTCCTCTCCTCAGCATCGGAACATGGTCGATCACTTGATATCTAAGCTGAGAGATATTATGTCTTTATTGTAGAAAGTGTGCAGGGATTGGAAGGAGTGTACGTCCACATCTAATAGTGGACTTATGCTGTGAGATGCGGTCTCAGGGGAGTCCAGTTTGTTTCCAGATTTTCGAGAGCCTTTTGTTCTAAACTGGGAATTCAGTTGTGTTTTTCTTCTGTGTTTCACCCTCAGACCAATGGGCAGATTGAGAGAACAAACCAGACTTTGGAAACTTATCTGAGATGTTTTGTGTCTGCTGATCAGGATGACTGGGTCTCTTTTTTGCCCTTGGCTGAATTCGCTCTAAATAATAGGGCCAGTTCTGCCACTTTGATATCCCCTTTTTTCTGCAATTTCGGGTTTCATCCTCGGTTTTCTTCGGGACAGGTGGAGGCTTCTGTCTGTCCGGGTGTTGACTCTATGGTAGAGAGAATGCAGCAGATTTGGGATCAAGTAGTGGATAAGTTGTCTCTCTCTCAGGAGAAGGCCCAGCGGTTTGCCAACCGGCATAGGACTGATGGTCTCGGTTTAAAGTGGGTGACTTGGTTTTGTTGTCCTCAAAAAATATCCCTATGAAGGTTGTGTCTCCAAAGTTTAAACTAAGGTTCATTGGACCTCATAAGATCTTGCAAGTCTTTAATCCAGTTTCTTTCCGTTTGGCTCTTCCAGGGACATTTAAGATTCACAACATCTTCCATAAATCTTGATTGAAAAGGTTTGTTGAGCCAGTAGTTCCTATGGCTATGCCTCCTGAGCCTGTCTTGGTTGAGGGCAATCTGGAGTATGAAGTGGAGAAGATATTGGATTCTCGTCTGTCTAGACGTAGACTCCAGTGCTTGGTCAAGTAGAAGGGTTATGGTCAGGAGGACAATTCTTGGGTGTTTGCTTCTGACATTCATGCTAAGAGATTGGTGCGCGCCTTTCACAGGGCTGATCCTGATCGGCCTGGTGGCGCAGGTGAGGGTTCGGTGACCCCTCCTCAAGGGGGGGTACTGTTGTGAACACTTTGGAGATGACTTCTGAGCTGGGGCTCCCTCTGGTGGTTGCTGATGGTATTGAAGCTGCATCACCTGGGAGCGAGGAGTGGCAATCAGGGGGGACGGACTGGGCAGATATAAGTGAGCTGCCCTCCCATGATCCTCGCCGGTGATTAGTTTCTCTTCCTGGTCTAGTTTGGAAATCAGCTGGGTTTCTGCTGTCTCCTGCGAAAATTCAGATAAGTTGTTTTCTGCCTCTCTTCTGTGGTTTTGATTTTCCTTGTTTTTGCTGCCCTTCTGAGTGAGGTCAGCCGGGTCCCCCAGTTGGGGCCTGCACTGGTCTCTGTTTCTCATTTGTTTCTGTTCATTTGCTCTGTCCTTGTTATTTCAGTGGCTGCTGGGTAGCTGCGTGTTCACACCAGAGTTCTGATTTAGCGGGGGCGAGATCGTACGGTCTCAGAATTTTTGGAATCAGAAGTGTTGGAATTTTTCCGAGGGTTTTGCTGGGTTGCAGACAAAATTCTTTCCTGTCCTGTCCTATCTAGATAGTTTTGGGCCCCAGCGTTTGCTTACTCTGTTTTCTACCTGCGTTTGTATTTCATCTTGTCTAACCGCCATTATATGTGTGGGGGCTACCTATTCCTTTGGGGCACTACTCCGGGGCAGTTAGCTTTCCCCTTTCTGTCTTTAGGCGTAGCTAACTCTCCAGCTGTATCGAGGCGTCTAGGTCACCGTAGGTACGTCCCACTGCTGCTTCTAGTTGTGCGGTTAGTTTAGGGGTCTGCAACCCATTAGTTCCCAACCTCTCTGGGTGTTCGGCTGCCTTGGCTGTTTTTGCTCCTGTCCTCCTCGGCTACCAAATCATAACACAATCCCCTCTGGGATGCCTCTTATGCGAACATTATTCCTTCTAGATCTGTCCTCTAGATCATATACTTTGTCACTAAGCTGGGCTAATTCTTCTTTCAGAACTTCATTCTCATCAATCAGGGCATTATATGATGTGGTGAATTCTGCCATCTTATTTTCCACATGGAAAATGTGTTCTCCCAGGCTGGGAGCTCCCTGTTAATTTCCATCAGCATGGATTTCAAGTCCTCTCTTAATGAGGCTCTTAAGGAAGAGAGGAGACTCTCCGTATCTTCTTTTGTGAGAGGTACATTATTCTCCTGCTCCCCTGTGTTCCCCCATGCCATGTGAGGAGTGAGAGGACCCAGAGTGAGATGCAGGGACCATTTTACCTACACTCCCAGCAGGGTTCCCTCTGGAAAAGAAGTCCTCCAATCTTGATGGAGATCCAGGATTCTGGGTTCTCCCCCTGGTCACCAAGTGCCCGGAACCTTCAGACATCTGCAGCTTGTGTTATGGAGGTAAGGATTGTGGCTGGAAGCAGCTGTTTGCTAGTGTTAAGTCCACAGTCTCAGGAGCCCTGGAGTTATGCGACTGCTGCCATCTGCTTGCAGGCCTCGCCCCATAAGGCAGCTTTATTCTTCGGGTCAGTTTTTTTTATGTTTTGGCACTTTTACATAATAAAAAGTATTTTATAGAAAAATAATTATTTTTTCATCGCTTTATTCTGAGAGCTATAACTTTTTTTATTTTTCCGCTGATGGAGCTATATGATGGCTTGTTTTTTGCGAGACAAGATGACGTTTTCAGTGGTACCATTTTTATTTACATTCGTCTTTTTTATCGCGTTTTATTGCACTTTTTGTTCGGTGGTATGATGATAAAGCATTGTTTATGCCCCCATATGATGCTCCACAGATTAGACCCCATAAACTGTAGATTACGCCCCCATATGCTGCACAGATTATGCCCAATATGCACCACAGATTATGCCCCGTATGATCCACAGATTATGCCCCATATGCTCCAGATTATGCCTCCATATGCTGCGCAGATTATGCCCCCATGTGCTGCACAATTATGGCCCCGTATGATCCACAGATTATGCCCCATATGCTCCAGATTATGCCCCCATATGCTCCACAGATTATGCCCCCATATGCTGCACAGATTATGCCCCCATATGCTCCACAGATTATGCCCCCATATACTCCAGATTATGCCCCCATATGCTCCACAGATTATGCCCCCATATGCTCCAGATTATGCCCCCATATGTTCCACAGATTATATGCTGCACAATTATCCCCCATAGTATATGTCCCTTATGCTGCTGCTACAAAAAAATGACATACTCACCTCTCGTCGCTGGGGGCCAGGTGCCGGTGTCCTGAGCAGGCGGTGACACTGGCGCGCTATGGGGGACAGGTGCCGGTGTCACCGCTCGCTCAGGACCCCGGCACCTGAGATACTTACCTGTCCTCTCTGCACCGCTGCACGCTGTTGTCTTCCGGGTGCTCGGCAGTGAATGATCAGGCAGGCGGCGTGACGCGCACTAACAACGTTGTCGCGCCCTCTGCCTGATCATTCACAGCCAGAGGAGGTCGGAGCAGCGCACAGCGGTGGAGAGAGGACAGGTAAATATCGCTATACTCACCCCTCCGCCGACGCGTCTCTGCAGCCTCTCCTCTTCTCCCGGCGGTCTCCGCAGCTCTTCAGTCCTACAGCGGTCACGTGGTTCCGCTCATTAAAGTCATGCATATGTGCATATTCATGACTTTAATGAGCGATGCCATGTGACCGCTGCAGGAAGGAGCCGGAGATCGTGGGAGAAGCAGGGGGGCTGCAGAGACAGCGCCGGCGGAGGGGTGAGTATGATCCGACACCACCACTCCCCCTCCTCCGCCGACCCCGTATATGACCCACGTATAAGCCGAGAGGGGGGTACTTTCAGCCCTAAAAAATGGGCTGAAAATCTCAGCTTATACACAAGTATATACGGTATGTACTGGAAAAATATTTGTTTTTTTTTCTTTATTTGGGGATTTTTAAAAAATATTTTTACACTTTCTAATATTTTTATTTTTTACTTTTTCACATTGTCCCATCCTGGGACATATTATATGAGATCACTGATCTGATGTTCTGCAATGACAGGCAGGGAAGGAGGCGTCTCAGATCCTGCTCTCTGCACTCTGTCAAAATATAACAAGCTATAGCTCTCAGAATACTGCAACAAAAAAAATAATTTTGAAAAAAAAGCATTTTTAATGTGTTATAGTAGCAAAACATAAAAACGTAATATATAGTGCCTTGAAAAACTGTTCATGCCTCAACTTTTCTATATTTTTTCACGTTACACCGACAAATGCAATGATTTTTATTGGAATTTTACATGGTATACCAACACAAAGTAGTAAGTGTTTGTGAAGTGTAAAGGAAACATGGTTTTCTAAGTATTTTAAAAATATAAATCTGAAAATTGTGATGTAAAATTGTTTTCAGTCCCCCCTGTAAGTTAGTAAATTGAGTACACCTGTGTGTAGTTTATTCTCAGTATAACTACAACGGTCTGTGAAGAACTTGTTTGAGAACATTAAATATCAAATAGTATCATGGAAATCAAGGAACACAACAAACAGGTCATGAATAAAGTAGTGGCGAAGAGTTAAGCAGGGTTAGGATGTAAAAGAAAAAATATATCCCAAGTTCTGAACATCTCACAAAACATTGTTCAACCCATTATTCAAAAATGGAAGGGGTATGGCACAACTGGAAACCTACATGGCTGTCCACCTAAACTGACATCTCAAGCAAGGAGAGCACTATTTAGAGAATCAGACAAGAACCCCATGGTCATTCTGGAGGACCTGCAGTGATCCACAGTTCAAGTGGGATAATCTGTCGACATACAGTGGGTACGGAAAGTATTCAGACCCCTTTAAATTTTTCACTCTTTGTTTCATTGCAGCCATTTGGTAAATTCAAAAATAGTTCACTTTTTTCTCATTAATGTACTTTATGCGTCCCATCTTGACTGAAAAAAAGCAGAAATGTAGAAATTGTTGCAAATTTATAAAAAAAAAACTGAAATATCACATGGTCATAAGTATTCAGACCCTTTGCTTAGTATTGAGTAGAAGCACTCTTTTGAGCTAGTACAGCCATGAGTCGTCTTGGGAATGGTGCAGCAAGTTTTTCACACCTGGATTTGGGGATCCTGTGCCATTCTTCCTTGTAGATCCTCTCTAGTTCCATCAGGTTGGATGGTGAACGTTGGTGGACAGCCATTTTCAGGTCTCTCTAGAGATGCTCAATTGGGTTTAGGTCAGGGCTCTGGCTGGGCCAGTCAAGAATGGTCACAGAGTTGTTCTGAAGCCACTGCTTGTTATTTTAGCTGTGTGCTTAGGGTCATAGTCTTGTTGGAAGGTGAATCTTCGGCCAAGTCTGAGGTCCAGAGCACTCTGGAAGAGGTTTTCATCCAGGATATCTCTGTACTTGGCCGCATTCATGTTACCTTTAATTGCAACAAGTCGTCCTGTCCGTGCAGCTGAAAAACACCCCCATAGCATGATGCTGCCACCACCATGTGTCACTGTTGGGATTGTATTGGACAGGTAATGAGCCGTGCCTGAATTTCTCCACACATATTGCTTTGAATTATCACCAAAAAGTTCTATCTTCATGTCATCGGACCAAAGAATCTTATTTCTCATAGTTTGGGAGTTCTTCATGTGTTTTTTAGCAAACTCTATGCGTGCTTTCATATGTCTTGCACTGAGAAGAGGCTTCCGTCGGGCCACTCTGCCATAAAAGCCCAACTGGTGGAGGGTGGCAGTGATGGTTGACTTTGTGGAACTTTCTCCCATCTCCCTACTGCATCTGTGGAACTCAGCCACAGTGATCTTGGGGTTCTTCTTTACCTCTATCACCAATGCTCTTCTCACACGATTGCTCAGATTGGCTGGACAGCCAGGTCTAGGAAGACATCTGTGGAGCTCAGCCACAGTGATCTTGCGGTTCTTCTTTACCTAAACCAATAGCAAAGCCACAAAAGAGGACTAAAAATCTTCCAAAAATTTAAAAATACAGCAGAAAAAAAGGCAACACCACTTACCTGCCCAGGTCCTTGAACAAATGCACTCCAGGATGCAGCCAGCCCATATAGCCCAAACACGCATCCCCCATAGAAGAAGCTTACGCGCAACACACGTCGGGGAGCCACGACCACCAAAAGATCAGGTACTTTATATACAGCTGACATGTTAACCATTTGATGCACTAATGATCTGCAATATTCAGTTTTTCTGCTAGGCACATGCAGCATTTTTTTTTCTTTGACTTATTTGAGCACAATAGCTCACATTTTTGCACATTGCACTTTCATTGTATATTAATATTGTGCACTTGCCTTTACTTTTTTGACAGAGTTTGCAATATGCACATGTGCACTTTAGCTATAATATAAAGGATTGCCAGTGATCTTTAAGTTTACCTAGTACCAGCTGAATTTTGCTTTTACATCATAAGGATCTTTCTCTCCTACGTTTGAGGTTCTATATGGAGATTTCTCCTTAAATAACATTTGATGATTTGGCTTAATCAGACATACGGTACATTGAATTGAACTCTATATACTCTAGGAGCAATTTTTTTCCAAATGACTATCTGTGTGACCTATGGTTGGTAGTTTTTTATTGCATCACATCTCTGTTAAATGACTTTTTATGATTGAGTATTGTATTAATAAAGATGGATTTTCTACTAAGTGGCATACACTTCCCTTTTTTGTAGGTTATATGTTGTATATAGGAAGTGCCTAATTAGGCCTATTGCTATTGGTATTCATATAGCAAAGATGTTGCAAAACAGAGGTGAAAAATACTAAATAGACAGCCACTCACCACCTACCCATTCATGGAGGGGGTGACTGCTTAGTATACATTTGCACAATAAAGGCCTGTATAGGGCACTGCTCAAGTGCATATACTGCATACTATTCGATTAAGCAGGCTGGCCAAGACTCTCTAAATGCATCCCTTGTGAACACTTCTATATACAAGACCCAAAGTGCTGGGCTTGGCTGCACACTGAAAAAAGTGCACAAATTACATGTAAATATTTGAGGTATTGGTCGATATTTTGGCCAAGATATGCAAGCTCGCAACCCAATATCAAGGGTTCCCACGCTTGCGAGTCCTAACACTAAACTAATAGCAACCCCAAAAAAGAGGACTAAAAATCCTCCAAAAATACAGCCGAAAAAAGGCAGTACCACTTACCTGCCCAGGTCTTTGAACAAATGCACTCCAGGATGCAGCCAGCCCATATAGCAAAGATGTTGCAAAACTCAGGTGCAAAATACAGAATAGACAGCCAATCACCACCTACCCTTTCATGGAGGGGGTGACTGCTTAGTATATATTTGCAAAATAAAGGCCTGTATAGGGCACTGTTCACATGCGGGTACTGCATAGTGTCTGGTTCTCAGCCTATTAGTTAAGCCCTTACTATTCGATTAGGTCGGCTGGCCAGCACTCTCTAAATGCATCCCAAGTGAACATCCCTGTATACAAGACCCAAAATGCTGGGCTTGGCTGCACCCTGAAAAAAAAGTGCACAAAATACATATACATGACATTGGGGTGATCACAATTGTGACTAAAGAGTTCCATTGAGGTGCATATCTCCTATATGAGAGAGAGCACCCAATAAATTACACAAGGAAAGAAACAATATGACCCAGGGTGCTAAGTCCTACATTTCCATCCCGCAGCATGAAAAAGAAATCAGCTATAAATTGAATAAAGAAATCAGCTATAATGCTCTCATTTTCAATATTAATGAAATCCACATATATGATTTGCAAGAAAATTATAACAAAAACATTCATTTAAATCAATAAAAGCCTTTTTATTATATAGCAATAGCACAAAAAGAGGACTTAAAAATCCTCCAAAAATTCAAAAATACAGCAAAAAGGCAGAGATGCTTACCTGCCCAGGCCTCCAAACAAATGCACTATCAGGATGCAGTGGACCCATATAGTTAAGATGGCGGCAACACAGGTGCAAGAATACAGATGAGACAACCGCTCACAGCCTACCAATCCATGGAGGGGGCGGTTGCTTGGTATATTAATGTACAATGAAGACTTGTATGCAGCGCTGTTCACACTATGGCAATGCACAGGATCCAGGTAAACAGCCTTTTATTAGATCAGTCAGGCTGCCCAGCGCTATCAAAATGCATCCCATGTGAACAGATACCACAGTTTACAAGACCAAATGGGCCCAACTGCACCCTGAAAAAATAAAGTGCAAAAACACATAAAAAATGAGGTATTAGTTGATATTTTGGCCAAAATACGTAAGCTCATAACCCTCGTCACGGGTCCCCACGCTTACGAGGTAAGCCTTCTCGGATGCTGTGCATTGCCATAGTGTGAATAGAGCAGCATACAAGTCTTCATTGTGCATTAATATACCAAGCAACCGTCCCCTCCATGGATTGGTAGGCTGTGAGCAGTTGTCTCATCGGTATTCTTGCACCTGTGTTGCCGCCATCTTAACTATATGGGTCCACTGCATCCTGATAGTGCATTTGTTTGGAGGCCTGGGCAGGTAAGCATCTCTGCCTTTTTATTATATATTAAATTATCCCTGGAAAATTAATCTTTATTCCTTTCATAAATTTGTGATGTGTGGCAGTGATCTGTGGAAAAATAAAAAGACAGTTATTTCAATTCACTAGACAAACTCTATCCCCTCCACCCTTTTGTAGAGGAACAGTATCTATAATCATGAACCTTAGTTGCTTTTCAGTAAGTCTCTCTCCACAAAGTATTTATTTGGTGACAGGTAAGTCCAGCTTTTTATTACTTATGGTATATCAGTGATGGTTAATCCTGTTTTTAAAGTCCCATGTAGTTTCACTGATAAACCATAAGGAGCATGGGCATTGGAGGAGGTACAACATATAGTCTGAATTATGCATTAAATAGTGTTTTTTGTTATAGCCCATATTGGTCATAGGATCAGTAAACTACGATCCCTTTAACATCAGCAAACAATTCACACAGGAGAGGCAAGGGTAACATCCTTTTCTTGTGTGCCAGTCAAGTAAGTTTGTGTGGATTTTATCTAAGACCCAGTGTCAGAATGAATAAGCTTATCTCCTTTTTTTGCTTCTTCTATAGGAGAATAACGGTGGATTTTTAAATTATTCAGTTTTAGGTTGGCAGTTACACAACATACCCCAATGTTTGCTAATAATTTTAGTAATCTGTCCACTTTCTTCACTAAAAGTGGAAACTAGAGATATCCTATTGGTTTCTTTTTTCCTACATTCCTGATTTAATGTAATGGAGCTATCTAAAGATAGTATTTCTGTTTTCTTCATATTTAAATGATCCTTAGGATAATCCCTTGCTCTGAATTTATTTACCAAAATATCTAGTGCTTTGATGGACTCATTTTCATTACTCACTATTATCTTTTTTCTCAGGAATTGACTATAGGGTATAGATTTAATAGTCTTCCTGGGATGATGGCTGTTCTGTCCTCACTGAATGAGGCAGACGTCATTGAAGCTATACAGACAGATAAACTGCTATACCGGGTTCCAATAAGGAGACTGTGATTGAATCTGTGCTTTTATTGAACTTGATATATTGGTTCGGTGAAACTATAAACAAACATAATATACATACAATCAGTACAGGGTACAATAGAAATACATTTATACATAGCATTCATCATGAATGAACATATGCACACTAATAGCTAACCAGGAGCAGGACTGATTAAACCAGGCTAATAAGGGAAGGAATTGGCTACAGAAAACATGAGTACATACCGGCGATACTATCACAAGGGGAGAGGAAAAGATGATGCTTCCTGGATGCAGGCTGAAGGAAAATGGAGGGAAAGCTACCAGAATGCTTTGCAAAGCTACCATGATGCATTGCGAAGCTACAATAATGCCTTGCAAAGGGAGGGAAAAGATTTCGTTGAAAGTGAAAGAAAACAACTGTGAATATGACACTGGTCACTAGAGGGAGCCAAAAGAAGCAGATTGTTATACTCCTATATACACAATGCAAAACAAACCAACTTCAGAAAACAATTAGATGTCAGAGACAGAACACTCCAGGTCTGGCATCAACGGATGTCACTATCCTTTTTCTCCAAAGGCAACAATAAGACCAGTTCAGATACTGGTCTGAAGAATGTCTTAGGTTCATTCTGTTTGGCAATCCTCAGTTCAACTTTGCGTACGTTGCCATCCTTACTCGGGAATGTTGCAGTCACTAGACCAAGTGGCCACTGGTTCCGGTGAACTTGGCAGTCTTTCTCAGTAGCAAGGTCACCAATGCCCAGATTAGGCCTAGTAGATTGCCACTTCGTCTGTGGCTGCAGGGTGGACAAATACTGTTTGCGCCACCTGTCCCAGAAAGTAATCGCAAGACTTTGTACCTGTTTCCATTGGCGCTTGTAGAGGAATTTGGCATTGAATCCTCCTGGTGGGGCAACGGATAGTTATGTTTAGGTAGCTGAGGAGAAAAAGCAAAAACGGCAATACACCAGAGAGGCTGGAACATATTGGATTGCAGTAACCTGAACTAGCCACACAACTAGAGGTAGCCGTGGAGCGTTCCTACGTTTATCCTAGACGCCTCGTCACAGCCTGAGAGATAACTACACCTAATGGCAGAAAGATGAAAGCTATCTGCCCCGGAGCAGATCCCCAAAGAAAATAGGAAGCCCCCAAACATGTAATGGCGGTTAGTGTTATGAATGTGCTAAAAATGGTTTTTGAGCAGAGGTTCCCTCTGGTGGTTACTGACAGTACTGAACCTTTCAGCGAGGAATGGCAATCTGGGATCATGGACTGGTCTGATATAAGTGAGGTTCCCTCCCATGATGGTTGCCGGTGATCAATTGTTCTTGTCTCAATTGTGGTTCCTGGTTCATTTGGAAGCTTACTGAGTCTTGCCTGCATCTTCTGCTATCAGATAAGATATTTTCTGCTTTTATTTTTGTGCTTGCTTTTTGCATTGTTCCCTGCACTTCTGTGGAGGTCAGCCAGGTCCCCTCCGGGGGGCTTGTGCTCCTCTCAATTTATCTGGAGCCACTGTTGTTTGTTCATTTGCTTTTTCCTGTTTTTTCAGTGGCTGTGGCTTAGTTTTGTTACACCAGAGAACTGATTTAGGTGGTAGAGGTCATGTGATCTCAGGTGTTTTTTCAATCAGTAGAGTTGGTATTTTTAGGGTTTTTTTGGATTGCAGTGAGTATCCTTTCCTGTACTTTTCTGTCTAGACAGATTGGACCCCAGCGTTTGCTCATTCTATTTTCTGTCTGTGTCCGTGCTTCTTCTTGTCTAACCGCCATTACATGTTTGGGGGCTTCCTATTCTCTTTGGGGATCTGCTCCGGGGCAGATAGCTTTCACCTTTCTGCCTTTAGGTGTAGGATCAACGTAGGAACGCTCCACGGCTACCTCTAGTTGTGTGTTTAGTTCAGGTTACTGCAATACAATAGGTTCCAGCCTCTCTGGTGTATTGCCGTTTTTGCTTACTCTCCTCAGCTACCCTAACATAACAGTATCACCGGCCAAAACTGAAAATTATATGGTACTCACAGAAGGGAAAAATAGTGTGGAAAAAAAAAATTGTCAGAGTTGTCAGAGATTTTTTTTTTCCCTGTTTGTTGCATTTTTTTCCCTCTTTTTCTCTGGGTGCTGAGGAGGATTTTTTTTTCTCTCTCAATGGAGCTTGCACAGTTGTCTGGCCGTGTGGATCAGCTTGCCACTGAGGTTCGGAGTATTGCTACCTATCTTGCTGTGTTGCCGATTGTGGAACCTAGGATTCCCATGCCAGATTTGTTTTTGGGGGATCGGGCTAAATTTCTGAATTTCAAAAATAACTAAGTTGTTTTTTGCCTTAAAGCCTAAGTCCTCAAGGAACGCAGCACAGCAGGTTCAAATTGTCATCTCTCTCCTGCGCGGCGATCCTCAGGATTGGGTTTTTTCCCTGACACCTGGGATCCTGTTTTGAATGATATTGATGCATTTTTTCTGGCTCTGAGGTTATTGTACGATGAACCTAATGTCATTGATCAAGCTGAAAAAACCTTGTTGGCATTAAATCAGGGTCTTGAAGACGCTGAGTTGTACTGTCAGAAATTCCGAAAGTGGGCAGTCCTGACCAAATGGAATGATGATGCTTTGGCAGCCCTTTTTCGGAAGGGGCTGTCAGAGAATGTAAAGGATGTTATGGTGGGATTTCCTGCTACGTCTGGTCTCAATGATTCTATGTCATTGGCTATTCAAATTGACAGACGTTTGCGTGAGCGCAGAGGTATGCGTGAGATAGTGTTGCCTTGTGAGCCAGCTTCTGAGCCCATGCAGTGTGATAGAGTGACTTCTGGGGCAGTGTCATGAGTTTCGAAAGCGCAATGGGTTATGTTTCTACTGTGGTGACGCCTCTCATGCTATTTCAGTCTGCCCTAAATGGGGAAGACGTTTTGCACGCTCAGTTGTCTTGAGTAGTGTTCAGACTAAATTTCTGCTGACTGTTACCCTGATTTGCTCCCTGTCCACATTTTCTGCTCAGGCTTTTGTTGATTCAGGAGCAGCTATTTACCTGATGGATTTTGACTTTGCCAAACGTTGTGGGTTTCCCATGATACCCCTGCGGAAGTCTATTCCCCTACTGGGCATTGATTCTACCCCTTTGGCGGAGAATAAACCCCAGTTTTCTACTCAGGTGATAATGAGGGTTGAACCAGATCATCAGGAGAGTTGCAAATTTCTGGTGCTGTATAATCTCCATGACATTATTGTACTAGGTTTCCCTTGGTTACAGTCTCATAATCCTGTTTTGGATTGGAAATCTGTGTCTGTGACCAGTTGGGGCTGCCAATGTGTTAATGCCGACACTCCTGTTTTTTCTGCCTCTCCCCAGTCTCAGGATGTTCCTGACTTTTTGACTGATTTTTCGGATGTATTTAGTGAAAGTAAATCTGCATCCTTGCCCCCTCACAGGAGCTATGATTGCGCTGTTGAATTAGTGCCTGGTGGTAAATTTCCTAAAGGTCGCCTTTTTAACTTGTCTGTACCTGAACACGATGCTATGCGATCTTATATCAAGGAGTCATTGGAGAAGGGTCATATCAGACCATCCTCTTCACCCTTGGGTGCCGGTTTTTTCTTTGTGGCCAAAAAGGATGGTTCATTGAGGCCGTGTATTGATTATCGTCTCTTGAATAAGATCACTGTGAAGTATCAATATCCATTACCTTTGATTTCTGACCTGTTTTCCAGGGTGAAAAGTGCTAGTTGGTTTACCAAGCTTGACCTCAGGGGGGTGTATAACCTTATTCGCATTAAGCACGGGGATAAATGGAAGTCGGCGTTTAATACCACAGAGGGGCATTTTGAGTACCTAGTGATGCCCTTTGGGCTCACTAATGCTCCTTCCGTCTTCCAATCCTTCATGAATGATATTTTCAGGGATTTTGTGGATAAATTTCTGATTGTTTATTTGGATGATATCTTGATTTTTTCCAATGACTGGGACTCTCATGTGAAACATGTTCGGACTGTGTTCCAGATTTTGAGAGAGAATGCACTGTATGTGAAGGGATCAAAGTGTCTTTTTGGCGTACAGAAGGTCTCATTTCTGGGATTCATTTTGTCTCCGTCTGTTATTGAAATGGACCCGGTTAAGGTTCAGGCCATCTGTGATTGGGTCCAACCTACTTCATTAAAGGCTCTACAGAGATTTTTGGGTTTTGCCAATTTTTATCGTAAATTTATTGGTAATTTCTCCGGTATTGTTAAACCATTGACTGATTTGACCAAAAAGGGTTCTGATGTGGTGAATTGGCCTCCTGAGGCAGTCTCTGCGTTTCAGGAACTTAAGCAGAGATTCACTTCTGCTCCTGTTCTACGGCAGCCTGATGTTTCTCTACCGTTTCAGGTGGAGGTTGATGCCTCTGAAATTGGGGCAGGTGCCGTTTTGTCCCAAAGAGATCCAGAGACCTCTAAGAGTAACCCTTGTGCCTTTTTCTCTCGAAAATTTTCTCCAATTGAACGTAAATATGGCGTGGGTAATCGGGAGTTATTGGCCATGAAGTGGGCCTTTGAAGAGTGGAGACATTGGCTGGAAGGAGACAAACATCAGGTGGTGGTCCTCACGGACCATAAGAATCTGGTTTATCTCGAATCAGCCAAGCGACTTAATCCTAGACAGGCCAGGTGGGCCTTGTTTTTCACACGTTTTAATTTTGTGGTTTCTTTTCTTCCTGACACTAAGAATGTTAAGGTGGATGCCCTCTCAAGCAGTTTCTTTGTGGACTCTCCTGAGTTATCTGATCCTACTGTTATTTTGAAAGAGGGTGTAGTTCTTTCCGCCATCTCGCCCAATTTGAGACTGGCTCTGGAAGGGTGTCAGGAGGATAAACCTGAGCGCTGCCCTATGGGGAAATTGTTTGTCCCAGACCAGTGGAAGAAGAGTGTGATGTCTGAGATTCATTGTTCCGCGTTGGCTGGTCATCCCGGGATTTTTGGTAGCAGAGACTTGGTGAGTCGGTCCTTTTGGTGGCCTACTTTGTCTCGTGATGTCAGGGAATTTGTGCAGTCCTGTGGGACTTGCTCTCGCTCCAAGCCTTGCTCTCGCTCTAGTGGTTTGTTAATGCCATTACCTGTTCCCAAGAGGCCATGGACCCATATCTCTATGGATTTTATTTCCGACCTCCATTGTTTCTCAGAGAATGACCGTTATCTGGGTAATCTGTGATAGGTTTTCCAAGATGATACATCTTGTGCCATTACCTAAGTTACCTTCCTCCTCCGAATTGGTGCCTTTGTTCCTTCAGTACGTGGTTCGGTTACATGGCATTCCGGAGAACATTTTTTCTGACAGAGGAGTCCAGTTTGTTTCCAGATTTTGGAGGACATTTTGTTCTCAACTTGGTGTTCAATTATCTTTCTCCTTTGCTTTTCATCCTCAGACCAATGGACAAACCGAGAGAACAAACCAGACCTTGGAGACTTATTTGAGATGTTTTGTGTCTGCTGATAATGATGACTGGGTCTCTTTTTTGCCTTTGGCTGAGTTTGCTCTTAATAATAGGGCTAGCTCTGCCACCTTGATGTCTCCATTTTTCTGCAATTTTGGCGGAGGCTTCTGTCTGTCCGGGTGTTGACTCTGTTGTGGAGCGAATGCAGCAGATTGGGGAACAGGTAGTGGAGAGGTTGTCTCTCTCTCAGGAGAGGGCCCAGCGGTTTGCCAACCAGCATAGGACTGATGTTCCAAAGCAAACACCCAAGAATTGTCCTCCTGACCATAACCTCTCCACTTAACCAAATACTGGAGTTTCTGTCTAGAAAATCGAGAATCCAATATTTTCTCAACCACATACTCCAGATTGCCCTCAACCAAAACAGGTTAGGAGGCGCAGCCATAGGAACCACTGGCTCGACAAACCTCTTCAATAAGAACTTGTGGAACACGTTATGGATCTTAAATGTCCCTGGAAGAAGCAAACGGAAGGAAACAGGATTAAGAATCTCCATGATCTTATAAGGTCCAATGAACCTAGGCTTAAACTTTGGAGATACAACCCTCATAGGGATATTTCTTGAGGACAACCAAACCAAGTCCCCCACTTTAAACCGAGGACCATCAGTCCTATGCCGGTTGGCAAACCGTTGGGCCTTCTCCTGAGAGAGAGACAATCTTTCCACTACCTGGTCCCAAATCTGCTGCATACGCTCCACAACACAGTCAACACCCGGACAGACAGAAGCCTCCGCCTGTCCCGAAAAAAATCGAGGGTGAAACCCAGAATTGCAGAAAAATGGAGACATCAAGGTGGCAGAGCTAGCCCTATTATTAAGAGCAAACTCAGCCAAAGGCAAAAAAGAGACCCAGTCATCTTTATCAGCATACACAAAACATCTCAAATATGTCTCCAAGGTCTGTTTGTTCTCTCGGTTTGTCCATTGGTCTGAGGATGAAATGCAGAGGAGAAAGATAATTGAACACCAAGTTTAGAACAAAATGTCCTCCAAAATCTGGAAACAAACTGGACTCCTCTGTCAGACACAATGTTCTCCGGAATGTCATGTAACCAAACCACGTGCTGAAGGAACAAAGGCACCAATTCGGAGGAGGAAGGCAACTTAGGTAATGGCACAAGATGTATCATCTTGGAAAACCTATCACAGATTACCCAGATAACGGTCATTTTCTGAGAAACAGGGAGGTCGGAAATAAAATCCATAGAGATATGGGTCCATGGCCTCTTGGGCACAGGTAATGGCATTAACAAACCACTAGAGCGAGAGCAAGGCTTGGAACGAGAGCAAGTCCCACAGGACTGCACAAATTCCCTGACGTCACGAGACAAAGTAGGCCACCAAAAGGACCGACTCACCAAGTCTCTGGTACCAAAAATCCCGGGATGACCAGCCAACGCGGAACAATGAATCTCAGACATCACACTCTTCTTCCACTGGTCTGGGACAAACAATTTCCCCATAGGGCACTGCTCAGGTTTATCCTCCTGACACCCTTCCAAGGCCAGTCTCAAATTGGGCGAGATGGCGGAAAGTACTACACCCTCTTTCAAAATAACAGCAGGATCAGATAACTCAGGAGAGTCCGCAAAGAAACTCCTCGAGAGGGCATCCGCCTTAACATTCTTAGTGCCAGGAAGAAAAGAAACCACAAAATTAAAACGTGTGAAAAACAAGGCCCACCTGGCCTGTCTAGGATTAAGTCGCTTGGCTGATTCAAGATAAACCAGGTTCTTATGGTCCGTGAGGACCACCACCTGATGTTTGGCTCCTTCCAGCCAATGTCTCCACTCTTCAAAGGCCCACTTCATGGCCAATAACTCCCGATTACCCACGTCATAATTACGTTCAGTTGGAGAAAATTTTCGAGAGAAAAAGGCACAAGGGTTACACTTAGAGGTCTCTGGATCTCTTTGGGACAAAACGGCACCTGCCCCAATTTCAGAGGCATCAACCTCCACCTGAAACGGTAGAGAAACATCAGGCTGCCGTAGAACAGGAGCAGAAGTGAATCTCTGCTTAAGTTCCTGAAATGCAGAAACTGCCTCAGGAGGCCAATTCACCACATCAGAACCCTTTTTGATCAAATCAGTCAATGGTTTAACAATACCGGAGAAATTACCAATAAATTTACGGTAAAAATTGGCAAAACCCAAAAATCTCTGAAGGGCCTTTAATGAAGTAGGTTGGACCCAATCACAGATGGCCTGAACCTTGACCGGGTCCATTTCAATAACAGATGGAGACAAAATGAATCCCAGAAATGAGACCTTCTGTACGGCAAAAAGACACTTTGATCACTTCACATACAATGCATTCTGTCTCAAAATCTGGAACACAGTCCGAACATGTTTCACATGAGAGTCCCAGTCATTGAAAAAAATCAAGATATCATCCAAATAAACAATCAGAAATTTATCCACAAAATCCCTGAAAATATCATTCATGAAGGATTGGAAGACGGAAGGGGCATTAGTAAGCCCAAAAGGCATCACTAGGTACTCAAAATGCCCCTCTGGGGTATTAAACGCCATCTTCCATTCATCCCCGTGCTTAATGCGAATAAGGTTATACGCCCCCCTGAGGTCAAGCTTGGTAAACCAACTAGCACTTTTCACTCTGGAAAACAGGTCAGAAATTAAGGGTAACAGATATTGATACTTCACAGTGATCTTATTCAAGAGACGATAATCAATACACGGCCTCAATGAACCATCCTTTTTGGCCACAAAGAAAAAACCGGCACCCAAGGGTGAAGAGGATGGTCTGATATGACCCTTCTCCAATGACTCCTTGATATAAGATCACATAGCATCGTGTTCAGGTACAGACAAGTTAAAAAGTTGACCTTTAGGAAATTTACCACCAGGCACTAATTCAATAGCGCAATCATAGCTCCTGTGAGGGGGCAAGGATGCAGATCTACTTTCACTAAATACATCCAAAAAATCAGTCAAAAAGTCAGGAACATCCTTAGACTGGGGAGAGGCAGAAAAAACAGGAGTGTCAGTATTAACACATTGGCAGCCCCAACTGGTCACAGACACAGATTTCCAATCCAAAACAGGATTATGAGACTTTAACCAAGGGAAACCTAGTACAATAATGTCATGCAGATTACGCAGCACCAGAAATTTGCAACTCTCCTGATGATCTGGTTCAACCCTCATCACCTGAGTAGAAAACTGGGGTTTATTCTCCGCCAAAGGGGTAGAATCAATGCCCAGTAGGGGAATAGACTTCCGCACGGGTACCATGGGAAACCCACAACGTTTGGCAAAGTCAAAATCCATCAGGTTAATAGCTGCTCCTGAATCAACAAAAGCCTGAGCAGAAAATGTGGACAGGGAGCAAATCAGGGTAACAGTCAACAGAAATTTAGTCTGAACACTACCCAAGACAACTGAGCGTGCAAAACGTCTTCCCTGCTTAGGGCAGACGGAAAGAGCATGAGAGCGGTCACCACAGTAGAAACATAACCCATTGCGCTTTCGAAACTCATGACGCTGAGCCCCAGAAGTCACTCTATCACACTGCATGGGCCCAGAAGCTGGCTCACAAGGCAACACCATATCACGCATACCTCTGCGCTCACGCAAACGTCTGTCAATTTGAATATTTGAATAGCCAATGACATAGAATCATTGAGACCAGAGGTAGCAGGAAATCCCACCATAACATCCTTTACATTCTCTGACAGCCCCTTCCGAAAAAGGGCTGCCAAAGCATCATCATTCCATTTGGTCAGGACTGCCCACTTTCGGAATTTCTGACAGTACAACTCAGCGTCTTCAAGACCCTGATTTAATGCCAACAAGGTTTTTTCAGCTTGATCAGTGACATTAGGTTCATCGTACAATAACCCCAGAGCCAGAAAAAATACATCAATATCATTCAAAACAGGATCCCCAGGTGTCAGGGAAAAAGCACAGCCCTGAGGGTCGCCGCGCAGGAGAGAGATGACAATTTGAAACTGTGCTGCGCTCCCCGAGGACTTAGGTTTTAAGGCAAAAAACAACTTAGTTATTTTTGAAATTCAGAAATTTAGCCCGATCCCCCAAAAACAAATCTGGCATGGGAATCCTAGGTTCCACAACCGGCAACCTAGCAAGATAGGTAGCAATACTCCGAACCTCAGTGGCAAGCTGATCCACACGGCCAGACAACTGTGCAAACTCCATTGAGAGAAAAAAAATCCTCCTCAGCACCCAGAGAAAAAGATGGGAAAAATGCAACAAACAGAAAAAAAAATCTCTGACAACTCTGACAACTTTTTTTTTTTTTTTCCACACTATTTTTCCCTTCTGTGAGTACCATATAATTTTCAGTTTTGGCCGGTGATACTGTTATGTTTAGGTAGCTGAGGAGAAAAAGCAAAAACGGCAATACACCAGAGAGGCTGGAACCTATTGGATTGCAGTAACCTGAACTAACCACACAACTAGAGGTAGCCGTGGAGCGTTCCTACGTTTATCCTAGACGCCTCGTCACAGCCTGAGAGATAACTACACCTAAAGGCAGAAAGATGAAAACTATCTGCCCCGGAGCAGATCCCCAAAGAAAATAGTAAGCCCCCAAATATGTAATGGCGGTTAGACAAGAAGAAGCACAGACACAGACAGAAAATAGAATGAGCAAACGCTGGGGCCCAATCTGTCTAGACAGAAAAGTACAGGAAAGAATTCTGACTGCAATCCAACAAAAAACACTAAAAAATATCAACTCTTCTGATTGCAAAAAGACCAGAGATCACACGATCTCCACCACCTAAATCAGATCTCTGGTGTAATAAAACTAAGCCGCAGCCACTGAAAAAACAGGAAAAAGCAAATGAACAAATAACAGTGGCTACAGATAAACTGAGAGAAGCACAGGCCCCAGAAGGTGACCCGGCAGACCTCCACAAAAGTGCAGAAAATTATACAAAAAGCAAGCACAAAAAGAAAAGCAGAAAATATCTTATCTGAAAGCAGCAAATGAATGCAAGACTCCAGCAAACTTCCAAATGAACCAGGAACCACAATTGAGACAAGAACAATTGATCACCGGCGACCATCATGGGAGGGAACCTCCCTTATATCAGACCAGTCAGTGATCCCAGATTGCCATTCCTCGCTGTAAGGTTCAGTACTGTCTGTAACCACCAGAGAGAGCCTCTGCTCAGAAACCATCTCTAGCACATTCATAACAGATAGTCCTGTTTTCTGGGTAAGGAGAATAGCTGGAGTCAATAACAAGGGCTCCTCTCGGTCGTTAGGGACTGGAACCAAGGGTCTTGCATTGATTATAGCTGCGGCTTCTGCCATGAAGGTGATCAGGCTTTCGTGGGTAAGCCTCGCTGCTCCTTCTTGAAGAAGAGTGGAGTCAAGAATTCTCCGTACTAGACTAATCATTTGTTCTCATGATCAACCCATATGTGAAGAGTGAGGAGGGTTGAATGACCATGTGCAACTTTGGTCACTGAGGAACCTCTCAAGAGTCTTATAGTCTAGATTTGAAGGCATTCCTAATTCTTTTGCTGCACCAATGAAATTAGTACTTCTGTCTGAACGTATGTGCTTGATAGGACCACGGATGGCAATAAAACGTCTTAAAGCATTGATTAAGCTTGAAGTGTCAAGGGACTCAATGAGCTCTATGTGGACAGCTCTGATTGACATACAGGTAAACATGACAGCCCAATGTTTACTATTGGCTTGTCCGCCCCTCGTATGGCGTGTAACAACTGACCAAGGCCCAAACACATCGAGACCAACGCTGGTAAAAGGAGGGTCTGGGCTGAGTCTTATCTGCTGGTAGGTCAGCCATCTTTTGGGTTTGAGTTGAACCATGAAGCTTACGGCAGGTAATGCATTTGTAGATGACAGTACTGACGAGTCCCTTTGCACCGACAATCCACAGGCCAGCTGTTCTGATGGCTCCTTCTGTAAATAGTCTTCCTTGGTGCTTGACGAGATTGTGATAGTGTTGTACGATTTAGTAGGCAACATGACATTTTCCAGGGAGGATAAGGCTAATTTCACATTTGCGTCTTTTAGCGCAGCTCTTGGTGCGCTACCGAAAACTTGTGCAAAAACGCAAACAAGCGCATTCAACCGCAGGTTTTTTAACACATCAAACTACGCATAATGACAAAAAAAGTACAGTTTTTAAGCTTTTATATAGCGTTTTCCATGCGTTTGCGTTTTTTAGGCGCATGAGTTACACATTGCACAAGAGGAAAATCCTTGAAACAGACCCCACCAATGGGACACAAGTGGGGGAGTGTCATGGGACTTCTTTAAATAGACCCTGTTCAGCTGAATTCTTCAGATTTTGTCTGGTGTTCCCTGTGTCACCATGGATCTGCGTAGGGAGAGTTTTCGCATAAACTTGGATATGGGCATCGCGCTGTTTAAGGCTTTTGCTTGCCAGAAACAAAGGGAGAGAGAGAGGGAGCGAAGACGGCAGCGGCGGCGTTTTTGGAGACATCCGATTATTGAAGTCCGGGAGATCCATGGAGACTACCACATCCTTTTCAGCGAGCTCCAGGCAAACCCGGCTAAATTTTCGGACTATGCACGAATGTCCCAAGAAAGTTTTAGGGATTTGCTTTCTCGTGTTCAAGGAGCCATCCGGACACAGGACACACAGCTCCGTCGTGCAATTCCTCCGGAGGAACGGCTCCTCGTCACATTACGGTACGTAATATTAAACAAATGCGTGTATTGTTTTTGTTCTGCCATTTACTAAAAGCCTGCTGAATTATAGTTCTGCAGTTAACCGTAATTTTTTTCATGCAGTGTTGACAAAGCCTGGACAATCACAATTTTTTTCATGTGTTTTGCAGCTTCCTGGCTTCTGGCGAGACCCTCTCTTCACTTCACTTTCAGTACCTGCTTGGAATCTCCACCTTGTCCGGAATAGTTGCGGACACCTGCCGGGCTTTGTGGGACGTTCTTTGTCCTGAATTTATGCCCCTGCCCACCGCGGAAAAGTGGATGGATATTGCTGAAAAATTCTTTACAGTCTGCAATTTCCCCAACTGTTTGGGAGCGGTGGATGGGGAACACATCCGGATAATAAAACCCCCAAGAAGTGGCTCTGAGTACTTTAATTATAAAAAGTACTTTTCTACGGTACTCATGGCCATTGCCAATGCAGACTGCCGGTGTATTGGACCACAGCAAAAAAATATTTAATTACAGACTGACCAGGGCCCGAAGAACTGTAGAGTGTGCCTTTGGGATTCTTGTCTCCAGATGGCGCATTCTAGGTACAGCCATTAATCTTAAACTAGAAACTGTGGATGAGGTGATGAAAGCCTGTGTGGTTCTTCACAATTTTGTGATGGCTAAAGACCTCCTACCTTTGAACTTGATGAAACACTTGTCAACCCATTGCCTGAATTCACTCAGCACCCTCTCAGGTCATCTGTTTAAGTAGGCCAAATGAGTGACCAATTTGCGGCCTACTTTCTATTTGATGTGGGACATGTGGAATGGCAAGATCAAATGGTGTAATAAAATTATTTTCTTGTGTTGTTGTTAATAAAAAACCTGTTTTGATACCTGTACTGAGTGCACTCTGTTTTTATACACTCCAATACAATAATCACCTGCCCAGGTGTCCCAGTGAAGTCAGGGTGCTGTGTTTTGTGCATCGTGACTTTAATAGGACTCCTACCAGGTAAGACAACAGATAAAAGTTGTATCACCTTCATCATCTCTTCAGTCTATGTTAAAACATATTGCAGCCCCGGTGGAGATATATGCAGCGACGGTGGAGATACCACAAATATTATACACCTGGCCTGATGTTACAAATAGTGAGTTTGGGATGCAATAGCATCCTTCTCTCTTTATGACACCTGACCATATGAGTATAAATATTATTTGCAGTGTCTCCACTGTGGCTTCAGTATGCATGCACACTGGAGAGATGATAAAGTTTATACAACTTCTACAAGCCCCTGGCCTGGTGTCATGCTGAAGTGAGGATGCCCAAAATAAGCATCATGACATCAGAATTTATGACACGTGGGCAGGTGAATACACATATGAGTAACCACCAGCATCTCTCCAGTCTGCGTGCAATAGAGGATGAAGACTGAAGCGACGCTGCAGATGACAACTCATAGGTATAGTCACCTGGCCAGGTGTGATAATTAGTTATTATACAGGCCAGGGGATTGTAGATATGGCATGTATTTTCAACACCAGTCTCTTCAGTCTAGAAATATTAGTAGACTGAATAGAGGATGTGGTTCATTAAAAGGTATATCTACAATCCCCTGGCCTTGTGACACAAAGAGTGAAATGTAGATGGGCAAAACACACCATCCTCAAATCACTCTTTATGATACCTGGCAAGGTGATAATAGATATGCCTTGCACTCAGCAACATCCTCTATTCAGTCTACTTATATTTCTAGACTGAAGAGACTGGTGTTGAAAATACAAGTCATATATTTGTGATTTTGCCACCACATAGCTCCAGGACTGACACAAGAAGCATGTGTCAGTCCTGGAGCTATGTGGTGGCAACATCACAAATGACTTGTATTTTCAACACCAGTCTCTTCAGTCTAGAAATATTAGTAGACTGAATAGAGGATGTGGTTCATTAAAAGGTATATCTACAATCCCCTGGCCTTGTGACACAAAGAGTGAAATGTAGATGGGCAAAACACACCATCCTCAAATCACTCTTTATGATACCTGGCAAGGTGATAATAGATATGCCTTGCACTCAGCAACATCCTCTATTCAGTCTACTTATATGTCTAGACTGAAGAGACTGGTGTTGAAAATACAAGTCATATATTTGTGATTTTGCCACCACATAGCTCCAGGACTGACACAAAAAGCATGTGTCAATACTGGAGCTATGTGGTGGCAAAATCACAAATGACTTGTATTTTCAACACCAGTCTCTTCAGTCTAGAAATATTAGTAGACTGAATAGAGGATGTGGTTAATTAAAAGGGATATCTACAAACCCCTGGCATTGTGTCACAAAGAGTGAAATGTAGATGGGCAAAATACACCATCCTCAAATCACTCTTTATGATACCTGGCAAGGTGATAATAAATATGCCTTGTACTCAGCAACATCCTCTATTCAGTCTACTAATATTTCTAGACTGAAGAGACTGGTGTTGAAAATACAAGTCATATATTTGTTATTTTGCCACCACATAGCTCCAGGACTGACACAAGAAGCATATGTCAGTCCTGGAGCTATGTGGTGGTAAAATCACAAAGTGTACGGCGCAGTGTGTGTAGGGGCGAAATACACAATGAAAACAAACAGTTTGGGGGCAAAAAAAAGGAACATTTATTTTGACAAGACACACAAAAAAATTAATGTGGACGACATTTGGGTGAAGAAGGAGGTAACTTGGGGGTGTGGAGCGACAAGGATTGACTTTGGGAGGGAGACGAAGGTGTTCGAGTGGAAGGGGCGACAAAAGTGGTGGGGGAAGGCAGCGTGAAAAACACAGTGAGAGGTGAGGGGGGTGGGAGGACTGGGAGGACAAAAGTCTTTTTCTGGACTCTTCGTCCGATCTTTGTTTTTTTTTTGAGGTTCTGGTGCTTGGGGATCTGGTGCTGGGGGACCTGGTGCTTGCAATCCTCCTGCTGCTTGAGGCCCTGCTGCTTGGGGACCTGGTGTGGCTTGGGGACCTCCTGGTGCTTGGAGACCTGCTGTGGCTTGGGGACCTCCTGTGGCTTGGGGACCTCCTGTGGTTTGGGGACCTCGTGTGGCTTGGAGACCTCATGTGGCTTGGAGACCTCGTGTGGCTTGGGGACCTCCTGTGGCTTGGGGACCTCCTGTGGCTTGGGGACCTCCTGGTGCTTGGAGACCTCGTGTGGCTTTCGGACCTCCATGGGCTGCTGGACCTCCTGCCAGGGTCTGAGGCCCTGAAGATCGAATGAGGGTCCCCCAGCTGCTGCTCGGTGGTGGTGGCGTCCCGGAAAGTGGACACGGTCCAAGCAGGGGTGGAGGAAATCCAAACAGGAGCAGCGTTTGGCATCATGGTTGCGGGGGAGTGTCCAGCTGCACTGTGACTGTGTGTGGTGTGTGGTCCAGCATGGCTTGGAATGCTGGTGGACGTGCAGTGGTATGCAGCAGAAGTCGGTATTGCGGTGAAGCGAGTCAGTGGTGGAACGGGTGGGAAAGGCACCACTGGCTGCTGCTGCTGCACTTACCGACTCTGCTGCATAGCCTGCGTGTAAGCATTGTTGCAGGCATGCATCACAGTCAGCTGGAGATCAGGAGTAAGGTATTCCGCCATGCCCCATTCAATTTGTTGGAAAAAAATGGTCTTTTGAGCTCGGCTTCAAGACAGTCAAGGCGACGTTCGACAGAATGGATGCGTTGGTCCACTAGTGCTAAACCGCTATCCATTCTGTCGCCCAACGCCTTGTGGCTGTCTTGAAAAACCGTGCTCAAATGTAAAAACTCGGGCATGAGATTCCTGTCATAGGCCTTCTGCTGCGGGCGGGAAGTACCCGCATAACCTGTGGCAGAGACCTGTGACAGGGAGACATGATGGACCAACTTCCTGATCTCCAGCTGACTGTGTTACCGGCCTGCAAGGTGCTTCTTGGCTGGTGGATGGCTGGGACTGGTCCGAGGCAGCTCTCTGAAGGACCGCTTCTGGACCAGGTTGCAGGGTGCTGCTCCAGGTGCTGTGAAAAAAAACAAAAAAACAATTACTATCATGCATTTACAAACGCCAACTCCTGTGGAATAGAAAAACAGATTCAACACAATACAACAACAACAAAATACTTACGCTTTGGTGGCAAGGACTGGTCTTAAGAAAGCCAAAGCCCGATGATAGCGATACTTTCTTGTGGCCTTTGCCGCAGCACCACTGGCAACCCTGTTCTCCAGGATCAGGTCCCTGTTGAAGCTGTCCTTCATTGAGCGCCAATGGGTTTTGACCTAGTTCACTGTGGAAAAACAAAATTTAGAAAATGCACTGTAGGCCGAGATCACACAACTGTGTGGGATGCTAGAAACTCACAGGAGTTACTAGCATCCCACACAGTTGTGTGATCCCGGCCAAGGTGACTGCAGCATCACACAGCTAAATACTTACGAAAATCCTTGCGGACCCCGGGAGAGGCGTTGTCCCAGCCATCCATCTGCCCTGCGGCCACCTCATTCCAGAGCCGCCGGATCACCACGTTGTCACAGTGCATTGGATGACTGCTGTCCCACAACAGGACTTGCTCATGGACCAACTGGATCAGGGCGTCATTATCCAGGACGAGTTCCTCATCCCGTTGTGGAGCCAAGGAAAGAAAGCAAAACATTTATCTTGTAAACATTTGTAGATGAAAAAGATGGAAAACAAGAGAGAAGAAAGATTGAGAATATAAGCAAGATTGAATAGGAAAAACAGGCAATAAAAAAGTCATGGGCAAAAAAAAAAAGTCACTCTATACTTACAGGCCGCCTCCCCGGTTGCACTCGGACTGGCTGCTCCCGCTCTTCCTCCACTGCCGTGGACGATGTGGACTGAAAAAGAAAAAAAAATTGCCACATGTGTCCATGCAACAGCAAATACCAATCAGTATGGAAGGAAGGTACTTACTTCACCCGCTGCTTGGGCCAGTTCACCAGGGGCCGGCACATATTCTCCTGAACACATGCTGCAATAAAAAAATAGACATTAGTACATAAGAAATTGAGAAAAAAGGAAAGAAACACATTAGGTTTTATACTCACATTATCCAAATTTCCAGGCAGTCCAATAAAAATTCTTGAATAGCTGCTATCTTGCTGCTGTCTTGCTCTGTCTTCATCTGTATGTGGCTGTAGAGTAGTGGACTGAAGTGCCAACACCTTATCTTATATAAACTACCCCATACAATGTTTCTTTATTTAGTGGGTGGTTTAAACCAGTGTCTAGACATGTGTTATCTCTAACAATGCATGCTTTGTAGAACGCTGACCTGCGCCTGACACAGCGCACGTCTGCGATCATATAGACTGTAATGTGTTGTTTGGGCGCTTTCCGTGCGCGATGCGAGCGCATGCGCCTTTTTAACGAGTTTGGGCGGACCCAAAGATGAAACATGTTGCATTGTGCGCGCCAAGTCACTCACGACAAAATAATGCAAGCACACAAAAACGCTGAAGATCGCATTCTAACGCTAAACCATGCGCCCCTCCTGTTAAAGATAGGGGCGCATGGTGCATGCGATCGGATGAGCACGATGCGCTGCGCTAAAAAACGCCAATGTGAAATCAGCCTAAGAGGGAATTTCTCCTCAAACTCCATTTTCGCTTCCTTGAGTCGGCCTCCTACTTTCAGCAGGCCATTGTTGTCGATGAATGGGTCAAGTTTCCTCAATACGCTGCTCTCTGGTATTAGAATTTTGTTAATAAGACATTGGATTTCTACAAAGTAGGTTTCTCTTTGAACAGTGAAGATGATGTGGTTTCTGGAGAATTCGAAGTCTGAGGTAACATAGGTATTTTTACAAAGATGCCAACCTTTTCATTTTTCTGTGTCACAAGCTCTGGTGGTACTGAATGAATGAGCTATATGAGTCAGGCAGGTAATGGCTCGAATAAGCGACTTCCAACTTGAAAATTTGTCAAATCTGTGAGATCAAGCTGGATAGCAGAGGTCATTGTATAAAGTGTAGACACCTGAGGGCGGATTTCCTCAGTGTACAGTGTACGTTCCTCAGTGTACAGTAATTTTGGTCCTGAGAGCCATGTGTTATGTTCTGCTACAAGCACTAAGGAAAGAGGGGAGATCTGTCCCTATGATAGAACTAAGCTTGATCCCTACGATGTAACGGGGAACCTGATCCTGCGATCAGACCCGCTAAAGACCTCAGCTAGTCTGTACGAAGACCTATAGATGCGAGGAAGGGATCCCTACAAGAACTAGGGACTGGGAGAAAAGATGGACACCTCCTAACAGAAGTTATAGCAGTAAAAGACAAAAAAAACAACATAGAACATAGAGGTCCGAAGACCAAGCAAAAACTGACTGAGTAAGGTAACAAAGCACCTGGCTAGCTTAAGAGTAGAAATTACAATGAAGTCCAGCAAAGCCAGAAGGGCGGAGCAGGATTAAATAGGCCACAAAAGTCATGTGACCAGCAAAATAGAAAAAAACCTAACATGAGAGTTCTAACACCATGTTGACTTTCGTCAACTGGTCTAGTTGCGTGATCTGCAGGATTTTGGTCCGTGGGTATGTAATGCCACTGTTTTGGATGAACTGATCTCCTAATTCGTAGCACTCTGTTGACATAAACATAGAATCACCTAATTTCTTTGTGAATATATCCAAAGACTACTTTGCTGTCTGAGTAGAACTTGGCCTGTGTCAGGTCGATATCCATCTCGGATGAGATGAACTCTGCTAATTCAACTGCTAAGACTGCAGCACAAAGCTCTAACCTGGGTATAGTTTGGCCTTCCCCATAACGAATCCGATGAGGCTCTAACATTTGGAGTCTACAGTTTTGAGATAGGCGACAGCGGCAATTGCTTTGACAGAAGCATCTGCAAATACGTACAGTTTTTGGCTTTGTATTTCTGTTGACGACACAGGGGTGTATGGTCTTGGCACATTCAGGTTGGAGAGTGCTGCTAATGAGTTTTTCCATCCTTCCCACTGGATTCTCTTATCAGGTGGCAGAGGTGCATCCCAGTCGGATGTTTCCTTATTTAAGTCTCTTAGTAAGGCTTTGCCTTGTATAGTAACAGGAGCTGTGAAACCCAAGGGATCGTGCAGACTGTTGATGGTGGACAGGACACCTCTACGTGTGAAAGGCTTTTCTTCCTGGCTGACCTGGAAGGTGAAAGTGTCTGATTGTAGATTCCAGAGAAGCCCAAGGCTGCTTTGCATTGGTGCGGGTTCTGACCCCAAGTCCAAGTCACTGAGACTGTTACATAAGTCTTGTGAAGGGAATGCTTCCATGATTTCTTGGCTGTTTGAGGCTATTTTGTGAAGCCTGAGGTTCGAGCAAGTAAGCATCTCTTCGGCTCTCTTGAGAAGACTGATGGCAGTCTCATTTGAAGGCATGGCTTTCAGACAGTCGTCCAGATAAAAGTCTTTTTCTATGAATTGTCTGACATCTGATCCATATTCTGTTTCTCCTTCTTGAGCCGACCTTTTGAGTCCATAAATGGCAACTGCAGGTGAAGGACTGTTGCCAA
This sequence comes from Oophaga sylvatica, assembly GCA_033576555.1. Taxonomy (NCBI): domain Eukaryota; kingdom Metazoa; phylum Chordata; class Amphibia; order Anura; family Dendrobatidae; genus Oophaga; species Oophaga sylvatica. Next base: position 9,674,622 of record JARQOD010000007.1, read on the forward strand.
AGATGTGCACTCTCATGCGATACTGTGACTTCTTTAGCAGGATCATTGTCTCTGTACCAGAAGAATCTTAGGAAGTTCCTGTCTCTCTCACAAGTAAACAATGGAACATTTGCTGGATGTCAGCAATTAAGGCAATGGAATCCTTACAGAAACGCATAAGTACTCCCAGCAGTTTGTTATTGAGGTCTGGTCCCGTCAGTAGAACATCATTCAGGGAGATATCATCAAACTTAGCACTGGAGTCAAACACCACTCTAATTTGGCCTGGTTTCTTAGGGTGGTATACTCCAAACATTGGTAGGAACCAGCATTCTTCAGAGTCTTTGAGAGTGGGAGCTAGCTCTGCATGACAATTCTCAAAAATCTTTGACATAATTGAGAAAAAGTGATCTTTCTTCTCTGGTTTCTTTTGCAGATTATGTTTGAGAAAGGAGAAACATTTTAATGCCTGATTTCTGTTGTTCGGTAGATGTGGTCTGTGGGTTCTGAAGGGAAGAGGTGCGACCCAGTTGTTGGTCTCATCTTTAACAAGTCTCTTGTCCATTACCTCTAAGAACAACTTGTCCTCTACTGACATTGCCACTTGGTTGTTTTGCTTAGTTCTCTGGAAAACTGTGCACACTAACTGATCCTCATAGCTTCCTGACACTATACTGCTGTCATGAGTAAAGTCTATTAGATGATTGGGCTGTTGGATGCTGTGTGGTAGTTCTCTGACAGGAATTTGTTGTTACAAGGATGAAACAGAGATGGGCGTCCTTTCTCCAATGTATTTGTCAGCATGCTTGTCACAGAAGATGGGTCGTGCATGCGTCCCAAGCATATGTTTCCTATTATGACCCACCCTAGGTCTAGCCTTTGGGCATAGGGAGCATTGTGGAGTCCATTGATATGACATCTCACTTTATGAACCTGCAGGATATGTCTCCCCAAAAGCAGAATTATCTGGGCCTGATGGTCGAGTTCCGGTATGAGGTGTGCTATGTGTTTTAAGTGAGCGGAATGGATTGCCACATCTGGCATAGGTATTTCAGATCTGTTGTCCGGGATCTGATTACACTCGATGATTGTAAGTAGTGGTAGGCAGAATTGTCCATCTAATGACTCAATTTGGTAGTCAGTAGCTTTCCTACCTGCTGTTGTCACAGTACCTGCACACATCTTTAATGAGTAGGGGGTGCTTGCCCTTTGAAGTTGAATAGGTCAAAGAATGTTGATCTAGCCAAGGATCGATTACTTTGATCATCCAAGATAGCATACAGTCTTAAGGGTATGCCACACTAAACAATATCGCTAACGGGATCGCTAAAAAACGTCACTATTTAGCGATCCCGTTAGCGATGTTGTTCAGTGCGGCAGCTTCCAGCGACGAGCTTCCTGCTGAGATCTCGCTCGTCGCTGGAATCGTTCCGGACCCTATTTCATCGCTGGCGCTCCCGCTGGGTAAGTATCTAATCGCTGTGTGGCACCTTTTCTTAGCGATTTAGCGGTACTTTTGTACCGCTAAAGTCGTTAAGAAGATCGCTAACGGCGATAGCGTCGTTAACTATATCGCTAAATGCGGCAGCATTTAGCGATATAGAAACAATCCCGCTAGCGATCTCATTAGTATGCAACGCTAACGAGATCGCTAGCGGGATAGCTTAGTGTGGCAGTACCTTTACAGCTTTGCCTCTATGGCCCTTTTGCTACACTCTAATGAGGCATATTTTTGAACAGGACCTACTGTCTATTGTCCCTTTACAGACTTCAGTACATTGTGAAGTGATCTCTGGCGTATCTGCATCAGTATTCCTTTCCTCCCCGCCATGCTCACTGTCAGCTGGCGTGTTTTGTGTACTCCATGGAGCTGGGCCAGGGTGTAGGACAGTGTTATGATCTGTGGTGCCACATTCTGTGCATTTTACACTGACCTTGCAGACCTTGGCGAGCTGAGTTGTGGACGAGCAGCACTTGTAGCAGATATTCTCTTTCAGGAAGCTTCTGCGGTCGGGCATAGATTTTCCTCTGAAGGCTCTGCATTTCAGGAGAGGATGACGCTTCTGATGGAGCGGGCACTGCTTGTCAGGGTCCTGCACCTTTGTCTCTGATTGGGAGCAGCCAGCAGACCTGTAATTGGAACCTGGAGAAGAAACATAAGTCTTGTGCACTGCCACAGACGTTCTGCATGGGTTTGTAGCTGGTGACGATGTGGCATATGGCATTGTAAAGTCAAAGCTGGGATCGTTTCCGATTCTCGCTTGTTCGTGTACAAAGTCTACAAAAACAGAGAAGGGAGGGAATGGAACACTGTGTTTGTATTTGTACATGGAACCATGTGTGAGCCACCTTTCCTGAAGATTGTAGGGCAACTTTTGGACTAAAGGGTTAACACCTCTGGCTGTGTCAAGGTATGCAAGTCCTTGTAGATCATACTCACATTTGGCAACTTGGATTTCCTTTAGCAGGTTATTTAGTTCTCTAAGTTTCTGGAGACCTTTGTTAGATATTTTAGGAAAGTCATCAATTCTTTTGAACAAGGCTCTTTCTATTACCTCTGCTGAGCCGTAACACTCATCCAGCCTCTTCCAGATCTCTTTGAGGCCAGTCTCAGGGCGGTTTATATTAATGTCTATGATCCTTACTGCGTGTTTGACTGACTCTTCCCCTCAGGTATTTGACTAAGAGGTCTATCTCTTCCCTGTGTTGTAGCCCCAAGTCTCTAGTGACATTCTGGAAGGAAGCTTTCCAAGCTCTGTAACCTTCAGCTTGGTCAGTAAATGTCATGAGTCCCTTGGCAACCAGATCACGTTGTGAGAACTTAGCAAATTCTGTTGTGAACCGGTTGTCAGCAGAGTATACTGGTGATGGGTCACCCTGATAGTGATGTGAGGTGCGTTCGTACCTGTTAGTATCCTCTGGGTGGCGCCAGCCGGTGTCGTGATGCTTCAGTCTGACGTGCTGTCAGCAAGGTGATTTACGTTGGTTACTTGGTGAGGGGCAAGGTAGTCATTAGAAGAGTTATTTTGCTCCACGTTTGTATCTGTCCTGGAGCTGAGGTTCATGATAACTCTCGCTCCTTTCACTAGAGATGTCATGTTCTTGTTCCGATGCCGGTTCAGGGTTATAGTTTGGATCAGGAAGTTCATTAACGTACTGGGATGTGCGTTGTGGTGTATCTTGCAATGGAAACTCCAGACTTGACGTACTGCTTTGGCTATGCAGCTCAGGGTTTTACGCGGCTTCTAGAGATTCTGCTTCGGCGAGGACTGAAGCAGCTTCTCTTTTTGCTGCTAGGCTCTCTAAGGCGGCATCCACGCGTGCCTTCTTTAACTGCATCTTTCTCTCTTAGTCATCTCTCTCTAAGCGTGACCTTCTCTCTTGGTCCTCTCTCTCTATGCGTGACCTTCTCTCTTGGTCCTCTAGGCGTGCCTTCTCTAATTTAAGTTGCATCTCTTGTTCAACATAGCTTGCTCGCATTTTGGCAGTCTCAGCATTTGCGCGAGCAATGGCGACCGCGCTGCTGATTGATATAGTCTTTGAGGAGATGGAAGTAACAGATTTTGTCTTGTATGATTTGTGGGACATGGTGTCTTGGGGAAATGCTTGTCTGTGCAGAGATTGCTGTAGCTGTATTAAGTCTCTGTGTAGCCGGTGACTTGAATCTCACTAGGTAGATGGCTGCAGTTTCACTAGTTCCTGTAAGCTGGATAGCTGTCTTTTCACAGAATTCCCACTAGCTGGATGGCCGCCGTTTCACTGTTCTGTCCTCACTGAATGAGGCAGACATCATTGCAGCTATGCAGACAGCTAAACCGCTATACCGGGGACCAATAAGGAGATTATAATTGAATCTGTGCTTTTATTGAACTTGATATATTGGCGCGGTGAAACTATAAACAAACATAATATACATACCATCAGTACAGGGTACAATAGAAATACATTTATACATAGCATACATCATGAATAAACATTTGCACACTAATAGCTAACCAGGAGCAGGACTGATTAAACCAGGCTAATATGGGACAAGAATTAGCTACAGAAAACATGAGTACATACCGGCGATGCTATCACAAGGGGAGAGGAAAAGATGATGCTTCCTGGATGCAGGCTGAAGGGAAATGGAGGAAAGTGGAGGGAAAGCTACCAGAATGCTTTGCAAGGCTACCATGATGCATTGCGAAGCTACTATAATGCCTTGCAAAGGGAGGGAAAAGGTTTTGCTGACAGTAAAAGAAAACAACTGCGAATATGACACTGGTCACTAGAGGGAGCCAAAAGAAGCAGATTGTTAAACTCCTATATACACAATGCAAAACAAACCAACTTCAGAAAACAATTAGATGTCAGAGACAGAACACTCCAGGTCTGGCATCAACGGATGTCACTATCCTTTTTCTCAGTTTCCGAAGGCAACAATAAGACCAGTTCAGATACTGGTCTGAAGAATGTCTTAGGTTCATTCCGTTTGGCAATCCTCAGCTCAACTTTGCGTACGTTGCCATCCTTACTCGGGAATGTTGCAGTCACTAGACCAAGTGGCCACTGGTTCCGGTGAACTTGTCAGTCTTTCTCAAGAACAAGGTCACCAATGCCCAGATTAGGCCTAGTAGATTGACACTTCGTCTGTGGCTGCAGGGTGGACAAATACTGTTTGCGCCACCTGTCCCAGAAAGTATTTGCAAGACTTCGTACCTGTCTCCATTGGCGCTTGTAGAGGTATTTGGCATCGAATCCTCTTGGTGGGGCACCGGATAGTCCTGTTTTCTGGTTAAGGAGAATAGCTGGAGTCAATAACAAGGGCTCCTATGGGTCGTTAGGGACTGGAACCAAGGGTCTTGCATTGATTATAGCTGCGGCTTCTGCCATGAAGGTGATCAGGCTTTGGTGGGTAAGCCTCGCTGCTCCTTCTTGAAGAAGAGTGGAGTCAAGAATTCTCCGTACTAGCCAAAACAAGCAGATTGTTAAACTCTTATATACATAATGCAAAACAAACCAACTTCAGAAAACAATTAGATGTCGGAGACAGAACAATGGCTATGAAAGTTCAATAGATCATTTTTATCTTTGGGCTTCACAAAAAGAGAAGTGTTCAGTTCATAATTATTTTTTTACCATGACATCCAAGAACTGATTATCAGTTCTTGAGTGGACGAATTTGAGCTTGATAGTGGGTTCAATGTGATTCAAGAAAGAATGGAACTCATATAACGTGTTGTGTCCCCTTCCAAAGGAGGAAGATGTCATCTATGTATCGCCACCACCTGATGACCATTTGGTAGTGGTGGGACCCATAGATGAAATCCTCCTTGAAAATATGTTATGATGATATTTGCATAGGCAGACGCCAAGTAGGCACCCATGGCAGTCCCATGCTTCTGCAATAAAAATTCATCACAAATTAAAAAATAATTTATTTTCAAAATAATATCAAGTAACTAAATGATGAATTGTTTACCTTCATCAGATAAATTCAAAAGTGCCAATTTACGTTTTACTATCACAATTCCTAGTGTATGATCGATGGATGTATATAAGGAAGTAACATAAAAATATGCCATGATTACCTCCTCAGTTAGTTGTACTTTGTTCAGTTTTTGAAGAAAGCCAGTGGTGTCCTTAATAATTAATTAATAGATTAATAATTTTATCCCAAAATATACCCATTTTGTTAAACACCAAATTCACACCGGAGATGATTGATAGTCCTGGTAGATTGACTAAGGGCTTCTTTATTTTGGGTTGTATATATACCACGGGTGTAGTTTGATATTCCATAAATAATCATTTAAATCTTGATCAATGATATTATTGTCCTTAGCCTCATCCAAAAGTTTTTTTATATTTCTTTGAATGTCAAATTTAGGATCATCATTTAATTTCTGATATACATGTGTATCAGCTGTCTTTTGAATTCACATACATAGATATCCTTGTCTATGACGAAGACAGCTTCAAAGTCCTGTTTTACTGCCGAAATGAGTGCATAAATAACCGCCGAGTGTGTGGGTGGAACAAAATTGCTTTTCTTAAGTGAAGATGCTGCCTGTAAATTAAATTCACTATTAATTGATTTAGCTGTAACCAACTGTAAATAAAACTGCTATAGTTAAATCACTTAATAGTGAATTGAAAATAGTGAAAACAAATCCCAGTGACTCTGAGATTGTTTTTTCGTGACCTACAGTGGGTACGGAAGGCATTAATTGCAACCATTTGGTAAATTCAAAAAAGATCATTTTTTCTCATTAATGTAAACTCTGTACCCCATCTTGACTGAAAAAACAGAAATGTAGAAATTTTTGCAAATTTATTAAAAAAAAACTGAAATATCACATGGTCATAAGTATTCAGACCCTTTGCTCAATATTGAGTAGAAGTACCCTGTTGAGCTAGTACAACCATAAGTCTTCTTGGGAATGATGCAACAAGTTTTTCACAACTGGATTTGGGGATCCTCTGCCGTTCTTACTTGCAGATCTTCTCCAGTTCCGTCAGGTTGGATGGTGAACGTTGGTGTATAGCCATTTTCAGGTCTCTCTAGAGATGCTCAATTGGGTTTAGGTCAGCGCCCTGGCTGGGCCAGTCAAGAATGGTTACAGAGTTGTTCTGAAGCCACTCCTTTGTTATTTTAGCTGTGTACTTAGGGTCATTGTGTTGTTGGAAGGTGAACCTTCGGCCAAGTCTGAGGTCCAGAGCACTCTGGAAAAGGTTTTTATCCAGGATATCTCTGTACTTGGAAACATTCATGTTTCCTTCAATTGCAACAAGTCGTCCTGCCCCTGCAGCTGAAAAACACCCCCATAGCATGATGCTGCCACCACCATGTATCACTGTTGGGATTGTATTGGACAGGTGATGAGCAGTACCTGGTTTTCTCCACACATACCGCTTAGAATTATAACCAAAAAGTTCTATATTCATCTTATCAGACCAGAGAATCTTATTTCTCATAGTCTGGGAGTCCTTCAATTGTTTTTTTAGCAAACTCTATGCAGGCTTTCATATGTCTGGCACTGAGGACAGGCTTCCATTGGGCCATTCTGCCATAAAGGCCTGACTGGTGGAAGGCTGCAGTGATAGTTGACTTTGTGGAACTTTCTCCCATCTCCCTAATGCATCTGTGGAGCTCAGCCACAGTGATCTTGGGGTTCTTCTTTACCTCTCTCACCAAGGCTGTTCTCCCACGATTGCAAAGTTTGGCTTGACGGCCAGGTCTAGGAAGACTTCTGGTGGTCCCAAATGTCTTCCATTTAAGGATTATGGAGGCCACTGTGCTCTTAGGAACCTTGAGTACTGCATAAATTCTTTTGTACCCTTGGCCAGATCTGTGCCTTGCCACAATTCTGTCTCTGATCTCCTTGGCCAGTTCCTTTGACCTCATGATTCTCATTTGGTCTGACATGCACTGTGAGCTGTGAGGTCTTATATAGACAGGTGTGTGCCTTTACAAATCAAGTCCTGTCAGTTTAATTAAAGACAGCTGGACTCCAATGAAGAAGTAGAACCATCTCAAGGAGGCTCAAAAGGAAATGGACAGCATGTGACTTAAATATGAGTGTCTGAGCAAAGGGTCTAAAAACTTGTGACCATATGATATTTCAGTTTTTCTTTTTAATAAATTTGCAAAAATTTCTACATTTCTGTTTTTTTTTCGGTCAAGATGTGGTGCAGAGTGTACATTAATGAGAAAACCGTGAATTTTTTTTAATTTACCAAATGATGCAATGAAACAAAGAGTGAAAATGTAAAGGGGTCTGAATACTTTCTGTACCCAATGTATTAGTCATGTACTCTGTCCATATTGGTTGTATACTCTATAAGGAGATAGACCGGACCTGCATGCCGGGTCCGGATCTAGAAAGGTCTGCATCCTTTGTTCCCGGGGAGAAGCCTGAGTGGGCCGGAACTTCCCCTGCTGCATGAGGGAAACATGAGTGAGACGGAGCTTCCTGCTGATAGGAGGGGGCTGGGAGAGCCAGAAAAGGGTAGCAGTAGAGAGATAAAAGGAGAAAGCGCGCAAAGCAGAGCAGTTTGGCACCAGGGCAGAGCAGCTCGCACAGCGGTGAGTGGTGCGCTCTGCCTTGCCTTCCCTCAGAGAGTAACGGCGCTGTAACAGGCAGCATAGAGAGGGCTCCATCGCCTGCAGAGCCAAGCGTGTACAGTAGCACGCCAGAGAGAGACCTCTGCGGAGCCATGCAAAGCGGAGCAGAGCAGGGCTGTATACCCCGGGCAGAATGGAGCCATGTACATAGAGCTAAGATGTGCACACCGAGTAAAGCTAAGCCAGCCATGCAGCAGCTGAGAACATCAGCTGAGAACATCAGCAGTGTACAAGCTAGTGCCAGTCGTCACCCGCCGCCAACAGCGGGGACAAAAGAGAAAGGGACGTACAGCATGAGTCCTGTGACTGTCTGAAGGCAAGGCACTGAACGCTCCGTGTCCATGAGTATAACACACGGGCCCAATATGAGTGACCGAGGACAGGACAGACCCTTGTACTCTAACTGTGCCTTTAAAGAACTTCTGGGTCGTGACCCCTTTTACCGTCAGCCACTTTGGGCTCGCTTGACCGAGACTGTGAGGAGAGTTGTGCAGGAGTCTCGTCGAGCTTAGACAGTTGTCGTGGCCCTTACCTTTGTAGGAAACTACAGTATATGGACTAGGAGCAGTGGAAGGTACCGGAGACCGACCACTGTCACCAGAAGACGGGGTATTGTCTTCTTGACCCCATTAATGAGGACACTGCCTCGGCTGTTGCCGGCTCCATTGAGTTTGCAGCAGGTGCTGCAGTATTAGGGCTTCCTTATACGTTTGCTAATATTTGAACCGTTGTATTGTACTGTGCCTTTAATACTGTTTAACTCTTTACCTCCCTGCATGAAGTATTTCCCTTGTAAATAAACCTGTTAACCCTTGCTCTGCTGTCTGCATACCGTCACTGCATCCCGCGTTCCTGCTTGTTACCTTACACTTGGTGTAGTCAGCAGGATGCAGTATACAGGGACAGAGGTGGCAGACCAAGCGGTTGGGGGAGCTCCAAGGGCCAGTATAACGCTGGGGACAATTTTGAGTAATCTCCCCAAGTTTACAGGGAGCAAGTTTCTGTTATGGAGCTGGACTGAGCGTGTCAGGCGGATGATGAGAATGACCCCGTGTCTCCTGCGTTAGAGCGAGACACCTTTGACAAAGTGCTGCAAACACTTGAAGAGACACATGGAGACCCCTCGGATGTAGGAGAGTTACGCACGTTCTTATTTAGGCGTATTCAAAGAGAGGGGGAGACTGACGCAGTACATGAACGCACTACAGGAGTTACACACTACAATTCTTAAGAAAGACGGCATAGGCATAGGACCCCCTGACATAGTGCTGTGAGACCAGTTAGTGACAGGCTTGAGAGATGCGCAGCTTGGGCGGGCTTTGCTAAGCGCTTTCGAGCTAACCTGCGCATGACTTTGGAGAAATTGGGGCAGAGGCACATATAGGCGAGCAGAAGCAGGGGATTGCAGCCTTGACAGGGATGGTCGGTGTTGTAAAGTACCCACCCCGAACGAGGAAGAGCCGAAGTGGTCCTGCGAATTGCGGCAGAGAATGATAAGAATTTGGGAAGAAGTCGAAGGCCTGAAAGAAGGCCTTGCTGCTGTCCTGGAGTACAGCGTCCTACCACGAGGTAACTCACAGCTAAAGGCAGAAGAAATTAGAGAGGAGGTGCAAAGCATCAGAAGCACCACAGCAGTTGTCCCAAGATTTGCTCCCAGTTTGTGGAATGAAAAGCGAAAGGAAAGAAGTATGCCTCTCTGGGAGATCGGCGATCTACACGGAGGTGCCAGCAGACAGTCCCAGAAGCAGGTGTTGGACATGTGGAGGAATGGGACATCTTTCCAGAAGTTGCCCTACCCGAGACAGACGGAGAAAATCCGCTTATCCCTCCGAGGGACTTGCTAATTGGAGAGAACGCCGTCCCTGGGAGAAGAGTTACAGCGAGACAAGGGGGGCCACACCCAGAGCCAGAGAGACTCACAACGTCGAATGCTGAGAAGAGATCAAGAAGGTGAGATGTCTGCGGTGTCCAGGCGCGTGGAGGCGAGTCTGGTGGAACTCCATTCTGGGTCCGAAGGTCCCGTCATCAAGTCTCGACCCGAAGGAGAAGGGATGTCTGCTTGAGGGGCCCACCAGAGTAAATCGTTACTTTGCCCACGACAAGCTCCCAACGTTAAAGAGAAGGTGACCAGTGTTTCTGGGAAGCCTGCTTCTACGGTACCCGATTGTGTGAAGAATGAACCACTTATTGCCGCCTGTCAGCTCAAGGGACCCTGATCCAGTGGAAGAGTTGCAAGATGCGCCTGAGGTACCTCTGCCAGAAGTAGTGGACTGTGAAGAGGAAGTAGGTCCTGAGACACTACCTCCGGCAGGCCTGGAGTATGGACAGGGAGAGTTTCTCGACTTGTCAGATGTTGACTCAGAAGAGATTGCTGATCCATGGGACCTAGATGGACCCCTGCTCCCTGCCACTCTACTTGAATTTCGGAGTGACTCCAACAAGCTGTACTTGGCAGAATGTGATGCAGGAGAGTGTTGTGAATGTTAGAGATGGTTTCTGAGCAGAGGCTCCCTCTGGTGGTTACAGACAGTACTGAACCTTTCAGCGAGGAGTGGCAATCTGGGTTCACTGACTGGTCTGATATAAGGGAGGTTCCCTCCCATGATGGTTTCTGGTGATCAATTGTTCTTGTCTCAATTGTGGTTCCTGGTTCATTTGGAAGTTTACTGGAGTCTTGCCTGCATCTCCTGCTTTCAGATAAGATATTTTTTGCTTTTCTTTTTGTGCTTGCTTTTTGCATTGTTTTCTGCACTTTTGTGGAGGTCAGCCAGGTCCCCTCCTGGGGCCTGAGCTCCTCACAGTTTATCTGCAACCACTGTTATTTGCTCATTTGCTCTTTCCTGTTTTTTCAGCGGCTGCGGCTTGGTTTTTGTTCACACTGAGACCTGATTTAGTGGGTGGCGAGATCGTGTGATCTCAGTATTTTTGTAATCAGAATTGTTGGATTTTTGTAGGGTTTTCTGGGTTGCAGAAAGTAATCTCTCCTGTCCTTTCCTATTTAGTCAGCTTGTGGCCCCAGCGTTTGCTCAGTCTATTTTCTGCCTATGTTTGTATTTTCATCTTGTCTAACCGCCATTATATGTTTGGGGGCTTCCTATTTTCTTTGGGGATCTGCTCCGGGGCAGATAGCTTTCATCTTTCTGCCTTTAGGTGCAGTTATCTCTTAGGCTGTGACGAGGCGTCTAGGATCAACGTAGGAACGCTCCACGGCTACCTCTAGTTCTGTCGTTAGTTTAGGAATCTGCAACCCATCAGTTACCAACATCTCAGGTGTTCGGCTGCCCTGCTGTTGTTCCTGTCCTCCTCAGCTACCGAAACATAACAGGAGAGTCAGGAGCGGATGCAGAATTTGTGGGCATCTGTCGGCCTTTAGAGGTCTGTATTGGAGTACGACGAAGCCTCGCCAGTGGAATCGCGAGTTAAAAGAGAGGGGGAGTGTAAGGAGATAGACCGGACCCCGGGTACCTGCATGCCAGGTCCGGAACTAGAAAATCTGCATCCTCTGTTCCCGAGGGGAAGCCTGAGTGGGGCGGACCTTCCCCTGCTGCATGAGGGAAGCATGAGTGAGACGGAGCTTCCTGCTGACAGGAGGGGGCGGGGAGATCCAGAAAAGGGCACGCAGCAGCAGAGAGATAAAAGGAGAAAGCACGCCAAGCAGAGCAGTTTGGCACCAGGGCAGAGCAACGCGCAGAGCGGTGAGTAACGCGCTCTGTCTTCCCTCAGAGTACCGGCGTTGTAGCAGGCGGCATAGAGAGGGCCCCGTCACCTGCAGAGCCAAGCGTGTACAGTAACACGCCGGAGAGAGAGACCGCTGCGGAGCCGTGCAAAGCGGAGCAGAGCAGGGCTGTATACCCCGGACAGAACCGTGCAGAACCAAGTCGTATACATAGAGCTGAGACGTGCACACCGAGTAGAGCTGAGCCAGCCGTGCAGCAGCCAGAGAGAGAAGTGCCAAGTCCTGAGAACATCAGCAGTGTGCAATCTAGTGCCAGTCGTTGCCCGCCGCCAACAGCGGGGACAAAAGAGAAAGGGACGTACAGCATGAGTCCTGTGACCGTCAGAAGGCAGGGCACTGAGCGCTCCGTGTCCATGAGTATAACACACGAGCCCGATATGAGTGACTGAGGACAGGACAGACCCTTGTACTCTGACTGTGCTGTTAAACAACTCCTGGGCCACGTGGGGCCCGTACTGGATCGTGACCCCTTTTACCGTCAGCCACTTTGGGCTCGCTTGACCGAGACTGTGAGGAGAGTTGTGCAGGAGTCTCGTCGAGCTTAGACAGTAGTCGTGGCCCTTACTTTTGTAGGAAACTACAGTATATAGACTAGCAGCAGTGGAAGGTGCCGGAGACTGACCACTGTCACCAGAAGACAGGGGTATTGTTGTCTGCTTGACCCCATTAATGAGGACACTGTGTCGGCCATTGCCGACACCATTGAGATTCGCAGCAGGAGCTGCAGTATTAGGACTTCCTTATATGTTTGCTAATATTTGAACCGTTGTATTGTACTGTGCCTTTAATACAGTTTAACTCTTTACCTTCCTGCGTGGAGTATTTCCCCTGTAAATAAACCTATTAACCCTTGCTCTGCTGCCTGCATATTGTCACTGCATCCCGCGTTCCTGCTTGTTACCTTACAACTCCACAAATCTGACTTTTATGGAAAAGTGGCAAGAAGAGACATTTTTTAAATCAGTCCATAAGAATTCCCATTTGCAGTTTGAAGAAAGCCATGTAGGGAATACAGCTAGCATTTGGAAGAAGGTGCTCTGGTTAGATGAGACTAAAGCTCAACTTTTTGGGCTAAGCGCAAAACGCTTTGTGTGGCAGAAAACTAACACTGCTTGTGTAGCCCAGCTGTGCCTGGAATCTTATTCCCAGGGGGATGCACCAAAGGTAACACCCACAGAGACCTGATATACACACAACACACCTTCACCATTCCCTAGAGCCACCAGAGGGAGCCCTTTTGTAGTATATAAGGGTGGTGAAGTTACAGCAGAGAGTTCAGTCTAGCTGAGAATGAGACAGTCTAAGACCAGATTAGCCTGAGAGCTGAGAGAGTTCAGAACGAGTCTTGCTAGTCACCCCTGAGAGGAGTTGAGAGTTGCTGAGAGAACCTGAAGACTGCAGCTTTCAGCTTAGTTCAATGTGTGGAGGCTAGTACAAGTAGAGAAAGATAGCCACTTCAGCCTGGTCAGAACTGAGTCAACTGAGTGCAGTTCAGGGAGCAAGCGTGCCGACGCTTTGAGAGCGGTGAAGAGAGAGAAGAATCAGCCATCTTCTGCTAGTGTGCCTATGCTAAAGGTCGGAGTAGGACGAAAGGCGAGTGGAAGAGAAGAAGAGAGCAACAGAGGTTGAAACAGCATTGATAGCTTACCTCTACTCTGAATAACCGGACACCGGGTCCGAGCTTGCTAGAATCTACACGACTAGTAGGAGATACCGGAGACCCTGCGGGACTTCAAGTCGCAGGGGCCCACAAGTGTTGATACGTAACCAGGGTCAGGAAGATAGGAGTCTGGGCAGGATCCGCCATTAGAGACACCGTTCTATCCTAGAGAAGGCCCCACCACAAAGTCAGCCGGGTGTATAAGTGAAGACAGAGTTAGACTTCGTTATATACAGGTCAGAAACTCACACTACAGGAATAATGAGGCCTACACCTACTCAGTGGAATAACTGGACGTGCATCCTCCACCCTGCCGGCATCCCGGGACGTGCCTGCTATCCCACCAGTAAAGGTACAGAAAGAGACTTTGTGTGTGTCTGCCTTATTACTCCTGCGGCTGAGCTCCCCTTCTCCGTCCTGCACCCCTACACCCGTTTACCTGAAGGACCCCAGCCTTGCCTGTGGAAGGCTTAACACCTTGCTGCCCAACACCAACCCTTCAGCGGATCTGCATAGCAGCGCTGGTCACACTGACCAGGTACCACAAGTGGCGTCACGAATTCCTACAAATACTTTAATCCCCTGTAAATACCCCCTTTTTAGTGAGCGCCCAGGTCCACGGACCGAGCTGTGCTACCCGTGACATCCCCCATTGAAGTGAACGGGCTCGGTGCCGAGTACCCCACAGGCCCTGGCGGGCGACTCATCATTCCTGGTGTCACGAACAGGATTGTCGTGCCCTGCAGCAACGGAGTGATTGGTGCCCGTTGCCACCGGCTACTGTGTGCCTGAATTGGACTGTTTTTGTGCAAAAGAGACTGTGGTTACTATTTTGTGATTTTGCCGCCAATTGTCCGCCATTACCCGCCAAATTGCATCGCTACGGCGCGAAGAGAAGGGGGCGTACCTGTAGAAAGAGCGCTGAGTCCCGGACACGCCCCAACGCTGACGCGCGGCAGGTCCTGTGGACAGCTTCGGTGAACGCTCTGACGTCAGAGCGCCGGCGACACAGGTCCTTCTGGCTACTGAAACCGGAGGAAGCTGCGGCCTACAGGAGAAGGTAGGCCACGCTTTACTAGGGGGGGCGCAGACATGTCGCAAAGCAGCAAGCTGACAGTGCGGTCTAGGCCGACCGTACCATGACTTACCCACCAGCGCTGCCGCGCAGGATGGAAACGCTGGCCCCTCACCAGGTCCTGTGGCCCGAAAGTACCGCTGACGCTGCCATACCTGCCTGGAGCAAAGTGGCTCCCTCAGTATAGCGGTAAGCCAGACACCCTGTCAGGGTTTAAGCGCAAAATATGCAGCATATGGACATGTACCCTATGACAGAGAAACAAGAGCTGCAGGGACTACGCCTGCCACTACAGGTGGCCCTGCGAGCTCTCAAACAGGTTAACCCCATAAGTGTCATCAATGAAATAAAATGTTAAAGGAACAATTTGTACGGGGACTGAGGTCCCAAGCTGAAAGCAGAACTGTGCACTGGTGGTCCTTGGATCATCCTGACGCTACCTTTGATGCCCTAAAGGATATGGTTATAAAAGAACTGCGACCCCTGGAGAAGCCCGAGGTGGCAACCCAGTGTCACCCGGGTGAAGCTACTCTAAAGCCAGCAGCATCCACCTTGTCCCCGCTGGTGGCGGAAGCCAAAGCGCAGGTGGCGCCCCCTCTGAGTTGGACTGTCGCATCAGAAAGGGGCCCCGCTGAAAAAACCCC
>JARQOD010000007.1:9689925-9829342 GCA_033576555.1 Oophaga sylvatica
AGGAAAGGTACAAGAAAGCAGCAGATAAATTTCGTAAACCTGCACCAGCTTTCAAGGTAGGAGACTTGGTCTGGCTGTCAACCAGAAATCTTAAGTTAAGGATTCCATCGTCTAAGTTGGGACATAAGTACATTGGACCCTATAAAATCAGTAAAATTATAAGTGCCGTTGCTTGTCGTCTTCAACTGCCCAGAACTATGAGAATCCACCCTGTCTTTCATGTATCCCTATTAAAGGCTGCGACACCCAATACGTTTCCTGGACGTTCTTCTCCTTGCCCTGACCCAGTGCTAGTCGATGGTCAGGAAGAATTTGTGGTGGAAAGGATTTTAGATTCCAGGTTGTATAGAAATCAGTTACAATATCTGATTAAATGGCAGGGCTACCCAGTGGAGGACAACTCATGGGAACCAGTCAATAACGTTAATGCTCCTCGCTTGCTCCGTCAGTTTCATCAGAGGTACCCACACAAGCCTGGTCTGAGGTCATCCGGAGGTTGTCCCTAAGGGGGGAGTAATGTAAGGTTCTGTGTACATGTTCCTGAAACTCAGTTTGTTCGTCAGCCATTTTACTTTCTGTCTTGCTGCAGCTATCTTGCCCTCAGTCAAAATGGAGTTTCCAGCTTGCATGTTCCCGCCCTGATTCTCTCCTTTTGCTTCTTAAGCAGCCACAGCTGAGCAATCAGTGCTTCAGAATCTAGCCTGCAGTGAACCTGTGACCTGACTCCTGAAGCCTTGGACCTTGTACTCCAGCTATTCCTACTGAGGAACTCTGAAGCACTTGTGGACTCTGAACCCTGCTCTTTGAAAGACCCACGTTTGCATGGACTTACGGTAATAGAGAAGAAGATCCTGAACCTGTTGTGGAGAGTGATTGCTGAGCTTAGATTACTCTGGCCTGCTGTGTCTCCTGCTTCTGTGTCTGCAAACTGTGTGACTATTTTTGCCAACTTGTATGAAGTAATACAAGACTTTCTATATCAAACCTGTGTCTCATGTATTTTCATCGCACCCAAGCACAAGACGCTATATGAACTGTACTACATACATTACACCTAGGTTCCACAACAGGCAACCTAGCAAGATAGGTAGCAATACTCCGAACCTCAGTGGCAAGCTGATCCACACGGCCAGACAACTGTGCAAACTCCATTGAGAGAAAAAATCCTCCCCAGCACCCAGAGATACAGAGGGAAAAAAAAATGCAACAAACAGAAAAATATCTCTGACAACTCTGACAACCTTTTTTTTCTTTCACAATATTTTTCCCTTCTGTGAGTACCATATAATTTTCAGTTTTGGCCGGTGATACTGTTTAGATTTGGTAGCTGAGGAGTGCAGGTAAAAAAGGCAATACACCAGAGCAGTTGGAATCTATGAGATTGCAGTACCCTGACTAACCACCACAACTAGAGGCAGCCGTGGAGCGTTCCTACGTTGGTCCTAGACGCCTCGTCACAGCCTGAGAAACTAACTATACCTAAAGATAGAAAGAGGAAAGCTATCTGCCCCGGAGCAGATCCCCAAAGAACATAGAAAGCCCCCAAACATGTAATGGCGGTTAGACAAGAAGAAATACTGACACAGACAGAAAATAGTATGAGCAAACGTTGGGGCCCAAACTATCTAAATAGAAAAGGATAGGAAGGGCACTTACTGCAATCCCAAAAAACCCTGAAAAGCACCAACTCTACTAATTTCAAAAACACCTGAGATCACATGACCTCTACCACCTAAATTAGTTCTCTGGTGTAACAAAATCAAAACAGCAGCCACTGAAAAAACTGGAAAAAGCAAATGTACAAAACATCAGTGGCTGAACTAAACTGAGAGGGCAAAAGCCCCCGAAGGGGACCCTGAAGGCCCCCACAGAAGTGCAGGACAAAATGCAAAAATCAAGCACAAAAACAAAAAGAAGAAAATGTCTTATCTGTTAGCAGGAGATGCAGACACGACACAGCAGGCTACAAAGGAATCAGGAATCAAGGACTGAGACCAGAACAATTGATCACCGGCAACCCTGATGGGAAGGCGACTCCCTTATATAAGACCAGTCAGTAACACCTGATTCCCAATCCTCACAATCTTCACTGGACAGTCCAGTACCGCTTGTAACCACCAGAGGGAGCCTCTGCTCAGAACTCATCTCAAGTCCATTCACAACACCTAACCATGACATACAAAGCCATCCACAGGCTGTGTCGCCCGTACATCTATGACCTCGTCTCCGGTACTTACCTGCACGCAACCTCCGATCCTCACAAGATCTCCTTCTATACTCCCCTCTTATCTCTTCCCACAATTGCATACAAGATTTCTCCCACGCATCCCCCTACTCTGGAACTCTCTTCTACAACATATCAGACTCTCGCCTACCATGGAAACCTTCAAAAAGAACCTGAAGACCTACCTTTTCTGACAAGCCTACAACCTGCAGTAACCACCGATCCACCAAACCGCTGCATGACCAGCTCTGTTATGTTTCGGTAGCTGAGGAGGACAGGAACAACAGCAGGGGAGCCGAACGCCTGAGATGTTGGTAACTCATGGGTTGCAGATTCCTAAACTAACGACACAACTAGAGGTAGCTGTGGAGCGTTCCTACGTTGATCCTAGACGCCTCGTCACAGCCTGAGAGATAACTACACCTAAAGGCAGAAAGATGAAAGCTATCTGTCCCGGAGCAGATCCCCAAAGAAAATAGGAAGCCCCCAAATATATAATGGGGGTTAGAAAAGATGAAAATACAAACATAGGCAGAAAATAGACTGAGCAAACGCTGGGGCCACAAGCTGACTAAATAGGATAGGACAGGAGAGATTGCTTTCTGCAACCCAGAAAACCCTACAAAAATCCAACAATTCTGATTACAAAAATACTGAGATCACACGATCTCGCCACCCACTAAATCAGGTCTCAGTGTGAACAAAAACCAAGCCGCAGCCGCTGAAAAAACAGGAAAGAGCAAATGAGCAAATAACAGTGGCTGCAGATAAACTGTGAGGAGCTCAGGCCCCAGAAGGGGAACTGGCTGACCTCCACAAAAGTGCAGAAAACAATGCAAAAAGCAAGCACAAAAAGAAAAGCAAAAAATATCTTATCTGAAAGCAGGAGATGCAGGCAAGACTCCAGCAAACTTCCAAATGAACCAGGAACCACAATTGAGACAAGAACAATTGATCACCGGCAACCATCATGGGAGGGAACCTCCCTTATATCAGACCAGTCAGTGAACCCAGATTGCCACTCCTCGCTGAAAGGTTCAGTACTGTCTGTAACCACCAGAGGGAGCCTCTGCTCAGAAACCATCTCTAACACATTCACAACAGTACCTCCCCCTTGAGGAGGGTCACCGAACCTTCACTTGTGCAACCAGGCCGATCAGGATGAGCTCGGTGATAGGCACGGATCAGTCTCCAAGCATGGATGTCCGAAGCAAACACCCAAGAATTGTCCTCCTGACCATAACCTCTCCACTTAACCAAATACTGGAGTTTCCGTCTAGAAAACCGAGAATCCAATATTTTCTGAACCACATACTCCAGATTACCCTCAACCAAAACAGGATCAGGAGGCGCAGCCACAGGAACCACTGGCTCGACAAACCTCTTCAATAAGACTTGTGGAACACGTTATGGATCTTAAATGTCCCTGGAAGAAGCAAACGGAAGGAAACAGGATTAAGAATCTCCATGATCTTATAAGGTCCAATGAACCTAGGCTTAAACTTTGGAGATGCAACCCTCATAGGGATATTTCTTGAGGACAACAAACCAAGTCCCCCACTTTAAACTGAGGACCATCAGTCCTATGCCGGTTGGCAAACCGTTGGGCCTTCTCCTGAGAGAGAGACAACCTCTCCACTACCTGGTCCCAAATCTGCTGAATTCGCTCCACAACAGAGTCAACACCCGGACAGACAGAAGCCTCCACCTGTCCCGAAGAAAATCGAGGGTGAAACCCAAAATTGCAGAAAAATGGAGACATCAAGGTGGCAGAGCTAGCCCTATTATTAAGAGCAAACTCAGCCAAAGGCAAAAAAGAGACGCAGTCATCTTGATCAGCAGACACAAAACATCTCAAATAAGTCTCTAAGGTCTGGTTTGTTCTCTCGGTTTGTCCATTGGTCTGAGGATGAAAAGCAGAGGAGAAAGATAATTGAACACCAAGTTTAGAACAAAATGTCCTCCAAAATCTGGAAACAAACTGGACTCCTCTGTCAGACACAATGTTCTCCGGAATGCCATGTAACCGAACCACGTGCTGATGGAACAAAGGCACCAATTCGGAGGAGGAAGGCAACTTAGGTAATGGCACAAGATGTATCATCTTGGAAAACTTACGATACGATACACTTTATTGATCCCGGGGGGAAATTACAGAGATTACCCAGATAACGGTCATTCTCTGAGAAACATGGAGGTCGGAAATAAAATCCATAGAGATATGGGTCCATGGCCTATTGGGCACAGGTAATGGCATTAACAAACCACTAGAGCGAGAGCAAGGCTTGGAGCGAGAGCAAGTCCCACAGGACTGCACAAATTCCCTGACGTCGCGAGACAAAGTAGGCCACCAAAAGGACCGACTCACCAAGTCTCTGGTACCAAAAATCCCGGGATGACCAGCCAACGCGGAACAATGAATCTCAGACATCACACTCTTCTTCCACTGGTCTGGGACAAACAATTTCCCAATAGGGCAGCGCTCAGGTTTATCCTCCTGACACCCTTCCAAGGCCAGTCTCAAATTGGGCGAGATGGCGGAAAGAACTACACCCTCTTTCAAAATAACAGTAGGATCAGATAACTCAGGAGAGTCCGCAAATAAACTCCTCGAGAGGGCATCCGCCTTAACATTCTTAGTGCCAGGAAGAAAAGAAACCACAAAATTAAAACGTGTGAAAAACAAGGCCCACCTGGCCTGTCTAGGATTAAGTCGCTTGGCTGATTCGAGATAAACCAGATTCTTATGGTCCGTGAGGACCACCACCTGATGTTTGGCTCCTTCCAGCCAATGTCTCCACTCTTCAAAGGCCCACTTCATGGCCAATAACTCCCGATTACCCACGTCATAATTACGTTCAGTTGGAGAAAATTTTCGAGAGAAAAAGGCACAAGGGTTACTCTTAGAGGTCCTGGATCTCTTTGGGACAAAACGGCACCTGCCCCAATTTCAGAGGCATCAACCTCCACCTGAAACGGTAGAGAAACATCAGGCTGCCGTAGAACATGAGCAGAAGTGAATCTCAGCTTAAGTTCCTGAAACGCAGAAACTGCCTCAGGAGGCCAATTCACCACATCAGAACCCTTTTTGGTCAAATCAGTCAATGGTTTAACAATACCGGAGAAATTACCAATAAATTTACGATAAAAATTGGCAAAACCCAAAAATCTCTGAAGAGCCTTTAATGAAGTAGGTTGGACCTTGACCGGGTCCATTTCAATAACAGACAGAGACAAAATGAATCCCAAAAATTAGACCTTCTGTACGCCAAAAAGACACTTTGATCCCTTCACATACAGTGCATTCTCTCTCAAAATCTGGAACACAGTCCGAACATGTTTCACATGAGAGTCCCAGTCATTGGAAAAAATCAAGATATCATCCAAATAAACAATCAGAAATTTATCCACAAAATTCCTGAAAATATCATTCATGAAGGATTGGAAGACGGAAGCAGCATTAGTGAGCCCAAAGGGCATCACTAGGTACTCAAAATGCCCCTCTGGGTATTAAACGCAGTCTTCCATTCATCCCCGTGCTTAATGCGAATAAGGTTATACGCCCCCCTGAGGTCAAGCTTGGTAAACTAACTCGCACTTTTCACCCTGGAAAACAGGTCAGAAATCAAGGGTAACAGATATTGATACTTCACAGTGATCTTATTCAAGAGACGATAATCAATACACGGCCTCAATGAACCATCCTTTTTGGCCACAAAGAAAAAACTGGCACCCAAGGGTGAAGATGATGGTCTGATATGGCCCTTCTCCAATGACTCCTTGATATAAGATCGCATAGCATCGTGTTCAGGTACAGACAAGTTAAAAAGGCGACCTTTAGGAAATTTACCACCAGGCACTAATTCAATAGCGCAATCGTAGCTCCTGTGAGGGGGCAAAGATGCAGATTTACTTTCACTAAATACATCCGAAAAATCAGTCAAAAAGTCAGGAACATCCTGAGACTGGGGAGAGGCAGAAAAAACAGGAGTGTCGGCATTAACACATTGGCAGCCCCAACTGGTCACAGACACAGATTTCCAATCCAAAACAGGATTATGAGACTGTAACCAAGGGAAACCTAGTACAATAATGTCATGCAGATTATACAGCACCAGAAATTTGCAACTCTCCTGATGATCTGGTTCAACCCTCATTATCACCTGAGTAGAAAACTGGGGTTTATTCTCCGCCAAAGGGGTGGAATCAATGCCCAGTAGGGGAATAGACTTCCGCAGGGGTATCATGGGAAACCCACAACATTTGGCAAAGTCAAAATCCATCAGGTTAATAGCTGCTCCTGAATCAACAAAAGTCTGAGCAGAAAATGTGGACAGGGAGCAAATCAGGGTAACAGTCAACAGAAATTTTGTCTGAACATTACCCAAGACAACTGAGCGTGCAAAACGTCTTCCCCGCTTAGGGCAGACTGAAATAGCATGAGAGGCATCACCACAGTAGAAACATAACCCATTGCGCTTTCGAAACTCATGACGCTGAGCCCCAGAAGTCACTCTATCACACTGCATGGCCTCAGAAGCTGGCACACAAGGCAACACTATCTCATGCATACCTCTGCGCTCACACAAACGTCTGTCAATTTGAACAGCCAATGACATAGAATCATTGAGACCAGAGGGAGCAGGGAATCCCACCATAACATCCTTTACATTCTCTGACAGCCCCTTACGAAAAAGGGCTGCCAAAGCATCATCATTCCATTTGGTCAGGACTGCCCACTTTCGGAATTTCTGACAGTACAACTCAGCGTCTTCAAGACCCTAATTTAACCCCTTCCCGACCCATGACGCCGACGTCATGAAAACCTGTGCCATCCCGACCCATGACGCCGACGTCATTCTATAAATCATGTTCCTGCGGGCCGGGAGACCGGGGTCACTGAAAGGTCACCCGACCTGCAGTAACAGGACCCTTACTGCATCACCACAGGGGGGTTGGCTTAACCCCCACGTGGCCACGATCGCTCTGATTGGCTGTTAAAAGTGAAACAGCCAATCAGAGCGATTTGTAATATTTCACCAATGAAACTGGTGAAATATTACAATCCAGCTATGGCCGATGCTGCAATAGCATCTGCCATGGCTGGACACAAAGATCTGAACCCCCCACACCAAGTCACGGCAGTGATCGGCCGCCGCCATCGAAAGATGGCAGCGATCGGTCACCGCCGTCACTATCTGCTCCCCTGCTCCTGCGATCCGCTGCCCCCACCTACCTATCCCCCCACCTCACCTTCCGACGCCCCCTACTCACCTCTCCCGGTCCACCGATGTCCCTGGATCCGTCCCGGCGGCTGCCCGGGATTCTTCATGGGCGCCGCCATCTTGGAAAATGGCGGGCGCATGCGCAGTGCGCCCGCCGGCCGGCGCATGCACAGTGCGCCCTCCATTGTACAAAAATTTATTTTGATCACTGTGATAAACTGTCACAGTGATCAAAATAAAAAAAAAAGTAAATGAACCCCCCCTGTCATAGGTAGGGACAAATAATAAAATAAAGAATTTTTTATTTTTTTTTTTTCCTAGCGGATTTTGCTGCTGATCCGCAGCTGATTTTGCTGCGGATCCGCGGCGGATATCGCTGCTGTTCCGCGGCGGATTTTGCGGCTGATCCGCGGCGGATTTCGCTGCTGATCCGCGGCGGATTTTGCGGCTGATTTACGGCGGATATCGCTGCTGATCCGCGGCGGATTTCACGGCTGATCCGCGGTAGATTCGCTGCGGATCCGCGGCTGATTTTGCTGCTGATCTGCGGCGGATTTTGTTGCTGATCCGCGGCGGATTTTGCTGCTGATCCGCGGCGGATTTTGCTGCTGATCCGCGGCTGATTTTGCTGCTGATCCGCGGCGGATTTTGCTGCTGATCCGCGGCGGATTTTGCTGCTGATCCGCGGCTGATTATCTGCTGATTCATCTGCGCTAGCGGGTATAGCATAACGCGATCGCGTTATGCTATACCGTTACCAGCCGGTCAACGCTACGTGTTGAACGGGCTGGTAAAACGCAATATGAACCCAACCTTAGGGTTAGAACTAGGGTTAGGGTTAGCATTAGGGTTAAGGTTAGAATTACGGTTAGGGTTGGAATTTGGGTTAGGGTTGGAATTAGGGTTAGGGTTGGAATTAGGGTTAGGCTTGTGGTTAGGTTTATGGTTAGAGTTGGGATTAGGGTTAGGGTGTGTTGGGGTTAGGGTTATGATTAGGGTTTGTATTAGGGTTAGTGTGTGTGTAGGGTTAGTTGTGTGTTGGGGTTAGGGTTGGAGTTAGAATTGAGTTCCATGATTAAACCTGGTCCCATACCGACACCCACTGACCTGCAATTTTCAGTTCATAAATCAACATGTTACTCAAGCCCCGCGAGACCGGGTTTCCACTGAGAAGGTCACCGAACTGCCAAACATGGTTCCTTACTATCTCCCAGTTCTGGTAAAAAACCAGTGGGCCAATCAGATTGATTTTGTTAAGTGAAACAAATCAGAGGATTTTATATTTTCACCTGAAAACTTTGTGAAGATTGAATTCAGTTATGCCAGCATCAATAGCATCTGCCTTGGGGACCAAGATCTGATCCCAAACACTTGAGTCACGGCACATGATGGCCGCCGCATCCGAAGATGCATCGATCAGTGGGCATCCAACGTCACTACTTCCCTCCGAGCTCCCAATCGCTGCCCACTACCTATTTCCCCCACACATACTCAACAATTGGACGACAACTATCTAATCTCCCGGTCCACCGTGTCAAAATGGGACTCGTCCTGGTGGACATTGGATTTTTATTCATGCGCCGCCATTTGAAAATTGCTGGGCCATGCGGCAAGTGCCACCCCGGCCGGGCATGCCATGCGGTCATTGTGGAAGAATTTATTTTAGACCCAGGTTGAAACGTCACATGATCCAACTTTAAATAAAAAGGTAAAATAACCTCCACCCTGCTTGCCAAAAGTGGCAAATTAAATAAAGAATTTACGTTACTCAGCGAACTGGCTGACCACTATTTTGCTGGGCAATTCTCCTGTAACCATGTAAAATGTCCGCGGCGGATTTTGCGGCTGATCCGCGGCGGATTTCGCTGCTGATCCGCGGCGGATTTTGCGGCTGATTTGCGGCGGATATCGCGGCGGATTCCGCTGATCGCGGGATTTCACGGCTGATCCGCGGTGATTCGCTGCGGATCCGCGGCGATTTTGCTGCTGATCCGCGGCGGATTTTGTGCTGATCCGCGGCGGATTTTGCTGCTGATCCGCGGCGGATTTTGCTGCTGATCCGCGGCTGATTTTGCTGCTGATCCGCGGCGGATTTTGCTGCTGATCCGCGGCGGATTTTGCTGCTGATCCGCGGCTGATTATCTGCTGATTCATCTGCGCTAGCGGGTATAGCATAACGCGATCGCGTTATGCTATACCGTTACCAGCCGGTCAACGCTACGTGTTGAACGGGCTGGTAAAACGCAATATGAACCCAACCTTAGGGTTAGAACTAGGGTTAGGGTTAGCATTAGGGTTAAGGTTAGAATTACGGTTAGGGTTGGAATTTGGGTTAGGGTTGGAATTAGGGTTAGGGTTGGAATTAGGGTTAGGCTTGTGGTTAGGTTTATGGTTAGAGTTGGGATTAGGGTTAGGGGTGTTTGGGGTTAGGGTTATGATTAGGGTTTGTATTAGGGTTAGGTGTGTGTAGGGGTTAGTTGTGTGTTGGGGTTAGGGTTGGAGTTAGAATTGAGGGGTTTCCACTATTTAGGCACATCAGGGGGTCTCCATACGCGACATGGCGCCACCACTGATTCCTGCAAATTTTGCGTTCAAAAAGTCAAACAGTGCTCCCTTTATTCCAAGCCCCGACGTATGCCCAAACAGTGGTTTATCCCCACATATGAGGTATCAGCGTACTCGGGAAAAATTGCACAACAACTTTGGGGGTTCTAATTTCTCCTGTTAACATTGGGAAAAAAAATTGGGGACTAAAAAATTATTTTTGTGGAAAAAAAATGATTTTATATTTTCATGGCTCTGCGTTATAAACTTCTGTGAAGGACTTGGAGATTCAAAGTGCTTATCACACATCTATAGGAGTTCCTTGGGGGATCTAGTTTCCAAAATGGGGTCACTTGTGGGGAGTTTCTACTGTTTAGGCACATCAGGGACTCTGCAAACGTAACATGATGCCCGAAGACCATTCCATCAAGTGGGCATTTCAAAACGTCACTACTTCCCATCCGAGCCCACACGTGTGCCCATACAGTAGTTTTCTTCCACATATGGGATATCAGCATACTCAGGACAAATTGGACAACAACTTATGGGGTCTAATTTCTCATGTTACCCTTGGGAAAATCAAAAAATTGGGGACTAAAAGATCCTGATTGTGGAAAAAATATGATTTTTTTATTTTCCTGCCCGGGCGTTATAAACTTCTGTGTAGCCCTTGGGGGTTCAAAGTGCTCACCACACATCTAGATAAGTTCTTTGCGGGGTCTAGTTTCCAAAATGGGGTCACTTGTGGGGAGTTTCTACTGTTTAGGCACATCAGGGGCTCTGCAAACGTAACAAGATGCCCGCAGACCATTCCATCAAGTCGGCATTTCAAAGCGTCACTACATCCCTTCCGAGCCCTGACGTGTGCCCAAACAGTGGTTCCCCCCACATATGGGGTACTAGCGTACTCAGGACAAACTGGGCAACAACTTTTGGGGTCCAATTTCTCCTGTAACCATTGTGAAAATTGATCCGCGGCGGATTTTGCGGCTGATCCGCGGCGGATTTCGCTGCTGATCCGCGGCGGATTTCGCGGCTGATTTGCGGCGGATATCGCGGCGGATTTCGCTGCTGATCCGCGGCGGATTTCACGGCTGATCCGCGGTGGATTCGCTGCGGATCCGCGGCGGATTTTGCTGCTGATCCGCGGCGGATTTTTGCTGATGACCGCGGCGGATTTTGCTGCTGATCCGCGGCGGATTTTGCTGCTGATCCGCGGCTGATTTTGCTGCTGATCCGCGGCGGATTTTGCTGCTGATCCGCGGCGGATTTTGCTGCTGATCTGCGGCTGATTATCTGCTGATTCATCTGCGCTAGCGGGTATAGCATAACGCGATCGCGTTATGCTATACCGTTACCAGCCGGTCAACGCTACGTGTTGAACGGGCTGGTAAAACGCAATATGAACCCAACCTTAGGGTTAGAACTAGGGTTAGGGTTAGCATTAGGGTTAAGGTTAGAATTACGGTTAGGGTTGGAATTTGGGTTAGGGTTGGAATTAGGGTTAGGGTTGGAATTAGGGTTAGGCTTGTGGTTAGGTTTATGGTTAGAGTTGGGATTAGGGTTAGGGGTGTGTTGGGGTTAGGGTTATGATTAGGGTTTGTATTAGGGTTAGGTGTGTGTAGGGGTTAGTTGTGTGTTGGGGTTAGGGTTGGAGTTAGAATTGAGGGGTTTCCACTATTTAGGCACATCAGGGGGTCTCCATACGCGACATGGCGCCACCACTGATTCCTGCAAATTTTGCGTTCAAAAAGTCAAACAGTGCTCCCTTTATTCCAAGCCCCGACGTATGCCCAAACAGTGGTTTATCCCCACATATGAGGTATCAGCGTACTCGGGAAAAATTGCACAACAACTTTGGGGGTTCTAATTTTCTCTGTTAACATTGGGAAAAAAAATTGGGGACTAAAAAATTATTTTTGTGGAAAAAAAATGATTTTATATTTTCATGGCTCTGCGTTATAAACTTCTGTGAAGGACTTGGAGATTCAAAGTGCTTATCACACATCTATAGGAGTTCCTTGGGGGATCTAGTTTCCAAAATGGGGTCACTTGTGGGGAGTTTCTACTGTTTAGGCACATCAGGGACTCTGCAAACGTAACATGATGCCCGAAGACCATTCCATCAAGTGGGCATTTCAAAACGTCACTACTTCCCATCCGAGCCCCAACGTGTGCCCATACAGTAGTTTTCTTCCCACATATGGGATATCAGCATACTCAGGACAAATTGGACAACAACTTTATGGGGTCTAATTTCTCATGTTACCCTTGGGAAAATCAAAAAATTGGGGACTAAAAGATCCTGATTGTGGAAAAAATATGATTTTTTTATTTTCCTGCCCGGGCGTTATAAACTTCTGTGTAGCCCTTGGGGTTCAAAGTGCTCACCACACATCTAGATAAGTTCTTTGCGGGGTCTAGTTTCCAAAATGGGGTCACTTGTGGGGAGTTTCTACTGTTTAGGCACATCAGGGGCTCTGCAAACTAACAAGATGCCCGCAGACCATTCCATCAAGTCGGCATTTCAAAGCGTCACTACATCCCTTCCGAGCCCTGACGTGTGCCCAAACAGTGGTTCCCCCCCACATATGGGGTACTAGCGTACTCAGGACAAACTGGGCAACAACTTTTGGGGTCCAATTTCTCCTGTAACCATTGTGAAAATTGATCCGAGATTTGCGGCTGATGCCGGATTTCGCTTGCTGAATCGCGCGGGTTTGCGTGATTTGGCGATTCGCGGCGTTGCTGCTGATCGGCGGATTTCAGGCGATCCGGGTGGATTCGCTGCGGACTCGCGGCGGATTTGCTGCTGATCCGCGGCGGATTTTGCTCATGATCCGCGGCGATTTGCTGGTCGGGCTGATTTTGCTGCTGATCCGTGCGGATTTCTCAGAATCGCGACTGATTCGCTGCGGATCTGCGCTGATTTTGCTGATTCATCTGGCTAGCGGTATACATAACGCGATCGCGTTATGCCTAGCCGTACAGCCGTCAACGTAGTTGTTGAACTGTGCTAGGTAAAACCAATAAACAACCTTTAGGGATTAGAAACTAGGATGTTAGGGTTAGATTTTGTGTTAAGTTAGAATTACGGTTAGTTGAATTTGGTTTAGGGTTGGAATTGGTTAGTTGGATAGGTTAGCTTTTGGTTAAGTTTATGTTAGAGTTGGATTAGGTTAGGGTGTGTTGGGGTTAGGTTTGATTAGGGTTTGTTTAGGTAGGTGTTGTAGGTTAGGGTTGTTGGGTTGGTTGAGTTAGAATTGAGGTTTCCACTATTTAGGAATCAGGGGGTCTCCTAAGCGACATGGCGCACATGATTCCTGCAAATTTTGCGTTCAAAAAGTCAAACAGTGTCACCTTTTTCCAAGCCCCGACGTATGCCCAAACAGTGGTTTATCCCCACATATGAGGTATCAGCGTACTCGGGAAAAATTGCACAACAACTTTGGGGGTTCTAATTTCTCCTGTTAACATTGGGAAAAAAAATTGGGGACTAAAAAATTATTTTTGTGGAAAAAAAAATGATTTTATATTTTCATGGCTCTGCATTATAAACTTCTGTGAAGGACTTGGAGATTCAAAGTGCTTATCACACATCTATAGGAGTTCCTTGGGGGATCTAGTTTCCAAAATGGGGTCACTTGTGGGAGTTTCTACTGTTTAGGCACATCAGGGACTCTGCAAACGTAACATGACGCCCGAAGACCATTCCATCAAGTGGGCATTTCAAAACGTCACTACTTCCCATCCGAGCCCCAACGTGTGCCCATACAGTAGTTTTCTCCCACATATGGGATATCAGCATACTCAGGACAAATTGGACAACAACTTTTGGGGTCTAATTTCTCATGTTACCCTTGGGAAAATCAAAAAATTGGGGACTAAAAGTTCCTGATTGTGGAAAAAATATGATTTTTTTATTTTCATGCCCGGGCGTTATAAACTTCTGTGTAGCCCTTGGGGGTTCAAAGTGCTCACCACACATCTAGATAAGTTCTTTGCGGGGTCTAGTTTCCAAAATGGGGTCACTTGTGGGGAGTTTCTACTGTTTAGGCACATCAGGGGCTCTGCAAACGTAACAAGATGCCCGCAGACCATTCCATCAAGTCGGCATTTCAAAGCGTCACTACATCCCTTCCGAGCCCTGACGTGTGCCCAAACAGTGGTTCCCCCCACATATGGGGTACTAGCGTACTCAGAACAAACTGGGCAACAACTTTTGGGGTCCAATTTCTCCTGTAACCATTGTGAAAATAAAAAATAGTGGGCTAAAAAATCATTTTTTGAGAAAAAAAAATGATTTTTTATTTTCATTGCTCTGCGTTATAAACTTCTGTGAAGCACCTGGGGGTTCAAAGTGCTCACTATGCATCTAGATAAGTTCTTTAGGGCGTCTAGTTTCCAAAATGGGGTCACTTGTGGGGAGCTCCAATGTTTAGGCACACAGGAACTCTCCAAATGCGACATGGCAACCGCTAAATATTCCAGCATATTTTCTATTCAAAAAGTCAAATGGCGCTCCTTCCCTTCTGAGCCCTGCCGTGCGCCCAAACAGTGGTTTATGACCACATATGAGGTATCTGTGTACTCAGGAGAAATTGCCCAACAAATTTTAGGATCCATTTTATCCTGATGCCCATGTAAAAATGATGCTAAAAGAAAATTTTTGTTGGAAAAATTAAAATGTCCATTTTTTCCTTCCACGTTGCTTTAGTTCCTGTGAAGCACCTGAAGGGTTAATAATCTTCTTGAATGTAGTTTTGAGTAGCTTGAGGGGTGCAATTTTTATAAAGGTGTCACTTTTGGGTATTTTCTGCCATATAGATCCCTCAAAGTGACTTCAAATGTGAGGTGGTCCCTAAAAAAAATGGTTTTGTAAATTTTGCTGTAAAAATGAGAAATCGCTGGTCAACTTTTAACCCTTATAACTTCCTAACAAAAAAAATGTTGTTCCCAAAATTGTGCTGATGTAAAGTAGACATGTGGGAAATGTTATTTATTAACTATTTTGTGTCACATAACTCTCTGGTTTAACAGAATAAAAATTAAAAATTTGAAAATTACAAAATTTTCAAAATTTTCGCCAAATTTCCATTTTTTTCACAAATAAACGCAAAAATTATCGACCTAAATTTACCACTATCATGAAGCCCAATATGTCACGAAAAAACAATCTCAGAATCGCTAGGATCCGTTGAAGCGTTCCTGAGTTATTACCTCATAAAGGGACACTGGTCAGAATTGCAAAAAATGGCAAGGTCTTTAAGGTCAAAATAGGCTGGGTCATGAAGGGGTTAATGCCAACAAGGTTTTTTCAGCTTGATCAGTGATATTAGGTTCATCGTACAATAACCCCAGAGCCAGAAAAAATGCATCAATATCATTCAAAACAGGATCCCAGGTGTCAGGGAAAAAGCCCAATCCTGAGGATCGCCGCGCAGGAGAGAGATGACAATTTGAACCTGCTGTGCTGCGTTACCTGAGGACTTAGGCTTTAAGGCAAAAAACAACTTACAGTTATTTTTGAAATTCAGAAATTTAGCCCGATCCCCCAAAAACAAATCTGGCATGGGAATCCTAGGTTCCACAACCGGCAACCCAGCAAGATAGGTAGCAATACTCCGAACCTCAGTGGCAAGCTGATCCACATGGCCAGACAACTGTGCAAACTCCATTGAGAGAAAAAAAATCCTCCTCAGCACCTAGAGAAAAAGAGGGAAAAAATGTGACAGAAAAAAAACCAAAAAAAACTCTGACAACTTTTTTCTTTCCACACTTTTTTTCCCTTCTGTGAGTACCATATAATTTTCAGTTATGGCCGGTGATACTGTTATGTTTCGGTAGCTAAGGAGGACAGGAACAACAGCAGGGCAGCCGAACACCTGAGATGTTGGTAACTGATGGGTTGCAGATTCCTAAACTAACGACACAACTAGAGATAGCCGTGGAGCGTTCCTACGTTGATCCTAGACGCCTCGTCACAGCCTGAGAGATAACTACACCTAAAGGCAGAAAGATGAAAGCTATCTGCCCCGGAGCAGATCCGCAAAGAAAATAGGAAGCCCCCAAACATATAATGGCGGTTAGACAAGATGAAAATACAAACATAGGCAGAAAATAGACTGAGCAAACGCTGGGGCCACAAGCTGACTAAATAGGATAGGACAGGAGAGATTACTTTCTGCAACCCAGAAAACCCTACAAAAATCCAACAATTCTGATTACAAAAATACTGAGATCACACAATCTCACAACCTACAAAAACCAAGCAGCAGCCGCTGAAAAAACAGGAAAGAGCAAATGAGCAAATAACAGTGGCTGCAGATAAACTGTGAGGAGCTCAGGCCCCAGGAGGGGACCTGGCTGATCTCCACAAAAGTGCAGAAAACAATGCAAAAAGCAAGCACAAAAAGAAAAGTAAAAAATATCTTATCTGAAAGCAGGAGATGCAGGCAAGACTCCAGCAAACTTCCAAATGAACCAGGAACCACAATTGAGACAAGAACAATTGATCACTGGCAACCATCATGGAAGGGAACCTCCCTTATATCAGACCAGTCAGTGAATTCAGATTGCCACTCCTCGCTGAAAGGTTCAGTACTGTCTGTAACCACCAGAGGGAGCCTCTGCTCAGAAACCATCTCTAACACATTCACAACACAGCTCTACCCTCACCTGCTGTATCCGCACCCATCCCTTGTAGATTGTGAGCCCTCGCGGGCAGGGTCCTCTCTCCTCCTGTACCAGTTGTGACTTGTATTGTTTAAGATTACTGTACTTGTATTTATTATGTATACCCCCCCTCACATGTAAAGTGTCATGGAATAAATGGCGCTATGATAGTAAATAATAATAATTTATCATCATACCACCGAAAAAAGGTGAAATAAAACGTGATCAAAAAGACGAATATAAATAAACATGGTACCGATGAAAAGGTCATCTTGTCCCACAAAAAAAACAAGCTGCCATACAGCTCCATCAGCGGAAAAATGAAAAATTTATAGCTCTCTGACTAAAGCGATGCAAAAATAATTATTTTTTCTATAAAAGTTTATATTGTGTAACAGCGCCATAACATAAAAAAAACTATAAAGATGGGGTATCACTGTAATCGTACTGACCCAAAGAATCAATTTTACCATACGGACAACAACAGAAAAACCCCCACAAAAAATAATTCTTGAATTGCTGGTTTTTGCTCATTCTGCCTCCCTAAAATCAGAATAGAAAGCAATCAAAAAATGTCATGTGCCTGAAAATGGTACCAATAAAAACGTCAATTCGTCCTGAAAAAAACAAAAACACATGACTGTCAGCCAAAATATGGAAAAATTATAGCTCCCAAAAATTGTGATCCAATAACTAGTTTTTGCAAAAAAGTTTATTTTAGTGTGTGACAGCAGTCAAACATACAAAGCCGATAAAATGTGGTGTTGATGTAATCGCACCGACTCAAAGAATAAAGTTGCCTAATCAATTGTACCATATGAGAAACTGTGTAAAAAATAAATATAACTAATTCTTCACCTGCTCTTGATTTGTTCATTCTGCCTCCCAAAAATGTTAAGTAAGGCTTGGCACATATTTATCCTGTGCTTTGCGCTGAAGGCTTACACAGGGGGCTCCGTGTAAACCTCTGAAATATGTAAATATATGATTCAGACGGAACCCCCATGAAAGATTCCTTATAATGAGGCAGATGGAAGCACGGGAGAACATGACCTGGCCTGTGATCCGGTGGTGTCCGTCTTTTTAGGTGAGTATAAAAGCGCAGTCAACCATAGTTTTATAATAAAATAAAGTCCAGCTCACCAGTATAACATCCCAGGGATCGGAGCACGGAACCGCTGTGTCAGACGTATAACATGGCAAAATGAAGAAAAAATCCAGCTCCATAACGCATTTTTTTGCTGCTATCTATGCTGATACTTTTACCCTCTATGCTTGATATATCAAGTGAATAAAGATCTACTTTTTCACTTTGTCGTGGAGCTGAATTTTTTCTTCATTTAACCATAGTTTTGTGCACTTGTGAAAATAAGGACACCACTGAACAGAGGCTAGACTAAGTAAAGAGCAACTTTGCTGCCGCATTATAGTGAATGGATCCCTTAGAGGTTTTATCTGAATCACGTCACTGGGTGATTTAGATGGAAACCCTGAGGTAAAATGTAAAATGTTCCTAACAAAAGCTTCAACTCAATCCACAAAAAAGCCAGTCCCCACAGAGGTTCATCATCTATTAACAGAAATATAGGGGGGGGTTATACTCTTAGTAGAAAGGGTCTGGAAAAGCAAAATGGCTCATCACACTCCAAAATTAAATCAGCAAATTCTGCGCTCCCAAATACAAATGCACCCTCCCCTCTGAGCTCCAGTGTGCCTAAACTACACATAGTGGCCACATGTTTGGTATTTCTGTAGTGGTGTGAGCCCTGCTAATTTACAGGTGCATGTCTCCAGAAGCATGAACTGGGCATAACGTACTGGTCACTACAACGGCAGTTTGCAATTTTCTCTCAGCAACATCTATTGCTGCTTGTATCTGGAAAACACCCATGGAGTCAAAATAGTCACTAAGGAGTATAATTTTCAAAATCCAGTCACTAGAGGGAGGAATTCTGCTCTTCTAGCAATTAGGGTCTCTGTACAGTCATGGACAAAAGTTTTGAGAATGACACAAATAATAATTTTTACAAAGTCTACTGCTTCACTTTTTCTAATGGCAATTTGCATATACTCCAGAATGTTATAAAGAGTGATCAGCTTAACAGCAATTACTTGCAAAGTCAATATTTTGGCTAGAAAATTAACTTTATCCCCCAAAACACATTTCAACATCATTGCAGCCCTGCCTTAAAAGGACCAGCTAACCTCTTTTCAGTGATTGCTCCATTAACACAGGTGTGGGTGTTGATGAGGACATGCTTGGAGATCAATCTGTCATGATTAAGTAAGAATGACACCACTGGACACTTTAAAAGGAGGCTGGTGCTTGGCATCATTGTTTCTCTTCTGTTAACCATGGTTATCTCTAAAGAAACACGTGCAGTCATCATTGCAATGCACAAAAATGGCATAACAGGGAAGAGTATTGCAGCTAGAAAGATTGCACCTCAGTCAACAATCTATCGCATCATCAAGAACTTCAAGGAGAGAGGTTCCATTGTTGCCAAAAAGGCTCCAGGGCGCCCAAGAAAGACCAGCAAGCGCCAAGACCGTCTCTTAAAAGTGTTTCAGCTGCGGGATCGGGCTACCAGCAGTGCAGAGCTTGCTCAGGAATGGCAGCAGGCAGGTGTGAGTGCATCTGCACGCACTGTGAGGCGGAGACTCTTGGAGCAAGGCCTGGTCTCAAGGAGGGCAGCAAAGAAGCCACTTCTCTCCAAAAAATACATCATGGACAGACTGATATTCTGCAAAAGGTACAGGCAGTGGACTGCTGAGGACTGGGGTAAAGTTATTTTCTCTGATGAATCCCCTTTTCGATTGTTTGGGACATCAGGAAAACGCCTCATTCGGAGAAGACAAGGTGAGCGCTACCACCAGTCTTGTCTTATGCCAACTGTTAAGCATCCTGAAACCATTCATGTGTGGGGTTGCTTCTCAGCCAAGGGAATCGGCTCTCTCACAGTCTTGCCTAAAAACACAGCCATGAATAAAGAATGGTACCAGAATGTCCTCCAAGAGCAACTTCTCCCAACCCTCCAAGAGCAGTTTGGCGATCAACAATGCCTTTTCCAGCATGATAGCGCTCCTTGCCATAAAGCAAAGGTGATAACTAAATGGCTCAGGGAACAAAACATAGAGATTTTGGGTCCATGGCCTGGAAACTCCCCAGATCTTAATCCCATTGAGAACTTGTGGTCAATCATCAAGAGACGGGTGGGCAAACAAAAACCTAAAAATTCTGACAAAATGAAAGCATTGATTGTGCAAGAATGGACTGCTATCAGTCAGGATTTGGTTCAGAAGTTGATTGAGAGCATGCCAGGGAGAATTGCAGAGGTCCTGAAGAAGAAGGGTCAACACTGCAAATATTGACTTGCTGCATTAACTCATTCTGTCAATATAAGCTTTTGTTACTCATATGTTTGCAATGATATTTCTGTCTGTGATAAAAACATCTGTCAAACACACATAAAAACCAGAGGGCAGCAGATCATGTGAAAATATAATATTTGTGTCATTCTCAAAACTTTTGGCCATGACTGTATATGGAGTTCACAAACTATTCTAGCAAAATCTGCACTCCAATAGGCAAATAGCGCTCCGTCCCTCCCAAGTGTCGCCGTGTGGCTATGCAGTACTGTTCAGCCAGATATGGGGTATTGCCACGTTCAGTAGAAATCGTGGAACACATTTTTCTTCACTGCACAATGGTATAAAATTCAGTGACACACATATGCTGTTAATATGATCACTGACCCACAGATGACTTTGCCTGAAAAGTAGTTTTCCCCAACATATGGGGTATCTGTGTACTAAGGAGAAATTGCACAACAAATTTTATGGTGCAATTTCTCCTGATACCCTTGTAAAAAAAAAAATTGAGGCGAAAACAACATTTTTTTTTCACGGCACAACGTTATAAACTTCTGTACAGCACCTGGGGGTTCAAGGTCCGCACAACACATCTAAAACATCTATATACATTTTTTGAGGGGTCTAGGTTCCAAAATAGGGTTACTTGTGGGGGGTTTCCACTGTTTAGGCACATCAGGGGCTTTCCAAACTGGACATGGCGTCCCCTAATGATTCCAGCAAATTTTACATTCAAAAAGTCAAATGACACACCTTCCCTTCCGAGCCATGCCATGCGCCTAAACAGTAGTTTTCTTTCACAACTGTGGTATTCACGTACTCCATAAATATTGCACAACAAATTGTATGGTGCAATTTCTCCTGTTACCCTTGTAAAAACAGAAATAAATTGAGGCAAAAAAAAAAAAACAATTTTGTGGGGAAAACGTGATTTTTTTCACTAATCAAAGTTATAAACTTCTGTGAAGCACCTGGGGAATCAATGTGCTCACCATAGATAGATAAAAATCCCTGAGGGGTCTAGTTTCCAAAATGGTGCCACATGTGGGGGATTTTCACTGTTTAGGCACATCAGCGGGTCTCCAAATACGACATGGTGTTTAATAAGTGTTCCAGCAAATTTTGCATTCAAAAAGTAAAATGGCGCTCCTTCCCATCCGAGCTCTGCCGTGTGCATAAACAGTGGTTTTCCCCCACATATGGGGTACTGGCATGCTCAGGAGAAATTGCACAACAAACTTCGGGATCCATTATTTCCTGTTACCCTTGCAAAAATAAAAATAATTTGGGTCTAAATAAATTTTTTTGTGAAAAAAAGTTAAATGTTCATTTTTTTTCCCACATTCCAAATATTCCTTTGAAGTACCTGAAGGGTTAATAAACTTCTTGAATGTGGTTTTGAGCACCTTGAGGGGTGCAGGTTTTAAAATGGTGTCACTTTTGGGTATTTTCCGTCATATAGATCCATTATCCCCTTTCTGCCATTAGACGTACTATTCTGTCCATGTGCCCTGGGACTTAATTCCCATGGACGGAATAGTACGTCAAGTGCGATCAGCCTTGCTCACAGGGGGAGCGCAGCTGATCGCGGCCGGGTTTCAGCTGATTCTCACAGCTGACACCCGGCACTTTAACCCCTAGCACACTGCGATCAAACATGATCGCAGCATTCCGGTGGCATAGGGAAGCATTGCGCAGGGAGGAGGCTCCCTGTGTGCTTCAATGAGACCCTCGGAACAACGCAATGTGATTGCGTTGTTCCGAGGGTCTCCTCCCTGCAGGCCCCAGATCCAAGATGGCTGAGGGGTCCTTCCAGGTCATGCAGGGAGGTGGCTTATCAGTGCCTGCTGAGAACAGGCACCGGCAAGTCTACTGCACTGCCTGTCAGATCGATGATCGTGCAAAGAGTCATATCAGCGATCTGACACTATATAGTGATGTCCCACCCTGGGACAATGTAAAAATGTTAAAAAAATAAACGTGAAAAAATATTTTTTAAAAATCCCTAAATAAATAAAAAAAAATATTTCCCCAATAAACACATTATTATGTAAATAAAAAAAACAATAAAAGTACACATGTTTAGTATCGCCACATCCGTAATGACCAGCCCTATAAAACTGTCCCACTAGTTAACCCCTTTAGTGAACCCCTTAAAAAAAGACAAGGCAAAAAAAGAATGTTTTATCATCATACCGCCGAACAAAAAGTGGAATAACACGCAATCTTGTCCCGCAAAAAATGAGCCACCATACAGCATCATCAGCGAAAAATTGAAAAGTTATAGCTCGCAGAATAAAAAAAAAAAAAAATTATATAAAATTGTTTTTATCTTATAAAAGCACCAAAACATAAAAAAATGATATAAATGAGGTATTGCTGTAATCGTACTAACCCGACGAATAAAACTGCTTATCAATTTTACCACACGCGGAACGGTATAAAAGCCCCCCAAAAGAAATTTATGAATTGCTGGTTTTTGTTTATTCTGGCTCCCAAAAATCGTAATAAAAAGCGATCAAAAAATGTCATGTCCCCAAAAATGGTACCAATAAAAATGTCAGCTCGTCCCTCAAAAAATAAGACCTTACATGACTCTGTGGGCCAAAATATGGAAAAATTATAGCTCTCAAAATGTGGTGATTCAAAAACTATCTTTTTCAATAAAAAAGTCTTTTAACTTGTGACAGCTGCCAAACATAAAAACCCGCTATAAATAGTAAATCAAACCCCGCTTTATCTCCCTCTTAGTGACAAATAATAAAATTAAAAAATATGTATGTATTTCCATTTTCCCATTAGGGTTAGGGTTACGGTTGGGATTAGGGTTAGGGTCAAGTTTGTGGTTAGGGTTGGGATTAACCCCTTAGTGACAGAGCCATTTTGCAGCTTAATGACCGGGCCAATTTTCACACTGTCACTTTATGAGGTTATAACTCTGGAACGCTTTAACGAATCCAGCTGATTCTGAGATAGTTTTTTCGTGACATATTGTACTTCCCGTTAGTGGTAAAATTTCTTTGTTATGACTTGTGTTTATTTATGAAAAAAAACGGAAATATGGCGAAAATTTTGTAAATTTAGGAATTTTCAAACTTTAAATGTTTATGCCCTTAACACTAGAACTACTGATGGAGTCATTTTGACTCCTTTCGTTTTTTATTTCTCTTCTGTGACTACATTTTTCAGAATTCCGGCTTGAAACTCGGTGACTTTTCCTCAAATATGATGTGAAAAAAGATTTTGTGAGAATAAATAATTTTGGTGAAAAATTTGCGCGTTTTTTTCAAAATTTACCAAGAACTACTGAAGGGAGTCATTTTGACTCCCTACTATATTTTGAGGTCCTTTTGTCACTAAATGTTGCTATAAAGTTTTGTGCATAATTTTTTCACTCTGTCTTATTTACCCTGATGTTCATATAGATGTAGTTCAATTTACATGTCAACTTTTCACATTTTCCTTGTGTTTTACCGTTTTGCAAAGCGACAATGTCTAGGGACCGCTTTGTTGAAATTATGAGGTTTCTCAGATTTGATGAGAAATCTACTCGATCTGAGAGACTGCAAACGGACAAGTTTGCTCTATTTTCTACTGTGTGGGACAGGTTTATTGAAAATTGTATTGCGTGTTACAAACCTGGCCCATACATAACGGTGGATGAGCAACTTTTCCCAAGCAAAACTAGGTGTCCATTCACGCAGTACATGCCTTCCAAACCAGATAAATATGGCCACAAATATTGGCTAGCTGTTGATAAGGAGAGCAAATATCTGGCAAATGGCTTCCCTTATCTAGGCAAAGATGACACACGCCGTGCTGAGGACCGTTTAGCTGACCATGTGGTAATGAAGTTATTGGACCCGTTTTTGAAAAAAGGTCGCAATGTTACAACCGATAATTATTTTACTTCAGTAAAATTAGCTAAACAGCTAAAAAGCAAAGGAACAACCATCGTGGGAACACTGAACAAGATAAGGCGAGAAGTGCCTAAAGAAATAAAATCCATGAAAGAGGAATTGTACAACACTAAAGTGTTTAGAAATGAAGACAATTTTACACTTACAGTATATCAAGGAAAGCCCAACAAAAATGTTGTCATTTTGAGTTCCGTCCATCCAGATGTTGTTGTTGCGTCTGATTCCGCTAAAAAAAACTCCAGAAACGGTAAAGTTTTACAATGAAACAAAATATGGAGTAGATGTAGTGGATCAGATGGCACGAAAATATACCACACGAACATGCACAAGGAGATGGCCTGTTCATGCATTTGAAAATGCCTTAGACTTTGCGGGTATAAATGCATGGATAATATTCAATGAGATAACCCACCAAAAAATGTCACGCAAGGCATTTTTGCAAACGCTTGTGAGAGAGTTGAGTGGTCCTTATGTCACAGATAGGGAAAAGGGTTCCACGTCCCAAGTTTCTACATGCTCAGAAGTGATGGTTCAAACAAAATTTTGCCAGATCAAAGAAAAGTGCAAGAAAAATAGATCTGTCGGCAATTGTAAGACTTGTGGTAAGTCTTTGTGTGGGCAATGTACTGCCATAAATCAAAGGCAATGCCTAAAATGCGAAACACCAAATGTTTAGAAGGTGAATTCTGCGCCATATTTTCATTTTTATGCTCCTCCACCTACATTTTCTCTGCTTTTTGTTCTTCAGTTGTTGTTTATATGTGTGCACTTGAATAAAAAAAAATGTGTGAAAAACGTCTATTATAATTATTGTTATTTTCTGTAGAAAAATAAGAAAAGCAGAAAAAAAACAATCAAAAGCATTACTGTTGGATCTCACAATAATAATACATTACAAAAAATATAATTATTAATAAATAACCACAAATGAAACTCTAAAAATA
Source organism: Oophaga sylvatica (assembly GCA_033576555.1). Classification (NCBI taxonomy): domain Eukaryota; kingdom Metazoa; phylum Chordata; class Amphibia; order Anura; family Dendrobatidae; genus Oophaga; species Oophaga sylvatica. The sequence continues at coordinate 9,714,830 of JARQOD010000007.1, forward strand.
AACGAAAACAAGCAAGGAGTCAAAATGACTCCTTTCAGTAGTTCTAGGCGGGGTCACGAGTCCAGTAGTCCTAGTGATAAATCAGAGAGATATGTCACACAAATTTCTTAATAAATAACATTTCCCACATGTCTACTTTACATCAGCACAATTTTGGGAACAAAATTTTTTTTTGTTATGAAGTTATAAGGGTTAAAAGTTGACCAGCGATTTCTCATTTTTACAACACCATTTTTTTTTAGGGACCACATCACATTTTAAGTCACTTTAAGGGGTCTATATGATAGAAAATACCCAAAAGTGACACCATTCTAAAAAACTGCACCCCTCAAGGTGCTCAAAACCACATTCAAGAAGTTTATTAACCCATTACGTGCTTCACAGGAACTGAAGCAATGTGGAAGGAAAAAATTAACATTTAACTTTTTTTGCAAAAACTTTACTTCGGAACCAATTTTTTTTTAATTTCACAAGTGTTAAAAGAAAAAATGAACCACAAAATTTGTTGTGCAATTTCTTCTGAATACGCCGATACCCCGTATGTGGGGGTAAACCACTGTTTGGGTGCACGGCAGAGGACGCAAGGGAAGGAGCGCCGTTTGACTTTTTCAGCGCAGAATTGGCTGGATGCCATGTCACGTTTGTAGAGGCCCTGATGTGTCTAAACAGTGGAAACCCCCACAAGTGACCCCATTTTGGAAACTAGACCCCCTAAGGAACTTATCTAGATGTGTGGTGAGCACTTTGAACCTCCAAGTGCTTCACAGAAGTTTATAACATAGACCTGTGAAAATAAAAAATCATATTTTTTCCACAAAAACGATCTTTTCACCCCAATTTTTATCTTCCCAAGGGTAACAAGACCCCAAAAGTTTTTGTACAATTTGTCCTGAGCATGCTGATACCCCATATGTGGGGGTAAACCACTGTTTGGGTGCATGGCAGAGCTTGGAAGGGAAGGAGCACCGTTTGACTTTTTCAACACAGAATTGGCTGGACGCCATGTCGTGTTTGTAGAGGCCCTGATGTGTCTAAACAGTGGAAACCCCCCACAAGTGACCCCATTTAGGAAACTAGACCCCCTAAGGAACTTATCTATATGTGTAGTGAGCACTTTGCACCCCCAAGTGCTTCACAGAAGATTATAACGCCCGGGTGTGAAAATAAAAATCATATTTTTTCCACAAACCTGATCGTTTAGTCCCCAATTTTTTATTTTCCCAAGGGTAACAGGAGAAATTATACCACAAAAGTTGTTGTCCAATTTGTCCTGAGTACGCTGATACCCCATATTGTGGAGGGGGACCACTGTTTGGGCGCACGGCAGGGCTTGGAAGGGAAGGAGCGCCGTTTGACTTTTTCAAACCAAAATTGGCTGGAATTGAAATTGGACGCCATGTCGTGTTTGGAGAGCCTCTGATACGCCTAAACAGTGGAAACCCCCACAAATGACACCATTTTGGAAACTAGACCCCTTAAGGAACTTATCTAGATGTGTGGTGAGCACTTTGAACCCCCAAGTGCTTCACAGAAATTTATAAACGCAGAGCCGTGAAAAAAAAATAATTTTTTTCCTCAAAAATGATTTTTTTAGCCAGCTATTTTTTTATTTTCGCAAGGGTAACAGGAGAAATTAGAACCCCAAAATTGGTGTGCAATTTGTCCTGAGTGCGCTGATACCCAATATGTTGGGGTAAACCACTGTTTGGGCGCACGGCAGGGCTTGGAAGGGAGGGAGCGCCATTTGACTTTTTGAACGCCACAACGTGTTTGGAGACCCCCTGATGTGCCTAAATAGTGGAAACCCCTCAATTCTAGCTCCAACCCTAACCCCAACACACCCCTACCCCTAATCCCAACCCTAACCCTAATCCCAACCCTAATTGTAATCCTAACCCTAATTGTAACCCTAACCCTAATTGTAACCCTAATTCCAACCCTAACCCTAATTATAACCCTAACACTAAGGCTAGGATCATATTGTGTTTTACCAGCCCGTTCAACACATAGTGTAACGGTATAGCATAACGCGATCGCGTTATGCTATACCCACTAGCGCAGAGGAATCAGCAGATGATTCATCTGCACTAGCGGTGACGGAGCCCAGGCACTGCAGCCCGCGTCTGAGGCTCCGTCACTGAATGATGGCACGTCGCGAATGCATGCCGCTTTACGGCATGCGTCGCGATGCGCCCTCATATGGGGGTGAATGGCAGCGTTAACGGACTGCCATAATGCAGTATGAACCCAGCCTAACCCTAACCCTAATTATAACCCTAACCCTAATTGTAACCCTAACCCTAATTATAACCCTAACCCTAATGGAACAATAAAAATAAATAAAATTTCTTTATTTTATTATATGTTCCTAACTAATGGGCTGATAAAGGGGGGGGGTTATGTACTGTTTTTTTTTATTTTGATCACTGTGATAGTTTATCACAGTGATCAAAATGTACTTTTAGAAAATGAATTGAGTCATTCATTTTTTGAATCTGCCGCCAGATTTTTTACAGGATGAAGAGGACTGAGGATCGGAGGACAGGGGGCGCTGCAGGAGCGCAGAGGGGCCATGGGGGAACACCTTCAGGTACCGGGGGAGGATCGGGGGTCCTGGGGACCCTATTTCTCTCCCCTCTGATGTGCGGTCACATCAGAGGGGAGAGAAATTGCAGGCTGCATCACGTCTTTTTTTTTCCTTTTGCGATCGCCGTTATAGGGTTAATAACGGCGATTGCAAAAGCGAGGGACTGGGGGGGACCCTAATTATGTTCTCTGGGGTCTCGGCTACCACTGGTAGCCGAGACCCCGGAGAAAATCCGATTTGGCGGGCGCACTGCGCATGCGCCTGCCATTTTCTTTACCTGGCGACTGCAGGAAACGTGGGAGGCCTGGGGGACACCGGGAGGCACGGGGGGCTGATCGGGGGTCCCGAGGACCCCATTTCTCTCCCCTCTGATGTGCGATCACATCAGAGGAGAGAGAAATTAAAGGGAAAATTGCTTTTTTTGCGATCGCCGTTATAGGGTAATAACGGCGATCGCAAAAGCGGGTTCGGTAAAAACCGACCCGAATCATGTTCTCTAGGGTCTCGGCAACCCCCGTTAGCCGAGACCCCAGAGAAAATCCGACTCTGGGGGGCACTATAGGCTTTTTCCACAGTGCCGTTAATATGGTTTAAGTACCCTTAATGACCGCCGTTAAAAGGCGTATCGGCGGTCGTTAAGGGGTTAAGGCTAGGGTGTGTTGGGGTTAGGGTTGGAGTTAGAATTGGGGGGTTTCCACTGTTTAGGCACCTCAGGGGCTCTCTAAATGTGACAGATACAGATGTTAACGCAGAATGAGATTAAGTTTGTAGCAAAACGAGCTCCTACCCTGGGATCGATCCTGTCTCCAAGCTTATTTTCTAGCTCTTTTTGGGACACTAATCGAGCTATTTGGCTTGATGCCACAGGATTTTTTAGATGTGGAGCCAATCGTTGCAAAACATGTAATTATGTTTATAAAACTAAAATTCTCATCCCTATATAATCAAAAACAATTTGACATACATGATTACATTAATTGCAACACTGAGAACGTGGTTATAGAATGCACCATATACAAAGTTCATTATATCGGCTGTACTACTTGTTAGCTGAAGGTGCGCATTAGGAGACATTTATCAGACGCCGTAAATTCCAAAGCTCTCTCCACCTCAGCTGTGTATAGACATTTTTACAATGTGCACAAAGGCAATCTAGTTTCAGATTTTGTGGAATTGAAAAGGTTTACAAACCTCCTAGAGGAGGTAATTTACAACAGAAATTATTTAACCGTGAAACATACTGGATGTTTATGCTTGACACCCGTATTCTCAGCGGGTCTCAAAGCTAGACAAGATTTAATAAAACAATACTAACGGTAGTTAGTTGGTTTCTTCTCTTTTTTCTCTAAATTTATACATGCTGTTTTGCATTTTTAATTGTCTGTCCGATCAATGTTATGTGCACACTATATATAGCTCTTTAATGCATTTGTCAGGTAGATCATGAGTAAGGCTTTTTAGTTGAAACGCGTTGATCCTTCTTACTGGTGTGCTCGCAGTTTGCTATGTTTATGTTTTAAGAACCAATACATTTTTAAAGTTGTCCAATAAAGCTTTGTAAAGTTGTAGCCGCCTCCATCTTGAGCTGGATCACATACCTTCTTCCTTTGATCTCAATTCCAGCCAATTCTGCGTTGAAAAAGTCAAATGGTGCTCCTTCCCTTCCGAAATCTGCCGTGCGCTCAAACAGTGGTTCCCCCCACATATGGGGTTTCACCGTACTCAGGACAAACTGTACAACAACTTTTGGGGTCCAATTTCTCCTGTTACCCTTGGTAAAATAAAAAAATTGAATCTGAAGAAAATATTTTGTGAAAAAAAGTTAAATGTTCATTTTTTTAAACATTCCAAAAATTCCTGTGAAGAACCTAAAGGGTTAATAAACTTATTGAATGTGGTTTTGAGAACACCTTGTGGGTTGCAGTTTTCAGAATGGTGTCACTTTTGGGTATTTTCTATCATATAGACCCCTTAAAGTGACTTCAAATGTGATGTTGTCCCAAAAAAATGGGGTTTTAAAAATGAGAAATCACTGGTCAACTTTTAACCCTTATAACTTCCTAACAAAAAAATTTTTTTTTCCAAAATTGTGCTGATGTAAAGTAGACATGTGGGAAATGTTATTTAGTAACTGTTTTGTGTGACATATTTCTCTGTTTTAAGGGCATAAAAATTCAAAGTTTGAAAATTGCAAAAGTTTTGCCATATTTCCGTGTTTTTAATAAACACAAATTATATCGAAGAAAGTTTACCACCACGAAGTACAATATGTCATGAGAAAACAATCTCAGAATCGCCAAGATCCGTTGAAGCGTTCTAGAGTTATTACCTCATAAAGGGACAGTGGTCAGAATTGTAAAATCTGGCCCGGTCATTAACGTGCAAACAACCCTAGGGGGTAAAGGGGTTAAAGTCACTTCAAATGTGATGCGGTCCCTAAAGAAATGGTTTTGTAAATTTGGTTGGAAAAATGAGAAATCAGTGGTCAACTTTTAATCCTTACAACTTCCTAACAAAAAATTGTTTCAAAAACTGTGTTGATGTAAAGTTCACATGTGGGAAATGTTATTTATTAACCATTTTGTGCGGCATATCTCTCTGATTTAAAGGCATAAGAATTCAAAGTTTGAAAATTCATATAGAAGAAATGTTACCACTATCATGAAGTACAATAGGTCATGAAAATACATTTTCAAAATCAGTGGGATCTGTTGAAGTGTTCATCCTTCATCATGCAACATCCTTCAGCATGGCCGGTTTGGCAGTGGGTCAGTAATGGTGTGGGGTGGCATTTCTTTGGAGGGCCACACAGCCTCCATGTGCTTGCTAGAGGTAGCCTGACTGCCATTAGGTACCGAGATGAGATCCTCAGACCCCTTGTGAGACCATATGCTGGTGCGCTTGGCCCTGGGTTCCTCCTTATGCAGGACAATGCCAGACCTCATGTGGCTGGAGTGTGTCAGCAGTTCCTGAAAGATGAAGACATTGAAGCTATGGACTGGCCTGCCCATTCCCCAGACCTGCATCCGATAGAGCACATCTGGGACAGCATGTCCCGCTCCATCCACCAACGTCACGTTGCACCACAGACTGTCCAGGAGTTGACGGATGCTTTACTCCAGGTCTGGGAGGAGATCCCTCAGGAGAACATACGCAACCTCATCAGGAGCATGCCCAGGTGTTATAGGGAGGTCATACAGGCACGTGGAGGCCACACACAATACTGAGCATCATTTTGACTTGTTTCCACTTTAATTTTGTTTTGATTTTCATTTTGACTTGTTTCCACTTTCATTTTGGGGGTCTATCCAAATCCAGGCCTCCATTGGTTCAAAAATTTGATTTCCATTGATGATTTTTGTGTGATTATGTTAACAGTACATTCAACTTCAACTTTGTACAAAACAAAGAATTCAATGAGAATATTTCATTCATTTAGATCTAGGATGTGTTATTTGAGTGTTCTCTTTATTTTTTTGAGCAGTGTAGATTAGGCGATAGGGAATGCATAAAGGCAAGAAAAATAGCATAATAATTAAAGAGTTGTCCTTACACTGTCGTATAAAGACTGGATTACATAATTGGCACTGAAGTGGTAGATCTATTAGAAAAAAATAAAGACAAAAAATGCAATTTTCACTCTGTAAAATCCATTTCAGGCAAACATCTCTGGGGTCAAAATGCTCATTTCACCCCTTTATAAATGAGATGTCAGCTGTACTGATACCACAGAGACTCGAACTACAACATGAAGCACATATTTTCCTTGAAAGGCTTTTAGTCACCAACAGCAAAATGGTGCTTCATCTCTTCTGTGCACTGCCATACATCTATGTAGTGTATGACTACTGTGAGACAGTGAAGGAATATGTGTTGAATGGGGTGTACATTTCACCTAGGTATAAGGGAAATGTGTGGCTTTGTAAACCTAGTGGTAGAGAAAGGTCACTACACCTTACATTCATTACACACTTGCAGCTCAGGCCTGAAACTACTCAGGTCTTAATTAGGAGACCAGAAGTAGGTGTCTGCAAACACAATCTGGGAGCTGTCTTTAGTCTGGACACAGGAAGGTGTCCCGGCACAAGGAAGCAGTCTCCAGGATTGGGAGCTGTCTTTAGCCTGGACACAGGGAGGTGTCCCGGCACAAGGAAGCAGTCTCCAGGATTGAGAGCTAGCTTAGCCTGGACACAGGAAGGTGTCCCGGCACAAGGAAGCAGTCTCCAGGATTGGGAGCTGTCTTTAGTCTGGACACAGGGAGGTGTCCCGGCACAAGGAAGCAGTCTCCAGGATTGAGAGCTAGCTTAGCCTGGACACAGGAAGGTGTCTCGGCACAAGAAGCAGTCTCCAAGAGTGGGAGAACGCTTAATCTGGACAAGGGGTCCAGGTACAGAAGGTGTCTCCAGGAGTGTGAGCTATCTCAGTCTGGGTGCAGGAAGTACCCCGGACACAGGAGTAGTCTCAGTGAGAATCCGTGCGAATAGCGGCTGAATAGGAGTGGATCTCTCTCAAGTCTGGACGCTGAAGGGGCCTTCAGACACAAGGAGGAGTATCTGTGAAGCTCCATACTGGTAACATATATCATGTGTGTTGTTTTGGGCATAGACTGGTAGAGTCTGGACCCGGATAGACAGGGCAATCTATCTATGTGTAATTAGTGGCTAGACAAGCCCAGGTTTTCTGTTTATGATTTGTTTTTATCTGTTTGCTGTGGACTTTAATAAAACTGGTTGCGGCCAGTTTTTACACCAGAACTGCTGTCTGAATGAACTGTTTTCGTGCCATTCTGTCTACCCAGACAGCGATCCGAGAGCTATATCCCCTGGAAATGTTACACTACATATAGGATACTGCCATACTTTAGAGAAAGTGCACAATAAATCATGCACATTTTTTTCTTCATACTTATAGCTAAAATGAAAAATTTGGAGCTAAATGTACAGAATATCATAAATTTCATTTTTCATTTTCACAACTAAATGGTAAAAAAAATCAGTGAAATACCTGTGGCATAAAACCAGGGCCGAATTGGCCATCTGGAAAATCTGGCAAATGCCAGAAGGACCTGTCTAGTAGTGGGCTGCTTTGTCTGCTACATTGTTATCAGAATCTGAATCCTCAAGACGTTCATACTGTTAACAGTTGTAACGGAGTACAAAGTTGCTGGCTCCGTCACTTCCCCAGCAGGCCGCAGGCGTCACTCCTGTCTGTTACCTGCTGGAGGCCAGCACCAACAGGGGACATCAGTGGTGCAATGACATCACTGCATTACGCCACCAGCAACCACTGCGAGAATGGATAGAAGAAAAGTCAGACGCTATGGAGGATGAGGTGTCTGGATTAGGTGAGAAGGCCTGGATTGCTAATCTGCTGAGGCGGGCAGATTTTTGGTGGGCCGGCGGCTCTGAACTACAAAATGGGCCGCCGGACCTTTAAAACTTCTGATTAGGCCCTGTGTGCGCTCGATCTCTGTTGGTGCACACGCTGATAAGGGCCGCAGCGGCCCGCGGTCAGTGTGTGAGCGCGGCCCTCGTCAGTGCGTGCAAGCAGGAGAGTGCACGCACACAGGGTGTAGTCATAAATTTGAAAAGGCCGCCTCTCTGCCTGACGCTGGCGTGCTCTCCTCCAGGGGTGTCACTAACATGAACGCTCCGGGGCTCTTGCCCTGAACGTTTTGCCCAGATCCACGGATGTCGCTGATTGGCAAGTGCTCCTGTCCTCCTGTGCGGCTCCACTCTGAGGGAGAGAGCAAGCAGCAATCAAGATGAAAGGTCAGCATACCTGCCTGTGTGTGCCTGGCAGCTCCTAGGGAGAGATAAGCTCCTGTCAGCAGGGTGACAGCTTCTTCTGCTCTTATTTGCTATCCCGGTAGAGAGGACAGACTGGGGGATGTGCCGGACAGTGCTGCTGTGAGCAGGAGAAGCTGAATAGCTGCACGTGTATATCAGCCTTCCCTGCACCACAGAGGAGAGTGTGTGAGGCTGTGTGTGTGTGAGGCTGTGTGTGTGTGAGGCTGTGTGTGTGAGGCTGTGTGTGTGTGAGGCTGTGTGTGTGTGTGAGGCTGTGTGTGTGTGTGAGGCTGGGTGTGTGTGTGAGGCTGGGTGTGTGTGTGAGGCTGGGTGTGTGTGTGAGGCTGGGTGTGTGTGTGAGGCTGGGTGTGTGTGTGAGGCTGGGTGTGTGTGTGAGGCTGGGTGTGTGTGAACTGTGTGATACATGCGTGTGTGTGTGAGCTGTGTGATACGTGTGTGTGAGCTGTGTGTGTAAGCTGTGTGATACGTGTGTGTGCTGTGTGATACGTGTGTGAGCTGTGTGATACGTGTGTGAGCTGTGTGACACGTGTGTGGAGCTGTGTGACACGTGTGTGAGCTGTGTGTGTGAGCTGTGTGTAGGCTGTGTGTGTGAGTGAGCTGTGTGTGTGTGCTGTGAGTGAACTGTGTGATACGTGTGTGAGCTGTGTGTAAGCTGTGTGTGTGTGCTGTGTGATGCCTGTGTGTGTGTGCTGTGTGATAAGTGTGTGTGTGTGAGCTGTGTGATACGTGTGTGTGTGTGAGCTGTGTGATACGTGTGTGTGTGTGAGCTGTGTGATACGTGTGTGTGTGTGAGCTGTGTGATACGTGTGTGTGTGTGAGCCTTGTGTGTAGGATGTGTGTGTGAGCTGTGAGTGTGCTGTGTGTGTGAGCTGTGTAATACGTGTGTGTGTGAGCAGTGTGAACTGTGTGTGTCAGCTGTGTGATACGCGCGTGTGTAATACGTGTGCGCGTGTGTGATAAGTGCGTGTGTGTGATACATGTGTGTGAGCGTGAGCTACTTGTGTGTGAGCTACTTGTGTGTGTGATACTTGTCCAGCATGCATGTGCTGTGTATATTATGTGTACCTGCTGAGAGTTTCTTATAGAGCATGTGTGTATTAAGTACATGTATGATGTGTGTGACTATATGAGATGTATGTAATTACATTAAGATGTCCAGCGTGTGTGCTGTGTACTTGTACAGTATATAATGTGTGCCTGTGTGACAATATCAGATGTATGCAATTGGCCTGTGTTGCCCAGCATGTGTATATGGCGATGTTCTGGTATAAAGACACCTAGACCCCAATTCATCAAAGCGTTTTCAGCCAGAAATCTGCTCAAAACGCTTTGATAAGTTGAAAAATGTTAAGGTGCGACAGGATTCAATAAGAGGCATAATAAATCCAGCACCTCTCACTCCAGCACATCTCAACAAGCCCTGAATGAACAGCACCAGTATTGAGTCTTGATGAATCACTCGGGAGATCCAGTGCTGACACAGATGGAACTTCCCTGACGAAGCCGCCCTTGTAGCGGCGTAACGCGTTGGGTCGCCCTGCCTCTGAGTCCCCCTGCAATTGCCTCCATCGGGCTTACTGTCCACTTGCAGCCCTGACCTTGCCTTTCTACACGTGAGCCTTTTCTATTATAGGGAGTCTTTCTGACTCACATTTTGGGAGGTGATATACCTTTATCATTATGCTGTGACAGGGGACACTTTACCTTTCATTATCACCTCATGGTGACTGCGTTCAGGTGTATGCATTATACATTTTTCTCTCTGTGGACTTAGCATATATGCCCATTTATCGTCATTTGTTATATTGTTTAGGACATGCACTTGTTCATTTGATCATTGTTTGGAGTTAGATTATAGGTCAGCGATTGCTTGTTGGGATCCATGCAGGGATTTCTATTGTTTTTAATTGTTTTTTTTTAATGTTGTGCAATAAAGCTTTTTTCATTTTTTGATTACTTAGTTGTGGTGTGCATACATTATAGTGGTTTCTTTTTCCTCACATTCCTCTGACACAGATGGAACGGCGCAGCATTGGAAGTGACTATAGGTGATATTATTTATTATTATACTGGGGGAAACATAGGGATTCAGAAGTGGGTACACCTGTAAAGGGAATTTCTCATGTCAAAAATGCTATTAATCTGCAGATATGGGTGTAATCTACAGGTTATTTGCATTGTAAAGGTGTCCTGTCGCCTGGAGGAAATTAACTTTATTTCTCCCTTTTCAGTTATAGAAGCGTGCCTTCAGTCACCGCTCAGTATAGTGAGCGGCGGCTGTAACCGTGCACCATCACTGACTGACAGCCGGCTCTGTACATGGTGAGCGGCGGCTGTATCCGAGTACCATCGCTGACTGACAGCCGGCTCTGAACTGATGCACTGCTGAGCCGGTTGTCAGTCAGTTCCTTGGGCTATGTATTGATTGGAGGCTATGTATTGAATGATGACTGAAACCGCATCGGCTGATCCTGTATAACTGAAAACTGGAGGCCTCTAGGATGAATGCAGTTCAAATTAACCTCATATTTGTAAGATTAATAGCATTTTGGGATGTGAACGGTTCACTTTAAAGTGGTTGTGCCCCCAATGTGTCAACTAAAATACAAGTGTACTTACTTTAGGACCATTACAGATGTCATGATATTGTTTTTGGCACAAGAGCAGCTCGGTATCATCAAACTGTACTATGAAGGCTGCAGATCATCAATGTCCTCTGATAGTCTGCAGCGCTTATGTCACATAAACAATGTCATGAAAATGCTGGGGGACACAGCGCTCAGAGCGGAGGAGTCAGCAGACTAGGAGCATTCAAAAGTGGTTGTCTTCTAGTGAATAATCCCTATAATGTGGATACAAAGAGTTTTGTCTGAGCAGTGCTGTATTTTTTAGTATAGTCTGCAGTGTGATAAAAGTCTGCTGGCCGTCTGTATTGAACTGTTGTCTATTCACGCTATGGCCGCTGCAGGATTACATGTTTCATGTTGATTTGTGTACCAAGTAAAGCAAAAGTTGGCACAACCTGCCTGCCAGTGTTCTACATTTGGGTGAGGACATTCATTGTATGTGGGCTAGTGAATTTTTTTTGTGCCTGTGCTGCTTTTTGATCTCAATCCAGCCCAGTAGGTGAGTATAGAGATTTTTTATTTTTGGGGGGTTGTGAGGGACTATCACACTATATGATGATTTCACTGCATTCAAACAGACAACATTCGCTTTCAAATGTGCCCTCACCTCTGCTAAACAGACCTACTTCACATCCCTCTATCTTCCCTATCCTACAACCCCCAGTTATTCAAAACTTTTAACTCCCTCCTCCACCCACACTGCCCCTTCCAACCTACCTCATCTCTGCTGAGGACTTTGCCACACACTTCAAAAATTAGATCAACCAAACAAGGCAAATCTTTATTGTTCAACCACCACAACCCCTTTGTATACCCCTGGTATAGACAGAAAGGAATGGAGTATGGAGGAACAGGCAGAGACCTGTTCACACAGGAGGAGAACCGCAAGGCTGCGAAGAAGGGCTGTAGAGCCGCAAGAGATACTGCAGAGGCAGGAGCGAAGCAGAGCGGAACTGCTAGACATGCGGAGAGGAGCTGCAGCAAGAGATTGCTGCAGCGGCAGGAGCAAAGCAGAACCGCAAGATATGCGGAGAGGAGCTGCAGCAAGAGATTGCTGCAGCTGCAGTAGAGAAGCAGAGTGGAACCGCAATATACAGTCATGGCCAAAAGTTTTGAGAATGACACAAATATTATATTTTCACATGATCTGCTGCCCTCTGGTTTTTATGTGTGTGTTTGACAGATGTTTTTAATCACAGACAAAAATATAATTGCAAACATATGAGTAACAAAAGCTTATATTGACAGAATGAGTTAATGCAGCAAGTCAATATTTGAAGTGTTGACCCTTCTTCTTCAGGACCTCTGCAATTCTCCATGGCATGCTCTCAATCAACTTCTGGACCAAATCCTGACTGATAGCAGTCCATTCTTGCACAATCAATGCTTTCATTTTGTCAGAATTTTTAGGTTTTTGTTTGTCCACCCATCTCTTGATGATTGACCACAAGTTCTCAACGGGATTAAGATCTGGGGAGTTTCCAGGCCATGGACCCAAAATCTCTGTTTTGTTCCCTGAGCCATTTAAGGGCCCGTCTCACATAGCGATATCGCTACCGAGATCGCTGCCGAGTCACTAGTTTTGTGACGCAGCAGCGATCTCCCCAGCGATATCGCTGTGTGTGACATTCAGCGACGATCAGCCCCCCCTGCCGGGTATCGCTGATTGTCGCTGAAATGTCAGGACCTTTTTTTGATCGCTGGTTTCCCGCTGACAGGCACGCATCGCTGCGTGTGACAGGCGGGAGATCAGCGATCCGCTGGTAACCAAGGTACACAGCGGGTTTCCAGGCGCGGGGCTGTGCCTAGAAACCCGCTGTGTACCTTGGATACCAGCGCCTTGATGCAGGGAGCTGGTATCCAAGGTACACAGCGGGTTTCCAGGCACCGCGCAGCGCTTGGAAACCCGCTGTGTACCTTGGATACCAGCTCCCTGCATCAGTGCGCTGGTATCCAACGTACACTGCGGGTAACTAAGCGATGTTACCCGCAGTGTCGCTGTCCCAGATCGCTGCCTGAGCTGCCTGTTTGGCAGCTCAGCAGCGATCATGTAGCGATACACCAGCGATCCTGACAAGTGCATATCGTTGTCGGGATCGCTGGTGTATCGTTATGTGAGACCCAGCCTTTAGTTTTCACCTTTGCTTTATGGCAAGGTGCTCCATCATGCTGGAAAAGGCATTGTTGATCGCCAAACTGCTCTTGTAGGGTTGGGAGAAGTTGCTCTTGGAGGACATTCTGGTACCATTCTTTATTCATGGCTGTGTTTTTAGGCAAGACTGTGAGAGAGCCGATTCCCTTGGCTGAGAAGCAACCCCACACATGAATGGTTTCAGGATGCTTAACAGTTGGCATAAGACAAGACTGGTGGTAGCGCTCACCTTGTCTTCTCCGAATGAGGCGTTTTCCTGATGTCCCAAACAATCGAAAAGGGGATTCATCAGAGAAAATAACTTTACCCCAGTCCTCAGCAGTCCACTGCCTGTACCTTTTGCAGAATATCAGTCTGTACATGATGTTTTTTCTGGAGAGAAGTGGCTTCTTTGCTGCCCTCCTTGAGACCAGGCCTTGCTCCAAGAGTCTCCGCCTCACAGTGCGTGCAGATGCACTCACACCTGTCTGCTGCCATTCCTGAGCAAGCTCTGCACTGCTGGTAGCCCGATCCCGCAGCTGAAACACTTTTAAGAGACGGTCCTGGCGCTTGCTGGTCTTTCTTGGGCGCCCTGGAGCCTTTTTGGCAACAATGGAACCTCTCTCCTTGAAGTTCTTGATGATGCGATAGATTGTTGACTGAGGTGCAATCTTTCTAGCTGCGATACCCTTCCCTGTTAGGCCATTTTTGTGCATTGCAATGATGACTGCACGTGTTTCTTTAGAGATAACCATGGTCAACAGAAGAGAAACAATGATGCCAAGCACCAGCCTCCTTTTAAAGTGTCCAGTGGTGTCATTCTTTCTTAATCATGACAGATTGATCTCCAGCCATGTCCTCATCAACACCCACACCTGTGTTAATGGAGCAATCACTGAAAAGAGGTTAGCTGGTCCTTTTAAGGCAGGGCTGCAATGATGTTGAAATGTGTTTTGGGGGATAAAGTTCATTTTCTAGCCAAATATTGACTTTGCAAGTAATTGCTGTTAAGCTGATCACTCTTTATAACATTCTGGAGTTTATGCAAATTGCCATTAGAAAAAGTGAAGCAGTAGACTTTGTAAAAATTAATATTTGTGTCATTCTCAAGACTTTTGTCCATGACTGTATGCGGAGAGGAGCTGCAGCAAGAGATTGCAGCAGCTGCAGTAGTGAAGCAGAGCGGAACCGCAATATATGCAGAGAGGAGCTGCAGCAAGAGATTGCTGCAGTAGCAAAGCAGAGCAGAAACACAGGAGTGCGGACAAGAGGCAGAGATACAGAGAGACCACAAGGCAAGACACAGCAGGGAAGAAACCACAGACAAGGAGACCAAGAGACAAAGGTAGGACAGAGTTCAGACAAGGTAATGACACGAGACAAGGTACAGGGACAAATACACCGGGACCAGGATATACTGCCTCCTGGAGGGCAGACAAACACAGGTACAAGGCAAAGCTAGGAGTGAATTCTCCAAGATGGAGGAACACAAAGCAAGACCTGGCAGCTCAGCAGGAAGACACTAACTGAGTTAACACATTGCAAAGGCTAGGTCCACAGGGTGGAGCTGCCTTAAATACTAGAGGACTAATGGTAATTGGTCAGTCAGGTGCACCCTGACTCCATAAGAACCAGAGAGTTCTGGCGCCACCCTCCTATGTACACAGCCAGGAGACATGCAGAGCACAGATAGAAAGCCAGAGGTATAGAGCCTGCCTGGAGCTGGCAGCAGACAGAAATCACAGCATGACCTGGAGCAGTGAGCAAGTAGGTGTGTGAGGGATGGGAGGCCATGCAGTGATGACAGCAGGGTTGTTGCATCCTCCTTCCAGACCTGTGCTCTGCTTTCGACAGTTGACCACTGCTCCTACTACAGATCCTCTCCTCCTTTGGTATCAAAGATCTCGCCCTATCCTGGATCTCCTCATACCTTTCCAACCGCACAGTCAGCATCTCCCACACTACCTCCTCATCCTACCCTCTCTCTGTTGGAGTCCCCCGAGGCTCTGTTCTAGGACCCCTAATCATCTCAATCTATACACTTGGCCTGGGACAACTCAAAGTCCCATGGATTCTAGTATCACCTTTATGCTGATGAGACTCAGATCTACCTCTCAGGCCCAGACGCCACCTCTCTGCTGTCCAGAATCCCGGAGTTTCTATCAGTCATATCCTCCTTCTTCTCCACTCGCTTCCTTAAACTCAATGTGGACAAATTTGAACTCATCATCTTTCCTCCATCTCACAGATTTTCCTTACCTGATCTATCACAATTAATGACATCACGCTTTCCCCCGGTAAGTCCGTTGCCTCGGAGTAACCCTTGACTCTGCCCTGTCCTTCAAACCACACATCCAAGCTCTTTCCACCTGCTGTCGCCTCCAGCTCAAAAATATCTCTAGAATCCGTCCTTTCCTCAACCCTCAATCTATTAAAATGCTTGTGCATGCCCTCATCATCTCCCACCTCGACTACTACAACATCCTTTTCTGTGGCCTCGCTGCTAAGGGCCCCGTCTCACATAGCGAGACCGCTACCAAGATCGCTGCTAAACAGACACGTACCAGCGATAAGGCCCCTGCTGTAAATCGCTGGTTGTGTCAGAAATGTCAGGACTTATTTTTAGATCGCTGGTCTCCCGCTGGCAGGCACGCATCGCTGCGTGTGACAGGCAGGAGACCAGTGATCTCCTGGTAACCAAGGTAAACATCGGGTTTCCAGGCGTGGGGCTGTGCCTGGAAACCCGACTTGTACCTTGGATACCAGCGCTTCTGCAGGGGAGCTGGTAACCAAGGTACACGTCGGGTTTCCAGGCACCGCGCAGCACCTGGAAACCCAACCTTGGTTACCAGCTCCCTGCATCAGTGCGCTGGTATCCAACGTACACTGCGGGTAACTAGGCGACGTGCGTCGCTTGTTACCCGCAGTGTCGCTGTCCTGATCGCTGCCTGAGCTGCCTGTTTGGCAGCTCAGCAGCGATCATGTTGCGACACACCAGCGATCCTGATCGTTGTCGGGATCGCTGGTGTGTCGCTATGTGAGACAGGGCCCTAACACTCTCGCACCTCTCCAGTCCATCCTTAATTCTGCTGCCCGACTAACAGGGGTGAACCTAGCCTCTCTGCTGCCTGAGGCGAACTGCAACATGGCGCCCCCCCACCGCCGTAGTAAAATCAGTACAAATAAATCTGGTTTACTCTTTACTAGCCTAACCTGACACACATGTAAAATACATACACTTTTAAATTGGAATATATTTGAAACATCGATCTTTACACTTCTTCAGGACTCAATGTCGCCTGAGGCGAAGCGATCATCTTACTTCATTTTAGGTGTGCCCCTGTCCGGGGAACAGTGCTTACTGTAGCGCTTCTTCCCCAGTGGCCATCCGTGTGGTACTGATGCGGAACACAGTTCCCACACGTATTACACACATGGACATCTCCACTAATGTTTTTTCCGGTACCAGAAATATCAGGATGTGTGAAACCAGCCTAAAGCCACATTCACACGTTCAGTATTTGGTCCGTATTTTACCTCAGTATTTGTAAGCCAAATCGGGAGTGGGTGAGAAATCCAGAAGTGGTGACGTGTTTCTATTATACTTTTCCTCTGATTGTTCCACTCCTGATTTTGGCCTACAAATACTGAGGTAAAATACTGAACGTGTGAACGTGGCCTGATAGAGAGTTTCTGCTACTTCTGACTTCCCGCAGACAGAAGTTACAGTCACAAGATGGTACCGATAAATCACCAGTGGCATACACAGGAGCTCTGTATATAGTGTCAGTGAACAGGTAATACAGTGATCACCGGTGACATTGTACACAGGATCTCTGTATACAATGTCAGTGTACAGGTAATACAGTGATCACCGGTGACATTATACACAGGAGCTCCGTGCTCCATTCAGCCCCGCGGCAAATTTTAGACCACGCCCCAACCACACCCATTTCACGACTAGCCACAACCATATCCACGCCCGAATCACAACCATTTAGCGCTGCTGATCACACTGACTGGTACTGAGGGCACAGTGGCTGGTACTATGGGCACACTGACTGGTACTGAGAAATAGAAAGAACAGAGAGAGAGAGAAAGGAAGAACGAGAAAGAAAGAAGAGAGAAAGAGAGGAAAGAATAGAGAGCGAACGAAAGAACAGAAAGAGGGGAAAGAACAGAGAAAGAACAGAGAGAAAGAAAGAGGGGGAAGAAAGAAAGAATAGAGAGAGAAAGAACAGAGACAGAAAGAAAGAAACAAAGAGAAAGAAAGAACAGAGAAAAAGAAAGAGGGGAAGAAAGATCAAAGAGAGAAAGCACAGAGAGAGAAAGGAAGAACAGAGAGAAAGAAAGGAAAGAAAGAACAGAGAAAGAAAGAGGGGAAAGAACATAGAAAGAAAGAGGGGAAAAAGAACAGAGAGAAAGAAAGAGGGGAAAGAAAGAACAGAGAGAGAAAGAGGGGAGAAAGAACAAAGAGAGAAAGAAAGAGGGGAAAGAAAAAGAACAGAGAGAGAAAGGAAGAACAGAGAGAGAGAAAGAAAGAACAAAGAGAGAGAAAGAGGAGAAAGAACAGAGAGAGAGAAAGGAAGAACAGAGAGAGAAAGGAAGAACAGAGAGAGAAAGGAAGAACAGAGAGAAAGAAAGGAAGAACAGAGAGAAAGAAAGAACAGAGAGAAAGAAAGAGGGGAAAGAAAGAACAGAGAGAGAAAAAGCACAGAGAAAGGAAGAACAGAAAGAAAGAAAGAGGGGAAAGAAAAAGAACAGAGAGTAAAAGAAAGAACAGAAAGATAAAAAAGAGGGGAAAGAAAGAATAGAGAGAAAGAAAGAGGGGAAGAAAGAACATAGAAAGAAAGGGGGGAAAGAAAGAACATGGAAAGAAAGAACATAGAAAGAAAGACAGAGAGAGAAAGAAAGAGGGTAAGAAAGAATAGAGAGAAAGAGCAGAGAAAGAGAAAAAAGAAAGAACAGAGAGAAAGAAAGAGCAGAGAAAGAGAAGAAAGAACAGAGAGAGATAAAGAAAGAACAGAGAGAAAAAAGGAGAGAAAAAGAAAGAACAAAGAGAGAAAGAACAGAGAGAAAGAAAGGAAGATTAGAGAGGGAAAGAAAGAACAGAGAGAAAGAAACAGAGAGAGAAAGAAAGATTAGAGAGGGAAAGAAAGAACAGAGAGAGAGAAAGAAACAGAGAAAAAAAGAATCTATAAAGACACTACAGCAGCCCGGTTCACATTGTAGTGCCCACCTGATTCTCCTGATGCAGGACATGGCTGACATCCCCGATTCCAAGGTGATCCCGCTGTCCGCGCTATCGGAGGACACGGTGATGGATCTGAAGCATTCCTTGAAGTGCCTCCATGGTTCCGTCACAATCTCCTCCCGAAATTACTTAATTTCTGGTCAGCTTCCAGCACATCACTTCCTGTGGAACGTCACGTGCGAGTTTTAAAGTGCTCTTCGGGGCTCCGCCGTGTACTCCTGTGTCCGCGGGAAAAGTTAGCTCCCGGCCGGGACAGCGGGGCAGACTCAAAATCGGGACTGTCCCACTGGATAGAGGATGGTTGGGAGGTATGAATGCTCGCCACCATACACCGACCTTCTAAACGCACGGCTCCGCACACCTCATACACACGCCGCTCCGCACTTCTCGCTCATATGCGGCTCCGCTCACCTCATACACACAGGGCTCCGCATACCTCGTATATGCGCAGCTCTTCTCCGAACACCTCGTACACATGCGGCTCCGCTCACCTCATACACACGCGGCTCCGCACACCTTGTACACACGCGGCTGCGCTCCGCACACCTCATATAAATGCGGCTCCGCTCCGCACACCTCATACAAATGCGGCTCCGCTCTGCACACCTCGTACACACGAGGCTCCGCTCTGTAGATCTTGTACACACACGGCTCCGCTCCGCACACCCTATACACATGCGGCTCCGATCCGTACACCTCGTACACACACGGCTCTGCTACATCCACACTGTAAATCCCTCCTGACCCCACACAAACGTCCCCTCATTCAGCACCATGACCACCAGCACAGCAGAATCCTGCATACACTGAGGGCGGCCCCTGATCATGTGACACTTGACTCCTCCCCTCCTGTGACCTCATCACAGGTCCTGTGCTCACATAACAGCAATATGTGAGTAACACGAGCAGATGCAGGAGAGCAGAATCTGCCGCCCCCTATCTTCAGGGACGTACCGCCACCTGAGGCAGAGTGCTCAACTCGCCTCATGGTAGGTGCGCCCCTGCCGACTAATTAATCTCTCTCCTCGCTACTCCTCTGTTTCTCCCCTCTGCAAATCTCTTCACTGGCTCCCATTCCCTTAGTGTATCCAGTTCAAGTCACTAATAATGACCTACAAAGCCATCCATAGCCTGTCTCCTCCATATATCTCTGAACTAATCTCCCAATATCTTCCCTCACGTAATCTCCGGTCCTCCCAAAACCTCCTTCTCTCCACATTTATTTGCTCCTCACCTAATTGCCTTCAAGACTTCTCCTGAATATCCCCCATCCTCTGGAATTCTGTGCCCCAACACGTCAGACTATCAACCACATTTGGATCCTTCAGATGGAACCTGAAAACCCACCTATTCAAGAAAGCTTACAGTCTGCAATGATCCCGCTGCCTCCTCACCAGTACCGGAGCTACTGCCTCACCAACACCGCAGCTGCTGCAACCCCCCAACCTACTTTCCCCTTCCCCAAGATCCTGTAGAATGTAAGCCCGCAAAGGCAGGGTCATCTCCCCTCTGTGTCAGTCTGTGATTATTAGTTTGTTTTCTGTAAGTGATATCTGTAATCTGTATGTAACCCCTTCTCATGTACAGCACCATGGAATCAATGGTGCTATATAAACAAATAATAATAAAAATATGGGGTGCTGTGAGTCAGACCATCATAGTATATAAGTGGCTGTGGCGTGGTCCACCATAGTATTTAGTGTACTATTGGAACGACCATTAAACTGCATGCGGGGCTGTTGGGAGGACCATGATACTATATGGGGGTCTGTTGGGATGCTACATAGGAGCTGTGAGGTATACCATCATAATAAATAAAAAGCTGTGGGGTCTACCATCATACTACAAGGGAGGGTGTTGGGGGGGACTATCATACTATAATGGGACTGTTGGTGGAACCATCATAACATATGAGGGGCTGTGAGATAAACCATCATACTATATAGGGGGCTGTGATATGGACCATAATAAGAAATACCAATGGAAAAAATGGCATGCCAAGATAGTAAAGTGCCACCTCATGGGAGCCATGTAAACCAGGCTACTATTATGTACCCATCGTCAAACATGAATAAATAGAAGAGGTGATGTAGCATCACAAAAAACGATATATGGTCCAAAGGTCATAAAAATATATAAATCTTTATTAGAACAATCATATAGCAAGTGCAATAAATAGAAGACAAAGACAGCATACAGCAATAGACAGCACAAGTGACTGTGCAACCTGGGGGAAAAGGAAGACACAATGATCCCAGTCCTGAAAAAATAGGAACAATAATCTATATTAAGGTTGAAGGGAGTGGTGCATAGGTTGATGCAGAGAGTAATAGCTAAGGTGTATTAGACAAGTGTCAGCTGCAACCATAGTAACCATAAGTCTAGAGAAGATGCAAAGTACATGAAGGAACACTATACCACCACCTCCACACACACTCACACTGCTAGTATCAAAACCCAGCCAGAGAAAAAATTCAAATAATGGCGATAACGTCAACCTGTGTGAGTATAACACCTCTCTATTTAGGGGTGGTCTCAGGAGCTGGGATTAGCGCGTCTGCCCCGACAAAGGATTCCAATCCGAAACGCGCGTCAGGGCAGACGCACTGATCCCAGATCCTGAGCCCACTTGTCTAATACACCTTAGCTATTACTCTCTGCATCAACCTATGCACCACTCCCCTCAACCTTAATATAGATTATTGTTCCTAGGACTGGGATCAGGGTGACTTCCTTTTCCCCAGGTTGCGCAGTCACTTGTGCTGTCTATTGCTGTATGCTGTCTTTGTCTTCTATTTATTGCACTTGCTATATGATTGTTCTAAAAGATTTATATATTTTTATGACCTTTGGACCCTATATCGTTTTTTTGTGATGGCTACATCACCTCTTCTATGGACCATCATACTATATAGGGTGATGTGGGGTGAAAGTCATATATAATTGGAGTTATGGGGGTCTTCATAGTATATGGGAGCTCTATCATACTGTGTGGGATGACCGTGGAGGAACCATCTTAGAGTGTAGGGTGGTTGTTGTGGACATCATACTGCGTGAGTTAGCTGAGGTGGCTGTGGTGGACATTATATTGTCTGGAGGTCTATGGGGTACATTACACTAGATTGGGGGCTGTGATGACCATCATACTGTATGGGATGGATATGGGGTCATTATGCTGTATGGGAGGATTTGGTATCATAGTGACTGAGACAACATAGAGGCTTCAGTAGGGGCAAAATAACAGTCTAAGTGCTGCAATACATTTCCTTCTCCGTTTCTTAAAATGTTGGGAGATATGCTCTTCTTTGATTGTTACGTGATAGGACTTTTTCTATTGCACCTGTTGGTTCTATGTACGCACCTGTTCAGCAACATTATTACAGTGAAGAGCACTGAGGATCATTATTATAAGGATGCACAATGGGGGGATCGTTATTATTTTAGGGGAAGCAAGGAGTCATTATTATTATCATTATTAATATAAGAAAGTACAGGAGATATTTTTATCATTATAAGGAGGTTTTATAAGGATTATAAGGAGATATTATTATGAGGTCGAAGGGGAGCATTATTAAAGGAGGCACAGGGGAATTATTAAAAGGCATCACATATTGTGGTTTGTGTAGAGGTGGTAGAATGTGAGGAGGGTTCTGGAAAATGAGGAAAGCGAAGATGTCAGAAATAAGAGGTCATGGTAGTCTGGACCGAATGCAAAGGAAAAGGGAAAATGGATGACAACAATCAGTGAAAACGTCACTGATGAGAACCTGCACAATATGCACATATATGGTCTGCAGAGAACTCGTGTAAAGCTGATATCAGCATTATATGTTCACTGCATGGTGGTAATATCGGTCCTAGTACAGTGTTTTTGGTTAAAGTAGTTGTCCAAGCTTGAGGTTAAAGTCTGTAGTAACTGCAGATTTCTGAATCCTCATAGAGCTCGAGCGCTGAAAGAATTCTCCGGTGCTAGCACTGGGAGTTGGTGATCATGTGCAGTGGTGTAACTTGAACAGCAAGGGCCCCAAAGCAAAAGCTCTAATGCGGCCTCCAGTTATTGCAAGTCATTAATAGCATTGGTCTTTTTATATAGGCCAAGAGAACTTTTGAGGCCCTATAGGCTCCAGTGCCCGACGCGTTCGCAACACTCGCAACTACTATAGTTACGCCCCTGATCATGTGAACGCAAGTTTGAGATCTGAAAACATGTGGTCACGTGCTAACTAGACATGCATGACGTCGCTCAACACAAGTGAAATAACGATTAGTAGGAATGTGGCCGGATGTGTACGCTATAAGGATTCAGAAGTCTGAAGTTACATAGACTTTAACCTCAACCCCTGTAACGATCAGTATGGTGGCATTATCAATACTGTATATGCTGGTAAGATTTGCTTATGGTTTGTTGGTATTTGTCTATAATATTGCAATATTATTATGTTGATATTATAATTATTTAATTTTAAATAACAATATTATTGGTATTATTAGAAATATTGGTCTAGTAGTAAATTTTGAATTCCTCCAGGCAAGGTAATATTAGTAATATATCTCCATCTGGTGCTCGGGGGTGGTGACAGCTTGGGCCTCTGAGATTTCAAATGCCAGGGCTGAATTTCAGTCCCAGTCCGTACCTGCATAAAACTACTCACTACAACTCGAGATGAAATCCTGAAGGCATAATTTCCAAAATAGGGGTCACTTTTAAAAGGGTTTCTACTTTTCTGGTGACCTAAGAGGATTTGAAAATGTAATATGGCAACTGAAAACCATTCTAACAAAATAAGCACTCAAAAACCTAAATGGTGCTCCATCCCTTCTGAGCCCAGCTGTATGCTCAAAATGAAGAGTCAGACCACGCGTAGGGTGTTACCATACTCTGGAGAAATTACATACCATATTTTGCTGATTATAAGACGCAATGGACACACCCCAAATTTCAAGAAGAAAAATAGGAAAAAAAAACTTTTTTTAATAACATCTTGGTGCTTTTTATAATCCATGGGTTTCTGCGGTGAAGCGGGGTCCCAGGTTCCCTGCTGGAGGAGGCAAGAGTGGAGCGTTGCTGCAGGCTGGGATGAAGGGATGTTCAGATGTGCGGCGCACCGCTGCGGGTTTTCGGATGTGTGGCGCGCACTGCGGGTGTTCGGTGCTGCGGGGGCTCTGCCGACATCTTGTGACAGCCCAGAGCCCCTGCAGTTAGATGGTTTCCAGCACTGAGATCTCATCTCCCGAGATCTTGGTGCCGAGATCTCCATTTTTTAAGGCTGAAAGTCACCCTCTCGGCTTATACGCGAGTCATATACCGGGGGGGAGCGGGGGTCAGATCATACTTACCCCTCTGCCAGCGCGTCTCTGCAGCCCCCCTGCTTCTCCCACGATCTCAGGCTCCTTCCTGCAGCGGTCACATGGTACCGCTCATTAAAGTCATGAATATGCACATATTCATGACTTTAATGAGCGGTACCACGTGACCGCTGTAGGAAGGAAGAGCTGCGGGAGAAGAGCAGGGGCTGCAGATACGCGCCGGCGGAGGGGTGAGTATATGCGATATTCACCTGTCATCGTTCCATCGCTGCTCGCCGCTGTGTCCTTGCGTCCTATAGCTGTGAATGTTCAGGCAGAGGGTGTGATGACGTAGTTAGAACGCGCCGCGCCCTCTGCCTGAGCGCTCACAGACAAGAGGACCCGGAAGACAGCGGCGCGCAGCGGTGGACCAGGTCAGGTACAGGTAAATATCTCAGGTGTTGGGGCCCTGAGCGAGCGATGACACCGGCACCTGTTCCCCATAGCGCGCCGGTGTCCCCGCCTGCTCAGGACACCGGCACCTGGCCTCCAGCGATGAGAGGTGAGTATGTCATTTTTTTTTAGTTGCAGCAGCAGCATAAGGGACCTATACTATGGGGCATAATATATGGAGCATATGGGGCATAATCTGTGGAGCATAAGGGGCATAATCTGTGGAGCGTAAGGAGCATAATCAATGGAACATACGGGGTATAATCTGTGGATCATATGGGGCATAATCTGTGGAACATATGGGGCATAATTTGTGGAGCATATGGGGCATAATCTGTGGAGCATATGGGGCATAATCTATGGAGCATATGGGGCATAATCTGTGGAGCATATGGGGCGTAATCTGTGGAACATACGGGGCTTAATCTGTGGAGCATATGAGGCATAATCTGTGGAACCTATGGGGCATAATCTGTGGAGCCTATGGGGCATAATCTGTGGAGCATATGGGGCATAATCTGTGGAGCATATGGGGCATAATCTGTGGAACCTATGGGGCATAATCTGTGGAGCATATGGGGCATAATCTCTGGAACCTATGGGACATAATCTGTGGAACATATGGGGCATAATCTGTGGAGCATATGGGGCATAATCTGTGGAACATATGGGGCATAATCTGTGGAGCATATGGGGCATAATCTGTAGAGCATATGGGGCGTAATCTGTGGAACATACGGGGCGTAATCTCTGGATCATATGGGGCGTAATCTGTGGAACCTATGGAGCATAATCTGTGGAGCATATGGGGCATAATCTGTGGAGCATATGGGGCATAATCTGGAGCACAATCTGTGGAACCTATGGGGCATAATCTGTGGAGCATATGGGGCATAATCTGTGGAACCTATGGGGCATAATCTGTGGAACCTATGGGACATAATCTGTGGAACATATGGGGAATAATCTGTGGAGCATATGGGGCATAATCTGTGGAACCTATGGGGCATAATCTGTGGAGCATATGGGGCATAATCTGTGGAGCATATGGGACATAATCTGTGGAGCATATGGGGCATAATCTGTGGAACCTATGGGGCATATTCTGTGGAACCTATGGGACATAATCTGTGGAACATATGGGGAATAATCTGTGGAGCATATGGGGCATAATCTGTGGAACCTATGGGGCATAATCTGTGGAACATATGGGGCATAATCTGTGGAACATATGGGACATAATCTGTGGAGCATATGGGGCATAATCTGTGGAGCATATGGGGCATAATCTGTGGAGCATATGGGGCGTAATCTGGGGCATAATCTGTGGAACCTATGGGGCATAATGTGTGGAACCTATGGGGCATACTGTGTGGAACCTATGGGGCATAATGTGTGGAACGTATGGGGCATAATGTGTGGAGCGTATGGGGCATAATCTATGGAACATATGGGGCATAATCTGTGGATCATATGGGGCATAATCTGTGGAACATATGGGCATAATCTGTGGAGCATAATCTATGGAGCATATGGGGCATAATCTGTGGAACCTATGGGGCATAATCTGTGGAACCTATGGAACATAATCTGTGGAACATATGGGGAATAATCTGTGGAGCATATGGGGCATAATCTGTGGAACCTAAGGGGCATAATCTGTGGAGCATATGGGGCATAATCTGTGGAGCATATGGGACATAATCTGTGGAGCATATGGGGCATAATCTGTGGAACCTATGGAGCATAATCTGTGGAATCTATCTGACATAATCTGTGGAACATATGGGGAATAATCTGTGGAGCATATGGGGCATAATCTGTGGAACCTATGGGGCATAATCTGTGGAACATATGGGGCATAATCTGTGGAACATATGGGACATAATCTGTGGAGCATATGGGGCATAATCTGTGGAGCATATGGGGCATAATCTGTGGAGCATATGGGGCATAATCTGTGGAGCATATGGGGCATAATCTGTGGAGCATATGGGGCATAATCTGTGGAACCTATGGGGCATAATCTGTGGAGCATATGGGGCATAATCTCTGGAACCTATGGGACATAATCTGTGGAACATATGGGGCATAATCTGTGGAGCATATGGGGCATAATCTGTGGAACATACGGGGCTTAATCTGTGGAGCATATGAGGCATAATCTGTGGAACCTATGGGGCATAATCTGTGGAGCCTATGGGGCATAATCTGTGGAGCATATGGGGCATAATCTGTGGAGCATATGGGGCATAATCTGTGGAACCTATGGGGCATAATCTGTGGAGCATATGGGGCATAATCTCTGGAACCTATGGGACATAATCTGTGGAACATATGGGGCATAATCTGTGGAGCATATGGGGCATAATCTGTGGAACATATGGGGCATAATCTGTGGAGCATATGGGGCATAATCTGTAGAGCATATGGGGCGTAATCTGTGGAACATACGGGGCGTAATCTCTGGATCATATGGGGCGTAATCTGTGGAACCTATGGAGCATAATCTGTGGAGCATATGGGGCATAATCTGTGGAGCATATGGGGCATAATCTGGAGCATAATCAATGGAACATACGGGGCATAATCTGTGGATCATATGGGGCATAATCTGTGGAACATATGGGGCATAATTTGTGGAGCATATGGGGCATAATCTGTGGAGCATATGGGGCATAATCTATGGAGCATATGGGGCGTAATCTGTGGAGCATATGGGGCGTAATCTGTGGAACATACGGGGCTTAATCTGTGGAGCATATGAGGCATAATCTGTGGAACCTATGGGGCATAATCTGTGGAGCCTATGGGGCATAATCTGTGGAGCATATGGGGCATAATCTGTGGAGCATATGGGGCATAATCTGTGGAACCTATGGGGCATAATCTGTGGAGCATATGGGGCATAATCTCTGGAACCTATGGGACATAATCTGTGGAACATATGGGGCATAATCTGTGGAGCATATGGGGCATAATCTGTGGAACATATGGGGCATAATCTGTGGAGCATATGGGGCATAATCTGTAGGGGCATATGGGGCGTAATCTGTGGAACATACGGGGCGTAATCTCTGGATCATATGGGGCGTAATCTGTGGAACCTATGGAGCATAATCTGTGGAGCATATGGGGCATAATCTGTGGAGCATATGGGGCATAATCTGGAGCATAATCTGTGGAACCTATGGGGCATAATCTGTGGAGCATATGGGGCATAATCTGTGGAACCTATGGGGCATAATCTGTGGAACCTATGGGACATAATCTGTGGAACATATGGGGAATAATCTGTGGAGCATATGGGGCATAATCTGTGGAACCTATGGGGCATAATCTGTGGAGCATATGGGACATAATCTGTGGAGCATATGGGGCATAATCTGTGGAACCTATGGGACATATTCTGTGGAACCTATGGGACATAATCTGTGGAACATATGGGGAATAATCTGTGGAGCATATGGGGCATAATCTGTGGAACCTATGGGGCATAATCTGTGGAACATATGGGGCATAATCTGTGGAACATATGGGACATAATCTGTGGAGCATATGGGGCATAATCTGTGGAGCATATGGGGCATAATCTGTGGAGCATATGGGGCGTAATCTGGGGCATATGGGGCATAATCTGTGGAACCTATGGGGCATAATGTGTGGAACCTATGGGGCATACTGTGTGGAACCTATGGGGCATAATGTGTGGAACGTATGGGGCATAATGTGTGGAGCGTATGGGGCATAATCTATGGAACATATGGGGCATAATCTGTGGATCATATGGGGCATAATCTGTGGAACATATGGGGCATAATCTGTGGAACATATGGGGCATAATCTGTGGAGCATAATCTATGGAGCATATGGGGAATAATCTGTGGAACCTATGGGGCATAATCTGTGGAACCTATGGAACATAATCTGTGGAACATATGGGGAATAATCTGTGGAGCATATGGGGCATAATCTCTGGAACCTATGGGGCATAATCTGTGGAGCATATGGGGCATAATCTGTGGAGCATATGGGACATAATCTGTGGAGCATATGGGGCATAATCTGTGGAACCTATGGGGCATAATCTGTGGAATCTATCTGACATAATCTGTGGAACATATGGGGAATAATCTGTGGAACCTATGGGACATAATCTGTGGAGCATATGCGGCATAATCTGAAGCATATGGGGCATAATCTGTGGAACATATGGGACATAATCTGTGGAGCATATGGGGCATAATCTGTGGAGCATATGGGGCATAATCTGTGGAGCATATGGGGCGTAATCTGGGGCATATGGGGCATAATCTGTGGAACCTATGGGGCATAATGTGTGGAACCTATGGGGCATACTGTGTCGAACCTATGGGGCATAATGTGTGGAACGTATGGGGCATAATGTGTGGAGCGTATGGGGCATAATCTATGGAACATATGGGGCATAATCTGTGGATCATATGGGGCATAATCTGTGGAACATATGGGGCATAATCTGTGGAACATATGGGGCATAATCTGTGGAGCATAATCTATGGAGCATATGGGGCATAATCTGTGGAACATATGGGGCATAATCTGTGGAGCATATGGGGCATAATCTGTGGAACATATGGGGCATAATCTGTGGAGCATATGGGGCATAATCTGTGGAGCATATGGGGTATAATCTGGAGCATATGGGGCATAATCTGTGGAACCTATGGGGCATAATCTGTGGAACCTATGGGACATAATCTGTGGAACATATGGGGAATAATCTGTGGAGCATATGGGGCATAATCTGTGGAACCTATGGGGCATAATCTGTGGAGCATATGGGGCATAATCTGTGGAGCATATGGGACATAATCTGTGGAGCATATGGGGCATAATCTGTGGAACCTATGGGGCATAATCTGTGGAATCTATGGGACATAATCTGTGGAACATACGGGGCATAATCTGTGGAGCATATGGGACATAATCTGTGGAGCATATGGGGCATAATCTGTGGAACCTATGGGGCATAATCTGTGGAATCTATGGGACATAATCTGTGTAACATACGGGGCATAATCTGTGGAGCATATGGGGCATAATCTGTGGAGCCTATGGGGCATAATCTGTGGAGCCTATGGGGCATAATCTGTGGAGCCTATGGGGCATAATCTGTGGAACCTATGGGGCATAATCTGTGGAACCTATGGGGCATAATCTGTGGAGCATATGGGCATAATCTATGGAGCATATGGGCCATAATCTATGGAGCCATTATTAACCTTTCTGCAGCATTATATGGGGCATATTTTGTATGGAGCTTTTTATGGGGCCCATCATTAACTGTATAAAGCATTATATGGGTCTCCTGATTCAGTATGGATATTCAAAAACATTTAACCTACTGATGTCTCAATTAATTTTACTTTTATTCGTATCTATTTTTATTTTTGTAATTTACCAGTAGCTGCTGCATTTTCCACCCTAGGCTTATACACGAGTCAATACATTTTCCCAGTTTTTTGTGGCAAAATTAGGGGGGTCGGCTTATACACGGGTCGGCTTATACATGAGTATATATGGTATATAGCAGTCATCAAAGCAAAAGGTGGATACTTTGAAGAACCTAGAATATAAGGCATAATTTCAGTTGTTTCACACTTTTTTGTTAAGTGTATAATTCCATATGTGTTAATTCATAGTTTTGATGCCTTCAGTGTGAATTTACAATTTTCATAGTCATGAAAATACAGAAAAAATCTTTAAATGAGAAGGCGTGTCCAAACTTTTGGTCTGTACTGTGTGTATATATATATATACACCGTATATACTCGAGTATAAGCCGACCCGTGTATAAGCCGACCCCCCTAATTTTGCCACAAAAAACTGGGAAAACTTATTGACTCGTGTATAAGCCGCCCTCCTGCTCTGTGCTGCCCCCGTCCTGCTCCTTGCTCCCCCATCCAGCTCTGTGCTCCCCTATTCTCCTCTGTACTCCACCCTCCTGCTCCATCCTCCGCTGTACTCCCCATTCCTTCTCCGTCCTCCGTTCTCCCCGTCCTCCTCCATGCTTCCCCCATCCACCGTTCTCCCCCCCCTGTCCTGCTCCATGCCTCCCCCGTCCTCCGTTATCCTCCCCGTCCTCCTCCATGCTTCCCACGTCCACCATTCCTCCCCCCCCCGTCCTGCTCGTGCTCCTTGTCCTCTCCTCCATCATACTCACCCCTCCCCGTGCCATCGCTGAGCGTCCCTGCAATCCTGCAGCTCTCCCCGGCTTCCTTCGGCTCTCCGGCGCTGAGCGGTAATGTAATACCGCTCATTAAGGCCATGAATATGGACGCCACGCCTATGGGAGTGGCAACGCGTCCATATTACATGACCTTAATGAGCGGGTATTACATCACCGCTCAGTGCTGGAGAGCTGAAGAAGCCGGGGAGAACGCAGGATTGCAGGGACCCTCAGCAATGGCACGGGGAGGGGTGAGTATGATCCCAGCCACCGGCTCCTGCCGCGGCACCCCCTACCCCGCTGGTTTCTGCCCTATGACTCGTGTATAAGCCGAGGGGGCATTTTCAGCACGAAAAAAAGTGCTGAAGATCTCGGCTTATACACGAGTATATACGGTATATATATTATATATATATATATATATATATATATATATATATATATATATATATATAACATTTTTCAACGTAGAGCCGTGCAAATATAAAAAACATTTTTCCCAAACTAGTCTTTTTAGCTTTACTGTATCTTTTTAGCTCCAAATTTTGCATTCACATAAGGGTAAAAGGAGAAATTGCGCCATACAATTTGTTGTGCAATTTCTCCTAAGTACGCCGATACACCATATGTGTGGGGATACTAGTGTTTGGGCGCATGCCAGGGCTTGGAAGGGAACGAGTGCCATTTGACTTTTTGAATGCAAAATTGAATTAGCGGATGCCATGTCGCGTTTGAAGAGCCTCTGATGCGCCTAAACAGTGGAAACCCCCACAAGTGACACCATTTTGGAAACTAGACCCCTTATGGCACTTATATAGATGTGTATTGAGCACCTTGAACCCCCAGGTGTTTCACAGAAGTTTATAATGTTAAGCCATGAAAATAATAAAAAAAATCACATTTTTCCCACAAAAATGTTTTTAGCTACACATTTTGTATTTTCACAAGGGCAAAAGGAGAAAATTTATCCCAAAGTTTGTTGTGCAATTTCTCCTGAGGTCACTGATACCCCATATGTGGTCAAAAACTACTTCTGTGGCACAGTGCAAAGCTCAGAAGTGAAATAGTGCCATATTACTGTGCAGATTTTGCTGCACTTGTTTGAGGGTGCCATGTTACATTGACAGAGCCCCTGAGGTGCTAGAACAGCAGAACTCCACGTAGTGACCTCATTTTACCAATTAAACCTCTCAGTTAATTCATCTAGGGATGCAGTGATTATATTGACACCACAGGTGTGTCACGAACTTTTATACCATTGGGCAGTGAAGAAAAAATAAGTTACATTTTTACCACCAAGATTGTGTGTTAGCCCCAAGTTTTACATTTTTACACTGGGAAATGGGTAAAAATGGCACCAAAATTTGTCCCACAATTTCTGCTGAATGTAGAAATTCCCCATATGTGGCTGTACAGTACTGCTTTGCCATACGGAGTGAATCAGGAGGGAAGGAACGCTATTTGCCTCCTGGTGCACAGATTTTCCTAGACAAGTTTGTGGATTCCATATAAAGAGCTCCTAAGTGCTAGAAAAGCAGAATCCCCCTCAGTGACCTCATTTTGGAAATTATAACCCGAATCACAGATGCTATTGCGTCCAGAGTGCCTCTATCTGCCTCATTATAGGTGTGATGGAAATATATATGTATTTCATGTAGATCTTACTTGCATGTATACTCCTATATACTCATATACTCACAGCTAATATATACTATAATCAATTGCTTAGAATGACCCCGTAAACCAGACAAGTGCAAACCAGACAGCTCCTTCGTACTTTCCAGACATCAAAAACAGGAACCAACAGCAGATGGTCCAAGCTGATGTCTCTACTTTTGCTGAATAGCAGGAAAAAGGCGACAGTTGCTCATAAACTGCTAAATCAGCCTTTTTGTTATGCCTTTAGCCAGAAACCTTCATGTATTCAGACAACCAATAACATAGAAGCTTGATTAAATGTTAATTAACTAACCACCCCTTTCCTATATGCAACTATAAAACCATGTATGTACAATAAAACATCGGTATTGATGGAATGTTATTCTGTCACCCTGTGTGTACAGTTTTAATTTCTTGAGGGCTCAAAATACTTAGTCTGATTGGGAATGGCAGTAACACACAAGGATAGATTTATCCTAACCAAATTTCCATAACATCTGGAGCCCAACGTGGGGCAGTGGACGAAACGCACAGGGACCCTGCTGACCGGAGAGACGGGAGTGTCGGCCACGGCCTCGGCTCACGGGACGGAGACTGCGCAGCTCCATAAGTAAGGTAAGAAAATTTTATCATCTTACCTGAATGTCACCTGTGCCCAGTCCGGGTCTATACCTCTTGCCGGTCAGGTGTGATCACCACCGCATTCCCAGGTAGTGTAAAAAGTCCACGCCCTTATGCAAACCCTGGGATATAAGCCAAGGTGTTTGCTGCGTGCTATGTATGTGTTTCATGTCTGTGTAGATCCGGGAGCTAGTTGGAACAGTGACTGATTTTGCTTGTGGTTGCTGGGAAACCGATGAGCAGGAAGATAAATCACTGGACAAGTTCTTCCAGATTCCCAGGCTCTGGAGTGAGAGGCACTCCCAGATTTTCAGGCACGGATGGTGATAACTTTGAGAGATTATCACAGATTCCTGCTACCTGCGGGCCAGGTAGGACAACCAGTGCAAAGGGTGATAATATTCCCGAGCATTTGAGTGCTCTGTGCGATTGGCAGCTGTCGGTTACCAGAACGGTTTGTACGTGTCACAGATTAATAAAGAGGGCATCGAATTCTCCCAGACGTCTATTCATGTTTGTAAGGTAATGTACTGTCGTTTTAAATTTTTAGAGTTGTAAAGGCAGAAAGCACTTTTGCACTTCCCCTTGGCTGTTAGCACACGAGAAAGCACTTTTTGCACTTCCCCTTGGCTGTTAGCACACGAAAAAGCACTTTTTGCACTTCCCCTTGGCTGTTAGCAAACTGTCACATCTGTTTTTTGCTCTGTTTCCTGGTTTTTGTATTCTGAGCTAATCTCTAGCTGTAGAGTAGCGCAGAAATTTTGAGGAACTGAAACTGAGCTGTATCTGTCACTGTGCTGTGTGGTACATGTTTTTAGATACGTGACTTGAGTGACTATAGATACACCAGCATTGAAAAAAGGGGAAGTGACAGCAGTGAAAAAGAGGAAGTGATTGTCTGAGTGCGTCAGAGCACAAAGTGTCAGAAGTTTTTTTTATCAACTTTTTTGAAGTTTTTTTATCAACCTTTTTTGAAGTATTTAATCATCTTTTTTGAAGTTTTTGGAATAGACACAGTAGGTGAACAGGAAGGTTAAGTATGTGAAGAATTTTAGATGGTTGATTTAAGCATGTGGATTTACAGGCAAAGCAGTCTTCATGCTGTGGCATGGCATGATGTATTGAAAGGAAAAAGAGAAGTTTGTTGAAGCTAGGTTGCTGACTGCGTGGTATAGAGTAGCAGTAGATTTGCATCATTTAGGAGGCATAGAAAGTTATGTGAACGGACCAGGAAATGATTTTTATGTGTATAAGATTAGAAAAGGTGTTAAGGTGTTAAACCATCTAAGGGGAAATACTGGACATGTGCAGTCTGCTCTCATTGAATAGGGGGACTTGCGCAGTGTGTGGCGCTCCCAGCCCCTCTCTACAGGGAGAAGGTATTATTGCTCCAATATGGCCTCTCAAGCTGCACTGAGGGGGGAAATTCCCTCCTCCTTCTTTTCTTCACTCCTTCCTCCTCCTCCTCTCACTTTTTCTTCACATCTCTCTACTCCTCCTCCTATGTCACTCCCTTCTCATTCTTTTTCACACCTCCCTTCTCCTTTTCCTTCTTCGTTACCAGCTGGGCCAATGCCCAATCCAAATAATGTGGTGTCCCTGTATCCTGTGCCTGCAGCACAAGGCACCTACTCTGCCCCAAGCACAGTACAACCATTGCCAGTTATGATATCAGGAGAAGGTGAAAATCTCCCTACACAAAGCACGGCAGGTAGCCCCCAGATACAACAGCCAGCAGAGCCCACAGCTTGGGTTGCAGGGGGGGGGAGTGTAGCTGCAGACACTGATGAGGAAACTCAGTACCAAGCAGAGCTGCCAACGTTTACACCTGAATGGAATTATAACCCTAATCCACCGCAGCTTCAGCAGAGGGGACATCCCCATGCAGCAGTGCAACTTCTAAGTCCAAATATCAGCCAGTGCATGACCCCAGCACACAATATCTCTTCTCATCTGATGAAGATGAAAATGCAACATCATACATGCTGCCCAATACTAGGAAAGGAAACCCACAGGCACCAAGAAGGCAGGGGCAGATAGAGGCATCACCTTTACACTATGTGCCCTTCATCCGAAGTCAGGTGACCAGTATTCTGAATAATCTGCCAGACCCAGAGATGCACCCCATGCCATTTTACCGAAGAATTCAGCAGAACCAGCGAACATATGCTGCAACTTGGATTGATCTCTAGGCCGTAATGGAAATAAAAGCAGGTGATGCATTCTGGCCAATCATGAAGGAACACTTCAAGCTTCCAGCAGAACTAGATGTGCACACCTGGGAGTCAGGGCCAATGCTAACTGAGCAGCTCAGAGAGTGGGCCAAAGGCAGATTGGCAGGGAAAGCTCTCAGCCTACATGACATGAGCCAAGACAAGACAGAGTCTGTAAACAAGTTTCATGGCAGAGTGATGCAAGTATTCCAAGATTTGGGCTTCACTATTTATGATCAGAACAAAGACAAATGTTGGCACAGGCCTTTGTGCATGGACTGAGAGAACCAATCAGGAAACCACTGATAGTGGCCAGAACTGAGTACAGGTCAATAGCAATGGACACCCTGCTTACAGTAGCCAAAGAGATTCAGTCCCAACCAGGAGTGTGGAAGACAGACCCTCTTATGGTGACCACTGACCTGGAAGAAGAGCCACCCCACAAAGACAGAAGAAACAGCAAGTGTTATAACTGTGGCAAGCTTGGCCATTTCCAGAACCGGTGTAGAGCACCTCCACAACCCAAGACTTTTTCCAGAGAAATAGGGCAAGGAAGAAACACAGAAAACAGTGAATAACCCCGTCCATAAACAGGGACAAGCCAGGTCCGCAAGACACCACGTTCCTAACATGTAAACCCCACCAGTGGGACCAATACACCAAATTACCCTGAAAGTGGATGGCGTAGTCAGATCTTTTCTTGTGGACACTGGTGCAACCAGAAGTGTGATGAGACATGTGGAACTCCCAAACCCCAACTGCCTATCAGAATCCTGTGTCCTGTGGGGATTGATGGTCAAGTCAGACATTCCCATCTTATGAAGCCCCTGAGTGTGTGGACTCAGCCAGGACACTCTATCCTGTCCCAGTTTGTTGTGTCAAAGACCTGCCCCCTCAATCTGTTGGGAGCGGACCTACTGCAGAAACTGAAGACGACCATAGCGTTCCAGGAAGATGGGACCATGACACTTTCTTCACCCCTGACCCAAGAAGAATCAATCATGCTGGAAGCCCTACAGGAGCCTCAAACAACCGGTGCAAGCCTACCCAAGGAGGTGCTGGACATAGTACCAGAAAGCCTATGGTCCAAGGGACCACAGGATGTGGGGAGACTTCAAGTTGCGCCAGTGCGGGTGTCACTCAAGTCTGGAGCCCCGTACCCTCATAAGGCCCAGAATCCCCGTCCATCACCCAGAGTCAAGCTGTCTCTGACCAAATGAAGGTCTAAGTGAACCCGCTGTTTGAGAAACGGGCTAAGAACTTTGGCATTGGCCAGGATATTCAACCCAAGAGGGACCTTACCCGCTTTGTTAAATGGCTGCGCTACATCCGGCTCCAGCGGCAGAGGTCCATCTTGTACAAGCGTCTAACCCTGCAATCAACCAGTTCACCCAGGCCCTGGACTGGCAGACAGCCACTCAGCTCTTCAAACTGGCACACAAATACCAACCTGAGACCAAGCTGGAGAAAAAGTAACGGCTGCTGGCCCGTGCTGAGCAGAAAGCAGCTGGTAAGGGAGACGCCCCAACAAAGAGACCCCCAGTGATCAGAGCAGGTGTTAACACAGTGACCGCCTTGGTGGAGAACAAGAAAGCCCAGCGTATCATCATGTCTTATGATGTGGATCCCAGTAAACGGCTTGTTTTCCTGTCAGCTCTGTGCCGGAAGATGGGAGTCCCCTACTGCATTGTGAAGGGCAAGGCCAGACTGGGCCGCCTCATCAATAGGAATCATTATGCAATCCCCGCTTTTCCCAGTGAAGGAAAAGACTGTAAAAGGAGAACCAGCCAAATTCAGAATGGTGCATGACCTGAGGGCCGTGAACAAGGCTATGGTATTTGAAACCCCAATTGTGCTGAACCCGCACACTCTGCTCTCAAATGTGCCAGCCACAGCAACAGTGTTCACAGTTGATCAGCCTCCCCTTCACTTGGACGACCAGTATCTGTTTGCCTTCATGCACCAAGGGGTGCAGTACACATGGACAGTGATTCCCCAAGGGGCTCAGAACAGCCCTTCACAGTTCACCAAAGCAATGTCTTCCATCCTCGCCAACTGGATTACAGACCATGCAGAAGTCGTTCTTCTTAAATACGTGGACGACCTTCTCCTCTGAGCAGCTGATGTTGATACCTGTACAGCCCATTCCTTGTTTCTCCTACTCTACCTGGAGGAGCAGCAATGCAAGGTCTCGAAGAACATAGTCCAGTGGTGTCACAAGCAAGTTACATTCCTAGGATACTGTATTGCCCACCAGACGAAACACCTGACAGATGACAAGAAGGCCACTGTGGAGAAGATGGTTCCTCCTACAACATCGAAGACACTGCAGGCCTTCCTTGGTCTAGTTTTGTATTGCAGATCCTGGATCCCTGATGCTTCGGTCCTAATGGAGCCTCTGTATGATTGCATCAATGCAACCCCATTCCTTCTGTCGGATGCAGCTTTCACCTCGTTCAGGAAATTGAAAGACTCTATAGTCTCAGCGCCAGCACTAGGCCTACCTGACTACAAGAAGCCATATCATCTATACCTGATGGAAAAAGAAGGCCATGCCACAGGAGTCCTGTCCCAGATTCACGGGGGAGACCAGAGACCTCTAGGCTACTTTTCAGCTTGCCTGTATCCAGTTGACTGCTGACATCATTCATGGACATCCACTGGAGATTAATCAAACTCAGCCAATACATCTCTCCACCGCCAGGAATCTTCGCCTCCAGTGCTCTCTGCTATTGCCTGACAATGTCACCATCTCTAGATGCAAGGTCCTCAACCCGGCCACTCTACTCTCACTCGCAAGGGGGGAAGCGGATATGGACTATTCAAAACAAAATCTGCAGGAACAAAATCTGCAGGATACCTTTCACAAGGATCTGGATTTGCTCTAGACTGACGACAATGATTGTTTCAGCATCATGCAAGTGGAAACAGCAGGATTACCCAATGTGGAGGAGCCACTCACCAACCAAGAATTGATCCTCTACGTACATGGCTCCAGATTCGCAGATGATGAAGGAAGATTCCACACGGGATGTGCAGTGACCAGCAATCAAGAAATCTTATGGTCCAGGAGTCTGCCGTCTAGTCTGTCAGCCCAGGAAGCAGAACTAATAGCGCTGACGAAGGCCTGCCAGATGGCGAAAGGCAAAACTGCAAACATATATATAGATTTCAGGTACTCGCATGCATAGCACACGACTTTGGACCCATCTGGGCTGCGAGGACTTCATCACAGCAAGCGGGACAACCGTGAAGCATCATGGAGCCATCAGGGACCTGCTGGATGCACTCCAACTTTCAAAAATGGTGGCAATTTTAAAAGTCAAAGCGCATGCAAAACTGAATACAGAAGAGGCACGGGGGAATAACATGACGGACATGGCAGCCAAAGAAGCAGCCAGTGGAAGACAATATGGAGAGGTAGGAGAGGTCGTAGAGCCAGATGGCTACTATATGACAGTTGAAGACAAGAAACCTGACAAAATGACGTCCTGGGATCTGTTCAAGAAGTTGCAGGACCAGGCTCCAAAGGAGAAGAAGGAAAGCTGGATGCGTAAGGGGCAACACATGAAGGAGGAAGGGTACACATAATGGACTCCAAACTCTGTCTACCTTGAAGTATGTACCCTATGGTGGTTCAATGGGCACAGATGAAGACACAGATGAATGATCTGTTTGGTGCTTACTGGTTCACTCCAGGGATTTCCACCCTAACAGCCAAACTTACTAGCAGCTGTTTGACCTGTGGCAAATGCAACCATCTGGCCAGACCACTGTACCCCTTCCAGAGGATCCAGATAGACCACATCCAGATGCCGCCAAGTGGAGGACTTAAATATACGCTTGTGGTCGTAGATGTGTTCTCAGGATGACCAAAAGCTTTCCCAGTGAGGAACCAGTCGGCAAAGATTGCTGCAAAGAAGCTACTTTCAGAAATAGTGTGCAAATACAGGGTTCCAGAAGTGATAATGCGGGTCCCTGATCACTCTCTAACAGCAAACTTGACACGAGAGATCTGGTCAGCAGTAGGGTCAGACTTAAGCCTACACACTCCCTACCACCCCCAAAGCAGCGAGAAAGTAGAAAGACTAAATGGGACACTTAAGAACAGGATGTTGAAAGTTGCCCAAGAGACAAATAAACCATGGCATGAGACACTCCCAATTTCACTGTTTAGTGTAAGGCACACTCCAGAGGCCCAGAAAAGCTGTCACCACTATGATATTTTGTTTGGGTTTAGAACCAGGTTAGGGCTATTTTTCCCTCAGTAACTGACTATGCAAAATGATATCTTGTCTGTTTATGTAATTGAACTGACCAAAAACTTATGTCCATTCTCGAGTTTTTCTCTTCATTGCCGGATCCAGACTCAGTATACGGTACGCATTCCTTTAAGCCAGGAGACTGGGTGTTGGTGAAAAAGTTTGTAAGGAGAACACTCGATCCCAGATTTGATGGTTCTTTCCAAGTGCCGCTGACGACACCAACTTCTTTGAAACTGGAGGGAAGACACACTTGGATCCACGCATCGCATTTCAAGAACTCTCCCATACCAGAAGATACACCTAAGCCAGAATGATACTGTGGATGCCCTGCCTGACCGGATAGATGACCTACCTGATGAAGAACACACACTGCTGACTACGCATGCTGTTGAATAAGAGACTATGATTGCAAAGCCATGAACCCCTGTTAGGGACAGATCTCCTGACCGCCCATTTGTGAAAAGTCTGTACGGAAGGGGGTGCATGTACTAGGCATGTGTCAGCCCACCGGCAGCACAAAAGAGTTGCAGCGCTTTGGAACAGGAGGTTAGGATGAGGGCAAGTGATATCTAAGGGGGGATTGTGATGGAAATATATATGTATTTCATGTAGATCTCACTTGCATGTATACTCCTATATACTCACATATACTCACAGCTGATATTTACTATAATCAATTGCTTAGAATGACTCCGTAAACCAGACAAGTGCAAACCAGACAGCTCCTTGGTACTTTCCAGACATCAAAAACAGGAACCAACAGCAGATGGTCCAAGCTGATGTCTCTATTTTTGCTGAATAGCAGGAAAAAGGCGACAGTTACTCAAACTGCTAAATCAGCCTTTATGTTATGCCTTTAGCCAGAAACCTTCATGTATTCAGACAACCAATAACATAGAAGCTTGATTATATGTTAATTAACTAACCACCCCTTTCCTATATGCAACTATAAAACCATGTATGTACAATAAACCATTGGTATTGATGGAATGTTATTCTGTCACCCTGTGTGTACAGTTTTCATTTCTTGAGCGCTCAAAATACTTAGTCTGATTGGGAACGGCAGCAGTACACACAAGGATAGATTTATCCTAACCAAATTTCCATAACATAGGGAATTTTCCACCTGGGTTCTGTCTGAATCACGTATTTTAGAGATTAACACAGAAACCCCGATGTAAGCACTCAGCGCAGATCGCAGGATAAATGTGCGCCGAGCCTTACTGTGATCTTTGGGAGGCAGAATGAAAAAATCTACAGCATGTGGAGAATTGGTTTTATTTTCTATGTCGTTCCTTGTGCAGTATAATTGATTAGGAGACTTTATTCTTCGGGTTGGTGCAATTACAGCGATACCAGATTTATATTGGGTTTTTATGTTTGGCTGCTGTCACACACTAACAGACGCTTTTTTTGTGAGAAAAATAGTTTTTGCGTCACCATATTTTGAGAGCTATAACTTTTTCATATTTCGGCTGACAGAGTCATGTGAGGGCTTGATTTTTGCAGAACAGGCTGACGAATTTATTGGTACTATTTTTGGGCACATGGCATTTTTTGATCGCTTTCTAATCCGATTTTTGGGAGACAAAATGAACGAAAAACCAGCAATTCAGGAATTGCTTTTTTTATATACCGTTCCACGTATGGTAAAATTGGTAAGACAGCTTTATTCTTTGGGTCAGTACGATTACAGCAATACCTCATTTATATAATCTTTTTATGTTTTGGCGCTTTTACACAATAAAAACAATTTTATAGAAAAAAATTATTATTTTTGCATCACTTTATTCTGAGAGCTATAACTTTTTTATTTTTCTGCTTAAATCCACATCCGTCTTTTTGATCATGTTTTATTGCATTTTTTTATTTGGCGTTATGATGATAAAGCATTGCTTTTTGCCTCGTTTATTTATTTTTTTACGGTGTTCACTGAATGAGTTAACTAGTGGGACAGTTTTATAGAGCGGGTCATTACAGACAAGGCAATACCAAATATGTGTACTCTTATTGTTTTTTTTTATGTACGCAAATAAATGTATTTATTGGTAAAATATTTTTTTTCTTTATTTGGGGATTTCTTTTTTAATATTTTTACACATTATAATATTTTTTTAACTTTATGACATTGTCCCAGTATGGGACATTACTATTTTATATCAGATCGATGATCTGACAGGCAGGAAAGGAGGCATGTTTGCGCTCATGAGCCACCTTCCCTGCAGGACCCGGAGGCAATCTTGGTGCCAGGGGTCTCCATGGAGATCACTAGAACAACCAGATCACATATCCCTGTTATGTTGGAAACGAGCAGGGAGCCCCTCCTTGCGCAATGCTTCTCTATGGCGCTGTGACTACTGACAGCGGCATCAGAGGGATTAAATGCCCACGATCGGTGCTAGCACCGATCGTGGGCATTGCTGCGGGGTGTTAGCTGTCACAAACAGCTTTCGGCAGAAACGCACCTTCCGCAGAGCAGTACTAGTACGGTGTAAGTCGCGAAGGGGTTGAAGGATAGTTCTAAAAACACAGTAAAAGTATTGAATTGAATTTCTGTCATGTTACATTATAAAAAAGTAGAATTAAAGCTGAAATGTATATTTTAGTTCCACAAAAAACGAATGGACTTATAAAAAATGATACTAACAAAAAATAGAAAGTGCTCTGAAATTAGGAATTATTTGTACCGGTAATTTTATTTCCAGGAGTCCATCATGACAGCACGTCAGATGGTAGTCCTACTCATCCTCTAGGGGCAGGAAACACACGAGATGTTAAAAGCCCCTCCTCCATCTCACCCTCAGTGTCTTTACCAATAACCACACCAGGATGGACGCAACTCTATTTTATTGAATTCTTACACAAAAATGTTAACTTCACATAGGTTCTTAGAATTTAGGGGAGGGAATGTAATGGTGCTGTCATGATGGACTACTGGAAATACAATTACCGATAGGACTAATTCCTAATCTCCCCGGGCATCCCTCATGATAGCACACAAGGAAAAATACCAAATCAATGGCATCTCAGGGTGGGACTAATGTCTAAAGGATTTTTCGCCAGTAAGCTAGCTGTTGACCTGATTTTACGTCTAGCTTATAGTGTTTACTAAAAATTACGTTAAACCAGGTTGTGGCCCTGCAAATTTGGTCTATGGAAGCTCCTGCTCTCTCAGCCCAGGACGCTGAAATTGCTCTTGTAGAGTGTGCCTTAATGTTATTTGGGGGTTTTTTGTTCTCTGATTCATAAGCCAGAGAAATGGCCAAAGTAATCCATCTGGCTAGGGTTGCCTTTAAGGCTTTCTTGCCTCTATTATTTTCTGTATGCTGTACAAACAGGTTTCTCGTCTAAAGTCTCGTCTCCAGGCTTTTGTAGATTCCACGTAACGCATTACTAATCTCCTTACGTCCAATGTATGAAAAAGTCTCTTTCTCATTTTTTTGGATGTTGACAAAATGATGGGAGAACAATCTCCTGGTTCAAGTTTGCCTCTGATACTACTTTTGGCTGAACAGAAAGGTCAAGCCTAAAAATTAGTCGATCCTCCAGGATCTGCAGATAAGGATACCTTAGTGATAATGCCTGGATCTCCCCTAACCGCTTTGAACACAGTTTTCATTGACAGAAAGCTAAAGCTAGCCTCTTGATGGGTTTCAAAGGGTGATTTACATAAGGCACCCAGCACTAGATTTAGGTCCCATGGTGGAACAGTTTCCTGATTGTGGGCCTCAACCTGGTAACGGCTCTAATAATTCTCGTAACCCATGGGTGATCTGCTAGAGGGAAGTCTAGGAATGTGCTAAGGGCCAAGATCTGAACCTTTAACATACTGGGTTTTAATTCCATCTCAAATGCTATCGGGAGAAACTATAGGATCTTAGGAATATTTGGACGGGATGATTCTATGATGGATATAGACCATATATATGAGCAGAATTTCTTCCATATTTTGGAATAGATGGCTGACGTTACCGGTTTCCTGCTTACTTGCATAGTTTTTAGTACCCTGCTTCTCAGGATGCAGGCTGTTAGGTGTAGAAAGAGTGCGTCCTGATGTAGAAGGGGACCCTGAGACAGTAAGTCATATCTGTCCAGAAGGAGAAGTGGATGTTCCAGGGCCATGTGGCGTAATATCGGGAACCAACTTCTCTTGGGCCAGAAGGGGACCACGAATATCATCGTGGTTCGGTCTTCTTGGATCTTTCTCAGGATTCTTCTTATAAGAGAAAATGGGGGGAATACATAGAGAAGATCTGCTTCCCAACACTGAGACAAGGCTGGGTTGTCTCGTGGGTCTATGGAAAAAAATTGTGCTACTTTCGCATTTTTCATGTTGCAAATAGATCTATGTGTGGAACCCCCATATCTGGGTTAGCTGGTGAAACACTTCCTGATTTAGCTCCCATTCGGAGGCCCAATGTTTTTCTCTGCTGAGAAAATCTTCCACTTTGTTCTCTGAGCCCTTAAGATGAACTGCTGAGATGGAAAGAACTCTTGCCAAGGCCTCTAGGAGTTGACCTTTTGGACCTCCTTGGCGATACAGGAAGGAAACTGTTGTGACGTTATTGAAAATATCTTCACTGTGAAGAAACAGGGGGCCGGGGGGTGCCCAAGTCTGCTAACCGAAACTGCATGGACCAGAGATAGTCCCGCCTAACACCCGCTCTCCCGTTAAACGAGGGAATAACGCTACTCAGACAACGCAGGGTTAGGGTTAAAACAGTGTGGCAATACTTTATTGAACCACAACACCCAATAGCAAACAGAACAATCCCAGCAATTAATCCAAGATGGTGCACCTTACAGGGTCTCACCTTTCCGCTGACTCGCCGGGATCATGGTAGGTGTTATGTCAGAGCTCCCAGGGCGCTATTCCACCTGTGATATACACACAGAGAAGAGATATCGACAAGCATAGGGAGATGACCGAGAACAGTCCATAGAGTCCATACAAGGTCCAGGGCCAGTTGACACAATGTCAGAGTTCCCAGGGTCGCTATTCCACTTGTGATACACACAGAGAAGAGGTAACGACAAGCGTAGGAAGATGACAAGAGAACAGTCCACAAGGTCTAAAGGTCTAAAGCCAGCTGACATGAGAGTCACCACCTGGCTTATCGGACCATCTCCATGGAACCAGGCGACCAGCAGGTCCCAAAACCTGGCTTTCTCCAAACATATCCATGGTTCAGAGATGGTCAATGGATCAGATCTGTGTCCTTCCAACAAGAGCCAAAAACCCTAGGTTGTTTCCTATAGAATCATAGATCCATGTCCCTCGTGATGGTGCCATGATGAATTGGCTGTAGTCCTGTCTCTCGTTTATCAGAATGTCCGACTGGTAGCTCTGTGTGATGAGATGAGATCTGCTCTCTCAGTCTCTTGAGTCTTTTTATACCCGAGGCATGTGATCTATGTTTAGATTTACCCAGTGTCCTTCAGTCCACCATCACAACCTTTCCTTATCTACCTTCGAAGTCAACGAACTGGTTATAGAATACAAAACACAATTAGCATATCAGCACACAATAAACAAAGATAAACACACACTATGTACAAGTCACTATTACCGACTTACACAGTATGTTAAAATGTATGCAAGTCTGTCTTCTTGACCCACCAGAAATAAACACGTAAATCCACAAGCCAATATACAGATAAAAAGTCAATTCTTCTTGGTTCGCAAAAACATAGTCGTCTAGGTAATTAAGATATACTCTGGTGTCTTCACATTCAAATGATGTTTTCTGAACGTATCTAGGCATTGTTGCAGAGTTTCCCATACTGCTTTTAACTTCCTGTAACTGGACGATCTTTGTTA
Source organism: Oophaga sylvatica (assembly GCA_033576555.1). Lineage (NCBI taxonomy): Eukaryota > Metazoa > Chordata > Amphibia > Anura > Dendrobatidae > Oophaga > Oophaga sylvatica. Next base: position 9,759,768 of record JARQOD010000007.1, read on the forward strand.
TCTTCCGGGAACCGTGTACCTTGAAGGTACCGACTTTCCACTTCTGCTCCCTAGCCTGTCTGTCTGGTGTCGGTGGTAATGCTGATGAAGGGAAACAGAATCCATGGAACTTCTTCCTGAAGTCTTCTCCATGATGTCCACCTTGACAGGGAATCTTTCAGTCTTGCCGAGATCTTCATCTTTTTGCCTAGCACGGACGGATGTTTGTTCCAGATTGACAGGATCATTTCTCTTGTCTGCCATTATTCACACACTGAGGACAACACTGACCCATGGTAAGGTTTTTAATATTAGACAGTGTAGGACTGTCCCGTCAGAGTTACCTTGTCGCGGTGGGATGGCTTTTATGCTATTTTTGATCAAAAACAGTATTACTAACAATTATGTGTTATTTAAATGTGCCGATTTTGTGCCTTTTTGGTGATTATATTTAATGTCTGCTGGATAAAAATTACATGTATATCTGGGTAGAATTCACTTCTGTGTTTGGTTGCTATATGCTTATATCTGCTTAGCACTTTAAATAAGTATTTTGCATCGCTGCTTAGTTGCACTTCTGTCACTTTATTCACACCTTTTCATGCCTTTAAGATTTGAAGACCCTCTATTTGTAAGGCTACTTATACGCTATATTATTAACATATTTATTGGATTCAACTCACGTTTTTTCACACAATATTTTTATTTTTCCTCTTTATTTTACCGTTCATAGGTTATTCCATGATAACATTATTATCACTTACTTTGAGATGGGTTATGTTCCCATCTCTCTTTTCCATCTATACCTTTATCTTTTTTTCTCCCTTTTCTTCCTGTAGATATTATTTTTAATTATAATGATATATAGTAACATAGTTATTAAGGTTGAAGGAAGACTTTAAGTCCATCTAGTTCAACCCATATCCTATCCTAACCTGCCCTAACATGTTGATCCAAAGGAAGGCAAAAAAAAAAACCCAAGTGGCAAACAGTAAGCTTCACATTGGGGAAAAAAATTCCTTCCCGACTCCACATATGGCAATCAGACTAGCTCCCTGGATCAACGCAGTATCTAGGAAACTAGTGAATATAGCCTGTAGAGCTGGGCAATTAATTCGATTAATTCACCCATAGTAAAATCGGCGATTTTAAATTAATTGAAATCCGATTTAAAATGGCGTGCGCAATGTAATTGCGCCGCCATTTTAATCGGATCGTCCAGGCCAGTTCCCCTACAGCGGTTGATATGACGCCACCGCGCTGCTGAGCTCCGTTTCGTTGACAGCGCGGCGGTGGCTGCCCTAAGTGCCCGGCGGAAGGGACAGTGAGGAGAGGAGGCGCAGGACACCGGCTCGGGCGCTGGAGCTTTATCGCCCGCTCATCCGCCCTTCTGAGGACCCTTCCTGAGGAGGAGTCCGTGGCCCGGGAGAGGCCGTCACTCGCCGCCGCACTCGGATGACTCCCCCGGTAAGTGGCCGCCACCGCCCGTGTATTGTCCCCGGGGAGGACGGAGGCGGCGGCCGGGCCTGCTCCTGCCGATGTGGCCGCCGCCTCCTCCCTCCTTCATCTTCTCTCCTCTCTCAAAATGGAGCCGTTACTCCATTACAGCCGTTACTGCCTCCACTCCGCAGGGGGCTGCTGGGAAGGAGCCGGGGGGCTGTGGCGGGGTGTGGAGCCGTGTGAGCCGCCACATCCGCAGTGTGCCGCGCTGCTGACAGGATTCGGCTGTGTGCAGATGATGGGGGTTGTGCTTGTGCTCCATCCTGCCGTCACCGGCAATGGCTGCGACCTGCCCCGCGTCAGTGTGACATTGTATATTCATGGCCATATGGTAGATGCGGCCCCTGTGTACTGCGCCGCCCTCTGTGCAGGCGCCATAGCCCTCCTACCATGTCTTGTGGAGGGTCTGCAGTGACCTTACTGGATGCTGCGATGATTGATCCCTCCTAGAGTCTGATACAGGTGTCTGATGTGAGGCCTGTGACCAGCTAGAATGACAGGATGATCGGGGCACATGACCCCCCATCCATGTACTGAGCACCCATCGGGGTCTGCGGTGTTAGTCCTGGACCCTCCGTCTGGCAGGGTGGCGTGCCGTAATCCCAGTGCTGGCGGGGATGAGAGATGGCTGAATCATGGCTAGGTGTGTGCTGCTGTGGGTGGAGCTTGTAAAATGGGGGCGGGGCTTAAAATAAATCGAATCGATTCAAATCGAAAATCGGTTTTAAGTTTGAAAAAAAAAAAAAAAAACGATTTTTTTTTTTTTTAAATCGCCCAGCTCTAAATAGCCTGTAATATTATACTTTTCAAGAAAGGCATCCAGTCCCTTCTTAAATTTTAGTAAGGAATCACTCATTACATTAGACGGCAGAGAGTTCCATAGTCTCACTGCTCTTACAGTAAAGAATCTGCGTCTGTGATTATGGCTAAACCTTCTTTCCTCCAGACATACAGGATGCCCCCTTGTCCCGTCACAGGTCTAAGAGTAAAAAGATCATTAGAAAGGTTTTTGTACTGTCCCCTCATATATTTAACATTGTAATAAGATCACCCCTAAGCCTTCGTTTTTCCAAACTAAATAACCCCAAGTGTAATAACCTGTCTTGGTATTGCAGACCCCCCCAGTTCTCTAATAACCTTGGTCGCTCTTCTCTGACACCGCTCCAGTTCAGCTATGTCTTTCTTGTACACCGGAGACCAGAACTGCACACAGTATTCTAAGTGTGGTCGCACCAGTGACTTGTATAGAGGTAAAATTATGTTCTCCTCATGAGCATCTATGCCTCTTTTAATGCATCCCATTATTTTATTTGCCTTGGCAGCAGCTGCCTGACATTGGCCACTAAATGTGAGTTTGTCGTCCACCTATACACCCAGGTCTTTTTCAGTGACAGTTTTGCCCAGTGTTTTACAATTAAGCACATAATTATACACCTTGTTTGTTCTACCCAAGTGCATAACCTTACATTTATTCCCATTAAAGCTCATTTGCCATTTATCAGCCCAAGCTTCTAGTTTACATAAATCCTCCTGTAATATAAAATTGTTCTCCTCTGTATTTATTACCCTGCAGAGTTTAGTGTCATCTGCAAATATTGAAATACTACTCTGTATGCCCCCTACAAGGTCATTAATAAATATGTTAAAGAGAAGCGGCCCAATACTGACCCCTGTGGTACCCCACTGCTAACCGTGACCCAGTTCGAGTGTGCTCCATTAATAACCACCCTTTGTTTTCTATCCATGAGCCAGTTCTTAACCCACTTACACATATTTTCCCCTATCCCCATTGTCCTCATTTTATGTATCAAACTTTTGTGTGGCACTGTATCAAAAGCTTTTGAGAAGTCCATGAACACCACGTCCACTGTATTCCCTTGGTCCAGTCCTGAACTTACCCCTTCATAAAAGCTTATCAGATTAGTCTGACAAGAACAGTCCCTCGTAAACCCATGCTGATACTGTGTCATGAGGTTATTCAGCCTCAGATACTCCAATATAGAGTCCCTTAAAAAAACCCTCCAGGATTTTACCCACAGTAGATGTTAAGCTCACTGGCCTATAATTTCCAGGTCATATTTTTGCCCCCTTTTTGAATATTGGCACCACATTTGCTATACGCCAGTCCTGTGGTACAGACCCCGTTATTATGGAATCTTTAAAGATTAAAAATAATGGTCTATCTATAACTGTACTTAATTCCTGCAGTACTCGGGGGTGTATCCCATCCGGGCCTGGGGATTTGTCAACTTTAGTGATTTTTTGACGCCGCCGTACTTCCTGTTGGGTTAAGCAGGTGACATTTAATGGAGAAATTTTTTTTTTCACTGATCATGTTATCTGTCATGGGATTTTCTTGTGTAAATACAGTTGAAAAAAAGTCATTTAGCATATTGGCTTTTTCCTCATCCTCATCCACCATTTCACCCAGACTATTTTTAAGGGGACCAGCACTATCATTTTTTAGTTTCTTGCTATTTATGTAGTTAAAGAATATTTTGGGATTATTTTTACTTTCTCTGGCAATGAGTCTCTCTGCCTCAATCTTTGCTGTCTTGATTTGCTTTTTACAGATTTATTCAGTCTTCTGTATTTATTTAATGCCTCATCACTACCTACTTGCTTTAATTCCCTAAACGCTTTCTTTTGGTCCCTTTTTGCACCCCTTACAGCTCTATTTAGCCATAGTGGTTTCCTCCTAATTCTAGCATGTTTATTCCCATAGGGTATTGTAGGGATTCGCTCTGGTAGGCCGAGGCCGGGCACGCAGTAATGAGGCAACACACAGGCATTAAGTCCAAAAATAACGGTTTACTGTCTCTTAAGACCAGGCAACAAAACATGACAAAAAACATAAATGCATTCCATCTTTGCAAAGTACTGGTCTCAGACTCACCCTTGCATGGGACGGGCTTGACTAAGCAGCTGCAAGCCAGCAGGGACCGCCAGGTGCCTTCCCGGGTGATCTGGACCCGCTTCCGGTGCTCCCCGACACACAGTAACAAAGGTCACTTCCAGGCTAACTCCAGCTAAACTCAATAGAACCAACCTGGTTCTCAGTGTGGGACCGTCACAGGCTCCGCACACACATGTGTCCTGTCCGGGTGCTATTCAGGACCCCAGTCCAAATCCCCGGCCACCAAGTTCCAAGTCTCACCACGTGCTTCCAGGAATACGATCCAACACCGACAGACCTTCCAGGAACCTTCCAGGCAGCCCTGTGCAGGACACACTCTCTACTTGTCTCAGCCAGACTCCCTTGAGACACTTCCCAGTCTCAGACAGAATCCCTTGAGACAGACTACAGAGACACTTCCCAGTCTCCCACGATCTCCACTCCATGTGCCCAGCACTGCCTTTCATACCTGTAGCCACTCCCCAAGCCAAGGCATGAAGCACATGGTCTGGTCACGTGTTCATGACCTCATCACAGGTCCTTCACCACATACAATCACCAGTATGTACCATTCATTCTCCCACCACCAGTGGGCGGTGTATGTGTGGTAAGCATATCCCACCCAGCTCACAAGCTAACCCTGTAGGTTCACCCTTAACAAGAATCAGAACTCTTATGGGACTATAAGTCCCAGAACAACTTTACTGACCTACAGCACAGAATAGCTCTGTGACACATACTTTCCGTTTAGCCCCATACCAGGGACTGGTTTCCCATCTCTCTCATGCTTCCAGGCATAATTTGAGCAACTTATACAGCGCCCCCTAGGTGCCACATTAGTCATTATACCACATACCTTCCCCTCAGTTCAAACTTGTTAGGTTGAAAATCCTGTTTCAACCCGAGGACCCCGAGACAGGTCACCCATGTCATCTTGCCCTACCAGTCGAGGGGACCGTCTCAGTCTATTTTGGGCATCCTACAACATTACCTCTTGGTCAGGCCTCCCCTGCCCCAGCGGTCAGAATGTCGGCCTTGTTTTTCCCTCGGTGTCACCAGATCTCTCCAGTACCGTCTCCTACGGTTATTGCAGTCCTGAGTCCATCGTCCAGTCAAGCTCACTGGTTGATCTGAGTCGGACACTCTATCCCTTTGTCCGCCACCGGGTCTCACACTTAGGTCACTCAGCCCTGAGCTAACCGAATCGTCATCTCTACCCTCAGTGTTTCAGCTCGTCTACTGCCAGTCCCCAGAGAAGCCTCTTGTCTCTCTATATCTTGGGCTGGAAGCAGTCGCCATCTTCGTTTTAACTCATGCAGCTGTTCCTTTATCTGCTTTCTTCCTGCGATCAGCTGCTCTACTTCTCGTAGGTACGTTATTCGATACTCCAGGAGCGTTCGGATGTTCTTCAGGCTCTCCACTGAGCCCACACCAATGAAGGGAACCATGTCTTCTCCAGCCACCTCGATCTCGCCATCAGCTGGAATCCTCACTCTCCTTACACCGGATTTATCCACCATCTCCTGCATCACTTTTCCAAGTCTTCCGACGACTCTCCCCACCAGATTTCTGGGTACCGGAATTATCTCTTCTGCCAAACCCAGCCGATTTTGATCTTCCTTGGCCTGCTCCAGACGTTGAGCGGCTTTCATGTTACTTAACATAATCATCTGTTTTGCGTGGAGACACTGCAGATGCATATCCTTCAGGACAGCCACTAGCTTCCCTGTGTCTTCCGCCTCTGCCAGGATCACCAACTGGTTCGTCTCAGGTGCCCAGTTCACACTATCGGCTTTTACCGCCTTTTTAAAGGCCTCATGCACCCCCTCACTGGCACAGGCTTCTCGCATGTCTGCAGGTACCTTTATCACACACCTAAAGAGTGAAGCCTTCTCCTCTTCCTGAGACTCACGTTTTTCACGACCCCTTGCCAAGATGGGCACTGGCACTTCCGCCTGGTTATCACTTGGGCACAGCCGTTGTAAGTCTTCACCCACCAACTTCTCCTCCTGCAGAAGACCTCTTACTGCTTCTCCTAGCGCAATCACATATTCCCTGACGGCCTTATTCCCACTTTGCCACGTGGACAGGTGACCTCTGAGCTCAGAGACTTCCCTCTTTAGCTCATCCACTCTTTGTTCAGCCGTTTGTCTCAGGGCCTTTTCTTGTTTGATCTGCTCTTTAAGGGTCTCTAGTTCAGCAGACCTTTGCTTCTCACCAGACAACTTTTTAGCGATGTTCCGCTTTATGGCCGCAACCTTGGCCTCCAGGTGGCGTACCTGCTCCAACTGTATGGTGTCGGCGACTTCCGTATTCGACCCCTTCATCTTTTCTTGAGGCTCGGCCCGGTCATCCTTAGGCCCCTCTTGACTCTTTGTACCTTCAGCGAGCTCTACACTCTTCAGCTCTTCAGTGTCTGGAAGAGTACTCACATCTTGTACTAACACCTCAGTCATAGATTTTTCTTTATTACCATCCTCAGTTGTCATGCTGTCTCTGTATACAGGAGGACCGGGGTCTATGCTGACCCTAAGCTGGGGTCCTGACTAATCCCTCTACCTGGAGGTACTGTTGATGGTACAGAGGTCCAGGCCGCCAGCATAACCCTATCTCCTGTGAATCCCTGACCACTGTAATCTAGTCCTGAGAAGGACCCTGATTACCACCACAGGGAACGGGAAGGTAACTGCCTACACATAGTATAAGACGAACGAGACAGTACAAGGGGTAAAATAAAAGACCACCTTGCATACAAAACTACCACTACAGAGGGAACACCAACGGGTAAGGAGATAAATAATAAAGCGAGGAGAGGAGAAAACCACAACAGGTACTCTTAGCTTTAGACTTCTCAATACGATTCGCTCTGCTGGTCTGCATGAATGCTTTCACCGACACTTCCCTAGCAGACTGGCAGGTATTTGAAGGAATCTCATTAGTGCATAATTAACTGCAGCCGGGCGAGGCTGGGCCTCGTCTAGCACAGAGAGAGGGAGAATTAACTCCCTCACTGCCAACAAACACCAAGAACCAAAAACTCAGCTGTGAGAAGTCAGGTTGTGTAATTGCGACGATCTTCGTGGCGACACACCCGTGACAGTACCCCCCCTTCTACGAGGGGCCTCCGGACCCTCAGGGCCAGGTTTATCTGGGTGAGTTATGTGCAAGGCCCGAATTAATCGGTCTGCATTAATATCCGACGCAGGAACCCACGTCCTCTCCTCAGGACCATACCCCTTCCAATGAACCAGGTACTGAAGGGACCGGCGATTCAGACGTGAATCGATGATTTTCGACACCTGAAACTCCAAGTTACCATTGACCACCACAGGAGGAGGAGGTAAAGGTGATGGTATCACCGGCGCCACATACCTCTTAAGCAACGATCTGTGGAACACATTGTGAATTTTAAACGTAGGGGGGAGGTCAAGACGGAATGCCACCGGATTAATTATAGAACTGATCCTGTATGGCCCGATGAACCTGGGACCCAGTTTCCAGGAGGGAACCTTAAGTTTTATATTCTTGGTAGACAACCATACCCGATCGTTCACACTTAGGTCCGGACCAGACACTCTCCTCCTATCAGCCATACGTTTGTATCGGTTCCCCATAGTACTCAGATTATTCAGCACTCTTCTCCACACTGAAGCAAGTGACGACGAAAATTGTTCCTCCTCAGGAACCCCAGAAGAGCCCCCTCTATTGAAAGTACAAAACTGGGGGTGAAAACCATATGCCCCAAAAAACGGGGACTTACCAGTGGACTCGCTCCGCCTATTGTTAAGAGCGAATTCTGCCAGAGGCAAGAAAGAAGCCCAGTCCTCCTGGTTCTCTGACACAAAACACCGGAGATATGTCTCCAAGCTCTGGTTCAGACGCTCTGTCTGACCATTGGTCTGCGGATGAAAAGCCGATGAAAATGACAACTGCATCCCCCGCCGTGTACAAAATGCCTTCCAGAATTTGGATACAAACTGAGACCCCCGATCCGACACCACATCGGAGGGTACCCCGTGAAGTCTCACAATCTCCCCAATGAACACCTGCGCAAGAGTTTTAGCATTAGGAAGAGCAGGAAGAGCGATAAAATGTGCCATCTTGCTGAACCTGTCCACTACAACGAGTATGACTGTTTTACCTGAAGACGGCGGGAGGTCCGTAATAAAGTCCATGGACAGATGAGTCCACGGACGCTCCGGGTAAGAGGGCCCCAGACGGACGGGTATGTGGGGTCTTAGAGCGCGCACAAACCCCACAGGACGCAACAAAAGTTACCACCTCCTTATTTAAGTTAGGCCACCAAAACCGGCGTGAAAGGAGATCCACAGTTGCTTTACTCCCTGGGTGTCCTGCCAAAGCTGAATTATGGTGTGCCTCGACTACCTTTTGTCTTAACTGATCTGGAACAAACAGTCTCCCTGGAGGTCCAACAGGGGCGTCCCCCTGAGCCTCCAATACCTCCTCCTCAAGCTCAGAGCATACAGCCGACACCACCACCCTCTCCTGAAGGATAGGAACCGGGTCATCCGTCTTCCCGGCCCCAGGGAAACTGCGAGATAAGGCATCTGCCTTTACATTTTTTGACCCAGGACGATATGTGACGACAAAATTAAACCTGGTAAAAAACAACGACCACCTAGCTTGTCTGGGATTCAGACGTTTTGCGGACTCTAAATATAGCAGGTTCTTGTGATCGGTAATGACGGTGACCGGGTGGACTGCCCCTCCAAAAAATGACGCCACTCTTCAAAAGCTAACTTAATGGCCAAGAGTTCCCTATTGCCGACATCATAATTCCTCTCAGCGGACGACAATTTTTTAGAGAAGACGGCGCACGGATGCCATTTACCAGGGGACGGACCTTGAGATAATACTGCTCCCACCCCTACCTCAGAAGCGTCTACCTCCACAATGAACGGCTGAGCCGCATCAGGTTGAATGAGTATGGGTGTCGAAGCAAAACATTTTTTCAAGGAGGAAAACGCTTGACAAGCTTTGTCAGACCACCTTGAAAAATCCGTCCCTTTTTTAGTCGTCAGTGAGAGGTTTAACTATGGACGAGAAATTACGAATAAATTTCCGGTAGTAGTTAGCAAACTCCAGGAAACGTTGTAATGCCTTAAGATCCTCTGGCAGATCCCACTCAAGAACTGCCCGCACTTTCCCAGGGTCCATACGAAAACCGGAAGCTGACACCAGGAATCCTAAAAACTGAAGTTCCTGTACGGCGAACACACACTTCTCCCATTTGGCGTACAGTTTATTGTCCCGCAAGATCTGCAACACCTGCCTCACATGCTCCTGATGAGACACAAGATCCGGCGAGTAAATTAAGATGTCATCCAGATATATGACAACAAACTGTCCCACTAGGTGGCGAAAGATGTCATTAACAAAATGTTGAAACACCGCCGGGGCATTAGTCAGACCAAATGGCATGACAAGGTTCTCATAATGCCCCTCCGGAGTGTTAAACGCCGTCTTCCACTCATCCCCCTCCTTCATCCTAATCAGATTATACGCCCCCCTGAGATCCAACTTAGAGAACCATTTGGCGCCCACGATCTGATTGAAGAGATCAGGAATAAGTGGGAGCGGATACGGATCTCGGACCGTAATCCGATTAAGTTCACGGAAATCCACGCAAGGGCGTAGGCCTCCATCTTTCTTCTTCACAAAGAAGAGCCCGCGGCCAAAGGGGAAGATGAAGGTCTAATATGCCCCTTAGCCAGACTCTCCGAAATATAATCCTTCATGGCCTGCCTCTCAGGACCAGAAAGGTTATACAACCTAGATTTCGGTAACTTGGCTTCAGGGAGCAATTTTACAGAACAGTCATACGTGCGATGAGGAGGTAGTTCTTGACACCCATTGTCATGTATAGTGTACAGTTCCTATAGCGTCTTGTGCTTGGGTGCGAGGAAAACACATGAGACACACGTTAATATGAAATGACTTGTATTACTTCATACAAGCATGCAGAAAAGGTCACAGTTTGCAGGAACAGAGGCAGGAGACACAGCAGGCCAGAGTAACTTCAAGCTCTACAATAACTCTCCAAAGCAGGTTCAGGATCTCTTCTCTGTACCGTAATTCCTCTGCAAACATGGATTCACCAGACAGCAGGTTTCCAGAGTCCAAAAGTGTTCCAAAGTTCCTCAGTAGGAAATAGCTGGAGTCCAAAATCCTAGGTTTCCAGGAGTCAGGTCACAGGCTGACTGAAGCTTGATTCAGGAGCACTGATTGTTCAGCTGAGGCTGCTTAAGAAGCAAGAGGAGAGAATCAGGGCGGGAACATGAAAGCTGGAACCTCCATATTAACTGAGGGCAAGATAGCTGCAGCAAGACAGAAAGCAAAATGGCCGACGGAAAACTGAGTTTCAAGGAACATGTCAAAAGAGACAAAGAACCTTACACCCATTCTCTGAAAATACATCCTCAAAGTCAACCAGAAATGGAGGTAAGGCCCTAGGCACGACCGCACCGATGACTGTGTTCATGCAGTTTTTTTACAGAATTCACTCCACTGGCTTATCTTTCTGGATTGCCAATTAATAACCGGGTTATGCTTAGTTAACCAAGGAAGGCCCAGCACTATAGGAGTGGGAAGACCCTCCAACACGTAACAAGACAATAGTTCTTTATGTATCGCCTCCACTCGAAGATCTATGTTATGCACGGCTTGCAAAAAACTACCTTGACCGAGAGGCCTGGCGTCGATCGAGAATATGGGGATGGGTTTAGCCAATACACTCAGTCGCATACCTTGAACCCAGGCAAACCGAGCGTCCACCAGATTAGCCCCGGCCCCACTATCCAGAAGAACAGATATCCTCTCAGTTCTCGTACCCACCATCACCTCCGCCAGTACGAGAAATTGAGACGGACCTGGGGACGAAATACATACTCCCAGATTGTCGTCCACCACACAACCTGGGATCAATAGTTTTTCCGGCGACTTCTCGCTCTGTAAAGGACGGGATGGACACCCCCCAATAAAATGTCCCTTTCTCCCGCAGTAGAAACACCTTCCTGTCTTGCGGCGCACTGCCGATCCCCTCCCTCGGAATGATGTCCCTCCTAACTGCATAGGCTCCTCTGGACTGACCAGGGGAACCTCCATATAAGGGGCCTTAGTAGAAGGTGGAGTCATCACAGGGGGCGGAGTTACCCTGCACCTCTCCCGCAGCCGTCTATCAATGCGAATAGCAAGGACCATAGCGGCTTCCAGTGACGTGGGAGGGTCATACTGCGCCAAGACATCTTTTAATTTATCAGATAAACCTTGACAAAACTGGCTCCTAAGAGCTGGGTCATTCCACTGGGTGTCCGTGGCCCACCTACGGAACTCCGAAGAAAATTCCTCTGCCGGACGATCCCCCTGCTGTATCTTACGTAATTTAGTTTCAGCAAGGGAGACCCGATCCGGGTCACCATATACAAGACCCAGAGCTGCGAAAAATCTATCCACTGACTGGAGAGCCGGGGAGACCGGGGGGAGAGAGAACGCCCAGGATTGGGGGTCCCCTTGTAGGAGCGAGATGACAATTCCCACCCTTTGATCTTCACTCCCCGATGACCGAGGTCGCAGCCGAAAGTACAATTTACATGCTTCCCGGAAAGCAAAAAATTTGTCCCGCCCTCCAGTGAACCTGTCAGGGAGAGCTACTTTAGGTTCAGGTCTGGCTTGCTCCAGGTGGTACAAAACCTTGGACTTAACGTCCGTCAGCTCCATGGACAAACTCTGCAACTGCTGAGCTAGACTGGCTACTGGATCCATGGTGGCTGGGGAGAATCTTTAGTATGGTCGGTGAAAATGTCACGCTGTCTCTGTATACAGGAGGACCGGGGTCTATGCTGACCCTAAGCTGGGGTCCTGACTAATCCCTCTACCTGGAGGTACTGTTGATGGTACAGAGGTCCAGGCCGCCAGCGTAACCCTATCTCCTGTGAATCCCTGACCACTGTAATCTAGTCCTGAGAAGGACCCTGATTACCACCACAGGGAACGGGAAGGTAACTGCCTACACACAGTATAAGACGAACGAGACAGTACAAGGGGTAAAATAAAAGACCACCTTGCATACAAAACTACCACTACAGAGGGAACACCAACGGGTAAGGAGATAAATAATAAAGCGAGGAGAGGAGAAAACCACAACAGGTACTCTTAGCTTTAGACTTCTCAATACGATCCGCTCTGCTGGTCTGCATGAATGCTTTCACCGACACTTCCCTAGCAGACTGGCAGGTATTTGAAGGAATCTCATTAGTGAATAATTAACTGCAGCCGGGCGAGGCTGGGCCTCGTCTAGCACAGAGAGAGGGATAATTAACTCCCTCACTGCCAACAAACACCAAGAACCAAAAACTCAGCTGTGAGAAGTCAGGTTGTGTAATCGCGAAGATCTTCGTGGCGACACACCCGTGACATCAGTACATACATTGTGTTCCGGCGCTTTGCGCCCTTTACGTTTCCGACGACGGGAGGATTTTCCATCCTGGTGGGGGCCTTCCTTACTGTACTCCTTTTCTAACTTAGAGTCACAGTCACCCTCGGAGTCTGAGTCACCCCCCTCCTGGCACCCGTCAAGAGACTTCAGGTCTGTCAGTTGGGTAAACGCACCCTTTCCGCTGGTGTCACCGTCTGCTAAGTCACTGAGTTGGCAGACCCGTCCACTTTGGTAGGTGTCGCCGTACTAATACCCACCATCCCAACAGTAGAGCGATCTCCCTCCTTTTGCAAGTCGGAAAACAGTTCAGAGTCCCGACCAATAACTACGGGACACACCAAATTTGGGACTATAGCGACCTCCTGTTCCCTCATGTCCCAGCCTGTCCCCACAGTTACCGCGGCCACGGGATACTCCTTAGTGTTCCCATGAATGCAGGTGACCCCGACCTTTCTACCGGGTATTTGACACCCCTTAGGTGCAACTCTCACTAACGTCACCGGACTCCCCGGGTCAATCAGGCCAACCATATCTTCATTATCTATCGGCAGGTCACAACCCGTAGCCTTACGCCAGGTGGATAGTTCATAAGACAAATTGGACACACATATATTTTCGCCTGGCAACCGTTCGGCTGCCCCTCCAGGTACACCCCGACATCCTCTGATGTCTCCCTTTCTGGAATCGCTGCACGCACCACTCGCCGGACATCCCGGCGTCCCTGGGCAGCTCCAGCTGTCTGTGGCGCTGTGATGTGCTGCATCAGTAGCCTGTTGGTTTCCTGTTGCCGCTCCATAGCCTGCTGCTGCTGCATAGCCTGCTGCTGCTGCATAGCCTGCTGCTGCTGCGTAGCCAGCTGCTGCTGCGTAGCCAGCTGCTGCTGTCGCATGGCCTCCACAAGCATTTTTACCGTGCTCTCCATCTCCAGACAGTTCTCCACCTCCTTTTTGTCAACCATACCTGCTGGTGGGTTACCGCCCCTTTTTGGCCACCACCCCACTCTGGGATACACCCTGTGGACTTCCCACAGTTTTCTTAGGCACAACCCCCTCAGTACAGTTTTATTTCTTTTTGGGCTGTTACTGGCCCTTTAAGAGTCTGTGTGACCTGGTTCACACTGTCCTATTACCACACCAGCTCCTGCTGGTACTGCCGCCGCTTGCGTTGCAGCCACAAACCACCAACACCTCCAGATGTTGCTCATAAGCTGCTGTGGCTGTTACTGCAGCTCCTGCAGAACCTCTTGCTGCAAGTCACTGTAGCTCCTGCTACCACAAGACTCTGCTTGCTTCCGCTGCACCGTCTTGCCGCTTGTCACCTTCGTGACCCCTCGAGTCACAGCCAGCCGCTTGTCACCTTCGTGAGCCCTCGAGTCACAGCCAGCCGCTTGTCACCTTCGCATTTGTTATGCAGATAAAAAAAAACATCCACAAAAAAAACAGCCTGACCTCCCTGCGTGTGCCCGCATTCGAGCACCAATTGTGGGGATTCGCTCTGGTAGGCCGAGGCTGGGCACGCAGTAATGAGGCAACACACAGGCATTAAGTCCAAAAATAACGGTTTACTGTCTCTTAAGACCAGGCAACAAAACATGACAAAAAACATAAATGCATTCCATCTTTGCAAAGTACTGGTCTCAGACTCACCCTTGCATGGGACGGGCTTGACTAAGCGGCTGCAAGCCAGCAGGGACCGCCAGGTGCCTTCCCGGGTGATCTGGACCCGCTTCCGGTGCTCCCCGACACACAGTAACAAAAAGTCACTTCCAGGCTAACTCCAGCCAAACTCAATAGAACCAACCTGGTTCTCAGTGTGGGACCGTCACAGGCTCCGCACACACATGTGTCCTGTCCGGGTGCTATTCAGGACCCCAGTCCAAATCCCCGGCCACCAAGTTCCAAGTCTCACCACGTGCTTCCAGGAATACGATCCAACACCGACAGACCTTCCAGGAACCTTCCAGGCAGCCCTGTGCAGGACACACTCTCCACTTGTCTCAGCCAGACTCCCTTGAGACACTTCCCAGTCTCAGACAGAATCCCTTGAGACAGACTACAGAGACACTTCCCAGTCTCCCACGATCTCCATTCCATGTGCCCAGCACTGCCTTTCATACCTGTAGCCACTCCCCAAGCCAAGGCATGAAGCACATGGTCTGGTCACGTGTTCATGACCTCATCACAGGTCCTTCACCACATACAATCACCAGTATGTACCATTCATTCTCCCACCACCAGTGGGCGGTGTATGTGTGGTTAGCATGTCCCACCCAGCTCACAAGCTAACCCTGTAGGTTCACCCTTAACAAGAATCAGAACTCTTATGGGACTATAAGTCCCAGAACAACTTTACTGACCTACAGCACATAATAGCTCTGTGACACATACTTTCCGTTTAGCCCCATACCAGGGACTGGTTTCCCATCTCTCTCATGCCTCCAGGCATAATTTGAGCAACTTATACAGCGCCCCCTAGGTGCCACATTAGTCATTATACCACAGTATATACTGTGCACAGGTCTTATTCAGGATGCTAATAAATGTCTCCCACTTTCTTTGTGTATTTTTATGTCTCAGGATATCGTCCCAGTTTATTGCACAAAGATCAACTCTCATCCGTTGGAAATTTGCCATCCTGAAGTTTAGTGTCCTTGTAACCCCTCGACTACACATCTTATTAAAGGATACATGAAAGTTTATTATTTTGTGATCACTATTACCCAAGTGACCCCCAACCCTTATATTTGATATGCGTTCTGGCCTGTTGGTTATTATTAGGTCTAGCAGTGCCGCCCCTCTTGTTGGGCCCTGAGCTAGTTGTGAAAGGTAATTGTATATGTAATTTTCGTTACACTATTCTTAACATACCTGGTTCAGCAGTATTTAGCTGCACTAATAATATGGGATTTGACATTATTTTGGGACCAGGTATTATAGCCACGGTCCTGTTCTTCAACAAAATGGTTGCTAATAGCGCGCATGCGCACTGAGACTTGTCTGACACTTCGCTTCTCCGGGGGTCGTCTATCACACATGGAGTGCACGTGTCTATTGACATCATCGGGTGCTACGTCACCCGCATGCGCACTAGGTGCTGACGGCAGTGGAGTAGGCAATACCATGTGTGTGCAGTCCAGGGCGCATATGCCACAATTATCGACGCGGTATAGTCCTATAAATAGTGCATCAGAGACAGGATACTCTTACCACTCCCCCTTTGATAAAGCAAGTACGCAAAACGCGCATCAGGGGCCGTGGGAAGGCTGCTCCAGTTCCGGACTCATGATGGGTAAGCGCTTAATTTATTGCAGCAGTATACATTTGGGCAGCAGATAGTCGCATTGCATAATTTTACATGATAGCTACTAAAGCGACACTACTTGAGCACTGTTTTGAGCACCTGAATGTGACTGCCTATTTTCTTTGCTTGCCCAAGTCCTACTTTGGACCTGCAGCCTTCCCTTAGTGTACCTGTATGTTTCCTCCTTTCCCTACTGATTTTTTCAACATGTCTCATTTTATTTTGTTTGAATTTTGTTTGATTAATTAATAAAGGATATGTTTGTATTTTACCATTTAGTGTTTTTTTTTTTCACTACTCCTTTCTGCTTTAAGAATGGTAGGGAAGCCTTTCTGCGATGTTAATAGAGGAGGACTCCTAGAAACAACTTTTGAGTATCTGTTCACAAATTGGACTTCTTCCAGTTGATATGCCAACCTAGGGCTTTAAGTTTGCCGATAGTCTGAGCAAGCTGCTGCCTGAGGAGGATGGGTGAGTCCGCTAATAGAAGGATGTCATTCAGATATGGAATTATTATTCCTTTCTTCCTCAGGAATGCTGCCACCTCCATCATTATTTGCATAAAGATACGCGGTGCTGGGGAAAGGCCGAATGGTAGATACCTGAACTGAAAACGGTGGACTAACCCCTGATGTTCCAACAAAAACCTCAGGAACTGTTGGTGGTTGGGGTGGATGGGCACATGGCAGTAGGCGTCTCTTAAATCTAGTGTGCACATGGCTGAATCTCTCCCTATTAGTGGGATACATGATTTTACGGTCTCCATTTTGAACTTCCTGTACATAACCCATTGATTTAGGAACTTCAGATTTACAATTGAACGGTATTTGCTCAAAAGCTTTTTTATGGAGAAAAGGATAAAATAGTGACCCTGACCTATTTTTGAAAGCGCTACTGGACTGACTGCCCCTGATCTTAAGAGATCCCCGACATCCCCCCAGAGTCTCTTTAATGCAGAAAGGAATTGGGGTCTGGTGATGAGAAATTGTTGAGGGGGGAGATGGGAAAAATCTGTTCGGTATCCTTCCCCTATGGGTCGCATGATTTACTGGTTGCCTATGATGGCCTGCAATTGTGTAAGGAAAAACTGCAGTCACACCCCACATTTCTGGTGTCAGGGTTTTCCCGATGGGTCGGAAGAAAACTGGGTGGATCTACCTCTACCTCCCTAAGGGTAACTCCACCTTCCAGTCTTTACCTTCCACTTGTGGTCCTGTTTATGAGATTGATGGGACCTGCAAAAGGAATGGTACTTTTTTGATCTTTCCTCAACAAAACATTTTTTGTCATCAGAGACCCTCTCTAAGATGTCATCTAATAACCAGACCAAAGACATGAAAATGGTATGGAGCAGAGCTTGTTCTTTGAATGACTATCCCCCGACCATGTCTTAAGCCAGATGGCCCATCATGCAGTTAGATAACATGTTGCTCCTAGCTGAAAACCTTACGGACTCAGCTGAGGTATCTTTCATAAATTGTGTTGCCATTTGTAATATAGGGAGGAAGTCTACCATGACTTCTCTAGAGGTGTTAGTTTTTATCTGGGTCGCCAGCTCATCGATCCATATGCATATAGACCTGGCTACGAAGTTGGCATCTATATTAGCTTTAAGGAAGGCCTCTGAGGATTCACAACTTCTTTTAAGTAGCCCCTCTGCCTTCCTGTCCATAGCATCTTGAAGGCAGGAAGAATCCTCAAAAGGTATTGAGTTTTTTTTTTTGCCACTTTGGCAATGGGAATATCCACTTTTGGGATTTCCTCCCAAATTTTGACCTCCTCAGATCGAATGGAAGATGTTCCTTAAAATCTCTGGGGATGACTAGATGTAGATGTTTTTCTATGCTTCCCAATTCTCCAGGATCATTGCTTTTATATGTTTGTTGACTTGGAAAACTCTATTCCTTTATGTTCTTAGCCTTCCAAACATCTTGTCCTGATCTTAATTGTTATGTTGTTAATTGTTATGTTGAGCCTGAGTCTCATCAACCTTCATGATTGCCCGTACAGCTCTTAAAAGGTCATCCATATTTTCAGATGACAAGAAATATTTGTTTCTCTCCTTGGAGGGTATTTGAGGAGTACTCTCTTGTTCTCCCTTCATGTCCTTACCTGAGTAATATGAGTATGCATATGCTTCCTCAGAAGATTCTTCCATCTCCCATCTAGCTCTCTTATGACGGGAAGTACTCTTAGCCGGTTGAGATGGTACCAGGCTTGCGACAGTAATCTGGACCTCTTACCTAATCATTGCCTGCATGTCCATTAAAAGGGACGATTGTTCATCCTTAAGGAACTTAGAGATACACTCTGCACATAACTGCTTTTTGTACGACTGACAGCTTAGTGTTGCACTTCCTAGGTTTTTTCCAAGAAGAGGATCCTGATCTTAAGGGAGTCCTCCTGTCCTATTTAAAAAATAGGAGAAATATGTACTATTAGATATAAGGTTCCTCTCCAAGTAATAGAAAAAAGGGCCGCTATAGGGGTCACTTACACTGGCCAGGGACTGTTCAGCTGGTACTTCTAAGTTGAAGGATTAGAATCCATTGTTCAGATTGTGCACTCATATACCCTCTGACAGCACCCTTTTATAGGGTCTTACCTTATCCAGGCGGGCTTCATACCTCCCCCATACTTTTTTCCTGCATTCCATGGTGAAATGCATGCTGTGCCGGTCCAATAGGCGGTGTCCCTTTAAACCAGAAATACGTTCCACGCTGGAACACATG
The DNA here is from genome assembly GCA_033576555.1 of Oophaga sylvatica. Lineage (NCBI taxonomy): Eukaryota > Metazoa > Chordata > Amphibia > Anura > Dendrobatidae > Oophaga > Oophaga sylvatica. Next base: position 9,778,630 of record JARQOD010000007.1, read on the forward strand.
CGCGTCATCCCAGACGGAAATGCATTCCACCATTAGAACGCATGTCTATACGCATGATCCGCAAGTTCAACTGGGCGCTGCAGCATGGCGCCGAGAGCCCTACACAGAGGAAAGTGGCGAAAATAGGGAGCAACATCCTGCTCTTCCAACTGGCTGAGGGACCCCAGAACGGTGAGGTATCAGCCTGTAACCTCTTGACAGTGGAATGGGAAGAGATCAAGTCCTCTCTGATCCCTCTGAGCTCCAAGGTAAGTCTTCATGCTACTGTGCTCCTTACTCTCCATGCTCTGTCCTGCTAGGGACAGGAAAAACACAGATGGTGAAGTGGAGTAGGGAAACTTTTAACCTCTCATTTGTTTCCTTTACCTAGAGGTTGAGCAGGACTGACGTGCTGTCATGAGGAACATCCTGGGAAAATATATTTTTTATAATCTAAACGTTTCAAATTAAATGTTAATTTTATTGTGTGATATAACTTTTTTAAAAGCAGAAACTTTAATGAAAAGTTGGAAAACCACATTGTTTTCCAAATTTTTGGGGGAAATTTCACTTTTTTGAAACGTAAAACATTTTAATATAAAATTATTATTAACAGAAAGTGCACAAGACTCAGTTTAAGAAGCAATAACATTCCGGTAATTGCCACCTAAAGTGACACACGCCAGATTAAAAAATGGGGAGTGCGTCTGAACATCCTAAATAGGCTACATGATTAGGGGTTGATGGCCATGTGATGGCTGTATCTTTCATTCTTGACCAGAGTGATTAAGTTTTCTGTTACAGACAGCAATTTGTTATACATTATTATTTAATACTAGATGGTGGCCCGATTCTAACGCATCGGGTATTCTATAAGTATGTATGTAGTTTATATAGTTTATGTATGCTGGGGTGTATATAGCGGCTGCTGGGTGTATATAGAGGCTGCTGGGGTCTATATAGAGGCTGCTGGGGTCTATATAGAGGCTTCTGGGGTATACAGTGCCTTGCGAAAGTATTCGGCTCCCTGGAACTTTTCAACCTTTTCCCACATATCATGCTTCAAACATAAAGAAACCAAATGTAAATTTTTGGCGAAGAATCAACAACAAGTGGGACACAACTGTGAAGTTGAACAAAATGTATTGGTTATTTTAAAATTTTGTGGAAATACAAAAACTGAAAAGTGGGGCGTGCAATATTATTCGGCCCATTTAACTTAATACTTTGTTGTGCCACCTTTTGCTACGATTACAGCTGCAAGTCACTTGGGGTATGTCTCTATCATTGGGGTATGCTGCTGGGGTATAAGTGGAGGCTGCTGGGGTATATGTGGAGTCTGCTGCTGCTGGGGTATATGTGGAGGCTGCTGCTGGGGTATATAGAGGCTGCTGCTGGTGGGGTGTACATGGAGGCTGCTGCTGGGGTTTACATGGAGGCCACTGGTCGGGGTACTTCTGCTGCGAGAAGCCGGGAGATGACCGTCTGGTGCCGGTCATCTCCTGGCTACGTCGCCTCTGACCTCCATGCGGCAGATGACTCGCGGCTACCGATACAATAGTGGTGGCGTGTGTGGTTCAAATCCTGCAACAATTTGCGGCCGGACTGCGCCTGTCGCTGATTGGTCGCTTCCGGTCGGGCGCGACCAATCAGTGACGCGGGATTTCCATTACAGACAGACAGAATTAGACAATTATATAGTAGATTAGAAGAAAAAATATGTGGGATGTACATTACAGCCACCAAAATTGTACCAGATATCTTTCAGATGTCAGTAATCCTAATGCTGTGAATATCTCTTGTTATTTTGAAGAGGTGCATGCTGGTGATATATATGGATTTTCTCCAACTGCCACTGAAAGAATGTCTAAACCTGTGTGGGGAGGGGATTATACAGTGAGTGGATATAAAACTGAGAACCCAATCGCGTGGATGCCTGCAGAGTCACGTTCTTGGAATCAGTTAGATAAAGATTTGAAATGTCTATTATAAGCTTATCTTACCTAATAGTTTCTCCTCCAACATAATTAGTTGATCTGCATGAAGTCCCCTTTTAGTTACAGAAGAAAACTGCCAACTTAACACTTCAGACAACTGTGTCCATCTTGCTGCTGGTGGGTTTAAGAAAAAAGATAAATTCTGCAAAGGAAAGAAAGTATTTAATAATAGTATCAAGGAAGAGAAATAATCTAGATACTTTTACTTGTGAAAGATAAAAATTACAGTGCACTTTATGCTTAGGACCTACACATGGCGTATGGCGCATATGCCATGAAGTACAATAACATTTGTTATTCATTTATAGACCCTTGTATAAAACAATAAATAAAAAACTTTTCCTTTTTGTTAGCTGACTATGTAAGAAAGTAGAATGTTCTTATACAGTAAAAGCAACTGACAGCTACCTTATAGATCATAAAAGAAAAAAAAATGTGGTCATCCATTTATGCTATAGGGGAGACATAGATTCATTGGCTCAGTGGTTAGCACTGTTGTTTTGTAGTATTGGGGGGTTTGGATTCCAAACCAAAGACATCTTCAAAAAGTTTGTGTATTCTCCCTGTGATATTATGTGCTTTCTCTAGGCATTCCGTTGTCCTCCCACGCTATCAAGACAATCTGATAGGGTTTTTTTTTAATGGGAGCCATAATGGGGATCAGGATGATAATGTCTGGAAAGTGCTGTGGAATAAAAAACAAAACAAATGATGGTTATGATGAAAAAAGCCCCCTTTAGCTTATACACGAGTGATGGTTCCACTAAGAGGTATTTTTCGGAGTATAAGATGGAGGGGAAGCGGCAGAACAGTGGGTCACAGGAGACAGGAGCCGGCTGCTGTGGCTAAAACCTGTGCCCGCTGCTAAATAGAGAAATGAATATTCACTGCTCTCCACATCCATGTGAGTGAAGAGCAGTGAATATTAATTTCTCTTTAATATCGAACATGCTGTTAGCCGCAGCAGACAGCTTCTGGCAGCTGCTGAGCTCTGCAGTGTGCCCCACTATTCACAGCTCTCTACTCCCATGGGCATGGAAAGCAGTGAATATTCATTCCTTTTATAGCGGTCACACGTGATCGCCCGGCCGATGCATCAAGACAGCGGATGAGGTTACAGTGCCCGCTATTAAAGATCAATGAATGTTCATTGCTCCACATCCACACACTCATAGTCCCGGCATGGGAAGCAGTGACTATTACGGCAGCTGTCCTCTGCTTGTAAGCACCGCATGACGCCACTGCCATGCGCTGCTTACAAGCATAAATCAGCTACTGGCATAAGAACAGGACACTGCGAGGGCGCGCAGGGAAGGTAATTAGTATGGTTTATGTTTTTAAATGTTTTTCTGATGGGGCCCATGCATACCAAATGTTTTTTTCTAATGGGATGCCATTCATAACAAGATGGGGATGAGGATGCCATGCATACCAGGATAGGGATGAGGTGGCCATGAATACCAGGATGGGGATGGGGAGGCCATGGAAACCAGGATGGGGATGAGGACGAGAGTTATATGCATACCAGGATATGGATGAGGTGGCCATGCATACCAGGATGGGGATGAGGAGGCCATGGATACTAGGATGGGGATGAGTGTGTCATGCATATTAGGCTTATACTCGAGTCAATATGTTTTACCATTTTTTTCTGGAAGAATTAGGTGCCTCAGCTAACATTCGGGTCGGCTTATACTTGAGTATAACAGTATATACGTTAAATAATATTTTAAGCCTATTTTTAGGGCTGAAAGTGCCCCTCTCAGCTTATACTCGAGTCATGTACCAGGGGTCGGCGGGGCAGCACTGCTGTCACATATACTCACCCACTCCTGGCACGGTCTCTGCAGCCTCCCTGCTTCTCCCATGGTCTCCGGTGCCTGTGTTCAGCAATCACGTGGTACCACTTATTAAAGTCATGAATATGCGCATATTCATGACATTAATGAGCGGTACCACATGACCGCTGAAGGAAGGAAGGGGGCGAGTATGATAGGGAGGACAGGGGGAGCCATGCTATATTCACAACCGCGTGCCGCTCTGCCCTCCGCGTCCACTGGCTGTGAAGTTCATGTCAGAGGACGCGATGAAATGTTTAGTGCGCGCGTGGCGGAACAGGGACAGATGAATATCGCCAGTGCCAATATCCCCGCCTGCTCAGGACACCGGCACCTGGCCTTCAGCGATGAGAGAAGAGTATGTAATTTTTTTTTATTCGTAGCAGCATATGGGGCCTATTCTATGGAGCAGCATATGGGGCCTCTATTAACCTTTGTGCAGCATTATATGGGGCGTATTTTGTATGGAGCATCTTATGGGGCCATCATGAACTGTATGGAGCATTATATTGGGCTCCTCATTAAATATGGATATTCAAAAACATTTACCGTATATACTTGAGTATAAGCCGACCCATAGATTGTGCCCCCATAGATGCTCCATAGATTGTGCCCCCCCTAGATGCTCCATAGATTATGCCCCTATAGATGCTCCATAGATTATGCCCCCATAGATGCTCCATAGTATAGGTCCCTTATGCTGCCGCAGCTGCTGCAACCATAAAAAAAGACATACTCACCTCTAGTCGCTGGGGGCCAGGTGCCGGTGTCCTGAGCAGGCGGGGACACCGGCGTGCTATGGGGGACAGGTGCTGGTGTCACCGCTCCCTCAGGGCCCCGGCACCTGAGATATTTACCAGTCACCCGGTCCACCGCTGAGCACCGCTGTCTTCCGGGTCCTCCAGCAGTGAATGCTCAGGCAGAGGGCACGGCACGCACTAACCACGTCATCGCGCCCTCTGCCTGAATATTCACAGCAAGAGAGGACGTGAGGACGGAGCGTCGAGCAGCGGTGGAACGTGGACAGGTAAATATCGCATATACTCACCCCTCCGCCGGCGCGGTCTCTGCAGCCCCTGCTCTTCTCCCGCGGTCTCCGGCGCCAGTATTCAGCGGTCATGTGGTACCGCTCATTAAAGTCATGAATATGTGCATATTCATGACTTAATGAGCGGTACCACCTGACTGCTGAATACAGGCGCCGGAGACCGTGGGAGAAGAACAGCGGGGCTGCAGAGACCGTGCCAGGAAGAGGTGAGTATATAGCACAGCTGCGCTCCGCCTCCCCCGCTGACCCCCTGGTATATTACTCGAATATAAGCCGAGAGTGGGACTTTCAGCCCTAAAAAATGGGCTGAAAATCTCGGCTTATACTCGAGTATATACGGTAACCTACTGATATCTTAATTAATTTTACTTTCATTGGTATCTATTTTTATTTTTTAAATTTACCAGTAGCTGCTGCATTTCCCACCCTAGGCTTATACTCGAGTCAATAAAGTTTTCCATTTTTTGAGGCAAAATTAGGGGTCTGCTTATAATCGAGTATATACGGTAAGTAAAAAAAAACATTGAACTTATAGGTTTTGAGTAACTATCTTTTATATAGAATACATTATTCTTTTTAGGTTTAAATGGGTAATCCAGTTTTCATTTTTAACATTTAATTACAAAATCTAGACTGTATTTAAATTTCTGTTCAGGTATTACATGACGTGTGGGGAAGAGTCCAATGACTTATGACATGTTTACTTCAATTCAGTTAGTCACTGCATTACAGAGTACTGATTTCAGGCTGAGCCATTGTACTGTACACAGTCAGCCTACTACACCTGCATAAGAAAGAACTGTGCACAGAATTTTAGGGTAAAATCCGAAATGATTTTATTAATCAACAAAATCTGTATAGAAATTACAAGTACATTCATTAGGTACTTTAAAAAGATACACACTTAAAATGTTAAAACAATCATATCAATACCACACAAATGTCAAAAAGGATATTTGAAAATGGGGACCTTAAGTACCGTATTTTCGGATTATAAGGCACACCCACTCACCCCCTTGAAATTTGGGAGGAAAATGGGGTTGCGTCTTGTAATCCAAAGGTAGCTTACATGGGATTTTGCTGCACCATAACAGGTATTTGTGAGGTATTTATTTGCTGCTGTATTTCAGACTTTTGTGTGGAGTAGAATGTTTTGATGCACTATCGCACTGTGTAGTATTGTTTATGTTCCATAGGTACATCTTTATAAGCAACTGCTTTATAAAAATGTGTGGATTTAGACCACACACTTTATAATCTGGACGGCACTTATATTAATAGACAAAATATTTGTGTTTGATGCAACTTGTCAAATAATTGTGAGCACAGCCTTTTATTTATTCTTGGCATTTTGTCTTCAATACCTCAGCTCTTTGATATATGCTCATTATGTGCTTATTTTGGGCATATAGGCCTGGTGGGCAGATCATGGATGTGTATCTCTTTTAAAATGACTTTTTTAATTCAAAATGTGTCACAACAAAGCTCATTTATTTTATGGCATCTAGCTTCTGGTATCTCTTTTGATTTTGTAAGTTTTTCTAAGTAATGCTGACCTCTTCTAGCTGAACATTGCAGCGATAAACTTAACTGGCCTACAAGCCTACAACCTGCAGTGATCCTCAGTCTACTGAACCACTGCACGACCAGCTCTACCCTCTCCTAGTGCATCCTCACCCATCCCTGTAGACCGTGAGCCCTTACGGGCAGGGTCCTCTCTCCTTCTGTACTTGTGTGTGCCTTGTATTGCTCACGTTTATTGTACTTGTCTATATTTGCCCATTTTTTACATGTAAAGCGCCATGGAATAAATGGCGCTATAAAAATGTATAATAATAATAACTGCCTATAATTAGGAAATAGCCCAGATATAGGACTACTGGCGCATCTTTCTTTCAAAAGTGAGCCATCACTTCAGCTATTTTTGTAAAGACCCAAGTGTCCACCGCCAGTCCAAACAGAAAGGCTATGTACTGGAAGTGTTTGATTTCTCCTTTTATGGCAAAGGCTTCTCTGAAGAATTTCTGGTATTCCACAGGTATCAGCATGTGATAATGTGCATTCTTCAGAACTAGGACAGCCATATAACAGTCCAGAAAAAAACATCTTTATGGTTGATCTTAGACTCCATCTTGAACATCTGAACTTTCAGGAATCTGTTCAAGCCCTTTAAGTTGATTATTTTCCTGAAAGTCCCATTTGGCTTTATTTAAGACTTCTGATTCTATGGCTAGCTGGTCCCTCAGTGGAGGCCATGGAGATGTCAGAGTAAACTTCTGTGGAGGAACACTATTGAAACTCCAGCCTTAGGCCAAATCTCAGTAGGTTGAGAATCCAGATTTTTGAGGATTTTTTTCCCAAGCAAGAAAAAAAGAGGGAGAGCTTTCACCCTACCAGGAGACGTGAATCACTGGGAGAATTTATTTTCCTTCATGGGAGAGACCCATGCACTTTTGCACCTCTATTTTTTTTTCCCTGGTCCCATCTTTTTTGATCCCTGGGGGGTATTGTCCGGTTATACCTTCTTTTTCCGAAAGGATATTCTGTAAGCTGGAAAGGACAAATTAGGAAATAGTTTTTTTTTGCTGTATCCATTTTTTTTCAAAAATGTTGTTTAATACTGGCTGAAATAGGTATTCCTCTTCACACGGGATAGAGCATAGCTTTCATTTAGCTTGAATACCTCCCAGTCAGCATTTCAACCAGAGAGCTCTACGGGCTGAATTATAGAGTGCCACTCATTTAGCTGCCGGCCTTGCAGAATCCGCTGAAGCATCAGATAGAAACACTGCTCCCTTCATTAATGGAATTGTGGCCACAATACTGTTCCTAGCCACCTTATCCTTCAGCTGACCTTCTGATCTTCCAGTCAAACATTAAAGATCCAGGGGTACATATTGCTGAGATGTCTGGTTTCAGAGCTCCAACCGAGGATTCCCAACTACCTTTAAGAAAGCTGTCCACCTTCCTATCCAGATCATTAAGCATCTCCATATCTTCAAAGGGTAAAGAGAACTTTTTGGATGCCATTGAGACAGCTACATCTTATTTTGGGGATTTATCCCAAGATCATGTCGAGGACTCGCCAAAAGGATATTTACTCTTAAACGATCAAGGAAAGGAACTTTTCTTCTCTGGATTCGTCCATTCTCTTCTGACGAGGGCTTGGATCTTTTCATTACCAGAGAAAGTCTGACTCTTCCTTAGGCCACCAAATATGATATCCTGAACAGATTTTTGGGCTTTCGGCTCAACAATTTCCATTGTGGATCTAACTGTTTTTACTAATTTATCCATATCTTCTGCAGAAAAACACTGAACCCCTGTACCGCCATCCGAGGATGAAGTAAAAGAGAAATCCAAAGACTCATATTTGCCCTCTAACCTGTTGGATTTGTCAGACTCTGGGGATGATTGTTGTGAATGTTTTGGAAATGAATTCTGAGCAGAAGCTCCCTCTGGTGGTTACAAACAGTACTGAACCATTCAATGAGGATTGGCAATCAGGAGTCAGACTGGCTTGATATAAGGGAGGTTTCCCTTCCATCATGGTTGCCGGTGATCAATTGTTCTTGTCTCAATGTGGTTCCTGGTTCGCTTGGGAGCTTGCTGAGTCTTGCCTCTTCTTCTGCTTTCAGATAAGATATTTTCTGTTTTTGTGCTTACCATTTGCATATTTCTCTGCATTTATGTGAGGTTAGCCAGGTCCCCCCCCGGGGGGCTTGTGCTCCTCTCAGTTCCGCTGGAGCCACTGTTATTTGTTCATTTGCCTTTTCCAGTTTTTTCAGTGGCTGCGGCTTAGTTTTGTTTCACCAGAGAACTGATTTAGGTGGTAGAGGTCATGTGATCTCAGGTGTTTTTGCAATCAGTAGCGTTGGCATTTTTTAGGGTTTTTTTTGGATTGCAGTGAGTATCCTTTCTATCCTTTTCTGTCTAGGCAGATTGGGCCCCAGCGTTTGCTCATACTATTTTCTGTCTGTGTCTGTATTTCCTCTTGTCTAACCGCCATTACATGTTTGGGGGCTTCCTATGTTCTTTGGGGATCTGCTCTGGGGCAGATAGCTTTCCTCTTTCTATCTTTAGGTGTAGTTAATCTCTCAGGCTGTGAAGAGGCGTCTAGGACCAACGTAGGAACGCTCCACGGCTGCCTTTAGTTGTGGTGGTTAGTCAGGGTACTGCAATCCAATAGATTCCAACCTCTCTGGTGTATTGCTGTTTTTGCCTGCTCTCCTCAGCTACCAAAACATAACAGATGATCTCCTAGACTTCCAAACTTTCCTACCCCTTTCTTCCTGCCTATGAGATAGGGACTTCAGGGAATTCTTGACCTCCGCCCTAATGATGGATCTTAATTCTGAGGCAAAGTTAGGGGATTATTCTGAAATAGTCTGTTCAATACAGGATTGATAGTCTTTTCTGCCAAGAAATGGGCACCCTTATTATACAGAGTGCACATTCCCTGTGATTAAGCTTCAATATACTTCTTAGGTTTTCTCTGACAATAAAATTAGAAGAGAAACCGTATTATAAAATGAACTTCACAATACTGGGGGAAAATGGGCTATCAGTTGGCATGGGAACAGCAACTTGGAGAATCTTTATCTCAATCAGAGTTGGAGAAAGGATTTCTATTTACTCATAAGCTATCAATCGCTTGTCCTGCCCAGGGAAAAAAAACATAAAATTATTACAATTGCTCTTCTTTCTATTTTTCCCTCTTCAATTGGTTCCCAAAAAAAAGACAGTATCCGGTTTTATTTAAGTGCAACACGGTCAGTGATTCCAAGACATTGGAAAACAACCCATACTGCCCTAATGTCAGAATGGTTTGCCAAGATAGTTAATATTTGTAGGATTATCAAAAAAAACTGACCGTCACATCCAAACATAAATCAGGTTTGAACAGGTGCTTACCTACAGTAACTAACTCAATACAATCAAATAAATAAGGCAGCACTCTGTAGCGCTATAGAATGCAAAAATGAAATATGAAAATTGAAATGCATTACTGCATTAGAAATATAAAAAAACTGAGAATACTTAGCGCATAAATTGGCCAATTCATGTGTACCTGGCAGCCACGGTAAGGTGATTCTCATTTGCCAGGACCTAATGCTAATCCTCTCTTAGACAGTCTACATCTTTCTAGGAACATCCTCTCTTGGACTAATGTGTATATCTCTATGGAGGGGTAGAATCCTGTTGCAATTAAAAACACCTGAGGCTAAGTGGCGGAGTGCTAAGTCAGAAGGCTAATACAAATTTCAAAAAAACTGACTGTCACATCCAAACATAAATCAGGTCTGAACAGGTGCTTACCTAGAGTAACCAACTCAAATACAATCAAATAAATAAGGCAGCACTCTGTAGCGCTATAGCATGCATCATGAAATATGAAAACTGAATTGTATTACTGCACTAGAAATATGAAAAATTGTGAATGCTTAGCGCATAAATTGGCCAGTTCATGTGTACCTGGCAGCCATGGTAATTCGATTCTCGTTTGCCTTTATGGATGGGTAGGATTTTTTTTTTATATTTGTATTAGCCTTCTGACTGAGTACTCCGCCCCTTAGCCTCAGGTGTTTTTAGTACAAGAAAGGATACACATTATGTTCCCAGAGAGATGTAGACTGTCTAAGAAAAGATTGGCATTAGGTCCTGGCAAACGAGAATCGCCTTACCGTGGCTGCCAGGTACACTTGAATTGCCCAATTTATGCGCTAAGAATTCTCAATTTTTCATAGTTCTAGTGCAGTATTGCAATTAAATTTTCATATTTAATGTTTGCATGCTATAACGCTACAGAGTGCTGCCTAATTTGATAATATTTGTAGGATGGAAGAACTCAGTCGAAAGCTCTGGACACGGTGTTAGATATAGGAGATTGTGGAGCGACTGGTTTCTGTTTCAGGACTCAGTGGATTTTTATAAATTATTCCAATAGATGGACGGTTCTCACATGAAGTGTTTCTGGGTTGGTCCAGTGTGCTTATTTTTTTCCCTTCCCTCTGTGACAGGGTCACTGGCACGGTGTATGAGGGGAGATATGTGTCACGGAGACTGCTTTCCTCCGTGATCTAGAAACCCATAAGTTTCTTTTCAGCATGATATGTGCTTAAGGAGTTAAGCGACCGTGTTATGGGAGGGTTTTTAGGTGAGTAGGTAAGAGATGGGCGAGATGCCTACTCACCATATCTCAACCTCAAGGGTGTGGCTGGGGAAATAAATGTCCAGCCAGTTTTTTTTTCTGTGGTCTGTGTTGTGTAGATACAAGCAAGCCCTAGGCTGACGCTCCAGTGGGAGCTGCCATATGCGTTGGCCCAGAAGTGCTGAGCAGGACTGCTTATGAACTTTTTATTTCCTTTTGAGCCAGAAAGGCTGTTTTTCTGTTATCATTTTAGGGTTTATGATACAATAAAACACCCAGAGACTTTAACCCACGTGTGCCTGTGTCTACCTCGAGGAGCAGCTAAGTGAGCTGACCTGCCACACTTATTAACATAGTAACATAGCATGTAAGGTTGAAGGAAGACTTTTTTTTTTTTTTTGTATATTCTTTATTTATATGAATATGAACAAGAATACAGATAGCATTGAGAGAATGTCCACTGGACAGAAATGTAACATCAATAACTGAATAACCAAAAATATCTCAAAGTCCATGATCCATCCCATTACATTACATAAACCGGGAACATATGTATATGCAAAGAGAAGCAATACAAGATTACAGTGGAATACCTACATATATCTTAGAACCACTCCGCTTGTACGGGAGGGATATGAATATCGGTCGGCAAACTGTACGGAGTTCTCATTAAATATCTCGCGCACTGCATCATGAGGTAGCAAGCGAGTAAGGCGAACCTGGTCACCGGTAGGATGGAGGGGGGGGGAACGGAAAAGGGGAGGAGAAGGAACGAGGTTAGGGTACACGGACTAGAGAAGAAGGGGAACAGCTCGACATTAAAATAGAAGAAAAGGGGGGAGGTGAAGGGGGGGGAGGAAAGAGAGCCAACCAGCTATGTCTCGTGGACCAAGTTATCAGTAAACTAAGCAACCGTCTGCTTATAGTGAACCCATGGCGCCCAAAGCTTAGAAAAACCGTCAAAGCGGTTCTCCACTCTCGCCGTCAGCTCCTCAAGCCTAAAAATGTCATCTACTTTAGCTAGCCACAAAGATTTACTAGGTGGAGTCTTGTCCATCCACAACGTGGGGATTACCAATTTAGCTGCCATCAGCAGTTGCGTACTAAGTTTAGATTTCTTGGGCACATATGTGGGGGTCGATAACCACAACAATATTAGTGGGGCCGTCAATAAGAATGTAGGGTCACAAATGGATCTGATACTCGCCTCAACATCTGTCCAAAACGTTTTTATCAATGGGCAATCCCACCAAAGGTGTGAAAGCGTTCCCAGGTCTCCATCACATCTCCAACAAGCGCCGGTCGGAGTCACCCCCCATTGGAACAGTAGGGCCGGAGTCTTATACCACCGGGTAAGTAATTTCAGTGAGTTCTCCTTCAGGCGGACACAGCGGGAGAAGCCGTGTGAACGGGCATAAATCTGGGACACCTCCTCATCTGTAAATGAGCAATGTAGTTCACGTTCCCACGCCTCCAGGTATGAGGTCCTTGGTATCTGTGGTTCCAGCACTCTTTCAGCGTACATGCGAGAGAGGGAGTTTCTTGGAGGGGTAGGCAACGAAAGTTGTTGTTCGAAAGGTGTACAATCCCGAGACAAGGGGTGCGTTCGCAGGAATTGATGACAAATCAGCCTAAAATGTTCAAGTTGAATGAAGTTAAGTTTCCTAGGCAGCATCAGTTCCTCCAAGTTCGCCGCAGAAGGAACAAAGCCTTGGGGGAATCGGAAGGAAATTGGCATGTCCAATCTGTTCCATAAGGAAACCATAACTGGGTCTACCAATGGGATGCCCACCGCCTTAGGCAAAAAAGCGGTCGGCATCAGCGGCGAGGGAAAGGGTGCCAGACGTGGGTCAGAGCTGCACCTCCACCATGTGGACAATGCGCTCTGGACCATGGGATTGTTCACCACACGATGAGGCATCAACGTCTTCGGGATCCAGAAGGAGGCCTTCTCCGCATATGACAGGGACTCCAGGTCAATCGCAGCCGAATCTGATTTGCCCTTCAGCTTGCAGTAGTCCAGCCACCGAAGCAGCTGGTTTGCTTCGTAATAAATCGACGGGTCCAGGAGGTTAATACCTCCCTGGGAGCGTGGTCTACGTAAGGTTTGATGTGAGATTCTGGGTCTCTTGTTATTCCACAGAAAATTCCTAAAAAGGCGGTTAATTTGCCGGAAGTACGTTTGTGGAACACATATCGGAGCCGCCTGCAAAAGATACAGAAGCTTCGGTAAAACGTAGGAGGTTAGGTAAGCTTTCCTTCCCAGCCAAGCCATGCATGGCACCTTCAAAGAGATAAGTTGGGACTTAATGGAGGCCAACAATGGGGAATAATTCCGGTCGAAGATAGTACGTATCTCACCAGTTACCTTGATGCCTAAATAGGTAATCCCGGAGTCCGGCCAGCGGAAAGGGAAGAGATCCCGTAGTTCTCTTACCTTTGTCCCAGATAGGGTGACGTTCACTGCTTCCGATTTAGCGAAATTAATTTTAAAATTGGATATTGAGCCAAATACGGCAAATTTATCGAGGAGCAGGGGAAATGTTGTAAGAGGATCGGATAGAAAAAGCAATAAATCGTCGGCATAGGCCGCGATGAGGTGATGTCGGCCACCTGCCACAATACCATGCGTTTGTAGATCCTGACGGACAGATTGCAATAGGGTTTCTATACAGAGGACAAACAACGACGGGGAGAGGGGGCAACCCTGCCTTGTTCCATTGGCGATCCTGAACGACCGCGAGAAGGTCCCGTTGACTTTAACCGCAGCCGAGGGTTTCGAGTATAGCGAAAAAATCGCAGAGACGAAACTTGGTGGAAAGCCAAACTTGAGGAGAACCGCGCGCATGAAGGCCCAATCAACGCGGTCAAAGGCCTTCTCTGCAAAAGATACAGAAGCTTCGGTAAAACGTAGGAGGTTAGGTAAGCTTTCCTTCCCAGCCAAGCCATGCATGGCACCTTCAAAGAGATAAGTTGGGACTTAATGGAGGCCAACAATGGGGAATAATTCCGGTCGAAGATAGTACGTATCTCACCAGTTACCTTGATGCCTAAATAGGTAATCCCGGAGTCCGGCCAGCGGAAAGGGAAGAGATCCCGTAGTTCTCTTACCTTTGTCCCAGATAGGGTGACGTTCACTGCTTCCGATTTAGCGAAATTAATTTTAAAATTGGATATTGAGCCAAATACGGCAAATTTATCGAGGAGCAGGGGAAATGTTGTAAGAGGATCGGATAGAAAAAGCAATAAATCGTCGGCATAGGCCGCGATGAGGTGATGTCGGCCACCTGCCACAATACCATGCGTTTGTAGATCCTGACGGACAGATTGCAATAGGGTTTCTATACAGAGGACAAACAACGACGGGGAGAGGGGGCAACCCTGCCTTGTTCCATTGGCGATCCTGAACGACCGCGAGAAGGTCCCGTTGACTTTAACCGCAGCCGAGGGTTTCGAGTATAGCGAAAAAATCGCAGAGACGAAACTTGGTGGAAAGCCAAACTTGAGGAGAACCGCGCGCATGAAGGCCCAATCAACGCAGTCAAAGGCCTTCTCTGCGTCAGTACCCAGCATCACCAACGGAAGTGATCGGCGTCTCGCATAGTACAATAAACTAAGCACCTATGGACATTGAACTTGCCTTCACGACCTGGGACAAACCCCGCCTGGTCGCGATGAATTAGGTTGGGGAGGAGGGCCTGCAATCGATTCGCCAATAGTTTTGCCCAAATCTTTAAATCTGCATTAAGCAGTGATATGGGCCTATAGCTTCCGCAGGCTGTAGGGTCTTTCCCCGGTTTCGGTATGACCGAGATGTGAGCCATCAGGGCCTGTAAAGGAAGCTCTGACCCACAAGCTAGGGCATTGCACCATTTCTCCAGATAGGGGACCAAAATCTCGCTAAACTTCTTATAATATAGAATGGGGAGTCCATCAGGGCCTGGACATTTCCCGGTGGGAGTCGACTTAATGGCGTTCAAAATTTCCCCGCTGGAGAATGGCGCGGTTAGAGACAACTTGTCCGAAGCAGATAACGTCGGTAACGTTAAGGAGTCGAGGAAGGATTGGACCGCAGTATCATGAGCAGCTGATTGTACTGAATCTCTGTCAGGGGTTAAATTATACAATTTCTCGTAGAACAAACTAAATTGTTCACCAATCTGTTGTGCAGTGAGGACCAGAGCCCCAGAATCATTCTTCACCCCCTGGATGGTACAATTATCCTGCGTCATTTTCGTATAAGATGACATCATACGTCCCCCTTTGTCACCGTATGCATAGAATTTCTGCTTGGTGTACAGCATTGATTTAGCGATTTTAATATTAAGAAAGCTTCGGAGAGCAGTCCGTGCTTCTATCAATTCATTCAGCGTCTGCCTGGCTCTAGTTTCCTTATGGCTCCGCTCCAGGGAAGTGATGCGCTGTAGAAGGGTACCAAGTTCCTGGAATCTTTTCTTCTTCATATAGGAGCCCAAGGCTATGAATTCGCCTCGGATAAAGGCCTTATGTGCCTCCATTAATGTTGGCAATGGCATATCGGCATTATCATTCTCACTAAAAAAGGTACGTAGCTTCGCGGCCAGATTAGTTACCGTAATCTTGTCATCTAATAGCGACGTATTTAAACGCCAGTTGAAGCTGCAGCCCAGCTCCGCGGGTAGGGAAAGGGTCAGGTAAACTGGGGCGTGATCAGATACCGAGATACAGCCAATACGGGTTGCCGAGATGAAAGGTAGTGAATGCCGTGAAAGCAAGAAAACATCTATGCGGTGATAGGAGCCATGCACTGCCGAATAAAATGTATAATCTCTCTTGGCTGGGTGCACGACACGCCAAGTGTCTACCAGGGAAGCATCAGCTATGGACCGTTTGATTTTGGCCAATTTGGGGTACGACACCGAAGTACGCTGGTGGGATGTGTCCAGCAGAGGGCTCAGCGAGACATTGATGTCGCCCCCAAGGACCACAGTACCCTCAGCAAAAGCAGACAGGTAGGTGAGTACTTGAGGAAGCCACAAGGCCTGATCTACATTGGGGGCATAAATGTTAGCAATCGTTAATTTCATCGCACCCAGCGCCACCTTCAGAAACAAAAACCTACCCTCGCTATCCATCTGGTGTGCAATCACCTTGAAAGGTAATCCTCTTTTAAAGCCAATGCTTACTCCCCTGGAAGCGTGGGAACCATTACAGCTATGATGCCAGGAGGTGTACCGGAATCTAGTGAGGTTGGGGATCGCTTGTTCCTTGAAGTGCGTTTCCTGAAGGAGAACCACATCAGGTTTCTCTTTTTGTAATAAGCGAAAGACCTGGGAACGCTTCTGTGCAACGTTTAGGCCCTTGACGTTGAAGGTACAAAATGTCACCTTATCTCTAGACGCCATCAGAACGGCCGGTTACTGAGCAAAACTGGTGAAACAGATCCGAAAAAACAAACTGGTGGCTCAGTGAGGAAGGAAAGTATGAAGGAAGAATAGGGAAGGGGTGAAGAGAAAGAGGAGAAACCAAAAGAACTCTGAACTTGAAAAAAGGAGCTCCTCAAAGATGGGATGCCAGAATGGGGAGCCCGCAAGCCCTGAAAAAATATCCAGAGCCCGAGGCATCTCCACTGAACATGCCTGAGGAGTGTCTGGATAGGTCTGATGCAGGCAATGGGCATCAGCCTAGTCAAACCGGGGGCGGTATAAAAAGAAAAACCACCCATAAGAACCTAGTCGCACCGCACCGTCTGCCTGAAGCAGGGGGTGCTGAGACAGGCAAACAGACAAGCTATGTTAGCAAACAAAGGAAAGATGGAGGAAAGATGGACCCCAGCTAACACTTGTAACTGAAGGCAGTTCATCTTCCTCCCGTCTCCACAGGGAGCGCCTGCGCGAGAAGGGAGGAGGGGGGGAGGGAGGGGAGGTGCGCGAGGCCGTCCAGTAATCTAACAGAACTGGCCAAGAGCACCAACCAAGGCACTGTAACACGGGGAGGGGGCGCCGTCTGGAGATGCAACCTAATCAGGGAGATCACGTCACGGAGAGGAAGGGGACTCGCGCATAAATGCAACTGAAATACAGGGGAATCAATGTGCGTGTGCAGTCATTAGTCACTCTAAACCAGTTCAAGCGGCTGGTAAAACGTGATCAGTTCACGCGCAAATAGCAATAGTAGGACCCTCAGTATCTATGAATGTGCTCAAACAAGTAACAAACAAGAAAATGTGAACTGTGGGCTGTGGCGCGCCCAAAGATAGCAAATGGTCCCGCGCGCAAATGAACACGTGGTTCACGTTATGCGCGTGTAAATGTGGCTCGCGTTATGCGCATGCAAATTAGGTGTAGCAATAGGCACACGGTAATGAACCATAACACTGTGACAGCAGTAAAACAACAGTGAA
The DNA here is from genome assembly GCA_033576555.1 of Oophaga sylvatica. NCBI lineage: Eukaryota > Metazoa > Chordata > Amphibia > Anura > Dendrobatidae > Oophaga > Oophaga sylvatica. The sequence continues at coordinate 9,796,025 of JARQOD010000007.1, forward strand.
TAGTTAACCCCTAAACTGTAAAACACATATTGCGCACTCAGTTAAACAGCAAACCCCAAAAGAAAAATAACAGTAACAACCACTGGTAAGCAGCAGTACTAGCAGGAGGATAAAGTCCATGGCATAGATAGGAAGAACAGCAATGAATGTGTGTCACTCACCGGGCCGCTGCGAGCAAGGCAAATAGACTTTGAGGAGCCCTGCAGCCACAGTCAGGAGAAGCAGCAAGCAGCCAACTTCAGGCTGATGCAGAGGGTCCTCGCCTGCCGCCGGAGAATAAGAGGGACCTAAAAGAAAAACTCCCCTCCCTGAGTGTCCGGGTCGATGGGCTCATTGTGAGTGAGGCTCACCAAATAAAGAGCAGCACAGCAGACGGAACTAATGCCGGCAACCTTCACTCTATTTCAGCGGTGTCCCGTCGCCGACTTCTTGCAGACTTATTCTTCCTTTTGGGGGTGCTCCAAATGTCCACGGCAGGCAACTGTGGCAGGTCCTCTTCATCAGGAATCGGCAGCCAGGACGGAACTTTTACTGGAGGGATGTCAAGCTTAGTCCAGGCCTGTGCCAGATCATCAGGATGGCGAATTGAGACTTTAAGAGTTCCTTTAAGCACCAGAATCCCAAAGGGGAACTGCCATCTGTAAGGCAGGTTGTGGGTCCTAAGATGATCCAAAAGAGGTTTAACCAGACGCCTCTTTGCTAGTGTCGCCGGCGATAGATCAGGGTAAAAGTCCACGGTATATTCACCCAGAGTTGGGGAGCCCTTCTCCCGTGCAGCAGACAGGACTGCGGCGGTATCCACATAGCGTAGGAGTCCACATACTACATCCCTGGGAGGATTACCCTCAGCTGGTCGTGGTTTCAGGGCACGATGGATCCGTTCTACTTCAATATTCTGCCCCCGTTCAGTGCCAAGCAAGGAGGAAAAGAGAACTTTGGCAGTGGATTCCAGGTCTTCACGCTGCACAGACTCAGGTAAGCCTTTCAGACGTAGATTAGATCGTCTGTTTCGGTTCTCCAAGTCCTCCAGCTGAGGATTGCAGTATTCAAATGTCGATGCTGTGACTGTAGCTTAGTCTTAGAGACATGGCTGTAATGCAGGACGGCCGCATGGCCAGTTTCCAGGGCTTCCACTCTGTTACCCATCTTAAGTAATTCCTGCTTTATATCTTGCAAATCTGCACGGATCGGAGCATGTGTCTGAACGAGCAGCTTCTTTAAGTTACGCATCGTCAGTTGTTCTGAACCTGATGAACGGTTCTTCAGGGCTCTCCCATCATCAGTGGAGTCACCTTCACAATCTGTGTCAGTGGCGGGAACCGACGCCATGTCTGGTAGCTGGGAGCCTGAAGTAGCTGGCCTTTCAGCAGGAAAGCCTCCAGTCCCCGCTGTGTTTTTGGGGTCTTAGTGTTCCTGGGGGTGCACCCAGTATTAATCTTGTCAGATTTGCCCATCACCAGCAGTTAGAAAGCAGATAGACGCTTAGGCAGGATAAAGTGTGGAGAGGAGCTGTGGCTCAAGCCTCCTTCTCCATGCACGTCCAGGCTCCGCCCCTGAAGGAAGACTTTAAGTCCATCTAGTTCAACCCATAGCCTAACATGTTGATCAGAGGAAGGCAAAAAAAAAAAAAAATGAGGCAAACACTAAGCTTGTAATGTATGTAGTACAGTTCATATAGCGTCTTGTGCTTGGGTGCGATGAAAACACAGGAGTCACAGGTTTGATATAGAAAAGTCCTGTATTACTTCATACAAGTTGGCAGAAATAGTCACACAGTTTGCAGACACAGAAACAGGAGACACAGCAGGCCAGAGTAATCCAAGCTCAGCAATCACTCTCCAATACAGATTCAGGATCTTCTTCTCTGTTACCGTAAGTCCATGCAAACGTGGGTCTTTCAAAGAGCAGGGTTCAGAGTCCACAAGTGCTTCAGAGTTCCTCAGTAGGAATAGCTGGAGTACAAGGTCCAAGGCTTACAGGAGTCAAGTCACAGGTTCACTGCAGGCTAGATTCTGAAGCACTGATTGCTCAGCTGTGGCTGCTTAAGAAGCACAGGAGAGAATCAGGGCGGGAACATGCAAGCTGGAAACTCCATTTTGACTGAGGGCAAGATAGCTGCAGAAAGACAGAAAGTAAAATGGCTGACGAACAAACTGAGTTTCAGGAATATATACATAGAACCTTACATTACTCCCCCCTTAAGGACAACCTCCGGATGACCTCAGACCAGGCTTGTGTGGGTACCTCTGATGAAACTGACGGAGCAAGCGAGGAGCATTAACGTTATTGACCGGTTCCCATGAGTTGTCCTCCACTGGGTAGCCCTGCCATTTAATCAGATATGTAACTGATTTCTATACAACCTGGAATCTAAAATCCTTTCCACCACAAATTCTTCCTGACCATCGACTAGCACTGGGTCAGGGCAAGGAGAAGAACGTCCAGGAAACGTATTGGGTGTCGCAGCCTTTAGTAGGGATACATGAAAGACAGGGTGGATTCTCATAGTTCTGGGCAGTTGAAGACGACAAGCAACGGCACTTATAATTTTACTGATTTTATAGGGTCCAATGTACTTATGTCCCAACTTAGACGATGGAATCCTTAACTTAAGATTTCTGGTTGACAGCCAGACCAGGTCTCCTACCTTGAAAGCTGGTGCAGGTTTACGAAATTTATCTGCTGCTTTCTTGTACCTTTCCTGAGCCGATTCCAGATTCTCCTTTAGAAGATCCATATTCTTCTGTAAAGACGTGATTCTTTCAGCCACTGCTGGTAAAGGCGTTTCTATGGGAAATCGTGGTAGAATGTTAGGATGATAACCTAGATTAGAGTAAAAAGGAGACTGCTTAGTGGAGGCACTCTGAGAGTTGTTATAAGAGAACTCAGCTAATGGAAGTAGATCCACCCAATCATCCTGTAGGTGGCAGATAAAGCAGCGGAGATACTGCTCCAGGGTTTGATTGGTTCGTTCGGTCTGTCCATTAGTCTGGGGATGAAAAGCAGAAGAAAGGTTTACTTTAATGTCCAATGCTGCACAGAAATTTTGCCAAAACCTAGAAGTGAATTGCACCCCTCGATCCGAAATAACCTCATCCGGTACTCCATGTAAGCGAAACACATCTTTAATCATCAAATCTGATGTCTGTTTTGCAGTGGGTAAGCCGACACAAGGGATAAAATGAGCTGCCTTTGTTAGACGGTCAACCACCACTAGAATGGTGTTCTTCCCCTGAGAGGTTGGTAACTCCATAATGAAGTCCATAGAAATGGATCCCCACGGGCGGGACGGGGTGGGAAGAGGCTGTAACAGACCAGTTGGTGAGGAGCGAGGTGTTTTGCATCTTGCACAGACCTCACATGAAGTGACATAATTCAAAACATCCTTCCTGCAAGTGGGCCACCAAAAGAAACGAGAAAGAAATTCCTGTGTCTTTAGAATTCCTCTATGCCCAGCTATCTTGGAATCGTGAATGAGTTGCAATACTCTTAATCTGACTGTTTCAGGAATATACAGACGTTGTCCCTGAATCCACACACCATTCTTAAAGACAAGACTTACGTCCCTTGGGGGTTGTGCCAAAAAGGAATCCGCATGGTATGCTTCCTTGATGTCCTTAAGTAGGTCTTGATTATGAATTACTCCTAGGAATCTAGAGTCAGGAAGAATAGTCTTAGGAGGAGTAATTGGACGTGTCTCTGCTGAGTAAATCCTAGAGAGTGCATCAGCCTTTCCATTGCGCGATCCTGGTCTATAAGAGATGATAAAATTAAATTGGTTTAAGAAAAGATTCCAGCGAGCCTGGCGAGGAGTCAGGCACTTAGCCGACCTGATAAACTCAAGGTTACGATGGTCTGTCAGGACGACTATTTGCTGTGCAGCTCCCTGAAGAAGGTGTCTCCATTCTTTGAAGGCGGCAATAATGGCCAACAACTCTCTATTGCCCACATCGTAGTTCCTCTCAGCCGAAGACAACTGCTGGGAAAAGAAGGCACAGGGATGCAAGACATTCTTCTCACCTGTTCTCTGAGAGAGTATAGCTCCAACGGCACAGTCTGAAGCATCCACCTCTATTATGAAGGCAAGCTCGGGGTTGGGATGTACTAGGATAGGTGCAGTGGTAAATTTATCTTTTAGACGGGAAAATGCTTCCTGGGCTTGGGGAGTCCAGGAAAACCTAGACTCTTTCCGGGTAAGTTGAGTGATAGGTGACACTACCTCAGAGAAATTTCTAATGAAACGTCTATAGAAGTTGGCAAACCCGATGAAGCGCTGTACCTCCTTCACATTTCTAGGACTTGGCCAATCCTTGATGGCTTGGGTTTTGCTTCCATCCATACTAATTCCTTGTGTAGACAGTACATACCCCAGAAATTGAATTTCGGTCCTATGGAATTCACACTTTTCAAGTTTGATGTAAAGATGATTTTGTCTTAGACGTTCCAAGACCATTCTCACATGTCCATGATGTTCCTCTGTGGAGTTAGAAAAAAATAGAATATCATCCAAATAAATTACCACGAATGTATCTAGGAGATCCCTGAAGATGTCATTCACCAAGTGTTGGAAAGTGGCTGGGGCGGTACTCAGACCAAAAGGCATAACTAGATATTCAAAGTGTCCATAGCGTGACCTGAATGCAGTCTTCCATTCATCCCCAGGTCTAATACGGACTAAGTTATAGGCCCCACGAAGATCTAGTTTAGAAAAAATGTTGGCATGTCGCACTCTCTCCAATAACTCAGGGATTAAAGGCAATGGATAACGGTTTCTAATAGTAACCTTATTGAGTTCCCTATAGTCTACGCATGGTCTCAGAGATCCATCTTTCTTCTTTACAAAGAAGATGGGTGCACCTGCAGGAGATGAAGAGGGGCGTATGAAGCCCTTGGCTAGATTTTCATCTATGTAATCCTTTAAAGCCTTTAGCTCGGGCCCCGCCAGGGGGTAGATCTTACCAAAAGGTATCTCTGCTCCAGGCAATAATTCAATTGGACAATCATATGGACGGTGAGGAGGAAGCTGGTCAGCGTTCTTCTTGTCACATAAATCCACATAGTCCTGGTATACAGCTGGTAGTTCAGGGACTGACATGATTCCTTTAGGAACAGAGCAAGCTGAAACTTTTGGACTCATCTGTTTCTCTGGAAAGTGTAATTCCTTGGTCTCCCAGTTAATGGTAGGATTCTGAGCCTGCAGCCATGGTAGCCCTAGAATAATGGGAAAGAGGGGAGAAGAGATAAGCATAAAGGACAGTTTCTCTTGATGATCTTTACCCATAAGAACCCTCAAAGGCTCTGTTTCCTGATCCACTGGTCCAGAGGTCAGCAGGGAGCCATCCACAGTTTCCATCTGTACTGGAGTAGCCTTCTTCACTGAACGTATTCCCTGTTTCAGAGCAAAGGAGACATCCATAAAATTTCCACTTGCCCCTGAGTCGATCATAGCAGAGCTAGACACCCAAGCTGAGTCAACCCAGAGTTTGATGGAAAGAAAGCAATGAGAATTGTTTTTCTTACAACTCAGCTGGGACACCGCTGAGGAAACTTGAAAAATCGCAGCGTTTACACAGTCAACGTCCTCAGAGGTAACGGAGTTTAAGTCCAAGAAATCAAGATCTGTTGCTGCAGATCTCTCTGGAGCCTGAGGCTCGGACCTGACAGATCCCCTCTCGCAACACTCACAATGAATGAGTGCTGCAGTAGTCTTACGAGAACGGCTGGGGCAGTTTATAATGAAGTGCCCTGACTTACCACAATAGAAACATAGATTCTCCTTAAAACGATGTTCCTTGCGTGCATCACTAACCCGTCGTTGTAAAGAGTCTACCTGCATGGGTTCAGGTTCAGGTTCCCGTGTAATCCTACTCAAAGGTTCCTTAGCTGGAGAGGAAGGTAGGAAAAGGTTAGTACGATTGCTTTCGAACCATCTCTCTTGCCTGCGTTCAGTCAGACGAGTATCAATACGGATGCAGTAGTTAATAAAGTCACCTAACGCAGTGGGAGGGTCGGCACGAGCAAGTTCATCCTTAATCAGTGGAGATAACCCCTTTCGAAAAATAGATTTTTTGGTGGAACTGTCCCAGGTGGTATCAAGGGCCCATCTCCTGAAATCCAAGGCATATTCAGCTACCGAGTGCTTACCTTGGCGCAAAGCTAACATGGCTGCTTCAGCTGTTGCACCTCGATTGGGGTCATCAAACACCTGCCCCATCGCTGAAATAAAATCATCAAGGTGATTCAAACAATCATCCTCAGTCTCAATCAGAGGGTTTGCCCACATTAAAGCCTTGTTGGTAAGCAACATAATTATAGTAAGCACCTTAGATCGTTCAGTGGGAAATTGTGAAGCATGTGCAGAAAAAAAAAGATTGCATTGATTAATAAATCCCCTGAATTTCTCACGTTCACCGCCAAAACGAAAAGGGGGCAACTTGGGAATCCCAGCACTCGGGGCTACGGCAGGAGCCTGGACTCGCCCCTCTAGAACCTCAATCCTGGCTCGCAAATCCTGGGTAGTCTGTCCAACCACTTGCAAATTGTGATTATTGAGGTCCTGTAGATTTGCAAAACGGGTCTTTATATTCTGCAAATCTGCAAGGATATTATCAGTCACTCCGCAAAGTTCCTTTATGCGGGCCTCCATTTTCCAGATCTTTTAAGACAGGATTACTGGAAGAAGAGGAGAGAAAAAAAAACAATAGTGTTCACCTGTGGCAACACTGCAGAGAGAAAAAAAAATTAAGGGAACTGCTCACCTGGAATGGTTGTGAGAAGTCACAACCACTATCATCACAGAAAGTTTCAACCAGACATCTGATATCCAGAGTTACAGCAGACAAAAAAGAGAAAAGAAAGGAAAAAAAAAACCAAAAAACAATAGTGTTTACCTGTGGTAACACTGCAAAAAGAAAAAACTTAAGGGAATTGCTCACCTGGAATGGTTGTGAGAAGTCACAACCACTGTCATCACAGAAAGTACAACCGGACGTCTGATATCCACAGTACAGCAGACACAGCCTTCCAGACCCAGCAGACACTAACTTTTTGGCTTCAGAATCTTGTAATGTATGTAGTACAGTTCATATAGCGTCTTGTGCTTGGGTGCGATGAAAACACAGGAGTCACAGGTTTGATATAGAAAAGTCCTGTATTACTTCATACAAGTTGGCAGAAATAGTCACACAGTTTGCAGACACAGAAACAGGAGACACAGCAGGCCAGAGTAATCCAAGCTCAGCAATCACTCTCCAATACAGATTCAGGATCTTCTTCTCTGTTACCGTAAGTCCATGCAAACGTGGGTCTTTCAAAGAGCAGGGTTCAGAGTCCACAAGTGCTTCAGAGTTCCTCAGTAGGAATAGCTGGAGTACAAGGTCCAAGGCTTACAGGAGTCAAGTCACAGGTTCACTGCAGGCTAGATTCTGAAGCACTGATTGCTCAGCTGTGGCTGCTTAAGAAGCACAGGAGAGAATCAGGGCGGGAACATGCAAGCTGGAAACTCCATTTTGACTGAGGGCAAGATAGCTGCAGAAAGACAGAAAGTAAAATGGCTGACGAACAAACTGAGTTTCAGGAATATATACATAGAACCTTACAAAGCTCCAAATTGGGGAAACAATTCCTTCCCACTGTAACGCTGGTATTGTCTGTACTTTGTTTTCCAGCGTTACTCTGCATGTTTTTTGCATTAACCCTTTTGCTCCTTTCCCCCTAACCAGCTGGGATACTGTTGTCTGTTACCTATATGGATGCTGCTCAGTTCCCGGCTCTGCTGCGTACCCGTACTTGCGTGAGTGGCTCCGCTGCTTTGCATGACCGCCCGCATGTGCGGTTCCTGACTTGCTGTGAAAGCCGTCCGTAGCTTGCAAAGTCCTCTGCAGTGGTGCATGACTTACTGCGTGGTTGGCAGCAGCCATTGTTGGGTTCCCTCTGTGTTGTGCTGTCTGGCTCTGCATAGGGGGCGCGGCCCACACCTGTCCTGCTTTTATGTGGATTGGGTGTTTACTAGAATTACTGCTCCAGCCTATCGCTGTGAAGCAGCTCATATATAAAGTTCCCCAGCCCTAGTGGGCGTTGCCAGAGCTTCACATTGAATCCACACTGAATCCCTGAACCTAGCCGTATGTGGTTGTGTGTTCAGCTCCTGCTCTGAATTTGATCAGCTCTGGAGAGCTGATTCCCTGTTCCTGATGTGTCTTGTTCCCTGATCCTGGATCAAACCCGGTACCTGAATGTCTGAATTGTGTCTTGTGTTTCCGCCTATGCTGGGGGCTGATTACCCAGATCGCCGTTCCTGGAGGCTGTATATCCAGGCCTGTTCCTGCTGTGTCTAATTACCTGAACCCCTGATCTTGGTTCGCATCCTGTACCTGACTGTCTGAACTGTGTCCTCTGTGTTATGTTCCTGAAATCCTGCTGTGTCCAGAACCCTGTGCCAGTGACTGTGAATCCTTGCTATATAACCTGAGTTCATCTTGGAAGGAGGAGTCCAGTGTGTGCTGAGTTTCTGTTACTCTGTGCTCAGCCTCTGTGCAATCCCCGGCCAGCTCCCGTTGAGCCTGGCGGGGCTTGCACCAGACCGCTGGGGTTCCTTTTCAGGTCGCTGCCAGATGTCCGGATCCTATGCCTGATGACCATGGCCTGATGTCCGATGTCCGACGACCACTTCCAGATGTCCGGATCCTATCCTTCCTGCCTGATGTCCGGATCCTGCCGATCATTGCCAGATGTCCGGAGTCCGAGGCCTGTGTTCCAGTCCGTGTTCCTGTGATCCAATCCATGTTCCTGTCCGTGTTCCTGACTCCCTGAGACCCAATCCGTGTTCCTGACTCCCTGAGATCCAATCCATGTTCCTGTCTGTGTTCCTGACTCCCTGAGATCCAATCCGTGTCCCTGTTGTTCCTGTGCAGTCTAACTCTGTTTCAGCCATCAGCTCCTGATTCCAGTTACCTGCCTGTTACCTGTCGGCTTGCCTGTCTGCCATCCGACTGCAGCTCCATCCGGAAGTTCAGACATCATCTGCAGAGATCCCCGGCTCTTGCCTGCTCACCTGGGAGCGATCATCTGCCATCCGACTGCAGCTCCATCCGGAAGTTCGGACATCATCTGCAGAGATCCCCGGCTCTTGCCTGCTCACCTGGGAGCGATCATCTGCCATCCGACTGCAGCCTACCTGGAGGCTCCACCATATCAGGTCGTATATACCTGCCTGCCCAGAGACTGCCCTGGTCACTTTCCGTGACAACCTGCCTGTCCCAGAGACTGCCTGGTCACTTGCCGTGACAACCTGCCTGCCCTGGTCACTTGCCGTGACAACCTGCCTGCCTGGTCACTTGCCGTGACAACCTGCCTGCCTGGTCACTTGCCGTGACAACCTGCCTGCCTGGTCACTTGCCGTGACAACCTGCCTGCCCTGGTCACTTGCCGTGACAACCTGCCTGTCCCAGAGATTGCCCTGGTCACTAGCCGTGACAACCTGCCTGTCCCAGAGACTGCCTGGTCACTTGCTGTGACAACCTGCCTGTCCCAGAGACTGCCTTGGTCACTTGCCGTGACAACCTGCCTGTCCTGCCGGTTCCTCCTTGGTCTACCCTGTGATGACGTCTGTCCTGGGTCGGTGTCTGATGTACTCCTGCTGAGCCTGTGCTACGCCTGAGGCCTGAGAGAGAGGCCGTCCTAGTATGCCCGTGCCAGATGACCCTGGACTTCATCAACCCGTGATGACCCCGCCATCGTCTGACGTTCGTCCTGGGCCGGTGTCTGATGTTCTCCTGCTGAGCCTGTGCTACGCCCGAGGCCTGAGAGTGAGGCCATACTAGTATGCCCGTGCTAGATGATCCTGGACTTCATCAACCCGTGATGACCCCGCCATCGTCTGAAGTCTGTCTGAGGTCGGTGTCTGATGTTCTCCTGCTGAGCCTGTGCTACGCCTAAGGCCTGAGAGAGAGGCCGTCCAAGTATGCCTGTGCCAGATAACCCTGGACTGCATCTACCCGTGATGTCCTCCAGCACTCGTCTGTGATCCTGAGTTGTGTACCCTTCTCTGATGTGCGGAATCGGGAGCCCGGTCTTATGTTCTGTTTATGTACTTTGTTTCTTTAAGTAAACTTTATGTTTCTTCTTACCTGAAGTTGTGTGGTGTTGTCTAGTCCTGCAGGTCGCCACCTTGCCCACATGCTCAGCTGCCACGGATCCCGGTCGCTGCCCTTCCCTAGTCCGGGCAGGCCCGGGTCTCCCTCCGTGGTCCAGTGGGTCCACATTCTCTTACCATCTGGGACCCATGCCTCACGTCGTCGTGGACTGGCGGCGTGGGAGCATTGGCTAGCTAGGCAAGCTATGCCATGTCCCGACGCCCCACAGCCGTGGGAAGCGCTACAGAAAGCTCTGGCCATGGACTCCGCTGAGCATGTGCGGTCTGCAGGACTTTCTCCAAGCTCCACCTGATGTGCGAACTAGACTACTTGGTCCCCACAGGGTAAGTGGACTAGATGGCTCGATTCCCCGCTTGGTCAGCGGTTCGGACTTTTCGAGCTATTAACTCTGCTGCCATATTGTGAACTATGGGACTTACCGCCAAACCCAAGTGAATTTTTCTGGGGAATTTTTTTTTTTTACTTGGGTCTTCAGAAGAGGGGCCTGAGGAGGGGATACTGTAACGCTGGTATTGTCTGTACTTTGTTTTCCAGCGTTACTCTGCATGTTTTTTGCATTAACCCTTTTGCTCCTTTCCCCCTAACCAGCTGGGATACTGTTGTCTGTTACCTATATGGATGCTGCTCAGTTCCCGGCTCTGCTGCGTACCCGTACTTGCGTGAGTGGCTCCGCTGCTTTGCATGACCGCCCGCATGTGCGGTTCCTGACTTGCTGTGAAAGCCGTCCGTAGCTTGCAAAGTCCTCTGCAGTGGTGCATGACTTACTGCGTGGTTGGCAGCAGCCATTGTTGGGTTCCCTCTGTGTTGTGCTGTCTGGCTCTGCATAGGGGGCGCGGCCCACACCTGTCCTGCTTTTATGTGGATTGGGTGTTTACTAGAATTACTGCTCCAGCCTATCGCTGTGAAGCAGCTCATATATAAAGTTCCCCAGCCCTAGTGGGCGTTGCCAGAGCTTCACATTGAATCCACACTGAATCCCTGAACCTAGCCGTATGTGGTTGTGTGTTCAGCTCCTGCTCTGAATTTGATCAGCTCTGGAGAGCTGATTCCCTGTTCCTGATGTGTCTTGTTCCCTGATCCTGGATCAAACCCGGTACCTGAATGTCTGAATTGTGTCTTGTGTTTCCGCCTATGCTGGGGGCTGATTACCCAGATCGCCGTTCCTGGAGGCTGTATATCCAGGCCTGTTCCTGCTGTGTCTAATTACCTGAACCCCTGATCTTGGATCGCATCCTGTACCTGACTGTCTGAACTGTGTCCTCTGTGTTATGTTCCTGAAATCCTGCTGTGTCCAGAACCCTGTGCCAGTGACTGTGAATCCTTGCTATATAACCTGAGTTCATCTTGGAAGGAGGAGTCCGGTGTGTGCTGAGTTTCTGTTACTCTGTGCTCAGCCTCTGTGCAATCCCCGGCCAGCTCCCGTTGAGCCTGGCGGGGCTTGCACCAGACCGCTGGGGTTCCTTTTCAGGTCGCTGCCAGATGTCCGGATCCTATGCCTGATGACCATGGCCTGATGTCCGATGTCCGACGACCACTTCCAGATGTCCGGATCCTATCCTTCCTGCCTGATGTCCGGATCCTGCCGATCATTGCCAGATGTCCGGAGTCCGAGGCCTGTGTTCCAGTCCGTGTTCCTGTGATCCAATCCATGTTCCTGTCCGTGTTCCTGACTCCCTGAGACCCAATCCGTGTTCCTGACTCCCTGAGATCCAATCCATGTTCCTGTCTGTGTTCCTGACTCCCTGAGATCCAATCCGTGTCCCTGTTGTTCCTGTGCAGTCTAACTCTGTTTCAGCCATCAGCTCCTGATTCCAGTTACCTGCCTGTTACCTGTCGGCTTGCCTGTCTGCCATCCGACTGCAGCTCCATCCGGAAGTTCGGACATCATCTGCAGAGATCCCCGGCTCTTGCCTGCTCACCTGGGAGCGATCATCTGCCATCCGACTGCAGCTCCATCCGGAAGTTCGGACATCATCTGCAGAGATCCCCGGCTCTTGCCTGCTCACCTGGGAGCGATCATCTGCCATCCGACTGCAGCCTACCTGGAGGCTCCACCATATCAGGTCGTATATACCTGCCTGCCCAGAGACTGCCCTGGTCACTTTCCGTGACAACCTGCCTGTCCCAGAGACTGCCTGGTCACTTGCCGTGACAACCTGCCTGCCCTGGTCACTTGCCGTGACAACCTGCCTGCCCTGGTCACTTGCCGTGACAACCTGCCTGCCTGGTCACTTGCCGTGACAACCTGCCTGCCTGGTCACTTGCCGTGACAACCTGCCTGCCCTGGTCACTTGCCGTGACAACCTGCCTGTCCCAGAGATTGCCCTGGTCACTAGCCGTGACAACCTGCCTGTCCCAGAGACTGCCTGGTCACTTGCTGTGACAACCTGCCTGTCCCAGAGACTGCCTTGGTCACTTGCCGTGACAACCTGCCTGTCCTGCCGGTTCCTCCTTGGTCTACCCTGTGATGATGTCTGTCCTGGGTCGGTGTCTGATGTACTCCTGCTGAGCCTGTGCTACGCCTGAGGCCTGAGAGAGAGGCCGTCCTAGTATGCCCGTGCCAGATGACCCTGGACTTCATCAACCCGTGATGACCCCGCCATCGTCTGACGTTCGTCCTGGGCCGGTGTCTGATGTTCTCCTGCTGAGCCTGTGCTACGCCCGAGGCCTGAGAGTGAGGCCATACTAGTATGCCCGTGCCAGATGATCCTGGACTTCATCAACCCGTGATGACCCCGCCATCGTCTGAAGTCTGTCTGAGGTCGGTGTCTGATGTTCTCCTGCTGAGCCTGTGCTACGCCTAAGGCCTGAGAGAGAGGCCGTCCAAGTATGCCTGTGCCAGATAACCCTGGACTGCATCTACCCGTGATGTCCTCCAGCACTCGTCTGTGATCCTGAGTTGTGTACCCTTCTCTGATGTGCGGAATCGGGAGCCCGGTCTTATGTTCTGTTTATGTACTTTGTTTCTTTAAGTAAACTTTATGTTTCTTCTTACCTGAAGTTGTGTGGTGTTGTCTAGTCCTGCAGGTCGCCACCTTGCCCACATGCTCAGCTGCCACGGATCCCGGTCGCTGCCCTTCCCTAGTCCGGGCAGGCCCGGGTCTCCCTCCGTGGTCCAGTGGGTCCACATTCTCTTACCATCTGGGACCCATGCCTCACGTCGTCGTGGACTGGCGGCGTGGGAGCATTGGCTAGCTAGGCAAGCTATGCCATGTCCCGACGCCCCACAGCCGTGGGAAGCGCTACACCCGACTCCACATACGGCAATCAGACTGGTTCCCTGGATCAACGCCCTATCAAGGAATCTAGTATACATAACCTGTAACAATAAACTTTTCTTTTCAAGAAAGGCATCCAGTCCCCTCTTAAATTTTAGTAGTGAATCACTCATTACAACATCATATGGCAGAGAGTTCCATAGTCTCACTGCTCTTACAGTAAAGAATCTGCGTCTGTGATTATGATTAAACCTTCTTTCCTCCAGACGTAGAGGATGCCCCATTGTTCCCGTCTTAGATCTGAGAGAAAAAGATCATTAGAAAGGTCCTTGTACTGTACCCTCATGTATTTATACATTATAATAAGATCTCCCCTTAGCCCTTGTTTTTCCAAACTAAATAACCCCAAGTGTAATAACCTGTCTTGGTATTGCAGACCCTTCAGCCTTTAGCGCACTAATACCCCTGGTCGCTCTTCTCTGCACCCACTCTAGTTCAGCTATGTCTTTTTTATTCACCGGAGACCAGAACTATACACAGTATTCAAAGTGTGGTCACACTAGTGACTTGTATACAGGTAAAGTTATGTTCTCCTCATGAGCATCTATGCCTCTTTCAATGCATTCTATTATTTTATTTGCATTTGCAGCAGCTGCATGACACTGGCCACTAAATGTGAGTTTGTCATCCACCCATGCACCCAGGTGTTTTTCAGTGACAGTTTTTCCCAGTGTTTTACAATTAAGCACATACAGTAATTCTACATCTTATTTCTTCTGCACAAGTGCGTGATCTTACATTTATCCCCATTAAAGCTCATTTGCCACTTATCAGCCCAAGCTTCTAGTTTTCATAAATCTTCCTGTAATATGAAATTGTCCTCCTATGTTTTGATTACTCTGCAGAGTTTTGTGTCATCTGCAAATATTGAAATTCTACTCTGCATGCCCCTACAAGATCATTAATAAATATGTTAAAAATAAGTGGGCCCAACACCGACCCTGTGTTACCCCACTGCTAACCGCGACCCAGTCATAGTGTGCTCCATTAATAACCACTTTGTTTACTATCTCTGAGCCAGCTCAGGTTTTTTTGTGTTTTCACTATTGATTAATAAAAACAAATCGAACATAAAATGAACTTCACGAAGATCACTTACCGCTCAGCAGTTATCAAGAGGAGATCCAGAGGAGAAATCATATCATCCAACAGATCCCCTCTGGAGGCTGTGGATTCATTCATTCTCTCAAGATCTACTTTACTGGAGTTCTGGCTTTACTGACAGGTCCTACTGTAACTCCTGGTGCCATGTGATTTCCATGCTGCCACTGATGTTGCTGCTGCTTCTGCTCAACATGATCCTGCTGGGGCTCCAGCTACAGCTGTGGCTGTTCCAATACTGCTGGAAGGACTGCCAGAGCAAAGAACCTGCTCTGCCGGTAGTCTAGCAGCATTTTAAATGTGGAACCTGCCAGGCACTACCTATCCTTCTGTTGATGACTCTTCCGGTTCTACCCTGGGAGTGAAAATTCACCTCCGGGTCAAATGTCCTTTGGGTACTCGTCTCAAGGGCGCACCCTGTGCATGCACAGTTCAGGCACGCACTGTAGTGTCTACCTTGAGGAGCAGCTAAGTGAGCCGACCTGCCACGAGTGGTGTTTTGGATGAGGGCAAACGTTCCAGGAACACGTGTAGCAGCGGTGGACAAATCATATGTCCTGGGTTAAGGCAGCTACTAAGATGGAACAGCGGTCGGACAAAATGGACGAGCTACTCAAGCACCTAATCCTGAGCCAGCAGCAACAGCACCAGGTACAGCAGAGACTAATAAGCTCCTAATGCATCAGATTCAGCAACAGAAAAGGCAGATGGAACTCCTAAAGGGAGAGGTCCGCAGCAGACAAACCGCCCCTCCCCCCACGTCAAGGTGATGACTCCTGCGTCCGGAAAACGGTAAGACGAGCCATGCATAAGACGACCCCAGGGGATAATATAGAGGCGTTTTTGACTGTTTTTGAACGAGTTGCAGAGCAGGAAAGGCTGCCCCCGGACCAGTGGGCGGAGGTGCTGGCCCCCTATCTGACAGATGAACCCCAGAAACCCTATTTTGACTTGGCCTTGCAGGATGCCCAGGAATATGCCAAGTTGAAAACGGAGATATTGGCATGCTCAGGGGTCACTATGTCTGTCAGAGCCCAAAGGGTTCATCAATGGGAGTGCTGAAGTGACAAACCTCCCCGATCACAAATGTTTGACTTGTTGCATTTGGTCCAGAAATGGTTGCAGCAGGAGTCCTCCACTCCAGCCCAGATGGTTGAGCGGGCAGTCATGGACAGATTTATTCACTCTTTCCCCAGGCCGGTGCAGACCTGGGTTGCCCGAGGAGACCCCGGGATGTAGATGACCTGGTGGGCCTCGTAGAAAGGTACCAGGTGGTCAAGACGTCCCAGAGGAAGTCAGGGTGTGGTACATCTAAATACTGGGATACCCAGGAGCAGCCGAAGTCCCAAAAGAATGGTAACAGAGCCATCACTGGTGGGAGTCCAAGGCCCCAAGGATCCCCTGAGGGGCTACTATAGGCTGCTGCTAAAGACCTGATCTGCTGCCTGTGTCATGGTCCTGGACATGGCCCTTTGTTCCATGTCTGCTGAGCAGATGGATGGCAGCCTGGGCAGGCACTGCTCGTATTATGCCTACCCAGCCTGCAGTGTGGACTATCAGCCTGGAGAGGGGCCGCAGTCATGTCCCGTGACCATAAACGGAGTATTGGTGTCAGGACTCTTGGACTCCGGGAGCCTGGTGACCCTGATAAGGGCCATGCTTCCTAACCAGTTGATCACAGGGAAATGTGGGCATCTGCTGTATCCATGGGGATGCCAAAGATTACCCTGTTACCAGAGTCTGAATTAAAACGAGCCGTGGTACGGAGTTCCATGAGGTTTGTGTAGTCAGAGACTTGCGGCACCTCGAGATAATCGGGCGGGACTTCAGCCTGTTCTGGGACTTGTGGGGAAAAGCAGGGGTGCCCAGTGTCTCAGGCAGGAGCCAGCGCAATCCTAATTAATTCCCATTGCAGTCGGAGGTGGGGGAGTTCCCCTTGTGTGTCCTAGCTGGTGATGAGGACGAATCAGTGACCAGGGAGGCCGAAGTTCCTGAGCTGGGGGTTGCTGGGGAAAATTTTGGGACTGCTCAAATGCGGGATCATACCCTAAAAGGGGCTTTTGAAAATGTGTCTGTGATTGATGGGATTGCTCAAGAGTCAGGGGCTGACACCAGGTACGACGGGAGGTGAAATAGTGGAGCAACTGTTGGTTCGAGGCCCATACCGGCGGAGGGTTCTAGACATGGCCCATTCACATGTTTTGGGTGGAGAAAACGCAGGAGACGATACTGCAGAGGTTCTTTGGGGGGATGTTATCGGGAGATCTTGAATTATTATAGGTCCTGCCCCACCAGCCAGATAACTGCTTCCTCTGGGCACTTCCGAACTCCTCTAGTCATTGAGGCCGTGTATTGATTATCGTCTCTTGAATAAGATCACTGTGAAGTATCAATATCCATTACCCTTGATTTCTGACCTGTTTTCCAGGGTGAAAAGTGCTAGTTGGTTTACCAAGCTTGAACTCAGGGTGGGCGTATAACCTTATTCGCATTAAGCACGGGGATGAATGGAAGACGGCGTTTACTACCCCAGAGGGGCATTTTGGGTACCTAGTGATGCCCTTTGGGCTCACTAATGCTCCTTCCGTCTTCCAATCCTTCATGAATGATATTTTCAGGGATTTTGTGGATACATTTATGATTGTTTATTTGGATGATATTGTGATTTTTTCAATTACTGGGACTCATGTGAAACATGTTCGGACTGTGTTCCAGATTTTGAGAGAGAATGCACTGTATGTGAAGGGATCAAAGTGTCTATTTGGCGTACAGAAGGTCTCATTTCTGGGATTCATTTTGTCTCTGTCTGTTATTGAAATGGACCCGGTCAAGGTTCAGGCCATCTGTGATTGGGTCCAACCTACTTCATTAAAGGCTCTACAGAGATTTTTGGGTTTTGCCAATTTTTATCGTAAATTTATTGGTAATTTCTCCGGTATTGTTAAACCATTGACTGATTTGACCAAAAAGGGTTCTGATGTGAATTGGCCTCCTGAGGCAGTCTCTGCATTTCAGGAACTTAAGCAGAGATTCACTTCTGCTCCTGTTCTATGGCAGCCTGATGTTTCTCTACCGTTTCAGGTGGAGGTTGATGCCTCTGAAATTGGGGCAGGTGCTGTTTTGTCCCAAAGAGATCCAGAGACCTCTAAAAGTAACCCTTGTGCCTTTTTCTCTCGAAAATTTTCTCCAACTGAACGTAATTATGACGTGGGTAATCGGGAGTTATTGGCCATGAAGTGGGCCTTTGAAGAGTGGAGACATTGGCTGGAAGGAGCCAAACATCAGGTTTGAACCTGGTTTATCTCGAATCAGCCAAGCGACTTAATCCTAGACAGGCCAGGTGGAACTTGTTTTTCACACGTTTTAATTTTGTGGTTTCTTTTCTTCCTGGCACTAAGAATGTTAAGGCGGATGCCCTTTCGAGGAGTTTCTTTGCGGACTCTCCTGAGTTATCTGATCCTGCTGTTATTTTGAAAGAGGGTGTAGTACTTTCCGCCATCTCGCCCAATTTTCAGACTGGCTCTGGAAGGGTGTCAGGAGGATAAACCTGAGCGCTGCCCTATTGGGAAATTGTTTGTCCCAGACCAGTGGAAGATGTCACCAGAGTGTGATGTCTGAGATTCATTGTTCTGCGTTGGCTGGTCATCCCGGGACTTTTTGTACCAGAAACTTGGTGAGTCGGTCCTTTTGGTGGCCTACTTCGTCTCGTGACGTCAGGGAATTTGTGCAGTCTTGTGGGACTTGCTCTCGTTCCAAGCCTTGCTCTCGCTGTAGTGGTTTGTTAATGCCATTACCTGTGCCCAAGAGGCCATGGACCCATATCTCTATGGATTTTATTTCTGACTTCCCTGTTTCTCAGATAATGACCGTTATCTGGGTGATCTGTGATAGGTAATGGCACAAGATGTATCATCTTGGAAAACCTAAGTTACCTTCCTCCACCGAATTGGTGCCTTTATTCCTTCAGCACGTGGTTCGGTTACATGGCATTCCGGAGAACATTGTGTCTTACAGAGGAGTCCAGTTTGTTTTCAGATTTTGGAGGACATTTTGTTCTAAACTTGGTGTTCAGTTATCTTTCTCCTCTGCTTTTCATCCTCAGACCAATGGACAAACCGAGAGAACAAACCGGACCTTGGAGACTTATTTGAGATGTTTTGTGTCTGCTGATCAAGATGACTGGGTCTATTTTTTGCCTTTGGCTGAGTTTGCTCTTAATAATAGGGCTAGCTCTGCCACCTTGATGTCTCCATTTTTCTGCAATTTTGGGTTTCACCCTCGATTTTCTTCGGGACAGGCGGAGGCTTTTGTCTGTCCGGGTGTTGACTCTGTTGTGGAGCGAATGCAGCAGATTTGGGACCAGGTAGTGGAGAGGTTGTCTCTATCTCAGGAGAAGGCCCAACGGTTTGCCAACCGGCATAGGACTGATGGTCCTCGGTTTAAAGTGGAGGACTTGGTTTGGTTGTCCTCAAGAAATATCCCTATGAGGGTTGCATCTCCAAAGTTTAAGCCTAGGTTCATTGGACCTTATAAGATCATGGAGATTCTTAATCCTGTTTCCTTCCGTTTGCTTCTTCCAGGGACATTTAAGATTCATAACGTGTTCCACAAGTCCTTATTGAAGTAGTTTGTCGAGCCAGTGGTTCCTATGGCTGTGCCTCCTGACCCTGTTTTGGTTGAGGGCAATCTGGAGTATGTGGTTGAGAAAATATTGGATTCTTGCTTTTCTAGACAGAAACTCCAGTATTTGGTTAAGTGGAGAGGTTATGGTCAGGAGGACAATTCTTGGGTGTTTGCTTCGGACATCCATGCTAGGAGACTGATCCGTGCCTATCACCGAGCTCATCCTGATCGGCCTGGTTGCACAAGTGAGGGTTCGGTGACCCCTCCTCAAGGGGGGGTACTGTTATGAATGTGCTGGAGATGGTTTCTCAGCAGAGGCTCCCTCTGGTGGTTGCAGACAGTACTGAACCTTACAGCGAGGAATGGCAATCTGGTATCACGGACTGGTCTGCTATCAGGGAGGTTCCCTCCCAAGATGGTTGCCGGTGATCAATTGTTCTTGTCTCAATTGTGGTTCCTGGTTAATTTGGAAGCTTGCTCAGTCTTGCCTGCATCTTCTGCTATCAGATAAGATATTTTCTGCTTTTATTTTTGTGCTTGCTTTTTGCATTGTTCCCTGGGCACTTCTGTGGAGGTCAGCCAGGTCCCCTCCGGGGGGCTTGTGCTCCTCTCAGTTTATCTGGAGCTACTGTTGTTTGTTCATTTGCTTTTTCCTGTTTTTTTCAGTGGCTGCGGCTTAGTTTTGTTATACCAGAGAACTGATTTAGGTGGTAGAGGTCGTGTGATCTCAGGTGTTTTTGCAATCAGTAGAGTTGGTATTTTTTAGTGTTTTTTTTTTGGATTGCAGTGAGTATCCTTTCCTGTACTTTTCTGTCTAGACAGATTGGGCCCCAGCGTTTGCTCATTCTATTCTCTGTCTGTGTCCGTGTTTCTTCTTGTCAAACCGCCATTACATGTTTGGGGGCTTCCTATTTTCTTTGGGGATCTGCTCCGGGCAGATAGCTTTCATCTTTCTGCCATTAGGTGTAGTTATCTCTCAGGCTGTGACGAGGTGTCTAGGATCAACGTAGGAATGCTCCATGGCTACCTCTAGTTGTGTGGTTAGTTCAGGTTACTGCAATCCAATAGGTTCCAGCCTCTCTGGTGTATTGCCGTTTTTGCTTACTCTCCTCAGCTACCAAAACATAACAGAAAATACCCAAAATTGACACCATTCTAAAAACTGCACCCCTCAAGGTGTTCAAAGCCACATTCAAGAAGTTTATTAACCCTTTATGTACTTCACAAGAATTGAAGCAATGTGGAAGGAAAAAAATCATTTAACTTTTTTTCCCAAAATTTTTCTTTCGACACAATTTTTAACATTTTCTCATGGGTATCAGGAGAAAATGAACCACAATATTTGTTGTACAATTTCTCCTGAGTACACCTATACCCCATGTGTGGGGGAAAACCAATCTTTAGGTGCACGGCAGTGCTCAGAAGGGAAGGAGCATCATTTGAGATTTTGAATGTCAAATTGGCTGGAATCGAGAGCGTACAACATGTCGCGTTTGGAGAGCCCTTGATGTACCTAAACAGTGGAAACCCCCCATAAGTGACACCATTTTGGAAACTAGACCCCCCAAGGAACTTATCTAAATGTGTGGTGAGCACTTTGAACCCCCAAGGGCTTCACAGAAGGTTATAACGTAGAGCCGTAAAATTAAAAAATCATATTTTTTCCACAAAAATGATCTTTTCACCCCCAATTTTTATTTTTCAAAGGATAAAAGGATCCCAAAAGTTATTGTGCAATTTGTCCTGAGTACGCTGATACCCCATATGTGGGGGTAAACCACTATTTGGGCGCATGGCAGAGCTAGGAAGGGAAGCAGCGCCATTTGACTTTTTTGGATGGAATTGAGATTGGCTGCCATGTCGCATTTGAAGAGTCACTGATGTGCCTAAACAGTGGAAACCCCCCACAAGTGACCCCATTTTGGAAACTAGACCCCCCAAGGAACTTATCTAAATGTGTGGTGAGAGCTTTGAATCCACAAGGGCTTCACAGAAGGTTATAACGTAGAGCCGTAAAATTAAAAAATCATATTTTTTTCCACAAAAATGATCTTTTCATCCCAATTTTTATTTTCCAAAGGATAAAAGGACCCCAAATGTTATTGTTCAATTTGTCCTGAGTACGCCGATACCCCATATGTGGGGGTAAACCACTATTTGGGCGCATGGCAGAGTTCGGAAGGGAAGCAGCACCATTTGACTTTTTTGGCTGGAATTGAGATTGGACGCCATGTCGCATTTGGAGAGTCCCTGATGTGCCTAAACAGTGGAAACCCCCACAAGTGACCCCATTTTGGAAACTAGACCCCCCACGGAACTTATCTAGATGTGTGGTGAGAGCTTTGAACCCCCAGGGCTTCACAGAAGGTTATAACGTAGAGCCGTAAAATTAAAAAATCATATCTTTTCCACAAAAATGATCTTTCCACTCCCAATTTTTATTTTCCAAAGGGTAACAGGGGAGGGCACGCAGTGGAGGTCCACTTATCTGGTATTTGCAGGTAATTATTTAGCGTATCATATTGCGTCCTGCTACTTATACTATATAGGACTTTTGGGAGTGGACACATACTCTGTTGTTATGTAGGTTATATGCAGATATATATATATTTTCTGTCTATTACATTTCATCCTGCTACCTGCATTAGGATATTTGTGTATGACACATACACTGTTTTGATGTATTATTCATATCAACATGATGTATGATGCAATTGTGCCATATGTCAATTAAAGATCACGTTTACTGTGTTTATCCCCTTTTCCCACTCTGTGTGCCCCTCATCTTCATGTGTATTTTGGTATTGACCCCTGTCCCATTTTTTACCTCATATCCTGATAATCTTTAATAAAATATTTTGTACCTTTTATGGATTCTTTGGGAATTTTTTGATCGCTGTTTTTCGTTTGTATAATTTTGTATTTTGACGCATGGCAGAGCTCGGAAGGGAAGGAGCGCCGTTTTCGAATGCAGACTTTGATGGAATGGTCTGCGGGTGTCATGTCACGTTTGGAGAGCCCCTGATGTGCCTAAACAGTAGAAACCCCCCACAAGTGACCCCATTTTGGAAACTAGACCCCAAGGAACTTATCTAGATGTGTGGTGAGAACTTTGAACCCCCAAGTGCTTCACAGAAGTTTATAACGTAGAGCCGTGAAAATAAAAAAATCATATTTTTTTCCATAAAAAAAATCTTTTTGCCCCCAAATTTTTATTTTTATAAGAGTAACAGGAGAAATAGGACCCCAAAAGTTGATGTGAAATTTGTCTTGAGTACGCTGATACCCCATATGTGGGGGTAAACCACTGATCGCCTTACTGCGATCTTTGGGAGGCAGAATGAACAAATCCACAAAAGGTGAAGAATTGGTTTTATTTTTTACGCCGTTCCTCATGCGGTATTAGTGATTAGGCGGCTTTATTTTTCGGGTTGGTGCGACTACAGCGATACCAGATTTACATCCTTTTTTCATGTTTAGCTCCTGTCACACACTAAAAGATGCTTTTTTTTGGAAGAATTTTTTGTAAGAAATGTTTGCATCGCCGTATTTTGAGAGCTATAATTTTTCCATATTTCAGCCGACAGAGTTATCTGCGGGCTTATTTTTTGCGAAACGAGCTGACATTTTTATTGGTACCATATTCGGGTACATAACGTTTTTTGATCGCTTCCTATTCCGATTTTTGTGGACGCAGAATGAACAAAAACCAGCAATTCAGGAATTTTTTTTTTTTTTTCTGTTCCGCATGTGGTAAAATTGATAAAGCAGCTTTATTCTTCGGGTCACTATGATTACAGCGATACCTCATTTATATATTTTTTTATGTTTTGGCGTTTTTTACGCAATAAAAAATTTTATAGAAAAAATAATTATTTTTGCATCAGTTTATTCCGCGAGCTATAACTTTTTTATTTTTTCGCTGATGATGTTGTATAGCGGCTTGTTTTTTGCGGGACAATATGACGTTTTCAGCGGTACCATGATTATTTATATTTGTCTTTTTGATCGCGTGTTATAGCACTTTTTCCAAGCGGTGTGATGATACCGCTTGGAAAAAGTATAATTTTCTACTTTTTTGTGTTTTTTTTTTACGACTTTCACTGAAGGGGTTAACTAGGGTTACACTTTTATAGATTGGATTTTTACGGACGCGGCGATACCAAACGTGCATTTTTTTTTATTACATAAAAATATGTATTTTTTGGGGATTTTTTTTTAGTATTTTTTAATATTTTTTTACACTTTTTTTACCTTGTCCCTTTATGGGACTTTCACTTTTTTACTTTTGATTGCAGTTACAATGCATTGCAATGCATTGTACCTATGGTGAAAGCAGCTGTGACCATGGTCACAGCGCCTTTCCGTAGCTAGATGACCTGGAGGTTGTCATGACAACCCCCGGGTCATTAAGGCAGAGATCGGGCCCTTCAAATACATTGCGGGGCGCCGATCTGAGGCAGGGGAGCTCCCGACCCTCTGCCTCTCCCCTTGAGCGCTGCGATCGCGCTCAATCGCAGCAGTCAGGGGGTTAACAGCCAGGGGTGGAGGGGGCGCCGCTCCTGGCTGTCAGTGCAGGAAGCTCGGCCACTGCAGCGCCGAGCTCCTGCACTGATCAGGCAGAAGAGGCTGAATTTTCAGCCTCTTCTGCCTGATCGCTGCTGTGTTTGGTCAGTCACATTGACTGACCAATCACAGTGCTGTAGGTGCAGGGACCGACTGCAAAGGTCCCCGCACCGCTTGCTGTGCCTGTCAGCTGTCATAGACAGCTGTCGGCACTGAACTACCACTGCGTGTTTACACGCAGTGGTAGTTCAAAGGCATGACATGCACAGTCCGTCAAGGTGCCAAAACTGACACCTTGCCATGACGGACTGTGCACGTCAATGGACATTAAGGGGTTAAAGTCAGGTTATAAGCTTTGATTTACATAACATGGATAAGCGACATAACTTCTTTCAGGGACTGTACCATCATTTCTGTCCAGGC
This sequence comes from Oophaga sylvatica, assembly GCA_033576555.1. Classification (NCBI taxonomy): domain Eukaryota; kingdom Metazoa; phylum Chordata; class Amphibia; order Anura; family Dendrobatidae; genus Oophaga; species Oophaga sylvatica. Next base: position 9,820,170 of record JARQOD010000007.1, read on the forward strand.
CTATTAAATGAGTTTTATTTATTTAATTCTGTGGAAGAATGGTTGAAAAGCAATGTCTGACTTTCATTTGTTAATTTTCATAGATTTTTGATGTATTATTACTTTTGTCAGATTAAAGTTATTTCTGTCACTATTGTGGGTTTTTCTGTCATTAAACGAGGGGCACCAACAATTTTGACGTGTGCACACGCTAAATACATTAAATCCTAATGGACTCAACAAAATCACAGATGTATCCCTATGAGGGGATAAGAAAATTGTTTTTAAAATTTCTCCTATGTCAGTCCAGTATTACCTTGCTTTTAACAGATGAAAATAATTTTGGGGAATTAGTTCATAATAGATTATATGTATCTATGCATATACAGTGGGTACGGAAAGTATTCAGACCCCGTTAAATTTTTCACTCTTTGTTTTATTGCAGCCATTTGGTAAATTCCAAAAAGTTTATTTTTTTTTTCATTAATGTACACTCTGCACCCCATCTTGACTGAAAAAAACAGAAATGTAGACATTTTTGCAAATTTATTAAAGAAGAAAAAACGAAATCTCACATGGTCATAAGTATTCAGACTCTTTGCTCAGACACTCATATTTAAGTCACATGCTGTTTATTTCCTTGTTATCCTCCTTGAGATGGTTCTACTCCTTCATTGGAGTCCAACTTTGTTTAAGTAAACTGATAGGACTTGATTTGGGAAGGCACATACCTGTCTATAAAAGACCTCACAGCTCACAGTGCATGTCAGACCAAATGAGAATCATGAGGTCAAATGAACTGGCCAAGAATTTCAGAGATAGAATTGTGGCAAGGCACAAATCTGGCCAAGGTTACAAAAGAACTTTTGCAGTACTCAAGGTTCCCAAGAGCACAGTGGCCTCCATAATTGTAACAACACTGCTGGCATCACTGCATGGCCTCCCATTCTCCACATACCAATTTGCTCACTGCTCCAGGTCATGCTGTGATTTGTCTGCTGCCATAGTACATAGTGGGGCGGCGCCAGAACTCTCTGGTTCTTATGGAGTCAGGGTGCACCTGTTTAATTTGTCCCTAACCATTTACCATTAGCCCTCTAGTATTTAGGGCAGCCCCACCCTGTGGATTTTGCCTGTGCAATGTGTTAACTCAGTTAGTATCTGGCTACTGAGCCGCCAGATCTTGCTCTGTGTTCCTCCATCTTGGAGGCTTCACTCCTAACTTTGCCTTGTATCTGTTTGTCCGCCCTCCAGGAGGCCAAATTTCCTGGTGTCTGTGCTCTCGCTCCTGACCTTGTACTTGTCCTTGCCGCCCTCCAGGAGGCAGAATATCCTGATCCCTGTGTCTTTGTCCCTGTACCTTGTCTTATGTCATTTCCTTGTCTGAACTCTGTCCTACCTCTGTCTCTAAAGCCCGGGTCTCACATAGCGATACACCAGCGATCCCGACAACGATCAGGATCGCTGGTGTATCGCAACATGATCACTGCTGAGCTGCCAAACAGGCAGCTCAGGCAGCAATCAGCACAGCGACACTGCGGGTAACATCGCTTAGTTACCCGCAGTGTACGTTGGATACCAGCACCCTGATGCAGGGAGCTGGTAACCAAGGTACACATCGGGTTTCCAGGCACAGCCCCGCACCTGGAAACCCGCTGTGTACCTTGGTTACCAGCTCCCTGCATCAGGGCGCTGGTATCCAAAGTACACAGCGGGTTTCTAGGCACAGCCCCGCGCCTGGAAACCCGCTGTGTACCTTGGTTACCAGCGGATCACTGGTCTCCCGCCTGTCACACGCAGCGATGCGTGCCTGTCAGCGGGAGACCAGCGATCAAAAAAATGTCCAGGACATTCAGTGACGATCAGCGATACCCGGCAGGGGGGCTGATCGTCGCTGAATGTCACACACAGCGATATCGCTGGGGAGATCGCTGCTGCGTCACAAAACTAGTGACTCAGCAGCGATCTCGCTAGCGAGATCGCTGTGTGAGACGGGGGGCTTTAGTCTCCTTGTCTGTGGTTTCCTTCCCTGCTGTGTCTTGTCTAGTGTTCTCTCTGAATCTCTTTCTGCCTCTTGTCCGCACTCTTGCGGTTCTGCTCCGTTCCACTCTGCTTTGCTCCTGCAGCTGCAGTAACCTCTTGCTGCAGCTGCTTTCCGCATAACTTGGGGTTCCACTTTGCTTCACTCCTGTAGCTGCAGAACCTTTTGCTGCAGCGCCTCTCCGCATACCTTGCGGTTCCGCTTTGCTTTGCTCCTGCCGCTGCAGAAACTCTTGCTGCAGCTCCTCTCTGCATACCTTGTGGTTCCACTTTGCTTCTGCTTCTGCAGAACCTCTTGCTGCTCTACAGCCCTTCTCTGCAGCCTTGCGGTTCTCCTCCTGTGTGAACAGGTCTCTACCTGTTTCTCCATACACCATTCCATCCAGTCAGTATCAGTACCTGCATTTGTTGTGTGAATAGGTCTCTACCTGTTCCTCCATACACAATTCCTTCCAGTCAGTTCCAGTATCTGCATATGCTGTGTGAACAGGGCAAGCCAGCCCTGTATCTCATCCGTGCCTGTCAGCCGTGTCTCATCTATGCCTGCCAGCCCTGTGTCTCATCCGTGCCTGCAAGCCCTGTGTCTCATCCGTGCCTGCCTGCCCTGTGTCTCATCCGTGCCTGCCTACCCTATATTACATGATCCGGACAAATTCAGTGCCCCTGCTCTCCTTCCTTGCTGAAGACACAAAGTTGATTCTGCTTCTAGAATAAGGGAGTGAAGAGTAGAGATAAGCGAATTTGTTTGGATTTTGTCCCCGAATCTGATTTTGACATATTTGTGTCATATTCGTACATTATTCGTGCCGAATGTATGTTTAACGATTGGTTCCGAATATATTCGCCAATTTCTACTCCCATTGACTCTAATGACGCTCGGCTGCGTTTGACGAATATTGCAAAAACAATATTCGATTCCGATCATATTCGGAACCAAATCCGAACAAATTTGCTCAACTCTAGTGAAGAGTTCAGGCCAGCAGTTAAACACAGATGCTTCTGCGAACTGCCAGTCATCATGAGTGCACCATCACTCTTCTTCCCTCGGCAAGAAAGAAGAGAAAGACAAGGAAGCGGTGTGCTCCTAAACACAGAAGACAAGACAATCCCTTAAATGATCTATGACACCAAATACAATGGATCCTCTCAAAATCCAAAAACCTGTCTCTCTAATTCCAAATGTATTTACTGTAGCTATCCTGTAAGTCAATGTCTGACTCAAAGAGTTGTGAAGGATAGCTAGGGATATCAGTAAAACGAGAAATACCCATTTTTACAAGGCTGTCTTGATGCTTTTGCATCTCATTAATACAGAATAAAATACTATTGAAGATACTGGATTATGTTTATTTATATTGCATTTATTGTACTATTGCAAAGCGTGTGATGTGTCAAACTATGTATGTATAGAACTTAGAAAAAGATGCCCACAAATGGGTGTCTCTGATATGGCCGATATCTTAAACACTCTGTAGACAGTGTGTGAATGTCTAGGTGAAGAGGTTTCTGTAGTGGGTGAGCTAATTACTGGACTTGGGAGCCGGTTGAATTTAACCAGATTGAGAATGTAAAGCAGATGGTGGTCAGAAAGTGGGATAGGTGATAGTTTAAAGTTAGATACTTAAAAGCTATCGCGTTTGTCCAGAAAAAATTGTATACTTCAAAACACTTTGATGAATAAACCACTTATACTCATATTGGCATCCTTTATCCTTCTCATTCGGCATCACAGAGTTAACCCCTTTGTTTTTCGATTAGCTGCACTTTCATCTGCTCGTGGATCATTAAGCGTTATCAGTGGTTATGTGTACACAACCTGACCAGGTGAGCACTGTTGTGCAATTTTTTAACATTGACATAAGACCCTAGCTTGTGCTTTGAACCTTTCCAGTCCTTCTCTACTTTATATCTTTAAAGTTAGTTAGTTAACAGAGTCAGATTAAGATGATATCAGCAATTGGGTGTGGTTCTCAAGAAGATTCCAATAGATAAGTGTTAAGGACAGCACTACTCGGTTAAAAAGACTGTACAAACAGCGAAGAATGGCCAACTTAGGGAAAGGGATGTTTAGGGGAAGAAAATAAAAACAACACCAGATACAAGAGAACAGTGGCAATTATAGAAAGAAAAATATTACAATTTTATGATAAGTAGAGATGAGCGAATTTGTTCGGATTTTGGCCCTGAAACTGATTTTGACATATTCGTGTCATATTCGAACACTATTCGGGCGGAATATATGTCTTATGATCGGTTCCGAACATATTCGGTAATTTCTACTCCCATTGACTAATGACGTTCGGCTGTGTTCAATGAGCATTGCAAAAACAATATTCGATTCCGATCGTATTCGGAACCGAATCCGAACAAATTCTCTCATCTCTAATGATAAGAGACAGGTCCTCTTTAACCATAACAGCTTGCAGTGTGCACCAATTTTAAGTTTACAGACATAAACATACCTTTGTTTCAGAAGTAAGCATATTGTACCATAAAATAGAAGCCCATCCACTAGGAAGCTGACTTACATTAGAAATTACGACAATAGGAAGTGATGCAGTCTATTGAAAAAAATAATTGAAACAAAAACATTTCAATTAATTCTGATATGAAAGATGTTAAATGTATATGTAAATGTATTCATTTGTAACACAGTTAATTTATAAGTTCAATTTTAAACAATACTTGACAACTGCATTTTATACTTAAAAGGTACCAATCAACTGTCTGCGGCAGTCTTTTTTATTTAACCCCTTCACTTCCCAGCCTGTTTTGACCTGACAAGGTCAAAAATTTCAATATTGAACAGTATCACTTTATGAGGTAATAACTCTGAACACTTCAACGGATCCCAGTGACTGTGAGGCTGTTACTTTCGAGACACATTGTACATCATGTTATTGGTAAATTTAGGTCGATATGATTTACAACTATTAATGAAAAAATAGGAAATTTGATGAAACTTATGAAAAATTTGCAATTTTCAAACTTTGAATTTGTATGCAATTAAGCCCTCTACGAACTTGGACATATAAGTACATCCAAGGTCATCTCCCTGCAATTGATGCAGGTTGAGGCACTGAGTCCTGCATCTTTCCCAGCATAATGACAGCTGATAAGATCAGTTGTCATGTGCCTCTTACAGCAGCATGTGGAATTGCAATCCACCCACGGCTGTTAACAAGTTAAATGCTGCTGTCAATCTCTGATAACGATATTTAACAATTGTGCCCTGGAACACAGCCTCAGTGACCGGAGGTAACATAGATGATGTTACCGCTAGTCACTGAGGCTGCGCTTGGAGCAGCTCATTCACCAGTGGACGGTCGCATCTTGGCACCGTTCACATTGAAAACTATTAATCCCCAGACATGGATTAAGGCGTGGGACAGAAATACGGAGAGGTGAGGGATATTGTTCTTTTTTATTTTCTTACAGGAGATTAGGGAATCACTAGAATTAGGCGTTAGGTGAGTTAAACTGTGTTTGATATTTTTAAATAAAAATGGAAAAGTGTGTTTTGTTTTATTTCTAATTTAAGACTTTTTTTCTGACTGTGTCTTTATTTAACATATAATTATAGGATTAGTAATGGAGAGACTCCTCTCCATTACTAAGCCGTGGGCTTGATGTCACCTGACAATACAAAGGTGACATCAACCCCATAAATATGAACCCCACTTTCCACCGCTACAGGGCAAGTGGGAAGAGCCAAGCAAAGCGCCAGAATTGGCGCATCTAATAGATGTGCCTTTTCTGGGTGGCTGCAGGCTGCTATATTTAGGCTGGGGGGTCAATATCCATGGCCCCTTACCAGCCTGAGAATACCAGCCCCCAGCTATTGGCTTTAGCAAGGTAGATTGCCAAAAATCGGGGGGGGGGGGGGGGGCACACCGTTTTTTAAATTATTTTTTTCTTATTATTATTATACATTTTTATAGCGCCATTTATTCCATGGTGCTTTACATGTGAAAGGGGCAAATATAGAGAAGCACAATAAATATAAGCAAAACAAGGCACGCACAAGTACAAAAGGAGAGAGGACCTTGCCCGCGAGGGTTCACAGTGTACAGGGGATGGGAGAGGATACACTAGGAGAGGGTAGAGTTGGTCGTGCGGCGGTTCAGTAGACTGAGGATCACTGCAGGTTGTAGGCATGTCGGAAGAGGTGGGCCGTCAGGTTGTTTTTGAAGGTTTACGTGGTAGGGGAAAGTCTGATGTGTTATTTATTTAAATAATTAAAAAATACGGCATAGAGACCCCTCTATTTTTGAATACAAGACTTGCTAACACTGACAGCTGAGAGTTGCATACCCAAGTTGTCAGTTTTGCCTAGCTGGTTACAGAAAGCTGGTTATAGAAGATACAGGGGAACTCACGTCGGGTTTTTCATTCATTCATTCATTTATAGCGTAGGAGCTGGCTGATGAATACTCCCTGCTCTCATTATTATTAGCGGCAGCAGGTGTAGGCTGATAGGAGTAATAGTCCCATCAGCCACCACCTGCTTTCATTGTTCTCATTTGAATACAACTCTCATCATTCTACCTTACTTGTGCTGGCGCCCACCGTGTGGTACTGATGCGGCACACGGTTGCCACATGTATTACACATATGGACACTGACATCTGCTGTACCGATTTGACATTAGTGTGAGCATCGTGGAAAAAGTTCTACCGGCACTCACGTCAGATAGGTGAAGTGAGTTAATTGGCTGTGAATTCCCAGGACCTTTTTGATGGCACCGTAAGTGTGATAACTTTCTCACTCTCACGTTGACGTCAGACAGGTCCTTCGAGTTCACCGCGAGACACTGGGCAGCGATAGCACACGCTGTTTATACCAAGCTGTTTATACTAAGGAAGGTAACGGTCACAAGGGGGCATTCTCTGCGTCTGGAGGAGAGAATGTTTTTCCACCAACATAGAAGAAGATTCCTTACTGTTAGGGCAGTGAGAATCTGGAATTCCTTGCCTGAGGAGGTGGTGATGGCAAACTCAGTCGAGGGGTTCAAGAGAGGCCTATGTTTTTTTTCTTGTTTTAATTCCACTATCATTATTATTATCTTTCCATGTTGTGCATCATTGTGTTGTGCAGTCTTGGTGGGGGGAGGTTCATGCCTTGCAGCGGGTATATACTGCCATCATTTCCTTTGATTTACTGACCCGTAGAAGCTCAATAGAGTGAAACGGCCGTTGTCAGCCGCACATTCCTGATCCCATTCTCCCTTTGAAGATGCTGTAACCTGTGTGTATAATAAAGTATGGACTCTTACTGGTGAGTGCTACCGCATCCCTTTTTTCTCTTGCTTCCATGTGGACATTCTTTTTTCTCGGTGTGCACCCGAAGTATTGGCTCATTCATGCAGGTCATGGTCTGACACATTTCTATGCACTGTGTATTATTGGCACTGTGGTTTCCTTGCGGTGCAGCCTGTTTTTCTTTTTGTATTATTGCAGTCATATCTCTTGGCTTTTGCACGCATTGCAGATTCCCTTATAGTGACCATTTAGTGTATACACAGATTTCGTGAACATGACCGAAGCCATGGAGCCTGGGGCAGTAATTAAGTCTGCTGGAGAGGGTTTACAAGCCGGTAGGGAGAATGTGGAGTCATTTTTTATGGAGTGTGAACAAAACGATAACATTTTTTCATTGAGCACAAAGACTTTGGAATTCAAATTGATGAATCTAGCAGAAAAAGAGATTAACCTTTGGACAAACAATTCGTTAAAGTCATATGTGGATTGTGGCAGAGTCCCCCGCGGCTTGAGAGTTTTTAAAGAAAATTCTCACAAATCAGCAAAAGATAATCAGCAATTTTCTGCGGAATGGGAAAAGATCTTTTTGAAGTGTTCACAGGATTGATTACAACTTGTCTTAAAATTTAATCTTTCCAATTATGAGGCAGTGAATAATTATATGAAAAAAACAAAGGAAGAATTCAAATCTAGACTCACTAACAATCAGTGGTCTGCCCTGAATAAGAGAATGGACAACAAATTAATCCCTTTGCAAGCCGAAATTAAACAAAGGAAACGTGACAAATTTATCCGGGATAAAAATTATTTTGAGTTGGGGCACATTTTTTCTTGGCATAAGAAAAGAGAGAATTTTGGTTATTCCAAACCTATGAGGAGTCGTTTTGTCAGAAATAATAAGCATAAAAATAAAAGAAATAGAAAAGACTATCTGACCATCGACTCTGACTCCAGTTGCTGTGATGTGATGAGGTGCCTAAATCCAGACTCTCAATGGTTAAAAATTCAGCTGATGTTAATGAGGTGTTTTCTAACTTCATCCCTTTAGTAACATAGTAACATAGTTATTAAGATTGAAGGAAGACTTTAAGTCCATCTAGTTCAACCCATATCCTATCCTAACCTGCCCTAACATGTTGATCCAGAGGAAGGCAAAAAAAACCCAAGTGGCAAACAGTAAGCTTCACATTGGGGAAAAAAAATTCCTTCCCGACTCCACATACGGCAATCAGACTAGCTCCCTGGATCAACGCAGTATCTAGGAAACTAGTGAATATAGCCTGTAATATTATACTTTTCAAGAAAGGCATCCAGTCCCTTCTTAAATTTTAGTGAGGAATCACTCATTACAACATTAGACGGCAGAGAGTTCCATAGTCTCACTGCTCTTACAGTAAAGAATCTGCGTCTGTGATTATGGCTAAACCTTCTTTCCTCCAGACGTAGAGGATGCCCCTTGTCCCCGTCACAGGTCTAAGAGTAAAAAGATCATAAGAAAGGTCTTTGTACTGTCCCTCATATATTTATACATTGTAATAAGATCACCCCTAAGCCTTCGTTTTTCCAAACTAAATAACCCCAAGTGTAATAACCTGTCTTGGTATTGCAGACCCCCTAGTTCTCTAATAACCTTGGTCGCTCTTCTCTGCAACCGCTCCAGTTCAGCTATGTCTTTCTTATAAACCGGAGACCAGAACTGCACACAGTATTCTAAGTGTGGTCGCACCAGTGACTTGTATAGAGGTAAAATTATGTTCTCCTCATGAGCATCTATGCCTCTTTTAATGCATCCCATTATTTTATTTGCCTTGGCAGCAGCTGCCTGACATTGGCCACTAAATGTGAGTTTGTCGTCCACCCATACACCCAGGTCTTTTTCAGTGACAGTTTTGC
>JARQOD010000007.1:9838048-9907366 GCA_033576555.1 Oophaga sylvatica
GGGGTTTGGGTTCCTGGAGAACTGGGCCGACTTCTCAGTTGGCTACAGGTTCTATGCTAGGGACGGGCTGCACCTCAATGGGGAGGGTGCAGCTGTGATGGGGGAGAAAATGGCTAGAAGGTTGGAGAAGTCTTTAAACTAGGGACTAGGGGGGAGGGTTTTCATTTTATAGGAGGGGAAGGCAGTGCAGATAGAGACCAGGGCACAAATAATGAAATTGGGGTGGGGTTAGAACAGTTAATAATTTAAGAAATAATAGAGGTACAGAGAGATACATAAAGTGCATGTATACTAATGCCAGAAGCCTCACCAACAAAATGGCGGAATTAGAATTAATTTTGTTGGAACATAATTATGACATGGTGGGGATATCTGAGACTTGGCTGGATGAGAGCCACGACTGGGCGGTTAATTTACAAGGCTATAGTCTGTTTAGAAATGACCGTAAAAATAAGCGAGGTGGGGGTGTGTGTTTATATGTAAAAATCATCCTTAAAACCCATCCTGCGTGATATCTGTGAATCTAATGAAGATGTAGAGTCTCTGTGGGTGGAGATTAGGGGAGGGGAGAAAATAATAAATTACTGATAGGGTTTGTTATAAATCTCCTAAAATAATGGAAGCAACAGAGAATATCCTTGTAAAGCAAATAGATGTAGCAGCAACTCAAGGAGAAGTCATTATTATGGGGGACTTCAACTACCCTGAAATACATTGGGGAACATAAACCTGCAGTTCCAGCAAAGGTAATAGGTTTTTGACAACTATGAGAGACAATTACCTTTCACAACTAGTTCAGGACCCAACAAGAGGGGGGGCACTGCTAGACCTAATATTAACCCCTTCATCCCCAAGGGTGGTTTGCACGTTAATGACCGGGCCAATTTTTACAATTCTGACCACTGTCTTTTTATGAGGTTATAACTCTGGAGCGCTTCAACGGATCTTCGCGATTCTGAGAATGTTTTCTCGTGACATATTGTACTTCACATTAGTGGTAAAATTTCTTCGATATAACTTGCGTTTAATTTTGAAAAAAACGCAAATATGGCGAAAATTTTGAAAATTTAGCAATTTTCAAACTTTGAATTTTTATTCCCTTAAAACAGAGAAATATGTCACACAAAATAGTTAAGAAATAACATTTCCCACATGTCTACTTTACATCAGCACAATTTTGGAACCAAAATTTTTGTTTGTTAGGAAATTATAAGGGATAAAAGTTGACCAGCGATTTCTCATTTTTACAACAAAATTTACAAAGCCATTTTTTTAGGGACCACCTCACATTTGAAGTCACTTTGAGGGGTCTATATAGCAGAAAACACCAAAAAGTGACACCATTCTAAAAACTGCACCCCTCAAGGTACTCAAAACCACATTCAAGAAGTTTATTAACCCTTCAGTTGCTTCACAGGAGCTGAAGCAACGTGGAAGGAAAAAATGAATATTTAACTTTTTAGCCACAAAAATGATCTTTTACAAACTTTTTTTTTATTTTCACAAGGGTAAAAGGTGAAAATGGACAGATAAAGTTGTTGTACAATTTCTCCTGAGTATGCCAATACCCCATATGTGGGGGGAAACGACTGTTTGGGCACACGTCAGAGCTCGTAAGGGAAGGAGCGCCGTTTGACTTTTTCAAACTAAAATTGACTGGAAATGAGTTTGGATGCCATGTCGCGTTTGGAGAGCCCCTGATGTGCCTAAACAGTGGAAACCCCCCACAGGTGACACCATTTTGGAAACTAGACCCCCTAAGGAACTTATCTAGATCTGTTGTGAGCACTTTGAACCCCCAAGTGTTTCACAAAAGTTTATAATGCCTGGATGTGAAAAAAAAAAAAATTCCACAAAAATGATTTTTTAGTCCCCAATTTTTGATTTTTCCCAAGGATATTGGACCCCAAAAGTTGTTGTCCAATTTGTCCTGAGTACGCTGATACCCATATGTGGGGGGGAACTGTTTGGGCGCACGGCAGGGCTTGGAAAGGAAGTAGTAATGTTTTGGAATGCAGACGTTGATGGGGTCATGTTCTGTTTGCAGTGACCCAGATGAGCCTAAACAGTGGAAACCCCCCACAAGTGACCCCATTTCAGAAACTAGACCCCCTAAGGAACTTATCTAGATGTTTGGTGAGCACTTTGAACCCCCAAGTGCTTCACAGAAGTTTATAATGCCCGGCATGAAAATAAAAAAATCCTAATTTTTTCCCACAAAAATTATCTTTTAGTCACTAATTTTTTATTTTCCCATGGGTAACAGGAGAAATTGGACCACAAAAGTTGTTGTCCAATTTTTCCTGAGTACGCTGATACCCCATATGTGGTGGGGAACCATTGTTTGGGCGCACGGCAGAGCTCGGAATGGAAGGAGCGCCATTTGACTTTTTCTACCCAAAATTGGCTGGAATTGAGATTGGACGCCATGTTGCATTTGGAGAGCCCCTGATGTGCCTAAACAGTGGAAACCCCACACAAGTGACCCCATTTGGGAAACTAGACCCCCTAAGGAACTTATCTAGATCTTTGGTGAGCAATTTGAACCCCCAAGTGCTCCACACAAGTTTTTAACGTAGAGCCGTAAAATTTAAAAATCATATTTTTTCCACAAAAATGATCTTTTCACCCCAATTTTTATTTTCCCAAGGGTAACAAGACTCCAAGATGTATTGTACAATTTGTCCTGAGTATGCTGATACCCCATATGTGGGGGTAAACCACTGTTTGGGTGCATGGTAGAGTTTGGAAGGGAAGAAGCGCCGTTTGACTTTTTCAAAGCAGAATTGGCTGGATGCCATGTCGTGTTTGGAGAGCTCCTGATCTGCCTAAACAGTGGAAACCCCCGAGAAATGACACCATTTTGAAAATTAGACTCCTCAAGGAACTTATCTAGATGTGTGGTGAGCACTTTGAACCCCCAGGTGTTTCACTAAAGTTTATAACGTCCGAGCATGAAAATAAAAAATCATATTTTTTCCACAAACATGATCTTTTAGTCCCCAACCTTTTATTTCCCAAGGGTAACAGGAGAAATTGGACCCCAAAAGTTGTTGTCCAATTTGTCCTGAGTACGCTGATACCTAATATGTGGGAGAAAACTACTGTATGGGCACACGTCGGGGCTTGGAAGGGAAGTAGTGACATTTTGGATTGCAGACTTTGATGGAATGGTCTGTGGGCGTCATGTTGCATTTGGAGCCCCTGATGTGCCTAAACAGTGGAAACCCCCACAAGTGACCCCATTTTGGAAAATAGACCCCACAAGGAACTTATCTAAATGTGTGGTGAGCGCTATGAAGCCCCAAGTGCTTCACAGAAGTTTATAACGTACAGCCGTAAAAACAAAAAAATCATTTTTTTTTTTACAAAAATGATATTTTCGCCCCAAATTTTTTTCCCCAAGGGTAACAGAAGAAATTGGACCCCAAGAGTTATTGTGCAATTTGTCCTGAGTACGCTGATACCCCATATGTGGGGGTAAACCTGTTTGGGCCCATGGCAGAGCTTAGAAATTAAGGAGCACCGTTTGACTTTTTCAATGCAGCATTGGCTGGAATTGAGATCAGACGCCATGTCACATTTGGAGAGCCCCTGATGTGCCTAAACAGCGGAAACCCCCCAATTCTAACTCCAACCCTAACCCCAACACACCCCTAAGCCTAGTCCCAACCCTAATCATAACCCTAACCACAAACCTAACCCTACAACACCCCTAACCCTAATCCCAACCCTAACCCTAACTTTAGGCGCAACCCTAACCCTAAATTTAGGCGCAACCCTAACCGGAAAATGGAAATAAATACTTTTTTTTATTTTATTATTTTTCCCTAACTAAGGGGGTGATAAAGGGGGGTTTGATTTACTATTTATAGCGGGTTTTTATTATTGGCAGCTGTCACGCTAAAAGATGCTTTTTATTGCAAAAAATAGTTTTTGCATCACCACATTTTGAGAGCTATAATTTTTGCATATTTTGGCCCACAGAATCATGTAAGGTCTTATTTTTTGCGGTACGAGTTGACGTTTTTATTGGTACCATTTTTGAGCACGTGACATTGTTTGATCGCTTTTTATTTCGATTTTTGGGAGGTTAGAATGAACAAAAATCAGCAATTCATTAATTTCTTTTGGGGGGCGTTTATACCGTTCCGCGTGTGGTAAAATTGATAAAGCAGTTTTATTCTTCGGGTTAGTACGATTATGGCGACACCTCATTTATATTATTTTTTAATGTTTTGGCACTTTTATACAATAAAAACAATTTTATATAAAAAATCATTTTTGCATCGCTTTATTCTGCGAGCTATAACTTTTTTATTTTTTCCCTGATGATGCTGTATAGCGGCTCGTTTTTTGCGGGACAAAATGACGTTTTCAGCGGTACCATGTTTATTTATATCGGTCTTTTTGATCGCGTTATTCCACTTTTTGTTCGGCGGTAGGATGATAAAGCATTGATTTTTTGACTTGTTTTTTTTAAGGGGTTCACTGAAGGGGTTAACTAGTGGAACAGTTTTATAGGAGGGGTTGTTTCGGACGCGGCGATACCAAATATGTGTACTTTTATTGTTTTGTTTTTTTTATTTACAGGAAGAAATAAATTTATTGAGGAATATTTTGTGATTTTGATTTTTTTAACTTTTTTACTTTGTCCCAGGTGGGACATTACTGTATTTTATCAGATCGCTGATCTCACAGTGTGCACAGCACTCTGTGAAACCTGCGATCTCACAGGCAGTGCAGTACGCATCCTCAGCGCCTGCTCTCAGCAGGCGCTGAGGAAGCCGCCTCCCTGCAGGACCCTGCGGCCACCTTGGATCCGGGGTCCTGCAGGGAAGAGGCCTTCAGAACAGCGCGGTCACATCGCACTGTTCCGATGGTCTCAGGGGAGCGCGCAGGGAGTCCCCTCCCTGCGCGATGCTCCCCTGTGCCCCGTTACACAGCGATCATGTCTGATCGCGGTGTGCCATGGGCTAATGTGCGGGAGCGGTCCGTGACGGCTCCTGGCACATAGTGTCGGGTGTCAGCTGTGATAATCAGCTGACACCCAGCGGCGTTCAGCTGCGCTCCCCCCGGGAGCGCAGCTGATCGCCTTGGACGTACTATCCCGTCCATGGGCAGATTGGCACGGGTTTTATGGACAGGATAGTAAGTCCAATGGCAGAGAGGGGTTAAGTCACAAGCCCCCTACATATAATAAACTACTAGCCCCCTTTAGTGCCTTTCATGTATCAGTAAAAGGTGTTTAGCCTTATTTAACTAAATAATTAATTTAAAAAAATGGCGTGGGGTCCCCCGTTTTTAATAACCAGCTAAAGGAAAGCAGACAGCTGTGAGCTGGTGTTATTATTATAGGAAGGGGCCAACATCGATGTATTGATGTAGCTTCCCAGACTATTAACAGCTCACAGTAGTCTGTGTAGCACTTACTGGTTATTGAAAAAGGGAGACAAAAAAATGGTTACACCTATTTTTTAATAACCAGCAAAGGTTAAGCAGACAGCTGTAGGCTGATATTAACAAGCTGGGAAGGGGCCATGGACATTGTCCCTTTCCCAGAATAACAACACCAGCCCCAGTCGCTCCACAAGTGGCGCATTCATTAGATGCACCAATTCTGGCACTTAGCCTCAGCTCTTCTTGATTGCCCTGGTGCGGTGGCAATCATGGAAATAGGTGTCACGCTGTATAGCAGATATATATATATATATATATATATATATGTGATGACAGTAATCTATATCAAAAGGGCAACATACTATATAACATGCGCATAGATATATGATAACATAGAATTACCTGACAGAATGTCCAGTGGGTCAATACGGAATCCGTTATACGCTGTCTCCGGCTAGAGGGTGACCGGGGTCTATGCTGACCCTAAACTGGGGTCCTAACTAATCCCTCTACCTGGAGGTACTGTTAAAGGTACAGAGGTCCAGGCCACCAGCGTAAACCCTGTCTCCTATCAATCCCTGCCAACTGTAATCTAGTCCTAAGAAGGACCCTGATTACCACCAAAGGGAATGAACAGGTAACGGTTAATGAACAGAAAGACATACAAGAAAGACAAGAAATAAAGTAAATAAAGTCTTACATACAACACTCACACACAGTAGGAACACCTAAGGTTTCAGAGATAAACTATAAGCTATAAGAGTAAAAACAACTAAGGAGCTCTTAGCTTAAGTATTCTCAGAACCGATCCAGTCTGCTAGACTACATGAATGCTTTCACCGGCATCTAACAAGCAGACTGGCAGGTATATGAAGGAATCTAATTAGAACATAATCAAAAGCAGCCGGGAGAGGCTGGACCTAGTCTTAGCAAAGAGCTAGGTAAAATTAACTCCCTCATTACCAAACACAAAGAAACAGCAACTCAGCTGTGAGAAGTCAGAGTGTGTAATCGCGACGATCCTCGTGGCGATACACCCATGACAGTACCCCCCCTCTACGAGGGGACTCCGGACCCTCAGGGCCAGGTCTGCCCGGGTGAGTTGTGTGAAAGGTCCGAACCAATCGATCTGCGTTAACATCAGACGCAGGGACCCACGTCCTCTCCTCAGGACCATACCCCCTCCAATGAACCAAGTACTGAAGGGATCGGCGACTGAGACGTGAGTCAATGATTTTCGACCCCTGAAATTCCACGTTATCATTGACCACCACTGAAGGAGGAGGTAGAGGTGACAGTATGACTGGTGCCACATACTTTTTAAGTAATGATTTGTGAAACACATTATGAATTTTAAACCTAGGAGGGAGGTCCAGACGAAATGCCACAGGATTAATTATGGAACTGATCCTGTACGGCCCGATGAATCTGGGACCCAACCTCCAGGAGGAAACTTTAAGTTTTATATTCCTGGTAGACAACCAAACCAGACCGTTCACCTTCAGATCTAGACCAGAAACTCTCCCCTATCAGCCATCCGTTTGTAACAGTTCACCGTAACCTTCAGTCTTAACCGATCTGGAACTATCAGTCTCCCTGGAAGTCCCACAGGGGCGTCCCCTTGAGCCCCCAATACCTCCCCCTCAAGCTCAGAGCATACAGCTGACACTACAACTCCCTCCTGAGGAATAGGAACCGGATCATCCGTCTTCCCGGCCCCTGGCAAAGTACGAGATAAGGCATCAGGCAGCAACTTTTTTGAGCAGTCATATGCGCGATGAGGAGGTAACTCTTTACATCCCTCCTCTGAGAACATCTCCCCAAAGTCCTCCAGAAAAGGAGACAAAGTCCTAGGCACAACCGCACCGATGACCGTGCTCATGCAGTTATTCCTGCAAAATTCACCCCACTGGCTTATCTTGCTGGATTGCCAATCAATCACTGGGTTATGTTTAGCCAACCAAGGAAGTCCCAACACAATAGGAGTAGGTGGACCCTCCAACACATAACAAGACAATTGCTCTTTATGTATTGCCCCTACTCGAAGATCTATGTTATGAACAGCTTGTACCAAGCTACCTTGACCGAGAGGTCTAGAATCAATAGAGACTATAGGGACCGGTTTGGCCAATACACTCAGTTGCATACCATGCACCTGGGCAAACCGAGCGTCCACCAGATTAGCCCCGGACCCACTATCAAGAAAAACAGAAATCCTCTCAGTTCTAGTAACGATCACCACCTCCGCAGGCACGAGAAACTGAGAGGGATTTGGGGACGAAATACACACTCCCAGGTTAACTCCTTTGCTCAAAGAGGCCCGGGATGGACACCCCCCAACAAAATGTCCCTCTCTCCCGCAAAAGAAACACCTTCTAGTCTTGCGGCGCACCGCCGATTCCCTCCTACAAAAAGATGTCCCTCCCAACTGCATGGGTTCCTCAGAACAGACCAGGGGAACCTCAGTATAAGGGACTTTAGTAGTAGGTGGAGTCATCACGGGAGGCGGAGTTACCTCGCGTCTTCCCCGAATTCGTCTATCAATGCGAATAGTGAGGGCCATAGCAGCCTCCAGTGATGGAGGAGAATCATACTGAGCCAACACATCTTTTAATTTGTCAGACAACCCTTGACAAAACTGGCTCCTAAGAGCTGGGTCATTCCACTGAGTATCTGTTGCCCATCTACGGAACTCAGAAGAATATTCCTCCGCTGGACGATTTCCTTGCCGTATTTTACGTAACTTTGTTTCAGCAAGAGAAACTCGATCCGGATCATCATATACCAGACCCAGGGCAGTAAAAAATTGATCCACTGACTGGAGATCTGGGGAGCCTGGAGGAATAGAGAACGCCCAAGATTGAGGGTCCCCTTGTAAGAGCGAGATAACAATTCCCACCCTCTGCTCTTCACTCCCAGATGACCGAGGCCGCAGCCGAAAGTACAATTTACATGCCTCCCGGAAAGTAAAAAATTTGTCCCGCCCACCAGTGAACCTGTCCGGGAGAGCAACCTTAGGTTCAGATCTGGTTTGCTCCGGGGGGGACAAAACCTTGGACTTAATGTCTGCAAACTCCATGGACAACCCCTGCAACTGCCGGGCCAGCTGGGCTACTGGATCCATGACAGCTGGGGAGAATCTTTAGTATGGCCGGTGAAAATGTCACGCTGTATAGCAGATATATATATATATATATATATATATATATATGTGATGACAGTAATCTATATCAAAAGGGCAACATACTATATAACATGCGCATAGATATATGATAACATAGAATTACCTGACAGAATGTCCAGTGGGTCAATACGGAATCCGTTATACGCTGTCTCCGGCTAGAGGGTGACCGGGGTCTATGCTGACCCTAAACTGGGGTCCTAACTAATCCCTCTACCTGGAGGTACTGTTAAAGGTACAGAGGTCCAGGCCACCAGCGTAAACCCTGTCTCCTATCAATCCCTGCCAACTGTAATCTAGTCCTAAGAAGGACCCTGATTACCACCAAAGGGAATGAACAGGTAACGGTTAATGAACAGAAAGACATACAAGAAAGACAAGAAATAAAGTAAATAAAGTCTTACATACAACACTCACACACAGTAGGAACACCTAAGGTCTCAGAGATAAACTATAAGCTATAAGAGTAAAAACAACTAAGGAGCTCTTAGCTTAAGTATTCTCAGAACCGATCCAGTCTGCTAGACTACATGAATGCTTTCACCGGCATCTAACAAGCAGACTGGCAGGTATATGAAGGAATCTAATTAGAACATAATCAAAAGCAGCCGGGCGAGGCTGGACCTAGTCTTAGCAAAGAGCTAGGTAAAATTAACTCCCTCATTACCAAACACAAAGAAACAGCAACTCAGCTGTGAGAAGTCAGAGTGTGTAATCGCGACGATCCTCGTGGCGATACACCCATGACAGTACCCCCCCTCTACGAGGGGACTCCGGACCCTCAGGGCCAGGTCTGCCCGGGTGAGTTGTGTGAAAGGTCCGAACCAATCGATCTGCGTTAACATCAGACGCAGGGACCCACGTCCTCTCCTCAGGACCATACCCCCTCCAATGAACCAAGTACTGAAGGGATCGGCGACTGAGACGTGAGTCAATGATTTTCGACCCCTGAAATTCCACGTTATCATTGACCACCACTGAAGGAGGAGGTAGAGGTGACAGTATGACTGGTGCCACATACTTTTTAAGTAATGATTTGTGAAACACATTATGAATTTTAAACGTAGGAGGGAGGTCCAGACGAAATGCCACAGGATTAATTATGGAACTGATCATGTACGGCCCGATGAATCTGGGACCCAACCTCCAGGAGGAAACTTTAAGTTTTATATTCCTGGTAGACAACCAAACCAGATCGTTCACCTTCAGATCTAGACCAGAAACTCTCCCCCTATCAGCCATCCGTTTGTAACGGTTCCCCGTAACCTTCAGTCTTAACCGATCTGGAACTATCAGTCTCCCTGGAAGTCCCACAGGGGCGTCCCCCTGAGCCCCCAATACCTCCCCCTCAAGCTCAGAGCATACAGCTGACACTACAACTCCCTCCTGAGGAATAGGAACCGAATCATCCGTCTTCCCGGCCCCTGGGAAAGTACGAGATAAGGCATCAGGCAGCAACTTTATTGAGCAGTCATATGCGCGATGAGGAGGTAACTCTTTACATCCCTCCTCTGAGAACATCTCCCCAAAGTCCTCCAGAAAAGGAGACAAAGTCCTAGGCACAACCGCACCGATGACCGTGCTCATGCAGTTATTCCTGCAAAATTCACCCCACTGGCTTATCTTGCTGGATTGCCAATCAATCACTGGGTTATGTTTAGCCAACCAAGGAAGTCCCAACACAATAGGAGTAGGTAGACCCTCCAACACATAACAAGACAATTGCTCTTTATGTATTGCCCCTACTCGAAGATCTATGTTATGAACAGCTTGTACCAAGCTACCTTGACCGAGAGGTCTAGAATCAATAGAGACTATAGGGACCCGTTTGGCCAATACACTCAGTTGCATACCATGCACCTGGGCAAACCGAGCGTCCACCAGATTAGCCCCGGACCCACTATCAAGAAAAACAGAAATCCTCTCAGTTCTAGTACCAATCACCACCTCCGCAGGCACGAGAAACTGAGAGGGATTTGGGGACGAAATACACACTCCCAGGTTAACTCCTTTGCTCAAAGAGGCCCGGGATGGACACCCCCCAACAAAATGTCCCTCTCTCCCGCAAAAGAAACACCTTCTAGTCTTGCGGCGCACCGCCGATTCCCTCCTACAAAAAGATGTCCCTCCCAACTGCATGGGTTCCTCAGAACAGACCAGGGGAACCTCAGTATAAGGGACTTTAGTAGTAGGTGGAGTCATCACGGGAGGCGGAGTTACCTCGCATCTTCCCCGAATTCGTCTATCAATGCGAATAGCGAGGGCCATAGCAGCCTCCAGTGATAGAGGAGAATCATACTGAGCCAACACATCTTTTAATTTGTCAGACAACCCTTGACAAAACTGGCTCCTAAGAGCTGGGTCATTCCACTGAGTATCTGTTGCCCATCTACGGAACTCAGAAGAATATTCCTCCGCTGGACGATTTCCTTGCCGTATTTTACGTAACTTTGTTTCAGCAAGAGAAACTCGATCCGGATCATCATATACCAGACCCAGGGCAGTAAAAAATCGATCCACTGACTGGAGATCTGGGGAGCCTGGAGGAATAGAGAACGCCCAAGATTGAGGGTCCCCTTGTAAGAACGAGATAACAATTCCCACCCTCTGCTCTTCACTCCCAGATGACCGAGACCGAGAATGTCCAGTGGGTCAATACGGAATCCGTTATACGCTGTCTCCGGCTAGAGGGTGACCGGGGTCTATGCTGACCCTAAACTGGGGTCCTAACTAATCCTCTACCTGGAGGTACTGTTAAAGGTACAGAGGTCCAGGCCACCAGCGTAAACCCTGTCTCCTATCAATCCCTGCCAACTGTAATCTAGTCCTAAGAAGGACCCTGATTACCACCAAAGGGAATGAACAGGTAACGGTTAATGAACAGAAAGACATACAAGAAAGACAAGAAATAAAGTAAATAAAGTCTTACATACAACACTCACACACAGTAGGAACACCTAAGGTCTCAGAGATAAACTATAAGCTATAAGAGTAAAAACAACTAAGGAGCTCTTAGCTTAAGTATTCTCAGAACCGATCCAGTCTGCTAGACTACATGAATGCTTTCACCGGCATCTAACAAGCAGACTGGCAGGTATATGAAGGAATCTAATTAGAACATAATCAAAAGCAGCCGGGCGAGGCTGGACCTAGTCTTAGCAAAGAGCTAGGTAAAATTAACTCCCTCATTACCAAACACAAAGAAACAGCAACTCAGCTGTGAGAAGTCAGAGTGTGTAATCGCGACGATCCTCGTGGCGATACACCCATGACAATAGGTTTGGGATTGATGTCAGCTGTGTTATTTTCACTAACATCAAGCCCAGGGATTAATAATGGCAAGGTGTCTGTCAGACACCCCCATTACTAACACCGTAGTCAAAAGAAATATACACACAGAAAAGTCCTTTAATTGTAAAAAGCATTCCCTGACAATTGCTCTCCTTAACCCATTTATTAGGAAAAAAAAATCCACAAGGTCCACCGTAAATCAATAACATTGACGTCCCACGATGATCCACCGACTCTGCTACATCCCAAGGCTGTAATGAGCGGTGACATCAGTAACGTCATGGCTCACCACAGCAGCTGGAACACACAGACTAGCAAGAGAACCAGTGGCAGTGACAAGCGATTACGTCATTAAAGTTATCGCAGGTCACAGCCGACGGTTCTCATGGTAACCTATGTGTGAGCTGCCATCTGTGAACTGCGATGACTGACGCGCCACCACTCATCACTGTCGCTGGTTCTCAAAACTACTCTTAGTGTATTCTGGCAGCCATGGTGAGCAGTCATGTTACTGATGTCACTGCTCATCACAGCCTCCGGATGTAGCAGAGTCGGGCATAGATGTGGGACGTCCTTTATAAAGGATTTACGGCGGACTCTTTTGATTATGGAGTTAATAATCGGGGTGCCTGACACCTCTCCTTTACTAACAACGGTGCTTGATGTCAACAGGAATTAAACAGCTGACATCAACCCCAAACCCATTACCCAGATTGCTCTTCCCGATTGCCCTGGTGCAGTGGCAGAGGCTAAGCACCAGAATTGGAGCATCTAATGGATGCGCAGTTTCTGGATGGCTGAGGGCTGGTATTATTAGTCTGAGAAGGGATCAATATTCATAGCATCTTCCCGGTCTATTAATATCAGCCAGAAGCTGTCTGCTTAGCCTTTGATGAGTATTAAAAATAGGGGGGATTGCACATAAATTTTTGGGGGGTCCACCATATTTAATGAACTGCGAAGGCTACGCAGACAGCTGTGATGTTATTAATAGACTGTGAAGCTCCATGGATATTAGCACCTTCCTACAATAATAACACGTGCTCACAGCTGTCTGCTTTCCCTTAGCTGGATATTAAAATAAGGGGAACCCTACACCATTTTTTTCATTTATTTAATTATTAGCTAAATACAAGTACAGAAAACAACACACGCAAAGAACTGATTACATGTATCTCACTTACATATTTCTATCTATCCTATCCTGACAGTTCAGGCTGTGAATTTACTGCTTTTGGCTGATAAAATTTAGAGTTTCTTTTGATATGTGTGTGAAAAATTGGATGCCACTCGCATGGTCCATTTGCTGTGTGATTTTTTTACTTGCACACATTGACTTGTACTGGCGAGTGCAATCTGATTCTCGCAATCACAGCATGCTACAATTTTTTCTTAGTCTGTTCGGAAATTAGAAAAAACTCGCAGATGAGCACTGAATCACTGTATAACTGTCAAGGTTTCACCCCTCAGTGTCTCTAGGAAGTAGTTACTGACAGCTCAGCCGTCCAGTCTGGTATAGGGGTGTGTTGAAGATGACGGTACTTTGATTGACCATCCAATCTGGTATAGGGGTGTGCTAAGCTGTCAATGTGTTGACTGACAGCTCAGATATCCAATCTGAGACTGTAAGGTGTCGGATGTCTCCATGTGTTCATTATTCAAGTTAATTGTGATGCTTCTTAACTGAGCTGTGGCTCCCAGAACTCTGCCAGACGTAAATTCAGCCTGTGAGGTTTCTGCTTTCCTGTGCCTTGAGTTCTGCATGGTTAATCTGTTGCCTGATCTTGGACTTCGTTCTGACTATCGGCCTGTTTAACCCTTCAGCTCTGATCCATTATTCTCCTGGTACTCTGACATCGGAGCGTTACCTGACAACGCTTTTGTCTCTTCCTTCTGTTTATGATGTACTTTTCCTGGCTTCTGACCTTGGACTCCTTGACTACTCTGACTCACGGCTTGGCCGTGAGATGTGACTATCGTCACATTACATCTGGCCGATACTTTTTCTTTTTCGCCAGTATGGATCTTGTTCACATGCTTTGTGACCAGGTGGCGAATTTGATGCAAATGACTCAGGATCTGGCAAAAGATTGCCAGAGTCAGGAGTCATCGCAATATTAATTTCAGGGTCAGATAAATAACTTGATGAAGACCCCCCATAACACCCCACTGCCGGCAGTAGCTATGATGTCAGTACCCTCTGATGTACAGTTGGTCTCTCCCGAACCTGTGATATCCCTCTCCCTGATAAATTTTCGGGAAAGACCACCTTAGGTATTCTGGGAGAGCTGTAAGTTATTTTTTATCCTGCGCCCCCAATCGACAGGGGAGGAGTTCTAGCGGGTGGGAATAATCATGTCCTTATTGCGAGGGGGTCCTAAGACCTGGGCATTTTCTTTGTCCCCACAAGCCCCAGAACGGTTTTCTGTTGATGCCTTTGTTGACAGTTTAGCTCTGATATATGACGAACCCGACAGAAACCAGGTCACTGAGGCGAAGATCATGGACCTGGCACAAGGGGGGGGGTCGCACAGCTGAGGACTACTGTACTGAGTTTTGGCAGTGGTGAACCGAAGTTCTATGGAACAATGCTGCTCTCAGGTGCCAGTTCCAAAGAGGCCTTTCAGAGACACTCAAGGATGCTCAGGTCCTCCATGATGCACCTTGTTCTCTGATGGAGGCCATGGCTCAGGCCATACGAATGCACCACAGAATCCATGAGAGACATGGTGAACAGCAGGCTGCATGTTATACTTCCTTGGAGCAGGTCCATTTACCCGAGGTTAGAGGTGCAATTCTTCGCTTTACGGAGAGAAGATGGAGACAAGATCTTGAACTCTGTCTATACTGTGGTCTCTCTGGTAATTATCTTAAGAATTGCCAAAATCGTCCTCAAGCTATCAAACCATCGGGAGAACGTCTGAGTCTGGGTGACGGACGAGGAGGTCACCCAGACTCCCAGGTACCTTTTTCTTCCTCTGATAAAGTACTGATAAATACAATGATTTCCTTCAAGAACCAGGTGTTATCAACATTGGTGTTTATTGACTGTGGGTCTGCTGCTAACTTTATTGATTCGGGACTGGTTCTGAAGTTAGGGTTAGGGACAGTTAGTTTAGAAAGACCAATTCAAATCATCGCTCTTGACAAGACACCGTTAGTTCACAATTTGGTCAAGAGAGCAGCAGTGAATTTCACTCTCCAAGTGGGAGCACTCCACTTTGAAACCATCTCCTATTTTGTGTTGCATAATTTACCTGCTGGATTGGTACGGGGGTTTCCATGGTTGCAGATTCACAATCCAGTTATTGATTAGTGTCAGAAGGAGGTTCTGAAATGGAGTCCCAATTGTTACAAAAAATGTCTAAAAAATGTACAAATATGCTCCGCTAGTCTGGAGGGTCTTCCGGGGTACCTGAAGAACTTCGGAGATATGTTCTCAGAAAAAGAGGCAGAGATACTACTTCCCCATCGTCCTTATGATTGTGCTATCGATCTTATTCCTAGCGTCAAGTTGCCAAAAGCTCGCCTCTACAATTTGTCGGGGCCCAACGGACCGCCGTGAAAGAATATGTTAACGAAAGTTTATCCGTCCTTCCTCCTGCCCTATAGCAGCTGGATTTTTCTTTGTTAAAAAGAAAGATGGGGGTCTCCGTCCTTGCCTTGATTTCTGAGAACTATATATATATCACAGTAAAATACGTACTCAATTCAACTTATCCCCGACCTATATAATCTCCTACTGGGGGCCAGGGTGTTTTCTAAACTTGATCTCAGAGGGGCTTACAAGTTGATACTTATCCAGAGGGTGATGAGTGGAAAACGGCGTTTTTAACGTCTGAGGATCTGTTTGAAAACCTTTGTCATGCCTTTCGGATTATCTAAAGCACCTGCTGTGTTAAAATTTTTTATGAATGATATTTTCTCTGATTGCATTGGAATATTTGTTGTGATTTACCTAGATGACATTTTCATTTTCTTGCCAGACTTGTACATTCACCAATAACATGTCTGTGTTGTGTTACAGAAATTGAGGGAGAACTCGGTTTGCTAAATTAGAGAAATGCATTTTTTCTGTGCAGGAAATATCTTTCTTGGGGTTTATCTTGTCAGCAGAAGTGTTTGAGAAGGATCTTGGAAGCTGCAGGCCATAACTGATTGGATTTTAAGGCTTTGCGTTTCCTGGGATTCGCCAAATATGATAGAAAATTTATCAAGGGGTTTTCACAGATTGCTAAACCACTTACTGAGGCGCATGAAGCCGCATGACGGACTTAATCATCGAGTATTTTTTCTAATGTTGAACCTGTGGCTAATGATTCAGATTTTAACAAGTTGTGTTTTGAATTGACTTCGGCAAATAAAGTGGCTATTCGTCTTTGGTGGAATATTAGGACTTTGGAAAAGTATTTTAGAATTGGGATTGTCTCACAGGGTTTGCGGGTCCACATTTTTCCCACATGGGAACCCTCGCCTCCTTTTCAACAGATATGGGAAAGGGGGTTGTTACAGTGTTCCAGTATTATTATCAATATGCTACTGGAGCATGATAAACAGCTCTTTATCTCTACTAAACAGATGTTAAAGAGCTTGAGGCTAAGCTAATAGAATTTGATGAGGTACAACTTGTTACACCATTGAGACTTAAACTAAAAGAGACATTAGATAAATTTGAGAAAGAGGTCATCAATAGGAAACAAGAAATATCAGAGGGACTGCTTGGATTTTGACAACCAAAGGGAATTCAAATGGAGGCATTCAGGCAACACTCGCCTGATCAAGCAGACATCTAATGCTCGTGTACCGACACCCTCTGAGGCAAGGCAGCCTCGGGAGCTACTAGCTCGAGTGATTTTTTTTATCCTCGGGGGCAGCGACCTCGACACCGGATAAGGCGTGGATGTAAGCACAAGAAGCCTCAGAAAACGCCAGGATGGCAAGAGGGGTCCCAGTTCTCAATTTCATCGCAACTACAGGACAAAACGATGATGAATACATCTAATACTATTTCCTTGGATGCGACATCTCCACATGTGCAATCATCTACTTTACAGATCATTCATAGGCGACCAGAGATTATTCAAACAACGTGTGCATAGGAACAACAGGAGTTCCAGGACCTTTTGGATTTACTTGAGGAGAATGCTACATCATCAACACCAGGTCCACAAGAACGCCAAAAAGCCCCCAGGTCGTTCGACTGTATCTAGCATCGGGAGCATGTTTGAGCGGCAACTTTTTTGGACCTTCAGATCTGTTAAGGATGGGCCCTGGTTACAGATCTTTACTGGAAACCGACGGCTACCAATAGCTTGCTTCAGTACCAAAGTTTCCACCCTCTTCAGGAGGCAGGCGGGAGATTTGACTGCGAGATTTCGTCAGAGAGGTTACCCCAAGAAGATCATCTCAAAGGCATTCCAACGAGTAAGAACCCTCAATCAGGATACCCTCCTTGCATCATGTCCTCGTCCACACGACTCCACCCTGAGGTTTATTACAGAATACAACACAAGATGCAATCAGGTTTACGTGGGACAAACCTCGCAAGAGCTCAGAAGACGGGCACAAAAGCACTTTTCGATCATGAATCTAGCACACTCAGATCATCAAAAGGAAGATAATGGGCAGCGAAAGGGGTGGTGATCGAGGCAGATTACTGCTACAGCACGAAGCCCGCTGGATTTTTCTTCTGAATTCAGTTTCAAATGCAGGCTTAAATGAAGAGCTGCTGTACACAGGATTTTTGGTCTGAGAATTGATAGTCCTCATACTATGTGACTCATTCAATCTAAGCTACCTATATATAGTAGTACCATGTTCTGGACTTCTTGTGGACCATTGGTTTTTGATTGTGGATGATATTGTGCCAACAACTGTTTTGGATCCATCTATAAGGACACTTTTATTATTGTGATAGATATTTCATGAATATTATCACCTTGGACGACACTGGACCTATGGCACAACACTATCACATTATTAATATTATTGTTGAACCGGACTTTTGGTTGAATACTGTTTGCCTCTCTAACATGCCAGATGGGAATAGGGTGATCATTGGTTTATGACTATGAATATTGTTTTGACATATTGAAAATAAAATCATTGTTATGTTTATTTTTCTCCATATGTTATATTTTGGGACTTTGATACCCGTATCCTTATAATTCCCAACATTCAATATCCTCTATTCTAGCATTTAACCTAATGATTCATTGGTGATATGTTTCTTCTCATTTGCCATATATACAGTGCCTTGCGAAAGTATTCGGCCCCCTGAAACTTTTCAACCTTTTCCCACATGTCATGCTTCAAACATAAAGATACCAAATGTAAATTTTTGGAGGTGAATGAAATTTATTGGTTATTTTAATTTTTTGTGGAAATACAAAAACTGAAAAGTGGGACGTGCAATATTATTCGGCCCATTTACTTTCAGTGCAGCAAACGCACTCCCGAAGTTCATTGAGGATCTCTGAATGATCCAATGTTGTCCTAAATGACTACTGATGATAAATATAATCCACCTGTGTGTAATCAAGTCTCCATATAAATGCATCTCCTATGTGATAGTCTCAGGGTTCTGTTTGAAGCACAGAGAGCATCATGAAGACCAAGAAACACAACAGGCAGGTCCGTGATACTGTTGTGGAAAAGTTTAAAGCCGGATTTGGATACAAAAAGATTTCCAAAACTTTAAACATCCCAAGGAGCACTGTGCAAGCGATCATATTGAAATGGAAGGAGTATCATACCACTGCAAATCTACCAAGACCCGGCCGTCCCTCTAAACTTTCATCTCAAACAAGGAGAAGACTGATCAGAGATGTGGCCAAGAGGCCCATGATCACTCTGGATGAACTGCAGAGACCTACAGCTGAAGTGGGACAGTCTGTCCATAGGACAACAATCAGTCATACACTGCACAAATCTGGCCTTTATGGAAGAGTGGCAAGAAGAAAGCCATTTCTCAATGTTATCCATAAAAAGTGTTGTTTAAAGTTTGCAGCAAGCCACCTGGAAGACACACCAAACATGTGGAAGAAGGTGCTCTGGTCAGATGAAACCAAAATCAAACTTTTTGGCAACAATGCCAAACGATATGTTTGGCGTAAAGGCAACACAGCTCTTCACCCTGAACACACCATCCCCACTGTCAAACATGGTGGTTACAGCATCATGGTTTGGGCCTGCTTATTTTCAGCAGGGACAGGGAAGATAGTTAAAATTGATGGGAAAATGGATGAGCCAAATACAGGACCATTCTTGAAGAAAACCTGTTGGAGTCTGCAAAAGACCTGAGACGGAGATTTGTCTTCCAACAAGACAATGATCCCAAACATAAAGCAAAATCTACAATGGAATGGTTCACAAATAAACGTATCCAGGTGTTAGAATGGCCAAGCCAAAGTCCAGACCTGAATCCAGTCGAGAATCTGTGGAAAGAGCTGAAAACTGCTGTTCACAAACGATCTCCATCCAACCTCACTGAGCTCAAGCTGTTTGCCAAGGAAGAATGGGCAAGAATTTCAGTCTCTCGATGTACAAGAGACATACCCCAAGCGAGTTTGCAGCTGTAATCGCAGCAAAAGGTGGCGCAACAAAGTATTAAGTTTAAGGGGCGGAATAATATTGCACGACCCACTCTTCAGTTTTTGTGTTTCCACAAAAATTTAAAATAACCAATAAATTTTGTTCAACTTCACAATTGTGTCCCAATTGTTGTTGATTCTTCACCAAAAATTTACATTTGGTATCTTTATGTTTGAAGCATGATATGTGGGAGAAGGTTGAAAAGTTCCAGGGGGCGAATACTTTCGCAAGGCACTTTAAGCAACTTCTTTAGATGCTCATATCTTCATATGCATCTTGCTAATTTATAGCGGCCCGCTTACTCTCCCTTGTCTTATGTGATATAGAAAGAGTGGAGACACCTTTCTTTTTTTCACACACAGCAGAGTAGTGGACTATTGTAGGGCTTGCCTATCTCGCATATACATTTTACATGGTTTTTTGCTTTTGACATGAGTACAAGGCTCTTATGGGACGCATATTACTTGTTCTTGATACCTTGGTGTTTTAAAGTGGTTACCCTATTATTTAGGTACATCTATTTGTGCATGCATTTACTTGTTTTGCTTTAGGATTATTATACCTATTGGTACATTTCTCAAATTCTTATTGTATCACATGCTATATACTGGGTTGTTAACCATTTTTTGCATGTCCATGTCTTTTGGCAGTGGGGTATACCAGGAATGATTCAATATACTGGTTGTCTCTTCATAGGGAGGAGGTTGTGTGTATTATGTTTTTTTAAATGTTTTTAATTTTGTTTGTGCTTGTTGTGACAATAAAGATGTGTTTTTGATATTTATGGGTGGGCACGGGTCTCTATGCATTGGCTTTTTCTTTGTTTGGTGTACACTTACTGACCTTACACATAAGGGGGCGAATTTCAAGGTTTGGTCATCGGATGCTATCAGGGCACTGGAAAGATTAAAAGAGTGTTTTATGTCCACACCCATTCTAATCCAACTTGATCTCCAAGAACTGTTCATTGTGGAGGTGAATGTTTTGGAGATCGTAGTGAGGGCAGTCTGATCGAAGGGGCCCAAAACTCTAACTAACCTGTGTCCATGTGCTTTTCTTTCTAAAAATTTTTCACCGGCGTAGAGAAATTATGATGTTGGGAATCAAGAATTACTTTCTGTCAAATTGGCCTTTGAGGAATAGAGGCATTTTTTTGAGGGGGCGGTTCATCCAGTTACGGTGAACACAGATCACAAGAATTTAGCTTACATTAAATCGGCTAAAAGGTTAACTCCTAGACAGGCCAGATGGTCAATTTTTCTATTACATTCAGGCCAAGGTCTTAGAATGTGAAAGCTGATGCTTTATTTCGTAGTCTAGATTCCATTTGTCCTCCAAAACCTCCATCCTCCATTATTCCTCAGGGTATTTTGGTGTTTATGATAATCTCGGAGCTGGAAGAGGAGATTCGTAAAGCCCAACCATTTGTTCCTTACACTTCCCCAGGGTCCAAATTATTTGTGCCTGTGTACTTAAGACTGCAATTGTTACAGGAATTTCATGATTCCGTATTAAGTGTTCATCCTGGAGTTACTGCCACAAGGAAAGTCATTGCTAGACTTTTTTGGTGGCCGTCCATGCATAATGATATTAAAGATTTTGTATCTGCTTGTGAAGTCTGCGCATGCGCCAAAGTTAGTCATAGCCGGCCGGCTGGGGAACTGGCTCCATTGCCTATTCCAGAAAAACCATGGACTCATTTGTCCATGCATTTCGTTACAGATTTGCCTCTGTCTGATGGGAAGACTGGTATTTGGATGGTAGTTGATCGATTCAGCAAACAAGCTCATTTTGTTCCTTTGTCAGGATTACCTAATACAGAGACACTCTTCAGATTGTTCATTTCTCATATAGTAAGGTTACATGGAATCCCTCTGAACATTGTGTTTGATAGGGGAGTACAATTTGTCTCTACATTTTGGAGAGCTTTTTTGCAGTAAACTAGAGATTGACATGTCATTTTCATCTGCTTATCACCCTGAAACAAAAGGTCAGACTAAGAGGACAAATCAATCATTTTAACAAATTTTAAGGTGCTTTGTGGCAGCGCAACAGGAGGACTGGTCTTCGTTTTTACCTCTCGCTGAGTTTGAATTTAACAGTCAAGTAAATCAATCTACCGGAACCTCACCGTTCTTCTGTAATTATGGTTTTCATCCCCATTTTTCTAGAATTATTTCTGAATGCCCTGGGGTCACCGTGCAGAGACTTGGGGATGTCTGGAGGGAGGTTCAAAACAATGTTGGGACTGCCCAGATTCGCCAAAAACAAAAGGCCGATAGAAGACGCTCGGTGGGTCCTGTTTTTAATATTGGGGAAAAGGTTTGGTCGTCTTCCAGAAACATTAAACTTAAAATGCAACCGGTGAAGTTGGATCCAAAGTTTATTAGTCCATATGAGATCTTAGAGGTGGTTAATCCTGTGGCATTTAGATTAAAGCTTCCTCCATCCCTTTGCATTCCTAACTTATTCTATAAATCCCTAATAAAGGAGTATGTCCCTTCTGCATTATCTCCCTCATCCACGCCTCCTCCATTTCAGGAGACGGTGGCCTGGAGTATGAGGTTCATAGAGCTGTGGAATCTTGGAGGTCCGTAATTCCCTCCAGTACCTCATTCACTGGAGGGGATACGGACCAAAGAAGAGATCCTGGGAGTCATGATCTCCACTCTGTTCCTGTATGATATTTTTCTTTGTGTATTGGTTGTCCTGAGTCTGTGCTGCAATCATCTGTGTTCACTTTCCTTGATTAGTCTTCTGCTTAAGCATGCTAGCTCCTCCACCTAGTGTCAATCGAGCAATTGCTGTTGCCTGTGTAACATTGATCCCTCTGTGCTCTGTGCCTGACCCAGCTAGACTTGATTCTTTTCCCAGATTCAGACCATTTGCTTTTGACCTGACTCCTCTTGCGCCTGCTCCCTGTAAACTGTTTTGTCTCTCTGACTTTCCTGAACTTGGCTCGTGAATTGGATTTTGTCTCTGACTTCTCCTGTTGTACTGCGCCATTTCCAGGACCTGACCTCAGATTGTTTGACCTCACCTTACTTATTCAGTAAGTAGTATATATTTTTATTGTCTGTCATTGTAGTCTTTTGCTCCACTTCTGGGACTAATATTTACTATAGTAAATTACGATTGACCGTTAAATTTTTTTCATTTTCCCACCTATGGACCCGTTACATACTTTGTGTGATAAGGTGGGAAATCTGACTCAGTTAGTCCAAGATTTGGCCTTGGAACAACACAAACTGGCATCCTCACAGGTTCAGATACAGGGCCAGATTTCTGGTACTCTTACTGCCCCTCAGAATCTCTCTACTTAGACCGCTATTATGACCTCTGAACCATCTGACGTATCTTTGAGCCCCCCTGAACCTGTTATAGCACTCCCTGACAAATTTTCAGGAGGAAAAGATCAGTTCAGAATTTTTAAAGGGAGTTGTAAATTATTGTTTACCTTGCGCCCCCGGTCATCAGGGAATGAGTCACAGCAGGTGGGAATTATAATGTCACTTTTGCGGGGGGGGAGGGCTCCTCAGACCTGGGTATTTTCCTTACCCTCTTTTGCTCCTTAACGTCTTTCGGTGGACGTCTGTTTTGACGCTTTAGGACAGATCTATGATGAACCTGACAGGGTCAAGGTGGCAGAGACAAGGATCATGACCCTGAAACAGGGGAAATGCACAGCAGAAGACTATTGTACTGAGCTTCATCAGTGGTCTTCTGAGGTCCTGTGTAATGACGCAGCTCTCAGATGCCAATTCCTCAAGGGTTTTTCGGCGTCTCTAAAGGATGCTCTGCCTCGGCATGCTCCACCTGGTTGTTTGGTGGAGGCGATGACTCAGGCTATTCGCATGGATCGGAGGATGCTTGAGAAACACGAGGTGCAAAAAGAGGATCCATTTTGTCCAACTGGCACAGTTTATGCACCTGAGGTGGAACCTATGGAGGTAGGTGCTGCCAGCTTAAGGATTAAGGAGAGGAGACGTCAGGAACTTGGACTTTGTCTCTATTGTAGCCAAGCTGGACATTTTTTAAAGGATTGCTTGGCACAACCTGCAGCAAACAAGCCTTCGGGAAAAGATTAAGTCTGGGTGATTGTCGTGGAGGTCACTCAGACTTACAGGTACCCTTTCCTTCTCTGGTAAAGTGTTGTTGAATGCTGAACTTCATTTTCAAGATCAGGGTCTGTTGACATTTGCCTTTATTGACTGCGGATCTGCTGCTAATTTCATTGATGCGGGACTTGTTTTGAAGTTAGGATTAGGGACAGTTAAAATAGAAAGCCATATTCAAATCGTGGCCATTGATAGAACACCGTTGCTCAAAAATCTGGTTCGGTTATTTACGGTGGAGTTCTCATTCAAGGTGGGGTCTCTTCATACAGAATTATTCTCCTGTTATGTTTTGGACAATTTACCTGCTGGAATTGTGTTGGGGATTCCTTGGTTGCGTATGCATAATCCGATTATTGACTGGAACCAGAAAGACATTGTCAAATGGGGTCCTTATTGTATTGAAAAATGTCTTAAACCTGTGCATGTTTCCTTCGTTAGTCTGGAGGATCTTCCGGAATACCTGAAAGACTTTGGCGATGTTTTTTGGAAAAAGAGACTGAGATATTACCTCCTCACCGCCCCTATGACTGTGCTATTAATCTCATTCCTAATGCCAAATTACCCAAGGCTCGCTTGTATAACTTGTCTGGCCCTGAGTGGTCAGCCATGAAAATTAATATTAACAAAAGCTTACAAAAAGGTCATATTCGTCCTTCCTCATCGCTGGTAGCTGCTGGATTGTTTTTAGTTAAAAAGAAAGATGGAGGTCTCCGTCCCTGCCTCAAAATAACAGTTAAAGATACTTATCCGCTTCCACTTATCCCTGATCTATATAATCAGCTTTCCGGGGCCAAATGGTTTTCCAAATTGGATCTCAAAGAGGCACATAATCTGATACGGATTGGTGAGAGTGATGAGTGGAAAAACAGCATTTTTAACATCTGAAGGACTCTTTGAAAATCTCGTCATGCCTTTTGATCTATCGAATGCACCCACGTTTTTTCAAAATGTTATGAATATGTTTTCTGATTATATTGAGAGATTGATTGTGGTTTAGTTGGATCATATTCTAATTTTGTTTCCTGACCTGGATTCACATTATAAACATGTCAGTTTGGTTTTGCAAAGGTTGAGGGATAATTGTTTGTTCTCTAAAATTTAAAAAATGTACCTTTTCTGTTCAAGAAATATCATTCTTGGGTTTCATTGTGTCAGCCTCCGGGTTTAACATGTATCCTGGGAAAGTTCAGGCCATCATTGATTGGATTCAACCCAGCGACCTTAAGACTCTGAAGCTTTTTAAGGTTCGCAAATCATTACAGAAAATTTATTAGAGTATTTTCTCAGATCGTCAAGCCTCTCACGGACCTCACTCGTAAAGGGGCGGAGCTAAAGGTTTGGTCAAAGGAAGCGGTTGGGGCTTTGGAAAATTTGAAGAAATGTTTTATGTCTACTCCTGTTCTTGTGCAACCAGACCTCCAGAGGCCGTTTATTATGGAGGTAGATGCTTCTGAGGTTAGGGTGGGGGCTGTATTGCCTCAAGGTCCTGAGACTTTAACTAACCTGCGACCATGT
Source organism: Oophaga sylvatica (assembly GCA_033576555.1). NCBI lineage: Eukaryota > Metazoa > Chordata > Amphibia > Anura > Dendrobatidae > Oophaga > Oophaga sylvatica. The sequence goes on from JARQOD010000007.1 coordinate 9,863,147, forward strand.
GCCTTCTTCTCTAAATAATTTTCTCCTGCTGAAAGAAACTATGATGTGGAGTGGAGGCATTTTTTGAAGAGAGCAGTTCATCCAGTCACCGTGGTGACGGATCATAAAAATCTATCTTATATTGAATTTGCCAAGCAGTTGACACTAAGACAGGCCCGAAGGGCTTTATATTTTTCCCGATACAATTTTTCTATTACATTCAAACAAGGATCTAAGAAAGTGAGGGCGGATGCCTTGTCTCATAGTCTTGATTCTGTGTCTCCTGCAGAACTTCCTTCCTCCATTCTTCCTCAGGGTATTGTTGCGGCCATGGTTTCCTCTGAGCTGGAAGCTGAAATCCGTGCTGCTCAGTCCTTCGCTCCTTCCAATACCCCTGAATGCAAGCTGTTTGTCCCTGTGCATCTCAGATTAAGTCTTTTGCAGGAATTCCATGATTCTGTGCTGAGTGATCATCCAGGGTCACTGCCACCCTGACTCTTTTGGTGGTCCGCTATGCATAAGGATATTAGAGATTTTGTGTCTGCTTGTGAAACTTGTGCACGCGCCAAAGTAAAACATTGCCGGCTGGCCTGGAAATTGGCTCATTTGTCAATTCAGGAAATACTATGGACTCATTTGTCCATGAATTTAATTTCAGATTTACTGCTGTCAGGGGGATGACTGCTATTTGGGTGGTAGTCGATCGCTTCAGCAAACAGACTCACTTCGTCCCATTATCTGGGTTACCCAGTGCTGAAACTCTCTCCATTCATGTGGTACGATTGCATGGGATTCCTCTAAATATTATTTCATATAGGGGTGTACAATTCGTCTCTAGATTTAGGAGGGCTTTCGGCAGAAAATTGGGGATTGATCTGTCCTTTTCCTCTGCTTATCACCCTAAAACTAACAGTCAGACAGTGAGGACAAACCAGTCTTTGGAGCAAATTTTAAGATGTTTTGTTGCCGATTAGCAGGAGAATTGGTCATCATTTCTTCCTGTGGCTAAATTTGCCTTTAACAGTCGGGTTAATCAGGCCATGGGGACCTCGCCGTTTTTCTGTAATTATGGGTCTCATTCTCATTTGCTGAGTTCTCCAGGATAAGTTCTGGGTGTCCTGAGGTGGATGTCACCATTCAAGAGCTAGTGAATGTTTGGAGGAAGGTTAAAGGGAATCTGTCACCCCATTTTTGGACTATGAGATGCGACCACCGCCATCAGGGCTTATCTACAGCATTCTGTAATGTTGTAGATAAGCCCCCGATGTCACCTGAAAGAGAAGAAAAACGAGTTATATTATACTCACCCTGGGGCGGTCCGCCGTCCGGTCCGATTGGCGTCGCAGCCTCCCATCTTCTAGCGAAGCCGTCCTCTTATTTGCTTCCCGTCGCGGCTCCTGCGCAGGCGCACTGATCTGCCCTAGTGAGGGCAGAGCAGAGTACTGCAGTGCGCAGGCGCCAGGAAAGGTCAGAAAGGTCCGGTGCCTGCGCACTGCAGTACTCTGCTCTGCCCTTGTGTAGCCCAGCTGCGCTTGGTGCCACATGTACCCTGGAGGATGCACAGAAAGGTAAATTACAAACACCTGATATTCATTCACACCCACACTTCCCAATAGTGCCACTAGAGGGAGCCTTAGAATATATAAGGGTGTGGGAGACGCAGCAGTAGTCTAGTCAATTCAAGATTCCTGTCAGATGAGACAGAGGAGGAAAGACAAGCTGTTACCTCAGAACAGGCTGACTGTTAGATCCCTAAGAACGTGGAAAGTGACTCTCGAAGTGAGCATGAAATCAGTCTGACGGAAGGTCCTGATAGCTACTTTGGACAGAGTCTATGAAGGAGAAGAAGGAAGGGAACTACAGTATTTGTAACAACGAGTCGACTGAGGAACGGTCAGTAAGCGGTGATAGGAGGAAGCTGGTGACTACACCTACTGTTGCCTGTGCTTAGTTAAGGGTGTGAGTAGGGCGACAGGCGAGTGGTGAAGAGGAAGAAAGAATGACTGAGGAGAAATAGCGACGATAGCTGGACCTCCACTCTGCACTACCGGACATCGGGTCCGAGCTTGCTAGTACCTTCATGGCTAGTGGGAGAAACCGGAGACCCTGCTGGACTTCAGGTCACAGAGGGGCCCAACAGCGCTGATACGTAACCGGGGTCAGGAAGAACAGGAGTCTAGCAGGGCCCTGCATATAGAGACTAGTTCTGTCCAAGGGAAGGCTCCACCACAAGATCAGCCGGGCGTAGCAAAGAGAACAGAGTTAAACTTTGTTTCAAGCAAGTTAGAGACACACAGATAGACGTAAGGAGACCTTACACCTACTCAGTGGATTATTGGACGTGCATCCTCCACCCTGACGGCCTCCCGGGACGTGCCTGCAACTTCATCACCAGTAAAGGTACAGAAAGAGACTGTGTTGTGTGTGTCTGCATTATTGCTCCTTCACCCCTGCACCGCCATATACCTGGAGGGATCAGTCTCGCCTATGGGAGACTTAACACCTTGCTGCCCAGTAACAACCCCTCAGAGGATTCACCCTGCAGCGCTGGTCACCCTGATCAGAAACCACAGGTGGCGTCACAAACATTTCTATCATCCCTGTAAATATCCCCCTTTAGTGAGCGCCCAGGGCAACGGACCGAGCTGCGCTACCCGTGACATCCCCCAGTGAAGTGAACGGGCTCGGTGCCGAGTACCCCAAAGCCCTGTTACGTGCGACTCATCTAACTTGGCGTCACGAACAGGATCCGAAGCTCGCAATATGTGAGTCCTGTGTGCCTGTATGAACTGTTTTGTGCAAAAAGACTGTTTTGATGTTTTGTGATTTTTGGCGCCATTTTCCGCCATTTTGCCACCATATTCGTGCCCTGAGGTGCTGGTGAGGAAGAGGGGCGTGTATTCGTGGGCGTACCCCCCTGTGGCGCGAAAGTAATGGGCGCCCTGTCTAAATGCTATTATAATGTCCGAGCCTGCCCCACTGCAAGGGAGATCCGCCTCCTCTTCATCCTCTATGCTAAGAAGAGAAAGCGAAAGTCCCGCCTCCACGGAAAAATCCAGAGTGTTCCAGATGAAACACACAGTCTGGCCTGGAGTGAGATGGCAGAAGGACAGGAGACGCTGTGTGGGGGAATGGCGGTGCGCAGACCCCGTCCCCTGAAGAAGTGCAGCCTGTACTTGTACCGTCCCAAGGTTGGGAGAACGACCTGAGAATGCAGAGAATGGAGGAGTTGGACGCGGCGCTGAGGGACATGGCCCGACACCGCGCAGAGATGGAGGCGATGAAGCAAAGCTGGCGTGCCCTGAAACAGCGGCTGCTGTGGGACCCACTGCTCTCCCCTCAAGATGCGCAAATGCCACCCGCGCCACCACTGGAACCAGCGGCTGAGGAAGAACCGGAGGCCGGCCCCAAAAGAGCTGATCCTGACTCCGCCGAGGACGCGGCGGGAGGGAAGGAGGCTGAGGAGGCCCTGCCCGGACCAGAATGCCAGCCAGGCCTGGAACCAGAGGCCGCAACGGAAAGCTATCTCCCGGTAGGGACACCGGAGGATCCCCAGCCACTAGCGATGGAGATCGACTGGGAGGAGATGGAGTACCTGGACGACGTGGAATACGCCGCCCAGAAGGAGAACGAGTGGCGACGCCGTGAGCAGGAGCAGCGGCAGCAGCGGGAGCAGCGAGAGGCGCAGCAGCTTCACCAGAGGTACCGGGAGCAGAATCTTGCGGACAAGGAGATCGTCCGGCGAGATAAAGGTACGCTCCAGGAATCGCGGCGCCAGGGGACGGTGTGTGCCTCTAAGTTCCGAGGAGGTTGGGGGTACATACGCGAGCCCGGGTTCTCTCAGAAGATCTTCGTTCATCGCTGTGATATAGGGTCTAACCTGTTAAAAGGGGATGTTGTCACCTACACGCGGCACTGGGGTCTTAAGGGGCGGTATGCCCTGAATGTCTCCCGAGTCAGCGACCCCGTCCCTGAAGCCGGAAACGTACCCCGTGTCTCAGCGTCCCAGGCCCCAGCCACATCAGCGCCCGGCCGCGCACCTGCATCCAATCCTGCATCCTGTCCTGCATCGTACCCTGCGTCCTATACTGCAAGTGCCACCCCAACTGAGCCACTGCGTGCACCTGCGTCTTATTCTGCAACACTGCAGAGCATCGCAACTGCCACAGCGACTTCTTTTCAGCCAAATCTGTATTTAGAAGAGGCACCTGTCAGGCCTCAAGGAAGTCGCAAAGCAAATAGCAAAATTGAGAAAAGGACTGTGGCTACCCAGACACAGGTAGCAGGACACGATCTTCTAGTGATGCGTTCCAGAGCGCACCGCATACTTCCAGCCCCAGGTATGGAAGGTGTAACCACTATATACAAAGAAGACCAGTAGGACCCAGACAGGGTTTACTGCAACTGTAAAAAGTTACGAAGAATTGCACTTTATTGTGAATGTGATAAATGTCTGAAGTAGTATACCCCAATTGGGTAATGTGATTGTGTTATGATAGAAATGTGATTTTTCTAGGAATGTTCTTATGAAGGACTGCATGCTGAGGACTCTTGCAGCACAGAACTTTAGTTGTAAATAGTTAGCACTTCGGTGCCCCACCTTGGTTTTACGTAAAGCCATTCTACCTCTGAAGAAAAACCCGTAAGGTGTGGCCTTGAGTGAGGTTGCAGTAAGGAAGTCCTGCAGCCCACCCAGGACCACCGTGGGAGGTTTGGTACGGGTCCTCCACAAGAATCTTGTATTTATTTGCACTGTGAAAGTATTTTGATATTTTTCTATTTGCAACTTGTACACAATGTAACGTTAAAGTGTCCTTACCTCCCGCAAGGGATGAGTTTTTTGGAACAAACCGCACAGGATTTTTTAAAACCTCTCTTAATTTTTTGTCTTGATTTAAAAGAGGTAGATATTTTTTAATGATAGAGACTATTTTATTGTATTGAGAGCTATAATTTGTTGTGAAAGTGACACCAGAGAAACCTACTGCATTTGTTGGTTGCAATTTTTTATTTTTTAAAAGGCTTTCTCTGTTTATATTAGTGACTCTATTTCTGGCCCGAATTAAATCCTTTTCTTTATATCCCCTTTTGATTAATTTGTTGCAAGTTTTATTTGATTCCTCTAAAAAGGTGGAGAAGTCGCTAAAATTACGTCTCAGTCTAATTAATTCTCCATAATGAATATTTTTTACAACGTGTTTAGGATGACAGGAACTTGCCATGAGAGTGGAATTACTTGTTGTGGGTTTGTAAAAAGGAGAAATATTCACTAAATGTTTGTCAATGTCTGCTGACAAAGTTAAATCCAAAAAATTGATAGAAAAAAAATCATGAAAAAATGTAAATTTTAAATTGAACCCATTATCATTGATGTAATTAATAAACTCCTTTGCTTCATCCTGTGTACCCCCCACACTAAAGGTACTGCCACACTTAGCGATCTCGTTAGCGATCACGATAACGACACAATCGTTGGTGTGATCTCTTTTAGGTCGCTAGTAGCTGCCAAACAGGAGATCTCAAAAACGACTCATCAGCGGTCAGCGATCTCTTTAATGACTTTGGCGGTCGTTAGGATCTGTCAGCATGTACTGAGCGCTTTTGATTCATAGGAATTTCCAGCATCGCTCCTGCTCTCTGCGTCCTGCTAGCCTGCTTTGCAACTTCTGCGATCCTCTCTGTGACGCAAAAAAGAACTTACAGATATTGTGATCCACTCCGTGACGCAAAACAGTCATGCGTCACAAACGAGGTAACTCGTCGTTCGCAAAAGGTGCCAAACACAGCGATTCAGGCTCACCAGTGGGACACCAACGATCAAAAAACGGTCCAGAACTCTAGTGAACGATCAGCGACATCACAGCAGGGGCCACATCGTTGCTACATGCCACACACAACGAGGTCGCTAACGAGATCGCAAAATAGTGACGTTTTAGTGATCTTGTTTGCGATCTCGTTTGCGATCTCGTTTAGTGTGGCATACCCTTAACAGGAGGTCATCTATATAACGGCCATACCATATAATTTTGGTACTGTAAGGATTGTCATCGTTATATAGAAATAATTCCTCCCAATGGGCCATAACAATGTTAGCCAGTGAAGGGGAGAATTTAGCCCCCATGCTTACTCCACTCTTCTGTAAGAAAAAGCAATCATCAAATCTGAAATAATTATGTGATAACAGGAATTTCACTGCTAATAAAATGAATTCAGAAGTAGCAGTATCATAAAGACCGTATTTGTCCAAATAAAAGGATAGACTCTGGATAGCAATGTTGTGAGGAATGGATGGATAAAGCCCCACAACTTCACAAGAAAGCCATGAAAAATTATTATTCCAGGTAAATTTATTAAAGATAGTAGTAATAAATTTGGAGTCTCTAATGTATCCTGGAAGAGCCTGTACAAGTGGTTGTAAGTGGAAATCTACCCAAGATCCCAATCGTTCTCCCAGGGAACCAATGCCTGCCACAATTGGCCTAAGAGGAGGTGGAAATACCTGTTTATGGACCTTGGGGAGCGCATGATAGATAGGGACAATAGGATGATCATTAAACATAAAATCAGAGATTTTTTTGTCAATGACTTGCATATGCAAGCCCTCTTGTATTAATTTGAAAAGAACCAGATTGTACTGATCTGTGGGATCATTGGGTATTTTCTCATACATTTCCGTATTGTCTAAATCAATAAATACCATTTAGGAGGCGCTCGTCAGGGATCGCCTTCAAAGTGGGAGATAAGGTATGGCTATCCTCTAAGAATGTTAGATTGAAGATGCCCTCACTGAAGTTGGGTCCTAGATTCATTGGTCTGCATGAAATTCTGGAGATGGTCAATCCAGTTGCCTTCCGATTAAAGCTTCCTCGGTCTCTCTGCATTCCTAATGTGTTCCACAAGTCGTTGTTGAAGGAGTTTATTCCCCCTGTTCTGTCTTCCTCACCCCGCCTTCTCCGGTGTCAATTGAGGGAAGCTTCGAATATGAGGTACAAAGGATCATTGATTCCCGTATGGTCTGGAATTCCCTTCAATATCTGATACATTGGAAGTGGTATGGACCTGAGGAATGGTCCTGGGTTCCAGTTCAATCTGTATGGGCTGATCGGTTGGTCCAGGCCTTTCATCGGAGGTTTGCTGGGAAACCTGGGGGTCCAGTGGCCCCCCTGAAGAGGGGGTACTGTCACTATCTTCAATCTGTTCCTGTCTGATATTTTTCTCTGTGTATTGGTTGTGCTGGGTCTGTGCTGCAATCATCTGTGTTCACTTTCCTTGATTAGTCTTCTACTTAAGCAGGCTAGCTCCCCCACCCAGTGTCAATCGTACACTTGCTGTTGCCTGTGTAATATTGATCCCTCTGTGCCTGACCCAGCTAGACTTGATTCTTTTCCTGGACTTAGACACTTTGCTTGTGACCTGACTTCTCTTGTGCCTGTTCCCTGTAAACTGTTTTGTCTCTCTGGCTTTCCTGACCTTGGCTCGTGAACTGGATTTTATCTCTGACTTCTCCTGTTGTACTGCACTATTTCCTGGAACTGACCTCGGATTGTTTGACCTCCCTTTACTTATTCAGTAAGTAGTATATTTTATTATTATATGTCATTGTAGTCTTTTGCTCCACTTCTGGGACTAATATTTACTATTATGACTCGCGTCACATTGGGTCCCTTCTTGAGATGTAAAGGCCGATCGGTTAGTCAAGGCCTTCCATCTAAAATTTCCTGGGAATCCTAGGGGTCTGGTGCCCCCCCCCAGAAGAGGAGGTACTTTTACGGTTCCACCCCTCAGTGTGTCTGGGATGCAGTTACTGATAGCTCGGTTGTCCAATCTGATAAAGGGGTGTGCTGAAGCTCTGAATGTGTTGATTGACAGCTCAGCTATCCAATCTGAGACTATGAGGCGTCAGCTGTCTCCATATGTTCATTATTCCAGTTAATTACCATGCTTCTTAACTGAGCTGTGTCTCCCAGAACTATGCCAGACATACATTCAGCCTGTGAGGTTTCTGCTTTCCTGTGCCTTGAGTTCTGCATGCTTGGTCTGTTTTCTGCCCTGAGACTTCTGTTGCCTGTTTAACCCCTTCAGTTCTGAACAATTATCCTCCTGGTACTCTGACCTCGAAACGTTACCTGACTATGCTTTTGTCTCTTCCTTCTGTTTATGACGTACCCTCCTGGCTTCTGACATTGGACTCTGTGACTACTCTGACAGGGTTGGCGATGTTTTCTCGTATTGTACTCAGTAGAATTGTACACCAGTGTGAGTGAGCCCTAAGTGCGAGAATCATAAGTATAATTATCTCACAATGACTGGAAGCATGAATAGGTCTTTAGACTTCAGGGTACACTTTAATTTCTGAATTGTAGAAAATATCCAAACAGTATTTAGAAAATTCCTCAATCATAAGATAACTCACCAAATGTCTAAATTCTGCAGCTAAGCATCCATTTGTTGATTCCTCCATGTTCATTACTTTTGTGTTTGTGCCTAAAATATTGAATTTCCGGAACCTTAAAATACAATAATAAAAAAGATTAAAAAATGATTGAATTATATGGAAAATGTTCCACCTCATACTTTATCATGCAGAATTTCTTAAAAAGTATGTCTAATAAATGAATCAGTATAACATAAAGCCAGTCCATTGTTGTGCCAAGTGTAAAACTCAACATGAAGCACTGAGATGATTTTGGCTCATTTTCAGAAAGTCAAGTCTATGTTCATTCTGTCTACGTATTGGACAGGTTCAGTAATTATGCCCCAATGTGTCATGTATGCCTAATTTGAGTTTCATTACAAAGTTTATGTTAAGCGATCAATTCTAAAATTGGACAGCTGCATAAAAAAAGAACAAGAGCTTGGAAGTAGTGGCTCAGTGATAAGTAATGTTGATATGCAGAGCTTGGGTCCGGAGTTCAAATCCTACTAATGGCAACATCTGCAAGGAGTTTGTATGTTCTCCCTGTGAGTTTACACCAGATAGTCCGGTTTCCTCTCACACTTCAAAAGACAAATTTAAAGGGAATTTAGATTGTGAGCCCCAATAGGGACAGCGAAGATAATATCTGTAATGCGCTGCGGAATATGACGGCAATGTAGTATACAAAGAAGCATAATAATAAAAAATAGGGCTAAGAAAAGGCCCTTGTTTCAGTTTGGTGGAGGAAAAGAGCTTCTTGAGTTGAATCACTGTGTAGCATCAGTGCGAGTCACAAAATTGCACAAAGAGCCTTTGTAGTTTAAGGTGCCGCCTTCTAATTAACGTAATTTTAATCAAACCAGTGGTACTCTATTGATGAATCAATAGGCCTTTTTAATTTAGAGAATCCAAAGAAAACCAATTGTATACAACTAAAAAGTCACGCACATTTAGCCTCAGACATGAGTCTGACAAGACGAGTCTGACCTCCATCTTTCAACTTCCATCTTTCAAATTACAGATTTCTAATTACTATACTATGAATTAGACTAGAATTCTAGAATGCATTTGGCCACTCATCGCTCCTGCAATATCACCTGTACCACTCTAATCAAGCTGTTTCTCCTCTTCCTACAGGTATGAACCAAATTTCCCCAGCTTTGCCAAATTCCTGTGACTGTGTTTTGTGAACTGCATTAATTTTGCATGAGTAGTATAGATACCCCACCTCTCGTCAAACTCAATCTGACAGGTCGACACGCCCCCTATCATTTAATCCGTCTCCCTGGGATTTGATCTGGCTGGACTTTGATCAGGCTGTGAAATCTGAGCTGCTGGATTTGTGAATTTCAATCAAAGTGATTTATTCGTCTCTATTTATATTTTATCCAGTGGTTTTGATTAGTCTGTGGTGTTTTAGTGAAATACAGACTCTTAGTGAAATACAGACTCCAGTATAAAAGGCTTGTTTTATATGTATGTAAAAGTTTGGAGATGTATCTTTTAGCAGGACTGACACATGGGGACATCTCAGCTACAGGGTTTGTTAAAGATGGCTTACTTATTAGCAGCAGTGTTGACATGAAGTGTCATGGTTGTATTGTGTATAGAGGTTTGTACAGAGATCACTCTATTGTGAATCTTGATTTATAAGACTCTTTTAAGGCCAGGAGTAAACATAGTGATTGTTTCATGTGAGAATACAGGCATAGGATGGTCGCTTTTTCAAGAAAACTGTCCCTACAGTTCATCCCTATAGTGTACTTTAATGTATGGGAGTGTGCAAGTCATATCTGTGTACTGCTAGTCTGTAATTAAAATAAAACTATTTCACAAACTTTTTAACATACCTGTGTTTCGCACCATTATGGCATACCAGAAGCACACGGTGCCATGTACTCTAGTCCATAATATTCGATTTTGAGCACATTATAGCTTAGCAGCCTATGTACAGACTAAAGATAGGGTACGTATCTTTTTAGCAGGAGTGCAGCAGTGATATGTTTCTGAGTCTCATGGAGTTTATTCTACAGTATTATCCAGGATATAGGAACATAGTGAATAAAAACGGGCTACGTATCTTTTTAGCAGGAGTGCAGCAGTGTTATGTTTGGAGTTTATTCTATAGTATTATTCAGGAGTTTATTTGTGGGGAAATGTATATGGCCAATTGTGCATATGGGATTTTATATTCTAGTTTATATTGTGTCATTATGACTCTCATCTTATAGTTTTATTCAGAGTTTATATATATTTATTTGCTAGTGAGTGTCTGTTTCTGCAGTGATTACGGTCATATTATGTATAAGTGGTATGAGACTTTTTCTGTGTGAGGTTTCAGTAGAATAGCTGGGATGAGCAGCATTCTTGCAGCACAGGCCTATTTTTAAAGATGCTATGCCATGCTTGTGAACCGCTGAATCATTTTTAAACATTTCACGCCACTCATGCACCCATAGCACACTTATGGTGTACCCGCAACGCTGCAGCTAGTGCTTTTTAGCTAAAAAGGCGTGATATAACTGCCCGCAGGTGATGTTTGTGCCCTTATTTGCATCATTTTCATTATAACCCGACGGGGATCCGTGGAAAAACAACTCTGAAATTCAAAAACTAGAGGTACTGCCACACTAAGCTATCCCGCTAGCGATCTCGTTAGCGTTGCATACTAATGAGATCGCTAGCGGGATTGTTTCTATATCGCTAAATGCTATCGCCGTTAGCGATCTTCTTAACGACTTTAGCGGTACAAAAGTACCGCTAAATCGCTAAGAAAAGGTGCCACACAGCGATAAGATACTTACCCAGCGGGAGCGCCAGCGATGAAATAGGGTCCGGAACGATTCCAGCGACGAGCGAGATCACAGCAGGAAGCTCGTCGCTGGAAGCTGCCGCACTGAACAATATCGCTAACGGGATCGCTAAATAGTGACGTTTTTTAGCGATCCCGTTAGCGATATGTTTAGTGTGGCATACCCTTAAGTGCTGTCCGTTAACATTTATGACGCTCAACTTATAGTTTTATTCAGAGTTTATATATTCATTTGCTAGAAGTCTTATGAAATAGCCTGCCACTGTATCTACACTTATCTCAGCAATTCATTGTATACTAAGAAGAATCTTGGCAGGGATTGTTAGAGATAGCTAACTTATTAACAGGTGACCCTCACTGCTACTTTTCCTCTTGTCTAACATCACAATACAACCAGGTGGTTCTTCAAAACTATTTGTAAGTCTTCCGGCACAAAGCACATGTGAACAGTTGATGGTAATATTTTGGCACATGACAAATGTTTCTGACTCTCAGTTGCTAATACTGATAGACATATTGTGAAGTGACATATAGGGTCCATGTGAGACACCATATTTTTCAACATTTTTGCTCCTTCACAGATTTATTTTGCATTATATTTTTTTATTTTGCTTAAGGATCATGTACAGAGACGTTTTTATGGTTTAATACTGATAGACATATTGTGAACCGCCATATAGGGTCCATGTGACACACCATATTTTTCAACATTTCTGCTCATTCACAGAATTATTTTGCATTATTATATTTTTTTATTTTGCTTAAGGATCATGTACAGAGGCGTTTTTATGGTTTAATACTGATAGACATATTGTGAACTGTCATATAGGGTCCATGTGAGACACCATATTTTTCAAATATTAGTTGTGCGTTCGCTACCACTGTCAACCATAGCAGCTCTCATGATGCTAGCTATTCTGATCAGCTTATCATATCAACCATGAAGCCTCTTTTAACCCCTTCACAATAATGTACAGAGGAGTTTTTATGTTTTAATACTGATAGACATATTGTGAACTGACATAAGGGTCCATGTGAGACACCATATTTTTCAACATTTTTGCTCCTTCACAGATTTATTTTGCATTATATTTTTTATTTTGCTTAAGGATCATGTACAGAGGAGTTTTTATGGTTTAATACTGATAGACATATTGGCCCGGGCATGCCTGGACAAGTCCGGGCATGCCTGGACAAGTCCTGGTCACGGGACAGCCGTGGAAAAAACAATACTGAAATTCAAAAACTATGTGCTGGCCGTTAACACACGCATAGTCATCTAGAAAATATTGAGCGAGTTGCTTCACAAACCCTCTCAAGGCATGCTGAATGTCAACGTTCCCGCTATGAGCTACACACATGACCAATTGTATAGCCTGGGCTGCGTAGCGTTCTTGTTGCACAGGGCTATTTTTAAAGATGCTATGCCCCTCAGATATAAAAGACCGGCATGTTGGAACGTGTCCCGGCCTATTTTGGCACATGCCCACTCCTATGCATCGATATTGAGCATCGTTCAACAAAAATCAGGTACATAGTTTTTACCATAGCTGTGTTTCTGACTCTCATGCCATGCCAGAAAGGCCTATTTTGGCAGAGGCCTCACCTATGCAACGATTTTGACCAGCATTCAACAAAAAATCGGGTACAAATTTTTTAACATACCAGTGTTTCGGACCCTCAGACCATGCCAGAAGCACTCTGTGCCATGTACTCTAACTCATAATATTCGATTTTGATCAGCATTCAACAAAAAATTGGGTGCTAACTTTTTAGCATACCTGTGTTTCTGTAGCGGATACACGGACCCCTACAGCGCATCCCTATAGTGTAGTTTAATGTAGGGGGCAAACAGATTATCGCTGGTGCTTGGAAAATACCACATTTCATAGATGGTGGTGATCCGCTGAATCATTTTTAAACATTTCACGCCACTCATGCACCCACAGCACACTTATGGTGTACCCGCACCGCTGCAGCTAGCGCTTTTTAGTTAAAAAGGCCCTTATTTGCATCATTTTCATTATAGTACGACTGGTACATACCCACTCCTATGCAGCGATATTGAGTACCGTTCAACAAAAATCAGGTACAAACTTTTTAACATACCTGTGTTTCGGGCGCTCATGCCATACCAGAAGCACTCTGTGCCATGTACCATAGCCCATAATAATCGATTTTGATCAGTATTCAACAAAAAATTGGCTGCAAACTTTTTAGCATACCTCTGTTTCTGACTCCCATGTCGTACCAGAAAGACCTATTTTGGCACAGGCCTACACCTATGCAACGGTTTTGACCACTACTCAACAAAAATTGGTTACAAACTTTTAACATATCTGTGTTTCGGACTATCATGTCATAGCAGAAGCACCCTGTGCCATGTACTCTAGACCATAATATTCGTTTTTGATCACCATTCAACAAAAAATTGAGGCATGTTGAGACGTGTCCCGGCCTATTTTGGCACATGACAAATGTTTCTGACTCTCATGTCATATCAGAAGCACCCTGTGCCATGTACTCTAGACCATAATATTTCACAGAGGGTATTGGACCTACATAGCTTTGTTTTCTCAGCTATTAAAAAAAGTGTGGAAAACTGAAAATCCCGCGGTCTGTGGTAATTTAGTGAGAACCATATAGACAAATCGGTATCGTCACACACGAGACCACGACACCTCGGGCTATCACATTTACCACTAGTTTTCAAAAACCACTGCCTTAACAATAAAGTAAGAATCGTGGTGACATGCATTGCGGTCTATAAATGTATAGTCTGAAAATTTACCGCTGGTAAAGAACAGTAAAAAGTCGTGCGTACAACTATCAGCCCCAAAACTCTCACCACTATCACAAACACTATTGCCTACAGAGGCGCCCCGCGAGAATTTCTGTATGTGTGTATCAAGATGATCGATGCTTTGACCGATTGTTTGCTCGTGAATGCTGCCATTTCCAGTGACATCATAGTTGTGTAAATGCGCTGGGGCACGTGTATCGACCCCTAGGTTGTAATGCGTGAGCACTTTAATTATTTTTTCAATTCATAACCATACGTTCTCAGGCAGACAGGTTTATTTCACAGAAGTTGACTGTACAATTGTATAATTTTTGTTTAAAAGCATACATTTGCATAATTTTGTTTAAAATCGCACAGTTCTGCGATAATGTCGGGTGTTGGACACGCACTTATCAGTCTTTCATACGTGTCGCAGAAAGATTTTAGTCTGTTCTGCGTGAGTTTATTGTGCACATACTGTGCAGACATGTCAAGAAACATTTTGGCGTGTTCAGCAGTCCATGCGGGTGTTGGCTTGTAAGGCGATCGTCCATCAACCTTCTGTTTTTTACTTACACGACGGCGCGATACAGCGTGTTTCTTTGACGCTAATGCATCGGCTGAATTGGCATCTGCAGCTTCCGCGTTGTTATTTGCAGATTCTGTAGCTTGACACAGACGTATATTCTTACGCCTACTACTCGCCGTATTCCCGGGGTGTGCGATTGGCGCGGCGCTTTCTTCAAGATCCACGACACACCTGAGTGAAAGAGGTTCCGTTCTCACATCCGCTCTGTTCTCAAATCCATAATTGGATTGTTGCAAAACTCGCGAATGACGCTCCTCCGTAACTAAAGAAAAGACACGTGGTGTAGTTAACCGCTAAGGGGGCGAGATATAGGAAAAGCTACAGGCCCCACTTTACTCTGATTCAACGCGACATTTGTAAAGCTACCAACACCGATTATCTGTGAAACCGATGCATAATTGTTTGTATAAGTACACTATAGAGAGGCCTAGTCATATATATACTTACAAGTATCCCCCGGGTGCTGATCTACAGAGAATGCTGAATTAACAGACATCACGCTGCTCTATATAACTACAGATTTATATTATTAAAACATGTCTAGCTAAAATAAAATTAACTGCATCGATTTTAGCGTCAGTCTATATTAATTATTAATATTAATAGTAGACGTTATAAATTTACAGCTACAGGGTAATGATGGTAGTGCTTCGGGTGTGAAATATTACTTCTCCAATATTGCACCAACGCGTTTAGCCGGCATGATGGCCCTGTAAAACATGAATGGGATGTTTTTTCTGCCCCTAGCGTGGGGGCAGTGACAGAGGGCGTGTTCTCTCTGCTAGCCCTAAAAAATACAGGCAGCTCCCAAGCGATACACAGCTCACCTGTAAGGCTTCGCACCTCGCAGAACACACGCCAGATCTTTAGAGCTAAAGTGAGTATTTTTATGGATTTCGTTTCAATTATATTAAGTTTGTGTAGTATTTGCATGAACAGATTAGTCGCGTTTTCATACTTGATCTTTATTTGCTTTAATTCAATAGCGGACCCTTTTTATTCAAGATGGAGTCCAGATATTCTCGCGTTCAATATTCTGCTTTGCTTTCACCAGAACAATCGGGTAAGTTTTACACCGTATATAGTGTACGACGTATTGTGTCGGGCTGTCTGAGTCTGCGCTTTGTATATATAAATTATATATTTCATTCTTTCTTATTTAAGAAGCGGGAGTCCATTCAGGCTACTCTTACGAGAATCGGTTCATTACGCCGAACCTGTTAGAGGATGGCAACTCTGCTAGCGGGCGACGATCCTCCAGCTCTCACCAGTCTGTCACAGGCAAGAAACCTGTAGATATATCAGATGTTTTAAGCCTATGTATCTAGTCTGGTAATTAAATACATTTTCTCATACAGATACACCTGTAGCGGACTGGACGGTTGAAAACACCGTGACGGCTGAGCCGCTCGAACATCGCGATTCCGATGTTGAGATCGTGGAGGATCCCCTGGATTCCGGTGTTGAGTTCGTAGAACCGGACTATAATCCTCTAACTCGCGCGATACCCTACGCTCCTAAAAGATGGAGTGATTCGCTAAGCACACGTCGCTGGAACAGAAAAGGTAGCGGGTCCTTGAAACACGAATGTTATGTGTCTGTATCCTCTGTACCCTGCGTACCCACCCTTAACTAGCGGATATATTTTATTTACGCTTGTTACGGTATCTTTGCGAATTTAGCTTTATGCGCGCGGTCCGTGTAGATATCATTTCTGAGGCGATTATATTTTATTTACAGCTGTTAAACTAGCATGCAGGAGTCTGCAGCTTGAAAAAGAAAACAGCCCCATACGACAACTACCGAACAACTCCACACTGTTTAATTCACCAATCTCTGAACTACACTACACGTCTCATACTTGTAAGCATATATGTCTACGCAACTCTATAGTGTAGTTATACATGCAGATAAAAATTTCTGCGGTAGCTAGTTTTATTTACGTGTGTCAAGTTAGCTTTGTGAGTGCTTTGCCAT
Source organism: Oophaga sylvatica (assembly GCA_033576555.1). Taxonomy (NCBI): domain Eukaryota; kingdom Metazoa; phylum Chordata; class Amphibia; order Anura; family Dendrobatidae; genus Oophaga; species Oophaga sylvatica. Next base: position 9,879,702 of record JARQOD010000007.1, read on the forward strand.
TCATGTATGCTATATTTTATTTACAGCTGCTAAAGTATCGCCCGTGAGGTTGCAGTTTGAGGGAGAAAACAGCCCCATACGGCGGCGACCGAGCAGCGTGATGTCTGTTAATTCAGCATTCTCTGTAGATCAGCACCCGGGGGATACTTGTAAGTATATATATGACTAGGCCTCTCTATAGTGTACTTATACAAACAATTATGCATCGGTTTCACAGATAATCGGTGTTGGTAGCTTTACAAATGTCGCGTTGAATCAGAGTAAAGTGGGGCCTGTAGCTTTTCCTATATCTCGCCCGCTTAGCGGTTAACTACACCACGTGTCTTTTCTTTAGTTACGGAGGAGCGTCATTCGCGAGTTTTGCAACAATCCAATTATGGATTTGAGAACAGAGCGGATGTGAGAACGGAACCTCTTTCACTCAGGTGTGTCGTGGATCGTGAAGAAAGCGCCGCGCCAATCGCCACCCCGGGAATACGGCGAGTAGTAGGCGTAAGAATATACGTCTGTGTCAAGCTACAGAATCTGCAAATAACAACGCGGAAGCTGCAGATGCCAATTCAGCCGATGCATTAGCGTCAAAGAAACGCGCTGTATCGCGCCGTCGTGTAAGTAAAAAACAGAAGGTTGATGGACGATCGCCTTACAAGCCAACACCAGCATGGACTGCTGAACACGCCAAAATGTTTCTTGACATGTCTGCACAGTACGTGCACAATAAACTCACGCAGAACAGACTAAAATCTTTCTGCGACACGTATGAAAGACTGATAAGTGCGTGTCCAACACCCGACATTATCGCAGAACTGTGCGATTTTAAACAAAATTATGCAAATGTATGCTTTTAAACAAAAATTATACAATTGTACAGTCAACTTTTGTGAAATAAACCTGTCTGCCTGAGAACGTATGGTTATGAATTGAAAAAATAATTAAAGTGCTCACGCATTACAACCTAGGGGTCGATACACGTGCCCCAGCGCATTTACACAACTATGATGTCACTGGAAATGGCAGCATTCACGAGCAAACAATCGGTCAAAGCATCGATCATCTTGATACACACATACAGAAATTCTCGCGGGGCGCCTCTGTAGGCAATAGTGTTTGTGATAGTGGTGAGAGTTTTGGGGCTGATAGTTGTACGCACGACTTTTTACTGTTCTTTACCAGCGGTAAATTTTCAGACTATACATTTATAGACCGCAATGCATGTCACCACGATTCTTACTTTATTGTTAAGGCAGTGGTTTTTGAAAACTAGTGGTAAATGTGATAGCCCGAGGTGTCGTGGTCTCGTGTGTGACGATACCCGATTTGTCTATATGGTTCTCACTAAATTACCACAGACCGCGGGATTTTCAGTTTTCCACACTTTTTTTAATAGCTGAGAAAACAAAGCTATGTAGGTCCAATACCCGCTGTGAAATATTATGGTCTAGAGTACATGGCACAGGTGCTTCTGGTATGACATGAGAGTCAGAAACATTTGTCATGTGCCAAAATAGGCCGGGACACGTCTCAACATGCCTCAATTTTTTGTTGAATGGTGATCAAAAACGAATATTATGGTCTAGAGTACATGGCACAGGGTGCTTCTGCTATGACATGATAGTCCGAAACACAGATATGTTAAAAGTTTGTAACCAATTTTTGTTGAGTAGTGGTCAAAACCGTTGCATAGGTGTAGGCCTGTGCCAAAATAGGTCTTTCTGGTACGACATGGGAGTCAGAAACAGAGGTATGCTAAAAAGTTTGCAGCCAATTTTTTGTTGAATACTGATCAAAATCGATTATTATGGGCTATGGTACATGGCACAGAGTGCTTCTGGTATGGCATGAGCGCCCGAAACACAGGTATGTTAAAAAGTTTGTACCTGATTTTTGTTGAACGGTACTCAATATCGCTGCATAGGAGTGGGTATGTACCAGTCGTACTATAATGAAAATGATGCAAATAAGGGCCTTTTTAACTAAAAAGCGCTAGCTGCAGCGGTGCGGGTACACCATAAGTGTGCTGTGGGTGCATGAGTGGCGTGAAATGTTTAAAAATGATTCAGCGGATCACCACCATCTATGAAATGTGGTATTTTCCAAGCACCAGCGATAATCTGTTTGCCCCCTACATTAAACTACACTATAGGGATGCGCTGTAGGGGTCCGTGTATCCGCTACAGAAACACAGGTATGCTAAAAAGTTAGCACCCAATTTTTTGTTGAATGCTGATCAAAATCGAATATTATGAGTTAGAGTACATGGCACAGAGTGCTTCTGGCATGGTCTGAGGGTCCGAAACACTGGTATGTTAAAAAATTTGTACCCGATTTTTTGTTGAATGCTGGTCAAAATCGTTGCATAGGTGAGGGCCTCTGCCAAAATAGGCCTTTCTGGCATGGCATGAGAGTCAGAAACACAGCTATGGTAAAAACTATGTACCTGATTTTTGTTGAACGATGCTCAATATCGATGCATAGGAGTGGGCATGTGCCAAAATAGGCCGGGACACGTTCCAACATGCCGGTCTTTTATATCTGAGGGGCATAGCATCTTTAAAAATAGCCCTGTGCAACAAGAACGCTACGCAGCCCAGGCTATACAATTGGTCATGTGTGTAGCTCATAGCGGGAACGTTGACATTCAGCATGCCTTGAGAGGGTTTGTGAAGCAACTCGCTCAATATTTTCTAGATGACTATGCGTGTGTTAACGGCCAGCACATAGTTTTTGAATTTCAGTATTGTTTTTTCCACGGCTGTCCCGTGACCAGGACTTGTCCAGGCATGCCCGGACTTGTCCAGGCATGCCCGGGCCAATATGTCTATCAGTATTAAACCATAAAAACTCCTCTGTACATGATCCTTAAGCAAAATAAAAAATATAATGCAAAATAAATCTGTGAAGGAGCAAAAATGTTGAAAAATATGGTGTCTCACATGGACCCTATATGTCAGTTCACAATATGTCTATCAGTATTAAAACATAAAAACTCCTCTGTACATTATTGTGAAGGGGTTAAAAGAGGCTTCATGGTTGATATGATAAGCTGATCAGAATAGCTAGCATCATGAGAGCTGCTATGGTTGACAGTGGTAGCGAACGCACAACTAATATTTGAAAAATATGGTGTCTCACATGGACCCTATATGACAGTTCACAATATGTCTATCAGTATTAAACCATAAAAACGCCTCTGTACATGATCCTTAAGCAAAATAAAAAAAATATATAATGCAAAATAATTCTGTGAATGAGCAGAAATGTTGAAAAATATGGTGTGTCACATGGACCCTATATGGCGGTTCACAATATGTCTATCAGTATTAAACCATAAAAACGTCTCTGTACATGATCCTTAAGCAAAATAAAAAAATATAATGCAAAATAAATCTGTGAAGGAGCAAAAATGTTGAAAAATATGGTGTCTCACATGGACCCTATATGTCACTTCACAATATGTCTATCAGTATTAGCAACTGAGAGTCAGAAACATTTGTCATGTGCCAAAATATTACCATCAACTGTTCACATGTGCTTTGTGCCGGAAGACTTACAAATAGTTTTGAAGAACCACCTGGTTGTATTGTGATGTTAGACAAGAGGAAAAGTAGCAGTGAGGGTCACCTGTTAATAAGTTAGCTATCTCTAACAATCCCTGCCAAGATTCTTCTTAGTATACAATGAATTGCTGAGATAAGTGTAGATACAGTGGCAGGCTATTTCATAAGACTTCTAGCAAATGAATATATAAACTCTGAATAAAACTATAAGTTGAGCGTCATAAATGTTAACGGACAGCACTTAAGGGTATGCCACACTAAACAATATCGCTAACGGGATCGCTAAAAAACGTCACTATTTAGCGATCCCGTTAGCGATATTGTTCAGTGCGGCAGCTTCCAGCGACGAGCTTCCTGCTGTGATCTCGCTCGTCGCTGGAATCGTTCCGGACCCTATTTCATCGCTGGCGCTCCCGCTGGGTAAGTATCTTATCGCTGTGTGGCACCTTTTCTTAGCGATTTAGCGGTACTTTTGTACCGCTAAAGTCGTTAAGAAGATCGCTAACGGCGATAGCATTTAGCGATATAGAAACAATCCCGCTAGCGATCTCATTAGTATGCAACGCTAACGAGATCGCTAGCGGGATAGCTTAGTGTGGCAGTACCTCTAGTTTTTGAATTTCAGAGTTGTTTTTCCACGGATCCCCGTCGGGTTATAATGAAAATGATGCAAATAAGGGCACAAACATCACCTGCGGGCAGTTATATCACGCCTTTTTAGCTAAAAAGCACTAGCTGCAGCGTTGCGGGTACACCATAAGTGTGCTATGGGTGCATGAGTGGCGTGAAATGTTTAAAAATGATTCAGCGGTTCACAAGCATGGCATAGCATCTTTAAAAATAGGCCTGTGCTGCAAGAATGCTGCTCATCCCAGGCTATTCTACTGAAACCTCACACAGAAAAAGTCTCATACCACTTATACATAATATGACCCGTAATCACTGCAGAAACAGACACTCACTAGCAAATAAATATATATAAACTCTGAATAAAACTATAAGATGAGAGTCATAATGACACAATATAAACTAGAATATAAAATCCCATATGCACAATTGGCCATATACATTTCCCCACAAATAAACTCCTGAATAATACTATAGAATAAACTCCAAACATAACACTGCTGCACTCCTGCTAAAAAGATACGTAGCCCGTTTTTATTCACTATGTTCCTATATCCTGGATAATACTGTAGAATAAACTCCATGAGACTCAGAAACATATCACTGCTGCACTCCTGCTAAAAAGATACGTACCCTATCTTTAGTCTGTACATAGGCTGCTAAGCTATAATGTGCTCAAAATCGAATATTATGGACTAGAGTACATGGCACCGTGTGCTTCTGGTATGCCATAATGGTGCGAAACACAGGTATGTTAAAAAGTTTGTGAAATAGTTTTATTTTAATTACAGACTAGCAGTACACAGATATGACTTGCACACTCCCATACATTAAAGTACACTATAGGGATGAACTGTAGGGACAGTTTTCTTGAAAAAGCGACCATCCTATGCCTGTATTCTCACATGAAACAATCACTATGTTTACTCCTGGCCTTAAAAGAGTCTTATAAATCAAGATTCACAATAGAGTGATCTCTGTACAAACCTCTATACACAATACAACCATGACACTTCATGTCAACACTGCTGCTAATAAGTAAGCCATCTTTAACAAACCCTGTAGCTGAGATGTCCCCATGTGTCAGTCCTGCTAAAAGATACATCTCCAAACTTTTACATACATATAAAACAAGCCTTTTATACTGGAGTCTGTATTTCACTAAGAGTCTGTATTTCACTAAAACACCACAGACTAATCAAAACCACTGGATAAAATATAAATAGAGACGAATAAATCACTTTGATTGAAATTCACAAATCCAGCAGCTCAGATTTCACAGCCTGATCAAAGTCCAGCCAGATCAAATCCCAGGGAGACGGATTAAATGATAGGGGGCGTGTCGACCTGTCAGATTGAGTTTGACGAGAGGTGGGGTATCTATACTACTTGCATGGTATGAACCAAATTTCCCCAGCTTTGCCAAATTCCTGTGACTGTGTTTTGTGAACTGCATTAATTTTGCATGGTATGAACAAAATTTCCCCAGCTTTGCCAAATTCCTGTGACTGTGTTTTGTGAACTGCATTAATTTTGCATGGTATGCAATCATTTATGCAGCTTTTTCTCTGTTTTTGACTGTTTATGAAGTGCATAAAGTATCCCTGGCATTTCACTTACCCATCTTCCTGTATTCACAATGCATTCATTCCCCTTGTGTCTTCCATGCATACCTGAGCTGCCAGTCCCTTCCCCCTCTTTTATTAGCTTTGCTTAGCTGTGACCATGTGGTCTGGCTGATCACGCCCACAGCCCCCCTCACAGCTGCTTCCTCTCAGGTGCACATTTGGCCTCAGACATGAGTCTGACAAGACGAGTCTGACCTCCATCTTTCAACTTCCATCTTTCAAATTACAGATTTCTAATTACTATACTATGAATTAGACTAGAATTGGACTGGAATTTGACTGTAAGTTGACAGAATACATAACCACTACCATGTTTCCTTTTCTTTTCACTTTCACCCCCATACTACTTACTTTTTTCCTATTCCCTGTAATCCCCCCACCTAGTAAGGAAGTAGTCATTTTCCCCTCCATTCTCCCCAGACATCTCACCTTCTCCTCAGAACTGTTCCTCCACGTACAATCCTTTTTCTCCAGAAACACACGGCCACACCATGTCTTATCCTGTTCCCACCTTCTAACGCTCTGTCTGTTACTCCTCACTGCTGGTGACATATCCCCAAATCCTGGCCCTCCTCAACACATCCCCACACTCACTTCTATCACCCTGCCACGATCCTCTACACGTCTTCGCAACCATGATAACCTCATACCCATTCACCCAGCCCCCACTCCCCCAGTCCCCCTACCTGGAGCACTATGGAACGCACGCTCTGTCTGCAATAAACTGTCATTTATCCACGACCTCTTCATCACCAATAAACTCTCCTTCCTTGGCATCACCGAAACCTGGCTCACCCCCTCTGACTCAGCCTCACCAGCTGCACTCTCATACAGTGGATTCCACCTATCTCACACCCCCCGCCCCAGCAACAAACGTGGTGGAGTTGGTTTGCTCCTATCTGACACCTGCTCCTTTGCCCCAATTCCACTACCCCCCTCCGCTACTACTCCCTCATTTGAGGTGCACTCCGTCCGCATCTACTCCCCCTCCAACCTCCAGCTGGCTGTCATCTACCGCCCCCCAGAACTTGCCATCTCCACCTTTCTCGATCACTTCACCATCTGGCTGCTCCATTTCCTCTCTGTTGACATCCCCACTATCATTATGGGTGACTTCAACATCCCCATTGATGCTTCCACCCCAGCGGCCTCTAAACTTTTATCGCTCACTGCCTCCTTTGGCCTCACTCAATGGTCCTCTGCGGCCACTCACAAAGATGGTCACACGCTCGACCTTATCTTCACCCGCCTCTGTTCCCTTACTAATCTCACTAACTCACCCCTTCCCCTATCTGACCACAACCTACTGACGTTCTCTTCTCTCTCCTCTTCTAGTGCACAACCCCCACTCCACAAACTCACTCACCCTCGCAGAAATCTCAAACACCTCAATTTACCAATGCTCTCTGAGTCCCTCCTCCCTCTTACAGACATATCTTCACTTCATGACACAGATTCTGCTGCCACCTTTTATAACACAGCAATAACAGCAGCACTTGATTCGGCTGCCCCCTCACACATAGCAAAACTTGTACAATCAACAGGCAGCCCTGGCTGACCAGCCTCACCAAAGAACTGAGACGGGCTTCCAAGGTTGCTGAGCGGAGATGGAAAAAATCCCGCTCTGCCGAGCACCTAACCGCATACAAGCAGTCCCTCACCAGCTTCAAATCCACACTCACTGCTGCAAAGCAAACTTACTTCTCATCTCTCATATCCTCCCTGTCTCACAACCCTAAACAGCTCTTCAACACTTTCAATTCTCTACTCTGTCCCCCAGCACCTCCCCCTTCTCCTCTCATTTCTGCTGAAGACTTTGCCTCTTTCTTTAAGCAGAAGATCGATACGATCAGAGAAAGCTTTGGCCCACAGCCCCCATTGCCCCTCTTAGCTGCTCAACCCTCTTCCTCCAAAGCCAACTTCTCCACCATGACAGAAGATCAGCTTTTCACCCTCCTATCAAGATCACACCTCACCACTTGCATGCTTGACCCGCTGCCATCCCACCTCATCCCTAGCCTCGCCACCGTCTTCACCCCTACTCTAACACACCTCTTCAACCTCTCACTTACAAATGGTGTCTTCCCCTCATCCTTCAAACATGCCTCGATCACACCCATTCTCAAAAAGACCTCCCTTGACCCATCCTCTGTGTCTAGCTATCGCCCGATATCTCTTCTCCCTTGTGCCTCAAAACTACTGGAACAGCATGTCCATCTTGAACTGTCCTCCTACCTCTCCTCCTGATCCCTCTTTGACCGCTTACAATCAGGCTTCCGACTGCATCACACAACTGAAACTGCCCTAACTAAAGTCACCAACGACCTACTAACCGCCAAGAGCAAGCGTCACTACTCTGTCCTCCTTCTCCTGGACCTGTCTTCTGACTTCGACACTGTGGACCATTCCCTCCTGTTACAGATTCTCTCATCTCTTGGCATCACAGGCTTGGCCCTATCCTGGATCTCATCATATCTAACAAACCGAACTTTCAGTGTCTCCCTCTCCCACACCACCTCCTCACCTCGCCCCCTGTCTGTCGGTGTTCCCCAAGGCTCAGTTCTTGGACCCCTACTCTTCTCCATCTACACCCTCGGCCTGGGACAGCTCATAGAATCCCATGGTCTTCAGTATCATCTCTACGCCGACGACACGCAGATCTACCTATCTGGACCTGACCTCACCTCCTTACTGACCAAAATCCCACAATGTCTGTCTGCTATTTCTGCTTTCTTCTCTGCTCGCTTTCTAAAACTGAACATGGACAAAACAGAATTTATCATCTTTCCCCATCTCACTCTACCCCCCCACCAGACCTGTCCATTAACATCAATGGCTGCTCACTTTCCCAGTCCCGCACGCTCGGTGCCTCGGAGTGATCCTCGACTCTGCCCTCTCTTTCAAGCCACATGTCCAAACCCTAGTTTCCTCCTGCCGTCTCAAACTCAAAAATATTTCCCGGATCCGTGCATTCCTTGACCATGAAAGCACAAAAACACTAGTGCATGCCCTCATCATCTCCCGCCTCAACTACTGCAACCTCCTACTCTCTGGCCTTCCCTCTAGAACTCTGGCACTACTCCAATCCATCCTGCACTCTGCTGCACGACTAATACACTTGTCTCCCCGCTATTCCCCAGCCTCTCCTCTCTGCCAAGCCCTTCATTGGCTTCCTATCGTTCAGAGGCTCCAGTTCAAAACCCTAACCATGACCTACAAAGCCATCCACAATCTGTCTCCTCCATACATCTGTGACATGGTCTCCCGGTACATACCCACACGCAACCTTCGATCCTCTCAAGATCTCCTCCTCTACTCCCCTCTTATCTCTTCTTCCCACAACCGCATACAAAGCTTCTCCCGTGCCTCTCCCATACTCTGGAACTCTCTACCCCAACACATCAGACTCGCGCCTACCATGGAAATCTTCAAAAAGAACCTGAAGACCCACCTCTTCCGACAAGCCTACAACCTGCAGTGATCATCAGTCTACTGAACCACCGCTCGATCAGCTCTTCCCTCTCCTAGTGTATCCTCACCCATCCCTGTAGACTGTGAGCCCTTGCGGGCAGGGTCCTCTCTCCTTCTGTACTTGTGTGTGCCTTGTATTGCTCATGTTTACTGTACTTGTCTATATTTGCCCCTCTTCACATGTAAAGCGCCATGGAATAAATGGCGCTATAAAAATCTAATAATAATAATAATAATAATAACATAACAAACATAAATCCTCCTTACTAATTTGTGCATAAAAGACAATAAATAATATAATATTTAGTAAAGATCTTTTTATTAGAATAATAAATCAAATAACAAAATAATAACAATATAATATTCAGCTGAATAAAAACAAATAGAATAGGAATGGAGTATAATAATAATATTTTCTTGCCAGAAATTAAGAGCACCAGAATATTTTTAAAAAAGCAACAAATAAATCATAAAAATGCCCGATGGACCAGATATAGATATGCACAACAAATTTATATATATGGATATATTTATATTACACAAAAACTTGCTGAAAGCTATGTGTGAAATATGCAAAAATTATATTAATTGTGCCACAAAATTTTTTTATATATATATATATATAAAGTGCTAATGTGCCAAAATATATTACAATCAATAAAAATTAATAATCAAGTGCCACATTTATACAATAATAAATAAATATACGTGTATAAAAAATGATAACAAACTTGTGTCACAATCAATAAAAATTCATAATCAAGTGCCACATTTATGCAATAATATATATGTGTATATAAAAATTAATAACAAACTTGTGTCACAGCAATTTATGTGCAAAATCACATAATAAATAAATATATACAAATAAAGTGCTATTGTGCAAAAAATATAGCCACCAGCAAGAGAAAATAGATAGAAAAAACCCATGGTCTAACTGTCACGCTGTCACTGCGTACAGGAAGACAGGGTCCTATGCTGACCCTAAGCTGGGGCCCTGACTAATCCCTCTACCTGGAGGTACTGTTAATGGTACAGAGGTCCAGGCCGCCAGCGTAACCCTACCTCCTGAGAATCCCTGAACCTCAGTAATCTAGTCCTGAGAAGGACCCCGATCACAACAGTAGGGGACAGGGTAGTAAACGCTTAAACACAGTACTAGACGAACGAGACAGTACAAGGGGAAAACCAAAAACCACCTTGCATACAAAAACTCACACCACAATAACAGAGGGAGCACAAACGGGTAAGGAGATAAATGATAAAGCGAGGAAGGGAAAAAACCACACCGAGTACACTTCGCTCCAAACTCTTCAATACCACGATCCGCTCTGATGGTCTGTATGAAATGCTTTCACCGACAACTATCCTATCAGACCGGCAGGTATTTGAAGGAGTCTCAATACTGCCGAATTAACTGCAGCTGGGTGAGGCTGGGCCTCGTCTAGCACAGAGAGAGAGAATTAACTCCCTCACTGCCAAAAAACACCAAGCACCAAAAACTCAGCTGCGAGAAGTCAGGCTGTGCAATCGCGACGATCTTCGTGGCGACACACCCGTGACAGTACCCCCCCTTCTACGAGGGGCCTCCGGACCCTCAGGGCCAGGTTTACCTGGGTGAGTCATGTGGAAGGACCGAATTAATCGGTCTGCGTTAATATCCGACGCAGGAACCCACATCCTCTCCTCAGGACCATACCCCTTCCAATGAACCAGGTACTGAAGGGACCGACGATTAAAACGTGAATCGATGACTTTCGATACCTGAAACTCCAAGTTACCATTGATCACCACTGGAGGAGGAGGTAAAGGTGACGGTATCACCGGCGCCACATACCTCTTAAGCAAAGATCTGTGGAACACGTTGTGAATTTTAAACGTAGGGGGAGGTCAAGACGGAATGCCACCGGATTACTTATAGAACTGATCCTGTACGGGCCGATGAATCTGGGACCCAGTTTCCAGGAGGGAACCTTAAGTTTTATATTCTTGGTAGACAACCATACCCGATCGTTCACACTTAGGTCCGGACCAGACACTCTCCTCCTATCAGCCATGCGTTTGTATCGGTTCTCCATAGTACTCAGATTATTCAGCACCCCTCTCCACACTGAAGCGAGTGATGACGAAAATCGTTCCTCCTCAGGAACCCCCGAAGAGCCCCCCCTACTGAAAGTACAAAACTGGGGTGAAAACCATATGCCCCAAAAAACGGGGACTTACCAGTGGACGGCTCCGCCTATTATTAGGAGCAAACTCCGCCAAAGGCAAGAAAGAAGCCCAGTCCTCCTGGTTCTCTGACACAAAACAAAGGAGATATGTCTCCAAGCTCTGGTTCAGACGTTCCGTCTGACCATTGGTCTGAGGATGAAAAGCCGATGAAAACAATAAATGTATCCCCCGCCGTGTACAAAATGCCCTCCAAAATTTGGACACAAACTGAGACCCCCGATCCGACACCACATCGGAGGGTACCCCGTGAAGTCTCACAATCTCCCCAATGAACACCTGTGCAAGAGTTTTAGCATTAGGAAGAGCAGGAAGAGCGATAAAATGTGCCATCTTGCTGAACCTGTCCACTACAACGAGTATGACCGTTTTACCCGAAGACGGCGGGAGGTCCGTAATAAAGTCCATAGACAGATGAGTCCAAGGACGCTCCGGGATCTTCAAAGGTAAGAGGGCCCCAGACGGACGGGTATGTGGGGTCTTAGAGTGCGCACAAACCCCACAGGACGCAACAAAAGTTACCACCTCCCTATGTAAGTTAGGCCACCAAAACCGACGCGAGAGGAGATCCATAGTTGCTTTACTCCCTGGGTGTCCTGCCAAAGCTGAGTTATGGTGTGCCTTGATCACCTTTTGTCGCAACTGATCTGGAACAAACAGTCTCCCTGGAGGTCCAACAGGGGCGTCCCCCTGAGCCTCCAATACCTCCTCCTCAAGCTCAGAGCATACTGCCGACACCACCACCCCCTCCTGAAGGATAGGAACCGGGTCATCCAGGGAAACTACGAGATAAGGCATCCGCCTTTACATTTTTTGACCCCGGACGATATGTGACGACAAAATTAAACCAGGTAAAAAACAACGACCATCTAGCTTGTCTGGGATTCAGACGTTTAGCAGACTCAAGATATAACAGGTTCTTGTGATCGGTGATGATGGTGACCGGATGGACTGCCCCCTCCAAAAAATGGCGCCACTCCTCAAAAGCTAACTTAATGGCCAAGAGTTCCCTATTGCCGACATCGTAATTCCTCTCAGCGGACGACAATTTTTTAGAGAAAAAAGCGCACGAATGCCACTTACCAGGTGACGAACCTTGTGATAATACTGCTCCCACCCCTACCTCAGAAGCGTCTACCTCTACAATGAACGGCTGTGATGCATCAGGTTGAATGAGTATGGGTGCCGAGGCAAAACATTTTTTCAAGGAGGAGAATGCTTGACAAGCCTTGTCAGACCAACTAGAAAAATCCGTCCCTTTTTTTGTCATGTCTGTGAGAGGTTTAACCATGGACGAGAAATTACGAATGAATTTCCGGCAATAATTAGCAAACCCCAGGAAACGTTGTAGTGCCTTAAGATTCTCTGGCAGATCCCACTCAAGAACTGCCCGCACTTTCCCAGGGTCCATACGAAAACCGGATGCTGACACCAGGAAGCCTAAAAACTGGAGTTCCTGTACGGCGAACACACACTTTTCCCATTTGGCGTACAGTTTATTATCCCGCAAGATCTGTAACACCTGCCTAACATGCTCCTGATGAGACACAAGATCTGGCGAGTAAATTAAGTATCATCCAGATATATGACCACAAACTGTCCCACCAGGCGGCAAAAAATGTCATTAACAAAGTGTTGGAACACCACCGGAGCATTAGTCAGACCGAATGGCATGACAAGGTTCTCATAATGCCCCTCCGGAGTGTTAAACGCCGTCTTCCACTCATCCCCTTCCTTCATCCTAATCAGATTGTACGCCCCCCTGAGATCCAACTTAGAGAACCATTTGGCGCCCACGATCTGATTGAAGAGATCGGGGATAAGTGGGAGCGGATACGGATCTCGGACCATAATCCGATTAAGTTCACGGAAATCAAGGCAAGGGCGTAGGCCTCCATCTTTCTTCTTCACAAAGAAGAACCCCGCGGCCACCGGAGAAGATGAAGGTCTAATATGCCCCTTAGCCAAACTCTCTGAAATATAATCTTTCATGGCCTGCCTCTCAGGACCAGATAGGTTATACAACCTAGATTTAGGTAACTTAGCCCCAGGGAGCAGTTTTACAGAACAGTCATACACGCGATGAGGAGGTAGTTCCTGACACCCTTTCTCCAAGAATACATCCTCAAAATCCGCCAAAAATGGAGGTAAGACTCTAGGAGCAACCGCACCGATGACCATATTCATGCAGTTTTTATTACAGAATTCACTCCATTGGCTTATCTCTCTGGATTGCCAATTAATAACTGGGTTATGCTTAGTTAACCAAAGAAGGCCCAACACTATAGGAGTGGGAAGACCCTCCAACACGTAACACGACAACAGTTCTTTATGTATCGCCCCCACTTGAAGATTTACGTTATGCACTGCTTGCAAAAAACTTCCCTGACCGAGAGGCCTGGCGTCGATCGAGAATATGGGGATGGGTTTAGCCAACACACTCAATCGCATACCTTGAACCCAGGCAAACCGAGCGTCCACCAGATTAGCCCCGGCCCCACTATCCAGAAGAACAGATATCCTCTCAGTTCTCGTACCCACCACCACCTCCGCTGGTACGAGAAACTGAGACGAACCTAGGGACAAAATACCTACTCCCAGATTGCCGTCCACCACACAACCTAGGATCAATAGTTTTCCGACGACCCTTTACTCTGCAAAGGACGGGATGGACACCCCCCAATAAAATGTCCCTTTCTCCCGCAGAAGAAACACCTTCCTGTCTTGTGGCGCACCGCCGGTCCCCTCCCCCGAAATGATGTCCCTCCTAACTGCATAGGCTCCTCTGGACTGACCAGGGGAATCTCCATATAAGGGGTCCTTGTAGAAGGTGGAGTCATCACAGGGGGCGGAGTTACCCCGCACCTGTCACGAAGCCGTCTGTCAATGCGAATAGCAAGGGCCATAGCGGCTTCCAGTGACGCGGGAGGGTCATACTGTGCCAATACATCCTTTAATTTGTCAGATAAACCTTGACAAAACTGGCTCCTAAGAGCCGGGTCATTCCACTGGGTGTCCGTGGCCCACCTACGGAACTCCGAACAGAATTCCTCTGCCGGACGATCTCCCTGCTGGATCCTACGTAACTTAGATTCAGCAAGGGAGATCCGATCCGGGTCATCATATACGAGACCCAAAGCTGCGAAAAACCTATCCACTGACTGGAGAGCCGGGGAGCCCGGAGGAAGAGAGAACGCCCATGATTGTGGCTCCCCTTGTAGGAGCGAGATGACAATTCCCACGCTTTGTTCTTCACTCCCCGATGACCGTGGCCGCAGTCGAAAGTACAAGTTACATGCCTCCCGGAAAACAAAAAACTTGTCCCGCCCCCCAGTAAACCTGTCAGGGAGAGCTACTTTAGGTTCTGGTCCGGCTTGCTCCGGGGGATACAAAACCTTGGACTTAACGTCCGTCAGCTCCATGGACAAACTCTGCAACTGCCGAGCTAGACTAGCTACTGGATCCATGGAGGCTGGAGAGAATCTTTTGTCGGTCGGTGAAAATGTCACGCTGTCACTGCGTACAGGAGGACAGGGTCCTATGCTGACCCTAAGCTGGGGCCCTGACTAATCCCTCTACCTGGAGGTACTGTTAATGGTACAGAGGTCCAGGCCGCCAGCGTAACCCTACCTCCTGAGAATCCCTGAACCTCAGTATTCTAGTCCAGAGAAGTACCCCGATCACAACAATAGGGGACAGGGTAGTAAACGCTTAAACACAGTACTAGACGAACGAGACAGTACAAGGGGAAAACCAAAAACCACCTTGCATACAAAAACTCACACCACAATAACAGAGGGAGCACAAACGGGTAAGGAGATAAATGATAAAGCGAGGAAGGGAAAAAACCACACCGAGTACACTTCGCTCCAAACTCTTCAATACCACGATCCGCTCTGATGGTCTGTATGAAATGCTTTCACCGACAACTACCCTATCAGACCGGCAGGTATTTGAAGGAGTCTCAATACTGCCGAATTAACTGCAGCTAGGTGAGGCTGGGCCTCGTCTAGCACAGAGAGAGAGAATTAACTCCCTCACTGCCGAAAAACACCAAGCACCAAAAACTCAGCTGCGAGAAGTCAGGCTGTGCAATCGCGACGATCTTCGTGGCGACACACCCGTGACACTAACTTAAAATATAAATAACCATTATATAAAATGCCATGTGGAAACAGGATCTAATATAAATATGTGCACAGCACTATAAAAATTGTTGGAGTGCTAAAAGTGACAAAGGGCTGTGCTGATCCAAAATACAGCTTAAGCTATTACCACAGATAAATGGAGTAAGGTGCTACAGTGCTATCTGTATAGATACTGGCATTTAAACTACTGTAAACAATGTGTTAATAGGAGCTCCACATACCAGACTGCCTGCTTTTTAATTTAGAGCTAATTTTTATCTCTACCAAAGCAAGGGGGTGTTGTTCAGAGGGTAATAATTCTCTTAAGGACACGCCAACAGAGAATCCTGTGAGAAAATGCCCCTTTGTAAAGAATATAAAAATTAGCACTAAATAAAAAAATATCTCCATATGGTGAAAAGAAACAATGATAAAAGAAAGAAAAAAAGGAATATTTAGGGAAGCAACAAAATTAAAATATAAGCAAAAACTGATTACTTTTGACTTGGTGACAATCCTTAAGATGAACCCTAGGCAATCCCCAGCTCTAGTTGTGGTTAGAAAAATTGTACAAGTATAAAAGCATCTCTTCCTAATGAATTGAAGATTGTATTGATTCATCTGCAGTGCAGTGAACTTGATTCAATATTGTCTTCATTCATTACTGGCTAATCATCTATAATTTCCGTCACTGCTTATGCCGTGTAGAATAGTTTAGAAGATTTTGTCATGGGCTGAGCTTTGCACAAGCAAAAAGCAAGAGGACAAAGTTATTACAGTCATGGCCAAAAGTTTTGAGAATGACACAAATATTATATTATCACATGATCTGCTGCCCTCTGGTTTTTATGTGTGTTTGACAGATGTTTTTATCACGGACAGAAATATAATTGCAAACATATGAGTAACAAAAGCTTATATTGACAGTTAGAATGAGTTAATGCAGCAAGTCAATATTTGCAGTGTTGACCCTTCTTCTTCAGGACCTCTGCAATTCTCCCTGGCATGCTCTCAATCAACTTCTGGACCAAATCCTGACTGATAGCAGTCCATTCTTGCACAATCAATGCTTTCATTTTGTCAGAATTTTTAGGGGCCAACACATCAGAAAAGCTCCAAAAGTGATAAAATTATAAAAACTGCACTCCTCAAATTATTCTGATCTGCTGTTAGGAAATGTGTTAACCATTCCTTCAGGTGCTACACAGGGATTAAGGCAAAGTGGATTGAAAAAGTGAAAAATAACATTGTTTTTCCACTTAAATATTGCTTTAGCTGCAAATTTTTCACAATGGAAAAAAAATGGACCCTAATATGTTTTACGCAATTTCTCCCGAACGTGTCAACATCCCATATGAGGTCAAAAATTGACGTTTGGGAGCACAGCAAGGAGAGGAAGGGAAAAAGCGACATTTTGCATTTCGAGAGTAAACTTGGCTTGAATAAACTGTAGACACCATGTCTCATTTGCAGAGGACATGATGTACCTAACAGCAGAAACTCCCGCAAGTAACTGAACTTTGGAAACTAAACCCCTCCATGAACTCATCTAGGGATAGTGTTGAGCATTTTGAATCCACAGATGCTTCACAGAACTTCACAACATTTGGGTGTGATAACGAGAAATTACTTTTTTTACCGATAAAATGTTCTTTTAGCCCAAAGTTTGTAATTTTCGCAAGGGGTAATAGGAGAAATGGAACCCATAATTTGTTATGCAATTTTTCCCAAATGTAGTGACAAGTGGTCAAAAATTAATGTTTGGACACATGGCAAAACTCAGAAGGCAAAGAGTGCCATTTAATTTTGATATAGAAAGAAAATATGAAGGAAGTCAGCTCACCACGTTATCAGGACTCAGGCAAGGAGTCTCGCATAGAACGCCCGGAAACAGTTGAATCTTCAAATGAAAAAGGGAGTGGTATTACAGCGAGACAGGAATACCACTCCCATTTCCAATTAATTTTTGGAACACAAATTTAGACACTGTGCCAAAAAGAAGTAACACCCACAAGTGACTTCATTTGGAAAATGTAACCCCATATCATTAGAAACCCC
Source organism: Oophaga sylvatica (assembly GCA_033576555.1). NCBI lineage: Eukaryota > Metazoa > Chordata > Amphibia > Anura > Dendrobatidae > Oophaga > Oophaga sylvatica. Next base: position 9,897,399 of record JARQOD010000007.1, read on the forward strand.
CACAAGTGACCCCATATTGCAAACTTTAACTGTAAAGTAATTTATCTAAGGCATACATAGTAAGTATTGTGAATATAGATGAATCCGGCACTCAAAATAGGTTGCTTTAGAAAAAGATATTTATTGTGTACAATCCAATAATATGACGTTTCGGTCAATCACCTGACCTTCTTCAGACAGATTGTAGTGGAAACATACAATAGATCATGGAAGTCCAAACAGGGTGCTCCGTGAGGAAAACGAGCGCTTTAGGGTAAAGCAATGCAAGTCTGACTTCTATTCCAGGAAAGATCTTTGAAAAAATTATTAAACAACATGTATGTAAGTACCTTGATAAGAATGCAGTGATTAACCAGAGTCAGCATGGGTTTGTAACTAATAAGTCATGTCAGACTAACTTAATTTCCTTCTATGACAGAATCACTGACTGGGTGGATCAGGGAAATGGCTGCACATCCAGTTGGAAGAATGTCTCAAGTGGGGTACCACAGGGCTGTCCTGGGCCCTGTATTGTTCAACATCTTTATCAATGATTTAGATGAAGGAATTGAGGGTACACAGATTAAATTTGCAGATGACACAAAGTTAAGAGGGTTAGCTAATACTAGAGAAGAGAGAGAGAGGATTAAAAAAGATATAAATAAACTGGAGCAGTGGGCAGCAACTAACAGAATGGTTTTTAACAGGGAAAAACGCAAAGTACTACATCTAGGCAATAAAAATGAAAAAACATATACAGAATGGGAGGAATAGGGCTAAGCAACAGCACATGTGAAAAAGACTTGGGTATACTAATAGATCATAAACTAAACATGAGTCAACAGTGTGATGCAGCAGCAAAAAAGGCAAATACAATTTTGGGATGTATTAACAGAAGCATACAGTCTAGGTCACGTGAAGTCATTATCCCCCTCTACTCCTCTATGGTCAAACCTCATCTGGAATACTGTGTTCAGTTTTGGGCTCCACATTTTAAAAAGACATAAAAAAACTGGAGCAAGTACAGAGAAGAGCGACCAGAATGGTGACCGGTCTGCAAACCATGTCCTATGAGGAACGGTTACAGGATTTGGGAATGTTTAGCTTGCAAAAAAGAAGACTGAGAGGAGACTTAATAGTTGTCTACAATAATTTCAAGGGCTGTCACATTGTAGAAGGATCATCTTTATTCTCATTTGCACAAGGAAAGGCTAGAAGCAATGGGATGAAACTGAATGGGAGGAGACACAGATTAGATATTAGAAAAAAATTTTGACAGTGAGGGTGATCAATGAGTGGAACAGGCTGCCACGAGAGGTGGTGATTTCACCTTCAATGGAAGTCTTCAAACAGAGGCTGGACAGACATCTGTCTGGGATGATTTAGTGAATCCTGCTTTGAGCAGGGGGTTGGACCAGATGACCCAGGAAGGTCACTGCCAACTCTACCATTCTATGATTCTATGAGATAGCTGGACTGGGGGCCTGTGTCAATGTTTAGACTTTTGTGAGTTAAATCGGATTAGTATCTGGGACGCATATCCCCTCCCACTCATACATGATTGGTTCAGATTATTGGGGCAAAATTGTTCTCCAAGTTGGATCTCAGAGGAGACTATAATCTGATTAGGATTAAAGGGAATCTGTCACCCTAAATTGGCGGGATATTTAAATGATGGCAGTCAGGTCAGATGGGTGGTGTTTTGGGTACTTGCCTTAACATGTTGTTCGCCGCTGTCTCCATTATTTCTGGGAATTGTAGTCGTTGCCCTCCGTATAACGCGCCTGCGCATTGCAATCTTGAATTGCGCACGCGCAGTATGCTTTGCCCACAGATTGCAATGTGCAGGCGCCTTATATGGAGGGCAACGACTACAATTCCCAGAAATAATGGAGACAGCGGCGAACAACATGTTAAGGCAAGTACCCAAAACACCGCCCATCTGACCTGACTGCCATCATTTAAATATCCTGCCAATTTAGGGTGACAGATTCCCTTTAAGGAGGGGGATGAGTGGAATGAGGATTTTAACACTCCAGAAAGACATTTTGAAAACCTTGTCATGCCTTTTGGTTTGACTAATGCCCCTGTCGTGTTGAATTTTGTGGTTATTTTCCATCCTGGGATTAAGAATGTCAAAGCGGATGCTTTGCCTCGGAGTTTCCCTGGAGGTGGGAGTATTGATGATGCTGTCCCTATTTTACAAAAAGGGATGGTCATCTCCGTAGTGTGTGCTGAACTGGAGGGTGAGGTATTGAAGGCTCAGAGCGACGCCCCCGTTGGTCCTTCAGAGAAATAGTTTGTACCTATACATCTGCATCTCAAAATTTTAGAGGCACTTCATTACTCGGCTCTGGTTGGTCACCCAGGTAGTAAGATGACCTTGAACTTCCTTTCTTATAATTTCTGGTGGCCAAGGTTGTGTAAGGATGTTGGTGAATTTGTTTTCTTGTAGTGTCTGTGCACATTTTCATACCAAGCATACTCGTCTGTCCATGGATTTCATCAAGGATATCCATTACGTTCTCTGGCAAAACGGTTATTTTAGTTGTAGTGGATAGGTTCAGTAAAATGGCATACTTTATAGCTTTACCTGTTCTCCTTAATGCCAAGACACTGGCTCAGGTGTTTGTCACTGAGAACGTGAAGCTTCACGGGGTTCCCTCTGATATTGTGTACCCTGTCTAGTACAACACAGAATCATCATCATTGTCACAATGTTGTAGAATCATCATCATCATCCATAATTCTGCTGACAGGTGCTAATGTGTGTGAAATAGCCAGCACTCCTTGCCCACCATCTTATTCCCACCCCAAGGTATTCCCTGGCTCAGAGTGCTACTGCAAAACAGATTAGCATTAGAATCGTGTTGCCCATTTCCTCTGGCATCATGACTTCTGAGAACAAAGGCTGACATTTCCTGTCTTCCAAAATAACAATGTGAAAGAAGTTTTTCTGGTATAGTATGTTACTAAGCACCCAGCATGCTGTTAGGGGACCTTGAGACAGAATAGGAATGTGCGTCATTGACAAGTTCTTTTAACCTCTTAGCAACATGCATTGTATTAGCACTGCTCTGCGTGACGTGCATTAGCGCAAAGAGTAGTACAAATATGACACCGCAATCGCACGGCCTCATGTTGAGCGCCGCAGCAATCGCATGCGGGTGTCAGCTGTATGTGACATCTAACACCCAGCAGCAATGCCCACGATCAGTGCTAGCATCGATCATAGGCATTTAACTCCTCTGATGCCGCTGTCAGTAGTGACAGAGAAATAGAGTAGAATCGCGCAGGGAGGGGCTCCCTGCAAGCTTCCATCAGAACGTGATGCGATCGCGTTGTCCTGATGGTCTCCATGGAGACCCCTGGCACCAAGATAGCCATGGGGTCCTTCCGGTTCCTGCAGGTAAGGTGGCTTGTGAGCGCCTGCTGAGAGTAGGTGCTGGCAAGCCTACTTCTCTGCCTGTCAGATCCTGATCTGATACTCTGCAGTGCAGAACATCAGATCAGCGATCTGATGTTATATAATAATGTTCCATACTGGGACAATGTAAAAAAGATATAAAAAAATATTACAAAGTGTAAAAATGTTTAAAAAAAACGAAATAAAGAAAAAAAACAAATATTTTCCAATAAATACATTTATGTAAATAAACAAAAAAGTACACATATTTGGTATCACCACGTCCGTAACGACCCACGTTATACAACTATTCCAGTTAACCCTTTCAGTGAATACCGTAAAAAAAATTAAATAAAAAGCAAGGCAAAAAAAACAAGGCTTTTTCAACATACCTCCGAACAAAAAGTGCAATAAAAAGTGATCAAAAAGACGTAAATAAAAATGGTACCGCTGAAAACATCATCTTGTCCCACAAAAAAACAAGCTGCCAAACAGCTCCATCAGCAGAAAAATAAAAAAGTTATAGCTCTCAGAATAAAGCGATGCAAAAATAATTATTTTTTTCTATAAACTAGTTTTTATTGTGTAAAAGCACCAAAACATAAAAGCTATAAATGAGGTATCGCTGTAATCGTACTGACCAAAAGAATAAAGCTAATAACAAAAATAAACATGGCACTCAAAGAATGTAATACGGATATCGGTGCCCAAGTAGGGTCTCCAGCCCAAATAACGTAGAAAAAAGGACTTGGCACTCAGTAGGAATGAATGATGAAAAAAAATTGTTAGTTGCTTGTGGTTATTTCTTTTAATTTGCATCCATATGTGAACAATAGAAGAGTACACAATACATGAACGTTTTCGGCCGTAATACAACAGCCTTCTTCAGATAATATGTACAGAGATAACTGAAGAAATAGTATAAATGGATGAAAGATCTGGCGCTGGTGGCACAATGTAGCCGTATAAAAGCGCTGTATAAGGATGCAAAAGAGGACTTCAAGAAATAGACGCCTGCTAGTAGTGGGCCGCAATGTACAGGGAAAACAGCGTTGCAAGCTACACCAGTAGCCAAAGGGGGGGCGCTGAAGCGGCGAGGAGGCATACACGTGGGTCAAAGCCGGGAGTAGGACCACTCCCGGCTTTGACCCACGTGTATGCCTCCTCGCCGCCCCCTTTTGTATTACGGCCGAAAACGTTCATGTATTGTGTACTCTTCTATTGTTCACATATGGATGCAAATTAAAAGAAATAACCACAAGCAACTAACAATTTTTTTTCATCATTCATTCCTACTGAGTGCCAAGTCCTTTTTTCTACAAAAGAATAAAGCTGCCTTGGCAATCTTACCACACGCGGACTTATATTAAAAACAAAATAAAAAAATAAAAAAAGCAATTCCTGAATTGCAGGTTTTTGTTCATTCTGTCTCCCAAAAATTGGAATATAAAGTGATCAAGAAATATCATGTGCCCGAAAATGTTAGAAATAAAAACATCATCTAGAACAGCAAAATACAAGCCCTCACATGACTGTCGGCGGAAATATGAAAAAATTAGTGCTCTCAAAATATGGTGACACAAAAACTAGTTTTCGCAATAAAAAGCATATTTTAGTGTGTGACAGCAGCCAAACAGAAAAACCCATTATAAATCTGGTATCGCTGTAATCACACCGACCCAAAGAATAAAATCACCTAATCACTTATACCGCACGAGGAATGGCATAAAAAATAAGCAAAACTAATTCTTCACATTCTGTTGATTTTTTTTCATTTTGCCTCCCAAAGATCGCAGTAAAGCTCGGCGCACATTTATCCTGTGCCCTGCTGTAATGATACCTCATTTGGGCCCACATTCAAAGCTCCTTTCCAGAACCTTCCCCACACAAAGATATGTACTACATTCATTATGTTTTGCAGCCTCATGGTGCCGATCTTTGACCCCCCCCATCTCCTCCCTCTCCAGCTTCACTGACACTCCAGCTACACTCACTGGTGTAATGTGATACTAGCTTGCTAGCAGCTTCCCCCCTCATCCCACCTCCCAGCTGCTGAGAAAACAGGTTTAGCAACTCTGAAACCACATGGTCTCTTCCTTTGTTGTATGATAGTTATTCAAGAACAATAAATCTTGACCCCTGTATATGTTATGAGTATGAAATTTTCATATCTGCAAATTCATCGGTGAAGCCCGTAATCAGTGATTTTTCTAAGCGCTGGCACCAGCAGAATCCAAGAAACAGATTCCTGCTTAGCCGATCCACCCAGGTACTCTGCGTTTAGACTTAAATGCACGCCAACGTCATGCGGAGTACAATGGTACGCCGTGCATCGTTGTAAGAGATTCCATCCCTGAGTTATGATAACTATAAGTTTTGTCAGCAAATCTGTAACTCTGAGCAAAGGGGAGGGCGGTGGTAACTCAGCCCCTTTAGTGATGTCACGACCAGAGGGCTATAAGGCAGGGCCAGGTCATTTTGCTTCAGATTTTTCCTGGAAACCAGACGCAGTGCAAGTCTGTGATGCATTATGACATCTCGCCCATCCCCCGGACGCATGGTTTGCCTGTAATGATCTAAGTAACTAAGTTTCTGCCTTTCATCCTTTTATTTTGTAATCATCTTGTACATATTTTTAATCATCTCACATTGTAAAATCTTGTTATACTCTGTAAACACTGCATATCTTTTTGGAGTAAAATATAAAATTACTAGTTTGTCTCTATGCTCTATAACGAATTTGCACGTGCCTGAAGTGAATTACGCTACTAAATTGGTGTGGCCTCGGTCTATCTTCTAGAACCAGAGGCTGGTAGCAGCGAGGTTTGCTGGGCGTGGGGTAAAGCTGGCAGTGACGGAGCGGGTTTTATAAGCGTATTGCCTGGCTGCGGCTAGGAGTAGTTATAATTCCCTCACTGCAGCGGTCCTAATAGCCAGTACACATCCAAGCGGCCCGTCCGGCGACTAATTATCCTAGGTGCAGTTCCCTGACTGACCTGAGGGTAAGGGGGCGCCGGAGAGCTGCGAGTTCCAAAGCTAAACGGGAAAGTGGGATAATCATAAATCTCTGCAGTTTGTGACATATTTTTGGCAGCGGTGGGATCAATCCGTGGTCTCCCGTGCCGTTATTCATCACATTGGTGGCAGAGGTGGGATCCTAATACGTGTCCCCTGGGCCTCCGTGTGGCCGTTCCTGACATATTAGTGGCAGCAGTGGGATCATAATACGTGTCCCCCGGGCTTCCGTGTGTGTTGCTCCTGACACCTGCGCTGAGTGCTTACATCAGGGTGTCCATGTAAATCTCTGAAATATGTGATTCAGACAGAACTTCTAGTTGAAGATTCCCTATAATGAGGCAGATGGAGGCACTGTGGATGTCGTTTGACCTATGATCTGGCAGTGTCCGTCTTTTTAGGATTGCATAAAAGTGCCGTCGGCCACAGTTTTGTGCACTTCTGAAAAGGACACCGAGGAACAGAGGCCAGATGGAGCCCAGAGTAACTCTGCTGCCTCACTGTAGTGAATGGATCTATCTGGTGTTTCATCTGAATCATGTCACTCAGAAATTTAGATGGAAACCCCAAAGTAAGAGGTCAGCGTAGAGCGCCGGATAACTGTGATTCCAAATGTTATGTAAAATGTTCCTTATAAAAGCTTCCATTCAATCCACAAAAAAGCAAGTCCCCACTCAGATCTGTCATCTGAAATATCTGAAATATAGGGGGCTTGCGACATGGCGTCCGCTAATTATTCCATCAAATTTTGCATTCGAAAGTCAAATTGTACTCCTTCCCTTCCAAGCCCTGCCGTGCGCCCAAGCAGTTGTTTTCCTCTACATATTGGGTATCGGCGTACTCAGGAGAAATTACACAACAAAACATATGGTACATTTTCTCCTGTTACCCTTGCGAAAGTAAAAAAAAAAAAATAGGTCTAAAGGAAATTTTGTTTTCAAAAATTCCTATGAAGCACCTGAAGGATGAATTAACTTCTTGAATGTGGTTTTGAGTACCTTGAGGGGTGAACCTTTTAGAATGTTGTCATTTTGGGTATGTTCTGTCATATAGGCAACTCAAAGTCACTTCAAGTGTGAGGTGGTCCCTTAAAAATTGGTTTTGCAAATATTGTTGCAAAAATGAGAAAACGTTGGTCAACTTTTAACTCTTATAACTTCCTAACAAAAGAAAGTATGTTTCCAAAATTGTGCTGATGTAAAGTAGACATATAGGAAATGTTATTTATTAACTATACTGTGTGATATGACTTTCTGATTTAAAGGCATAAAAATTAAAAGTTTGAAAATTGCGAAATGTTCAAAATTTTTGCTAAATTTCCATTTATTTCACAAATAAACGCAAGTCATATCAAAGAAATTTTACCACTTACATAAAGTACAATATGTCTCGAGAAAACAAACTCAGAATCAGTTGCATCCATTGAAGCGTTACAGCATTATTACCTCATAAAGTGACTGGTCAGAATTGCAAAAATTGGCCTGGTCATGAAGGTGAAAACAGGCTTCGTTGGGAAGGGGTTAAAAACCGGTCATTAAGTACCGGTAATAGGATTTTACGGAGTCCACGACAGCACCCACCGAGAGAGGGGATCCGCCCACCATCAGGACAGGAACTACAGATTAAAAGGGGGGCGGTCCCCCTCGCCTCCTCAGTTGGGTTTCAGAGTATGAGAGGAACCACCCTTAGATTAGTATATCATCATCTTATTATTTATATTACATAATACCTTCACCTCTATATAGTGAACTTTTTACAACACACTCCCCATAGAGTGCAGAAAGAAAGCAACCATATTGAATCATTAAGGCAGGGGACCCTGCGGGTGCTGTCGTGGACTCCGTAAAATCCTATTACCGGTACGTAATGACTGGTTTTCGTTAGGCCACGACAGCACCCACCGAGAGACTTTCATAGACTATCAACTGGGTGGGCCACAGTACTAAGTACTGATCGCCCGAATTCTAAACTGGAGGTGGATGAGAGATCAAGATGGTGGTAGGTGACGACCACGTTGCCGTCTTACAAATTAAATCAATGGAGACGTCCTCCTCCACCCACGAAGATGCCATGGTCCGTGTCCAGTGTGCTCTCACTTCCTGTGGTAGGGATTCTCCTTTGATTGAATATGCCAAGCAGATCGCATCCTTTATCCACCGGCCAATTGTGTTCTTTATGACACCCAACCCCTTCCTTCGACCCTGAAAGGAGACAAACAGCGCCCTACTCTGTTTCCAAGCCTGAGTTCTCTCTAAGTATGCCAATACTGCTCTCTTTACATCAAGAGTATGGAATCTACGCTCTTCTACCGTAGTGGGATTATCATAGAAGGATGGCAAATATATTTCCTGACTTCTATGTAATTTAGAAGCAACGTTTGGTAAATAGGCTGGGTTAGGTTTTAAGACTATTTTATCTTGATAGACCATTAAGAAAGGAGCATCTACCAACAATGCCTGGATATCTCCGACCTGTCTCGCGGAAGTCAAGGTTACCAATAAGGCTGTTTTCAAGGTCAAAACTTTAGTTGAGGCTGAGTTTTAAGGTCCAAAGGGGGCACCTGTCAAAGCTTCTAGAACAAGGTTTAAATCCAGAGGCGTAGCTAGGGTTTCGGTTTAGGGGGGGCGAAACTTCTGAGTGGGCCCCTAACCAGAGAACCTCAGCAAATGACCGCGCTGTTGCCAAAAATAATCTATATATAAAAAGACCAATATTGATATTACCGCCGTATGGTCAGTGGTAAATAATGCCAGTCCTACAGAACATATAAGAGATCATAGCAGAGTTACAGATAATGACTTACCGCTGACGTTCCTTCTGACGGAATCGTTCACTTTTCATGTCTTTTCCATCTGGCCCAGACCGACATAACGACTCCTCCAGCCGAGACTTGACTGCAGAAAATACAACAAAGACACATTTCACTTCTCATATTTTCAGCACTGTCACGGTCACCGATTGGACTATTCTCAACCTGCACAAACTCCTCATCCTCATAAATAGGAAAATACAAATTTTATTATAATACACAAATTTAAAATATACCAAGGATGGCAGTGATAAACCGACAAGGCAGGGAGACTGGTAACAAACAGGTGCAACAATAGTAAGGATACCATATATTAGAGAGACGATATAAGGACCTAGTGCAAAGATGCAAATAGTAGCTAAACTCAAGGCATGACCATGTAAAGAGAGTGATACACACACATCCTAAGTCAAGACTGGAGTATATAAGTGCCAGAATAAGGTCCAGAAAAACAATAGAACATGGATAAATGGCCCAGCTAAGTATACCTGAGTGAGACCGCGTCCCTGCCACCCCTGGCCACCCCTGGCAGGGACGCGGTCTCACTCAGGTATACTTAGCTGGGCCATTTATCCATGTTCTATTGTTTTTCTGGACCTTATTCTGGCACTTATATACTCCAGTCTTGACTTAGGATGTGTGTGTATCACTCTCTTTACATGGTCATGCCTTGAGTTTAGCTACTATTTGCATCTTTGCACTAGGTCCTTATATCGTCTCTCTAATATATGGTATCCTTACTATTGTTGCACCTGTTTG
>JARQOD010000007.1:9907466-10031461 GCA_033576555.1 Oophaga sylvatica
TCTTATGTCACATATAACAGAGACCGCATGAGCCGATGGTGGGAGAATAGCCCCATCATCCGGTGCCTGTGTTCAGTTGTAAAAAAAAATCAAAACATTTACATAATTGCATACATATTCACATACAAAATACATACTCACCGAACACCTAATCCCTGATGCCCGCGTCTCCTGCAAACAAAAATAATAAACCAACATATACTCCCTGTACGCCGTAGTCCATTTAAGGCCGGAGTCACACTGGCGACAAAATCGCATTGCAGTCGGACCTATGTTAATCTTTGGAGCAGCTCCCAGTATCCGATTTTTTGTGGTCCGTTTTAAACGTCCGAGTGCAATCGCAGCATGCTGCGATTGTCACCGATTGTGGGTCGACTATCGCCAATGCAAGTCTATGGGAGCGATGAAAAATCGGATTACAAACGGACCACAGGTGTGACTTGCGATTAAATCGCACCGGTGTCCTTTAGAAAAGCCGGCAATTCATCCCCGGCTATACTGTAAAATCACACTGAGCTTTAATAAAGAATAGAATCAATACATATACACACATAGAATATATATATATATATATATATATATATATATATATATATATATACAGTACAGACCAAAAGTTTGGACACACCTTCTCATTCAAATATTCTTCTGTATTTTCATGACTATGAAAATTGTAGAATCACACTGAAGGCATCAAAACGATGAATTAACACATATGGAATTATACATTACACTTTACAAAAAAGTGTGAAACAACTGAAAATATGTCTTATATTCTAGGTTCTTCAAAGTAGCCACCTTTTGCTTTGATTACTGCTTTGCACGCAGAAAAGGTGAACGGATGGACTCTACATGCCTGGTTCCCACCGTGAAGCATGGAGGAGTTGGTGTGATGGTGTGGGGATGCTTTGCTGGTGACACTGTTGGGGATTATTCAAAATTGGAGCATTGAGCGGTCCAGCTCACCCCAAACCATATCGATTGGGTTAGGTCTGGTGACTGTGGAGGCCAGGTCATCTGGCATAGCACCCCAACACTCTCCTTCTTGGTCAAATAGCCCTTACACAGCCTGGAGTTGTGTTTGGGGTCATTGCCCTGTTGATAAATAAATGATGGTCCAACTAAACGCAAACCGAATGGAATAGCATGCTGCTGCAAGATGCTGTGGTAGCCATGCTGGTTCAGTATGCCTTCAATTTTGAATAAATCCCCAACAGTGTCACCAGCAAAGCACCCCCACACCATAACACCACCTCCTCCATGCTTCACGATGGGAACCAGGCATGTAGAGTCCATCCGTTCACCTTTTCTGCGTGCAAAGCAGTAATCAAAGCAAAAGGTGGCTACTTTGAAGAACCTAGAATATAAGAAATATATTCAGTTGTTTCACACTTTTTTGTAAAGTGTAATGTATAATTCCACATGTGTTAATTCATAGTTTTGATGCCTTCAGTGTGATTCTACAATTTTCATAGTCATGAAAATAAAGAAAAATCGTTGAATGAGAAGGTGTGTCCAAACTTTTGGTCTGTACTGTATATATGTCATTGTGACATATATAAATACATATATTTATAGTTCATACACTTCTACATACTGTAATAGCCATTAACCCCTTACTGTCCAATGACGTGCACAGTCCGTCATGGCAAGGTGCCAGTTCCGGCACCAGGACGGACTGTGCACGTCATGCCTTTGATCTACCACTGCGTGTAAACACGCAGTGGTAGATCAGTGCCGACAGCTGTCACAGACAGCTGACAGGCACGGCAAGCGGTGCGGGGACCTTTGCCGTCGGTCCCCGCACCCACAGCACTGTGATTGGTCAGTCAATCTGACTGACCAAACACAGCAGCGATCGTGCAGGAGAAGCTGAAATTTCAGCTTCTCCAGCGCGATCAGTGCAGGAGCCAGCGCTGCAGTGGCCAGGCTTCCTGCACTGACAGCCAGAGCGGAGCCCCCACCGCCCCTGGCTGTTAACCCCCTGACTGCTGCGATCGAGCGCGATCGCAGAGGTCAGGGGGAGGCAGAGGGTCGGGAGCTCCCTCTGCCTCAGATCGGCGCCCTGCAATGTATTTGCAGGGCCCGATCTCTGCCTTGATGACCCGGGGTTGTCATGACAACCTCCGGGTCATCTAGCTACGGGAAGCTGCTGTAATCATGGTCACAGCAGCTTTCCCCATAGGTACAATGCATTGCAATGCTGGAGCATTGCAATGCATTGTAACTGCAAATAAAAGTAAAAAAAGTGAAAGTCCCATAAAGGGACAAGTTAAAAAAAATCATTTTTTTAAAAAAATTGTAAAAAAAATATTAAAAAATAATTTTAAAAAAATCCCCTAAAAAATACACATTTTTATGTAATAAAAAAATAAAAAACAAAAAAAATATACATGTTAGGTATCGCCACATCCGTAAAAATCCCATCTATAAAAGCGTAACCCTAGTTAACCCCTTCAGTGAAAGCCGTAAAAAAAACCACAAAAAAGTAGTAAATTATACTTTTTCCAAGCGGTATCATCATACCGCTTGGAAAAAGTGCAATAACACGCAATCAAAAAGTCAGATATAAATAATCATGGTACCGCTGAAAACGGCATCTTGTCCTGCAAAAAACAAGCCGCTATACAGCATCATCAGCGAAAAAATAAAAAAGTTATAGCTCGCGGAATAAACTGATGCAAAAATAATTATTTTTTCTAGAAAAATTTTTATTGTGTAAAAAACGCCAAAACATAAAAAAAATATATAAATGAGGTATCGCTGTAATCGTAGTGATCCGAAGAATAAAGCTCCTTTATCAATTTTACCACACGCGGAACGGAGGAAAAAAAAAACAATTCCTGAATTCCTGGTTTTTGTTCATTCTGCTTCCACAAAAATCGGAATAGGAAGCGATCAAAAAACGTTATGTGCCCGAATATGGTACCAATAAATACGTCAGCTCGTCCCGCAAAAAATAAGCCCACAGATAACTCTGTCGGCCGAAATATGGAAAAATGATAGCTCTCAAAATACGGCGATGCAAAAATTTCTTACAAAAAATTATTCCAAAAAAAAGCATCTTTTAGAGTGTGACAGAAGCTAAACATGAAAAAAGGATGTAAATCTGGTATCGCTGTAATCGCACCGATCCGAGGAATAAAGTCGCCTAATCACTAATACCGCACGAGGAACGGCGTAAAAAAGAAAACCAATTCTTCACCTTTTGTAGATTTGTTCATTGTGCCTCCCAAAGATCGCAGTAAGGCGATCACAGTGGTTCCCCCCCCACATATGGGGTATCAGCGTACTCAGGACAAAATGCACAATAGCTTTTGGGGTCCTATTTCACAGATAAGTTCCTTGGGGGGTCTAGTTTGCAAAATGGGGTCATTTGTGGGGGGTTTCTACTGTTTAGGCACATCAGGGGCTCTCCAAGCGCGACATGACACCCGCAGACCATTCCATCAAAGTCTGCATTTAAAAACGGTGCTCCTTCCCTTCCGATCTCTGCCATGCGTCAAAATAGTGGTTCCCCCCCACATATGGGATATCAGCGTACTCAGGACAAATTGCACAATAGCTTTTGGGGTCCTATTTCTCCTGTTACCCTTATAAAAATAAAAATTTGGGGGCAAAAATATTATTTTTGTGGAAAAAAATGATTTTTTTATTTTCACGGCTCTACGTTATAAACTTCTGTGAAGCACTTGGGGGTTCAAAGTGCTCCCCACACATCTAGATAAGTTCCTTGGGGGGTCTAGTTTCCAAAATGGAGTCACTTGTGGGGGGTTTCTACTGTTTAGGCACATCAGGGGCTCTCCAAACGTGACATGACACCCGCAGACCATTCCATCAAAGTCTGCATTTGAAAAAGGCGCTCCTTCCCTTTCGAGCTCTGCCATGCGTCAAAATAGTGGTTTACCCCCACATATGGGGTATCAGCGTACTCAGGACAAATTTCACAATAACTTTTGGGGTCCTGTTACCCTTTGGAAAATAACAATTGGGGTGGAAAGATCATTTTTGTGGAAAAGATATGATTTTTTAATTTTACTGCTCTACGTTATAACCTTCTGTGAAGCCCTTGGGGGTTCAAAGCTCTCACCACACATCTAGATAAGTTCCTTGGGGGTCTAGTTTCCAAAATGGGGTCACTTGTGAGGGGTTTCCACTGTTTAGGCACACAGGGGCTCTGCAAATACGACATGGCGTCCAATCTCAATTCCAGCAAAAAAAGTCAAATGGCGCTGCTTCCCTTCCGAGCTCTGCCATGCGCCCAAATAGTGGTTTACCCCCACATATGGGGTATCAACGTACTCAGGACTAATTGCACAATAGATTTTGGGGTTCTTTTTTTCCTTTGGAAAATAAAAATTGGGATGAAAAGATCATTTTTGTGGAAAAAATATGATTTTTTAATTTACGGCTCTACTTTAAAACCTTCTGTGAAGCGCTTGGGGGTTAAAATCTCTCACAACACATTTAGATAAGTTCCTTGGGGGGTCTAGTTTCCAAAATGGGGTCACTTGTGGGGGTTTCCACTGTTTAGGCACACAGGGACTCTCCAAATGCGACATGGCGTCCAATCTCAATTCCAGCCAAAAAAGTCAAATGGCGCTGCTTCCCTTCTGAGCTCTGCCATGCGCCCAAATAGTGGTTTACCCCCACATATGCGGTTTCAGCGTACTCAGGACTAATTGCACAATAACTTTTGGGGTCCTTTTATCCTTTGGAAAATAAAAATTGGGATGAAAAGATCATTTTTGTGGAAAAAAATATGATTTTTTAATTTACGGCTCTACGTTATAACCTTCTGTGAAGCCCTTGGGGGTTAAAAGCTCTCACAACACATTTAGATAAGTTCCTTGGGGGGTCCAGTTTCCAAAATGGGGTCACTTGTGGGGGTTTCCACTGTTTAGGCACACAGGGACTCTCCAAATGAGACATGGCGTCCAATCTCAATTCCAGCCAAAAAAGTCAAATGGCACTGCTTCCCTTCCGAGCTCTGCCATGCGCCAAAATAGTGGTTTACCCCCACACATGGGGTATCGGTGTACTCTGGAGAAATTGTACAACAAATATTGTGGTTCATTTTCTCCTGATACCCTTGACAAAATTTAAAAAAATTGTGTCGAAAGAAAAATTTTGGGAAAAAAAGTTAAATGTTCATTTTTTCCTTCCACATTGCTTCAATTCTTGTGAAGTACCTAAAGGGTTAATAAACTTCTTGAATGTGGCTTCGAACACGTTGAGGGGTGCAGTTTTTAGAATGGTGTCACTTTTGGGTATTTTCTGTCATATTGACCCATCAAATTCACTTCAAATGTGAGGTGGTCCCTAAAAAAAATGGTTTTGTAAATTTTGTTGGAAAAATGAGAAATTGCTGGTCAACTTTTAACACTTATAACTTCCTAACAAAAAAAAATGTTGGTTCCAAAATTGTGCTGATGTAAAGTAGACATGTGGGAAATGTTATTTATTAACTAATTTTTGTGACATATCTCTCTGATTTAATGGCATAAAAATTAAAAGTTTGAAAATTGCAAAATTTTCAAAATTTTTGCCATATTTCCGTTTTTTTCATAAATAAACGCAAGTTATATTGAAGAAATTTTACCACTATCATGAAGTACAATATGTCACGAGAAAACAATCTCAGAATCGCCAAGATCCGTAGAAGCGTTCCAGAGTTATAACCTCATAAAGAGGCAGTGGTCAGAATTGTAAAAAATGGCCTGGTCTTTAACCTACAAAATGGCTTGGTCATTAAGGGGGTTAATTCAATTGCCGGCTTTTGTGAAATTACAGAAACCGACATGAAATGACACATGGTTTACATACAGTTAACCATGTCATTTCATGTATTTTGATATATGGTTTTCACTAACAATTACGTGAGTGTATGTGTGTGAAATTCACCTTTAATTAACCCCTACATGTCTGCAATTTTGCACACAAACACTCATGTAATTGTAAGTTAAAACCATATATCAAACTACATGAAATGACATGGTTAACTGTATGCAAACCATGTGTCATTTCATGTCGGGTTCGGTAATTTCACAAAAGCCGGCAATTGAATTAGCGGCTATTACAGTATGTAGAAGTGTATGAACTATAAATATATGTGTATATATATATATATATATATATGTATATGTGACAATGACATGTATATAATATATATATATATATATATATATATATGTGTTCTATGTGTATATATCTATTCTTTCTTTTGTGATTTAAATACTATTCATTTGGATCCATTATATGTCTGTTTTGAAAGCCTGCGAGAAAATCTCGCAAGGCGGATGTAAATCAGATGTTACAACTACGGTCAGATGCGACTAAATCGCATCTTTCCAGGAAAATCGGATGCCAGACGGATGACTGTTCACGACATTTTGGTGCGATAATCGACCGATTAAAACGGTCCGATTTTTTGTCGTTGTGTGTGACTCCAGCCTAATACCGAGTGTTCTACGGCGATTTCCCATGTAGAACATTCACATCTGGAGATGTGACTGCTCTACCCGGCCTTCGTGATACACTGACAGGAGATAATCCCTCCTGCAGTGTATCACTGCGCTGCCGTGGGATTTCACTGGAGTTTATCGGCTGATTAGCTCCAGTTCTCACGCAGTGGTGCCATAAGTGAGAGCACCGTAAGTGAATATATTGTAACCAGTTCAGGGGGTATATAGCTCTGTTATCGCCGTCTCGGGTAGACGGGAGTGGCATAGAAAAAGCACAGACAGCAGTACTGGTGCAAACTGGCTGCAACCAGTTTTATTAAAGTCCACAGCAACAAAACATAAACCAAATCATAAACCAAAATCCTAAGCCTGTCAGGCTGCTAACTAGACACTATTAGTTACCTCACTACCGTGGTCTAGACTATAACAGCCTGGCCACAACAACACAGCTTTATAATTACCAGCGCTTGGCTTCCAGGAGACTCCAGCAGCGTCTGAAGCCAGATTCAGACTGAGAGCTCTGTCTGTGTAACTCTACCACTATTTCTGGCTGCTTAATTAAGCAGCTGTGAGTACTCAGGGTTGAGCTGCAAGCCTGTACTGGATGAGGAGTGGAGTGAACTTCGTACATATTCCTTATGCTACCCAGCTAAGAAACCTGGGCGAGATATACACCCCGTCCAGTACGCACCCCTTCACTGTCTCACATATCCCCCCCTCTTCTCCAGACCGGAGGGCTGGTCAACAACTCCAAAGAGACAGTGAACTCTGGACAAGCCATCGGCATTACCCTGTAACTTCCCAGGCCTATGCTCTACTGAGAAATGGTGCTTCACTAGAGAAGTCCGGCCGGGCAATTCTGAAAACCTCTGCTGATTTTTCTGCAGAAATTCCCGTACTTCTTGTTTTTGGTGTACTGACAACATCTCACCAACTATCCCAGGAGGTATAGGTGGTTTTTACCCTTTCTCTAATTTACCCGAGGCCAACAATGACTCTCTGTCACTCCAGGGCTTGATCAGGTTGATATGATAGACCTGGTGAGGCTTCCGTCTCCCTGGTTGATGTACTTTGTAGGTGACCTCGCTCACTTTCTGTACTATCTCGTAGGGGCCATGCCATTTGGCCAAAAACTTACTTCCACCGTGGGAATTAAGATCAGGACCCGATCTCCGGGGTTGAAAGTCCTAACTTTTGCTGACTGATTATATTTTCTGCTTTGAGCTGCTTGGGCTCTCTGCAGGTGATCCTTAACCAATGGCATAACCTTAGTGACCCTATATAGCAGGTCATTGTTCATGGCAAAATGGGGAAATTGTTTATCAGAGCCGGGCTCTTGTGGGATCTCATTCAGAACAGTTATATTTTCCCTGGCATTTTTAAGAGTGGGGTCTCGCAACTGTTCACTCCCAAAATTGTCACGGGACACAGGTAGGTCAGGGACATTCTGTTCCAGAGAACCATTATCCTCCTCCCCAACATCACCTGAAATGGAAATTCATCATTATCATTATCATCATTTAAATTCAACAACACATTAGGATTGTGTTCCGCCCCTATGGACCGCGCAACCTCAGTAGGAGCTTCATCACACTGTCCATAGAACCTTTTTTTCCCCAGAGACCCCAAAACAGGGGAAAGTCACAACCCAATATGACTGGGTGCATCAGGTTCTTCACTACCCCCACTTCATACGAGACCTCCCCGAGTTTTGTGACCAAGTCCATGGAAATCACCGGGTAGACTTTGGCGTCTCCATGGATGCACCCCACTCAGGTGTTTATTGGGGATGAAGTCCCTACCAACCAGACTGGCATGTACCAGAGTCACTCGACTCCCTGAGTCTAGGAGGGCTTGTACTGGGCAGCCATTTATAACCACCTGGGCCACCCGTGGGCCAGTCTCCTCGGCTGGGGTGGCCACGCATACGGGTTCCGCGAGGAAAGTGAGGGACATTCCAGCATCACAGTCCATAGGTTCCCCCACTAGTAGACAGTTGGCTGAAATATGACCCCGTTCACGGCATCTCCAACACTGTCTCAGGTCTGGGGGTTCAGACGGGGAGACCTTTCTAGGCCTGGGGACTTCCGACAGGGAAGCATCAGCCATTGCCTCACACATGTCCCCTCGTGGCTGACCCGGTCTATCAGCAGTCCCCCTGACTCCAACAGCTGGAACTCTCTTACCAGGAGGTGTCGGAGGCCGGGAACTCCGAAATGACGACCGCTCGGACAGCTGGGCACGGAGGTAGTCTTTGGTGGCGAAGTACCCCTCTATCAGGCTGACCAGTTGATTGGCATCTTTGGGGTCTCCCTGTCCGATCCAGTGCTGCACCTCAGGAGGAAGGGCCCAGATGTACCGGTCCATCACAACTTTTTCGACCATTTGGGCAGGGTTGCTGACGTCAGGCTCCAGCCACTTCTTTACCAGATAAATCAGGTCATACATTTGTGAGCGAGCAGGCTTATCCCAACTGTATCTCCAGTTATGGACTCTCCTGGAACGGACTGCAACCGTAACACCCAGCCGGGCAAGAATCTCTGCTTTCAGCTTGGCATAGTCTCTGCTGTCCTGCTCGCTAAGGTCAAAATAGGCCTTTTGGGTTCCCCAGTCAGATAGGGTGCGACCACCATGGCCCATTCAGATGGTGGCAGATTCTCCTTCTCTGCCAGCCTTTCAAATATAGCGAGATATGCCTCCACATCGTCATGAGGCGTCATCTTCTGCAGGGTCTGTTTTACCGCCTTCTTTACAGCGGACAACGCAGGTGACCTTGCGTCATCACTCTGGGACGAGGTGCTGAGAGCCTGGTGTAGTGCTGCAATCTGCTCTATTAGCAATCGGTTAGTCTCCTGCTGTTGCACACTAACTTGCGCCATATGTTTGAGAAGCGCCTTCATGCTGTCAGACTTATCTGTTCCGGCACCGGCAGCCTTTACCCAGGACATGCACACTCCAAAGTCTTTTCTACAGCAAGTTCAGCTTTTTTTTTTCTCTGTGCAGACACTATTAGGGCTACTGTCTCTTTAAGGCTGCTTTGACAAACTTTTCCTTTGCTGCTTCTTTAGCCACTGTGCTGCCCGCATTCGAGAACCAATTGTAACCAATTCAGGGGGTATATAGCTCTGGGATCGCCGTCTCGGGTAGACGGAGTGGCATAGAAAAAGCACAGACAGCAGTACTGGTGCAAACTGGCCGCAACCAGTTTTATTAAAGTCCACAGCAACAAAACATAAACCAAATTATAAACCAAAATCCTAAGCCTGTCAGGCTGCTAACTAGACACTATTAGTTACCTCACTACCGTGGTCTAGACTCTAACAGCCTGGCCACAACAACACAGCTTTATAATTACCAGCGCTTGGCTTCCAGGAGACTCCAGCAGCGTCTGACGCCAGATTCAGACTGAGAGCTCTGTCTGTGTAACTCTACCACCTATTTCTGGCTGCTTAATTAAGCAGCTGTGTGTACTCAGGGTTGAGCTGCAAGACTGTACTGGATGAGGAGTGGAGTGAACTTCGTACATATTCCTTATGCTACCCAGCTAAGAAACCTGGGCGAGATATACACCCCGTCCAGTACGCACCCCTTCACTGTCTCACAATATATATATAATATATATATATATATATATATATATATATATATATATATACAGGAGTTGGACAAAATAATGAAAACACCTGTAAACATCAACAAAAGTTAGTTTAATATGGTGTAGGTCCACCTTTTGCGGCGATTACAGCCTCAATTCTCTGAGGTATGGATTCATACAAGATGTGAATTGTTTCCAAAGGAATTTTAGCCCATTCTTCAGTTAAAACACCCTCCAGTTCTTTGAGCGACGATGGCGGCGGAAATCGACGTCTAACTTGAATCTCTAAAATCAACCATAAATGCTCAATAATGTTGAGGTCTGGGGATTGTGGTGGCCAGATGAGATGCTCAACTTCATTAGAATGTTCCTCGTGCCATGCTTTAACGATTCTAGCTGAATGAATTGGTGCATTATCATCCTGAAAGATGGCGTTCCCCTCCGGGTACAGTGCTTGAACCATAGGATGCACTTGGTTGCCCAGAATGCCTAAATAATCGCGGCTGTTAATTCTTCCATGAATGGATATCATTGGCCCGGTGGATCTCCACGAAATAGCACCCCAGATCATCACAGAACCTCCGCCATGTTTTACGGTTGGGAGAAGGCAGTCTGGATGGAATGCTTCTTTTGGCTGACTCCAAACGTACACGCGTCCGGAGGTCGGAAATAGGGTAAACGATGATTCGTCTGAGAATATCACATGTTTCCACTGGTCGAGGGAACAATTCTGGAGGTTTCTACACCACTCTAAACGCTTGGAAACATTTGTCATTGAGAGCAGCGGTTTTCGAATTGCAGCTCTTCTGTGGAATCCAGATTTGTTCAGCTCCCGACTAACAGTTTTCGTGGAAACTGGGTTCTGTAGGTGTTCATTGAGCTCAACGGTCTCTCTCAGTCAACTTTGACTTTCGGCCGGACCTGTGCTTTGCTGCGGACGTTTTTCCTTCTCTTTCAAACGCAGTCATTACTTTGGAGACAGTACCTCTTGACACGCCAAGCATTCGGGCACTTTCGGTTACACTAGCACCTGCTATACCAGCACCAACAATTTGGCCTCTTTGAAAATCCGAGAGGTCTGCCATTGGTATCAGGTTCTCATCAATGTTCTTACAATTATGCAAAACAAACAGTTAATTTACATACACATACGCATAACACAAACAATCAACTACAAAACATTACCATATGTCATGGTTTGCATGTTTATAACATGTTCGAAGATTATGATGCCAAAACGTTAGGTGTTTCCATTATTTTGTCCAACCCCTGTATATTCACTTATATTTGTTTTGTGTGTCTAAACATCATATTTAAGCAATTTATGTAATGATGATATTATGGTCTTCAGTGGAGAATGAAAAAGAAAAGGTTGAACAAGGAAATGACTTCACAATTCTTTTTTTAAATAATATATCTTCATTTCGCTTACAAAAATGCATACAAATCCGCATGAAGAAATGCATGAAAATCTGCATCAAAATAGCATCAAAAGCGCACAGAATTTTAACTGCATTTTCTGCCAAGAGAGGCAGAATCTGTGCAGAAATTTCCACAAGCAAATCCGCAATCTGCACACATAGCCTAAGTCTCACATAGCCTAAGTCTCTTGTCCCTGCAGAAATTATTCTCCTTATCAACAACTGACCCAGCTGCTCTGCTCCAACCCCTGCCTGGGATTTTTGCAGTGACTTATGACTCATACAGCGAAAATTGACCTTTTTTTTTCACTTGAGCTTAGAAGGATTCAGCTAGTAAGTTTTTCATTATGTGATGTCATAGATCTAATAGGAAAGAGAAGAATTAGCTGGGTAGAAGGGCAAAATGAGCAGTTGTAAGTACACAGTCCTGTGTAATATCATGACTGCAATATATTAAGACAATACAAATTTTGATAGTAGGAGTGCTTCTTTAAGGGCTCATCACCAATAATATTTAACATATTTCACATACCAGAGATAATTTAGCAGATATTCTTAAAAAGTCTTTAACATCAGATATCACTTACCCTTTTACTGTATTTTTTCACTGACATCCCTAACAGATAAATAAAAAAATATAATAAAAATAACTGTCAGTCATAACTCTAAAAAGATAAAGTATATGATTTATATTCGGTCTTACTTTTTGCTATTTTCTAGGACTCCAAATTACTTTACCTAATAGTTCTAATTAGTAATAAATTTCATAAGGGTGGGTGTATTTACAAGTGCCTTAAAGTTTTAGTCAACTGGTAATTTCAAACATCCTGTGTGCATACAGATCTTGCACAATACATTTTTGTAGGCTAAATTCACACAAGTTTTTTTTCTAAGCATTTTTTCTCCAGTGTGCTGTGTCTATTTTTGGTCCTTGTGTCAGTTTTTAACAATCTGAGTTTTATCCGTTTTTATCATATGAAAGGAAAAAAATCAACGCTTCAGTAATTACCGTATATACTCGAGTATAAGCCGAGATTTTCAGCCCATTTTTTAGGGCTGAAAGTCCCCTCTCGGCTTATACTCGAGTCATATACAGGGGGGGAGGCGGAGCGCAGCTGTGTTCTATATACTCACCCCTCCGTCGGCAGGTCTCTGCAGCCCCTGCTCTTCTCCCACGGTCTCCGGCGCCAGTGTTCAGCGGTCAGGTGGTACCGCTCATTAAAATCATGAATATGCACAGGGCAGAGACGCGCCGGCGGAAGGGTGAGTATAAGCGATATTTACCTGTCCCGTTCCACCGCTGCTTGCCGCTGTGTCCTCGGGTCCTCTTGCTGCGATGTTCAGGCAGAGGGCGCGATGACGTGGTTACTGAGCGCCGTGCCCTCTGCCTGATCATTCACTGCTGGAGGACCCGGATGACAGCGGCGGACAGGTAAATATTGCAGGTGCCGGGGCCCTGAGCGAGCGGTGACACCGGCACCTGTCCCCCATAGCGCGCCGGTGTCCCCTGCTCAGGACACCGGCACCTGGCCCCCAGCGACGAGAGGTGAGTATGTCTTTTTTTTTGTTGCGGCAGCATAAGGGGCCTATTCAATGCAGCATCTATGGGGGCACAATACATGGGGCATAATCTATGGAGCATCTATGGGGGCATAATACATGGGGCATCTATGGGGGCATAATCTATGGATCATCTATGGGGGCATAATACATGGGGCATCTATGAGGGCATAATCTGTGGAGCATCTATGTGGGCATAATCTGTGGAGCATCTATGGGGGCATAATCTATGGAGCATCTATGGGGGCATAATCTATGGAGCATCTATGGGGCACAATCTATGGAGCATCTATGGGGGCACAATCTATGGAGCATCTATGGGGCACAATACATGGGCAGCATATGGGGCACAATACATGGAGCATCTTGTGGGGCATAATACATGGGGCAGCATATGGGGCACAATACATGGAGCATCTTGTGGGGCATAATACATGGGGCAGCATATGGGGCGTAATCTCATTTTCCACCCTAGGCTTATACTCGAGTCGATAAGTTTTGCCAGTTTTTGTGGCAAAAATAGGGGGGTCGGCTTATACTCGGGTCGGCTTATACTCGAGTATATACGGTAACTATATACAGCACTCCAATGACATGCAGCTGGCATCCAGATGATACCCAGTTTTTTCCACAGACCTGTTAACTTAATAGAAGTCTTTGATCTGCAAATAAGGTCGTCTTTGTTTTGTTGCAAAAAAAAACCAAAATTGACAGGTAAATATACCATTTAATAAAATTAATAATACAGATAAAACACATACCAGAAAAACCGACTTCTGAATAAACCTCTAAGTACAGTGCTGAACCAATTGTGACTATCTCTTAAGACCTTGGCCGCCTGTCTATGGGTCTAGGTCAGGTGGGATGTTTTGAAAAAAAAAAACGTAGTAGTATCTCCATATAAAGTGAATGGGAGTTTTTATTCTTGTTAAGAAAACGTTGCTAAACTTGATGATAATAAGTCTCCTGTTCACTTCATTAAGGGGGTAATGAAATTTCTTTGTGTTTAATGTTGGAACAGACAAAGCAATAATTAAACTTTTATACAGATTCAATGTACATAATAACAAACATCTACTTACTTATCAAATGCTGCTTTAACTTTAAGCTGATAATTAAGCTCTTGAAGTTTGACCAAAAGCCTATAAGAAATAAAATAAGACTGTAACACAATACATGCTAATTTTTTTTTTAGAGTCGTTTAGGTTTGTAATTGAAAAATAATGAATGACAAATTTTCAGCATTAGAAATATAAACCAAGCTCTATAAATGTGCAAAAGAATTTGTAATGTAATTACATTTTATAAAAATTAGAAATTGTTCCTTCATGTAAAAGCTTTACTGATCTTGTTAAAGTGCATCCTTTAAAATCAATATTATATTATAATATTTTCTCATTAGGGTAGGATGATTAAATAAATGAATTTAGTTTACTGATATATCATTAAAACAAGATCACGATTGTCATTACAATCAGGAAAGTTATATTAGCCTTGTGTTCACAGCAGCAGAATGAAACAAACAGTGAACATAACAGAAATCGTAACTAATACATTAATTTAACACTCCATTTCACCCCTACACACAAAAGGAAAAATAAAAAAGTGAGAAAAAAACTAACAGGTGTCTCTTTATCAGAGTTTATGACTCTTAAAAAGATTGACGCATGGCATCATATAACAAAACATACTCTACTGCCATTAGAAAATGACACAACAAACAATATACACAGCTCTCACATTACAAAAGCACAACGCTCATGTCACATAAGCAAAGCGCACACACCAGACACGTCACACAAGCACGGAACAAAAGGCACACCAGCTGACACTAGACAAAGAGCAAATATAGTCAGCCGCACTCACAAAATGTATTTCAAATGATCCTTATTTTTATTTTAAATATTAAATGAATAATGCAAATTGCCTCTTCAGAGAAAATGAGGACTTGAACTCTATAGTGCCACCTGTTGGAAATAGCGATCCTACAAGTCACAATCAACCCTTTAAAGAGTCTTGCAATATGACTTAGGATTAAAGCCAAATCAGTATCTCAATTTGCAGACACGGTGTTTCGGGCTATTGGCCCTCGTCAGTGCAAAGTATGAGAACTGATTTGGCTAGGTGAGAGGCTCTGGACTGAGGTCTAAGGGGTAAGGTTTCTCCTTGTGGAGAGTGACATACCAGCTCTGGCTTGTCAAATTAAGGAGGCTAAGTCGCCGTGCAATGCTTCTCTGGGAAATGTAATATGCAAATTGCCTCTTCAGAGAAAAAGAGGACTTGAACTCTATAGCGCCACTGACGAGGGCCAATAGTTTGAAACACTGTGTCTGTAAATTCAGATAGTGATTTGGCTTTTATCCTAAGTTATATAAGTTAAATATTCAGCTTTATAGAACAAACACAGTCTCTCACTGACCCCGGTCAGCATAACACGGACTCCTGTCCGTTACCTGTTGGTGTCGGCCACACAGGTTCCCGGATGCCTCTTCTCCTCAGATATTTCTCTTAGCCTGAACAGTCTCTCACTGACCCCGGTCAGTATCACTCATAGATGGCAGACCGTCCACCCCGGAGGTATCTCACAAACCTCCTTCCTCTGGCTCCGACTAGCCAGCACTGCCTCAGACCATTCTGTAATGTCCAGCCTGGACACATGGAAATCTGTCCACCCTGACAGATTACCAACCACTCCCCCATGTGCTCCACACACCTCCATTACATAGCTTGTAATCCCACCCACAGGTGAGGTATGGATCACATGGGCTGGTCACATGGTCATGACCTCACGGCAGGTCCTCAAACTCACAACCACAAGTGGGCGGCGTATGTGTGGCTAGCCGATCCCGCCCAGCTCTCCGACTAGCCCTGTAAGCCTCCCTATTAACGTAAACAAAACTCTTGTGGACTACAAGTCCCAGAACAACCCTACTTGGCTTACAGCGCAGAGGACTTCTGTGACAAATACCAGCCATTCACAACAATTCCGGGCACTGTTTTATCATCACAACTATGCCTCCAGTTACATCCCGCGGAGCACCTACAGCGCCCCCTAGCTGTAGGAGACGTCAGTGCATCACATACCCTCCCCCTCTGTTCAAATTTGTGGGGTTGAACATTTGTAACACACCAGGGGCCCCAAGACTGGTAGGCCCTTGCCCTACCAGTCGAGAGGACCGTCTCCGTTGGTTCTGGGCATCATACATAATCACACCTTTGCTAGGCCTCCCCCACCCCCAGCGGTCAGAAAGTCGGCCTTGGGCTTAAGCCCTTGAGTCACCATCTGTCTGGGTCACCAGACTCTTTCAAGTCAACCCATTTTCCAAGTGTGCCCCTTCATGCGACCTTTCTTTCCATGGCCGCCTCCCACGGTTGTTGAGTCCACCGTCCCGTTGAGCCTTCTGGCTGATCTGAGTCCACCGTCCAGTCGAACCTTCTGGCTGATCTGAGTCTGACTCTTAGTTATTCCGTTGACTGCAGGGTCTCCCGCTTAGGTCACTCAGCCCTGAGCTAACTGAGGCATCACTGCTTCTACATTTTCCACCAGGCCACCTTCTGTCATTTCTCTGCTGGCCATTTCTCCCATTATCTTCATTGCCCGGAGAGAGCAGTCCTTCCATTAGTCCCTATGTCCTCTATTACCAGCTTGAGGACTTTCCGTCTTCAGGGTACCTCTTCGCCTCTCTATACCGCGAGGTGGTGGCCATCTTCTTCCCATTTCCTGCAGCTCTTGGTCGATCTGCTCCCCTCTCAAGTCTTAGCTGTTCTGCCTCTTTGTAACGAATGGAAGCGGAGGCAAAGGTGGTGAAGTTCACTTTAGTTTTTTATTGTTTTTGTGGAACCTCAGGACCACGATCCGGGGGGCTCTGAAGGGGGCGTGACTAAGTGAGCCCCAGATACCCGTAGTAAGTCCCCTCGAACAGGGTCAGAATGGAATGTCGTGGGGACACAGGTGCTACCTCCAGTTAGACCCCGGACACGTGGCAGCTGTCCTAGCGGCACCAACGGGTAAACAGATTTAACAGATATGATGGAGCTGACTGGTGAGTCCCAGGTACTCGGGTATAAGCTGGTACTGACATTGTCCAGAGTTTCGGATGGCTGAGTGGCGGAACGGAACAGAGCTGGCGTTGTCCGTACAGACGTTGTCCTGGACAGCCAGGTAACAGGTAACTGATAGTCTGCGGAGACAAACAGTGTAAGCGAAGCAGAAGAAGAACACTGCAAAAACACAGGCACAAACACAGCGGAACGGAAGCTAGCAACAGTAGAAACTTGTTGCTACGGCGCCCTCTCTATGGCAGAGGGGCCAGAAACAGTGCACGCAAAGAAATCATTGGTTAATTACTTATTGAAAAAATGTGTGCTGTCTCTTTAAGAGACCCAGAGAGCGCGCGCGCAGCCTTAATCTCATACCAGGGGATGAGCTGGCCGCGCACCAGGAAGCAGGGGAAGGAGCAGTACCACAGGCCACAGACTGAGAGCAAAGGCCCCACCGGGGGTCATGCTGTGGTACGGCCACAACAGCATGAGAACGGGAACCCTGCCGAGGGTCTCGCTGAGGTACGAGCACAAATGTAACACTCTTTCAGGTACGCCACGCGATACTCCAGGAGCATCCGGATATTCCCAAGGCTCTCCATGGATCTGACAACGAGGAATGGAACCATCCCATCTTCACCCCCGACCTGGGCTTTGTCATCAGCCGGAATCTGCACTCTTGTTACACCGGATCTATTCACGAGTTCTTGCATCACCTTTCCAAGTCTCCCAATGACTTTTCTCACCAAATTTCTGGGTACTTGCACTATGTCTTCCATCAAGCCCAGCTGACTTTGAGCTTTTCTTGCACGCTCCGGACGTCGAGCGGCATCCTTATTCCTCACCAGGAGCATCTGTTTCGTGTGGAGGCATTGTAGATGCATATCACTCAGGATAGTCACCCGCTTGACTGTGACCTCCCTAGTCGACAGTATCACTAACTGCTGAGTCTCGGGCACCCAGTGCACACTGCACGCTTCTACTGCCTTTTTAAAGGCCTCATGCACACCCTCACTGGTACATGTTTCGCGCATGTCTTCGGGTACCTGTATCACGCACTTGAAGAGCGGAGTCTCATCCTCCTCATAGACGGACGGCTCCTGCTTTGGGTTAGACAATTCCTTCAAGTCATCTGCCATCACCTGGTGATTGTTTGGTTCAGCTTTTAGCGTAAGCTTTCCCTGAGCTTCACCCTCTTCAGGACACCTCGCCAGGATGGGTATTTTAGCTCAGCCTCCTTACCAATCTGGCCCTGCCACTGTAAGTCTGCGACCACCATTTTCTTCTCCTGTAGATGTCTTCTTAATTCTTCTATGAGTACCTCCATATCTGCCAACATGGCCTTGTTCATGGTTTGACACGCTGACAGGTGATCTCTGAGCTCAGAGACTTCCTTCTCCAGCTCATCCACTTCGTGCTCAGCTGCTTGTCTCAGGACCCTTTCTCGTTCAACATGCTCTTTCACCGTCTCTTTAAGCAGCTCTATTTCATGATCCTGTTCTCTTTTGGCCAGCACGTGTCGCACCATCACTTCTATAATTAGATTTTCAGATGGGCTCTCTTGCCCACCCATACTCTGCCTCATCAGAGCTCCACCTGTTCCTGCATCCGCCTCTATAGTCTCTGCGGGTCTACTACAGGTCTATTTTAACTTCAGCCCGTCACCAACTCCCTCTGTGTTGGGGTTTGTCAGAGATAAAGTGACCTCCTTACTGCACATTCTTTCCCTTACGTTTGAGTCACAGTCTGAATTGGAGTCACCCCCACTCACCCTGGAACAGCAAGTCCCCACTTAAACAGGAGTCAGACCCCTTTCCTGTAGCTCCCCTGTTTCCAACGGATACACGTTTGGTCACGCCAGCTAAGACCTCGGGTTGGTCAGACCCACACTTTCTTTTGGTCACTCGGAACTCTGGATTGCCGACCTTAGGTGGTGCTACCTCCTCCTCTTTATACATCCCATTAACACAAATCCCCACAGCCTCCTGCTGTAGTGGGGCTTCCATACGATCGTTTCGTCTCTCCTCTGAGCAACCCCACACTTAATCAACTTCCCATGAATCTTCAAAAAACACAAATTCCCGGTCCCTCTCAAAGGGGTACAATAAATTGGGTGTTATATCGCCATCTTGGCACTCGATACTTTTGGACATATCCAAGATCACGCTAACCACTGTATAGTTCACAGTGACTCCATGAATGAAGCGAACCTTGACCTTTTTCTCGGTCAGAGAACAAGAGCAGTTCCGATCAGAGTCACCTGACTCTTTGAGTCCAACCATCCAGGGACTCCTTCCCGATGTAACATCACGGTACACACCTGCAGACTGTCATCACATGGGAAGTCTATACCACACTCGGAATAGGTATAATACAAACACTGCTGTTTCCCAGACATGTCCACTGAGGTAACCGGTGCCGTCCTTTTTGGGCCACCACCCCTGTTTGGGTCACCGCACCTTTTCGGGATTCCACCCCTTTTTGGGCCACCATTCCTCCTTGAGATGCACAGTGTGGACTCCCCATGTCCCTTTACATGCCCCTCACCACCTGTGCACGGCAGTCTACCTGCCAAAACAGTTCATCACTGCGAGGCTCCTACGGGTGCTACTGTAGCTCCTGCAGAACCTCTTGCTACAATCTGCTGCACACCGGCTCTGCACGGCTCTGCCAACCTCCAGACGGCTTTGTGTTGAGGATGTTGACCACCTTTGTAACCCCGCCAAGTTACCGCCAGACGCTTTCAGCCTTCGTGGCCCCACCGATCACAGCAAGTTTGCTTGACGAAAAAAAATCATGGACCCGCCAGTTCACAGCAAACACCTGCACATGTGCTTCCTGGATCGTTACCCGCATTCTCCACCAACTGTAGTGTCCCAGACTATCTGTGGATGGGGATTACTCGCTTGGCTGGTCGTTGAGGCATATGCTGGGACACTCAGGGTTACACAAGTCTATTCTGTTTATTAAAGTACAGCATAAACTGCTCCTCAGGAACCTAGAAGCATGCAACCGCCAGTACATTCTCCTTTAAATATTCAGCTTTATAGAATAAACACAGTCTCTCACTGACCCCGGTCAGCATAACACGGGCTCCTGTCCGTTACCTGTTGTTGTCGGCCACACAGGTTCCCGGATGCCTCTTCTCTTCAGAGGTGTCCCACAAATATTTCCCTTAGCCTGAATACAGTCTCTCACTGACCCCGGTCAGTATCACTCACAGATGGCAAACCGTCCACCCAGTAGGTATCTCACAAACCACCTTCCTCTGGCTCCGACTAGCCAGCACTGCCTCAGACCATTCTGTAGTGTCCAGCCTGGACACATGGAAATCTGTCCACCCTAACAGATTCCCAACCACTCCCCCATGTGCTCCACACACCTCCATTACATAGCTTGTAATCCCACCCACAGGTGAGGTATGGATTACATGGGCGGGTCACATGGTCATGACCTCACGGCAGGTCCTCAAACTCACAACCACAAGTGGGTGGTGTATCTGTGGCTAGCCGATCCCGCCCAGCTCTTCGACTAGCCCTGTAAGCCTCCCTAGTAACGTAAACAAAACTCTTGTGGACTACAAGTCCCAGAACAACACTACTTGGCTTACAGCGCAGAGGACTTCTGCGACACATACCGGCCATTCACAACAATGCTGGGCACTGTTTTACCATCACAACTACGACTCCAGGTACATCCTGCGGAGCACCTACAGTGCCCAATAGCTGTAAGAGAGGTCACTGCATCACAACATATATAAATCTTTATATATACAGTACAGACCAAAAGTTTGGACACACCTTCTCATTCAAAGATTCTTCTGTATTTTCATGACTATGAAAATCGTAGAATCAGACTCAAGGCATCAAAACTATGAATTAACACATGTGGAATTATACATTACACTTTACAAAAAAGTGTGAAACAACTGAAAATATGTCTTATATTCTAGGTTCTTCAAAGTAGCCACCTTTTGCTTTGATTACTGCTTTGCACGCAGAAAAGGTGAACGGATGGACTCTACATGCCTAGTTCCCACCATGAAGCATGGAGGAGGTGGTGTGATGGTGTGGGGCTGCTTTGCTGGTGATACTGTTGGGGATTATTCAAAATTGAAGCGGTGAGCGGTCCAGCTCACCCCAAACCATCTCAATTGGATTCAGGTCTGGTGACTGTGGAGGCCAGGTCATCTGGCATAGCAGCCCAACACTCTCCTTCTTGGTCAAATAGCCCTTACACAGCCTGGAGGTGTGTTTGGGGTCATTGCCCTGTTGAAAAATAATTGATGGTCCAACTAAACGCAAACTAGATGGAATAGCATGCTGCTGTAAGATGCTGTGGTAGCCATGCTGGTTCAGTATGCCTTCAATTTTGAATAAATCCCCAACAGTGTCACCAGCAAAGCACCCCCACATCATCACACCACCTCCTCCATGCTTCACGGTGGGAACCAGGCATGTAGAGTCCATCCATTCACCTTTTCTGCGTGCAAAGCAGTAATCAAAGCAAAAGGTAACCACTTTGAAGAACATAGAATATAAGACATATTTTCAGTTGTTTCACACTTTTTTGTAAAGTGTAATGTATAATTCCACATGTGTTAATTCATAGTTTTGATGCCTTCAGTGTGATTCTACAATTTTTTTAGTCATGAAAATACAGTAAAATCTTTGAATGAAAAGGTGTGTCCAAACTTTTGGTCTGTACTGTGTATATATATATACATATATATATATATATATATTCGCCACAGAATTTTTGTGCACCTGCTTATTAAAATAATACTACAGGTGTGTGGGTCAGACATGTCATACAAGCACTTAGCTTGTCATGTTTGCTCTGCTTGTGTGACCTGCATGACGTGAGCTAAGAGCACAGGTCACACAACCATTGCACAAGTCAAACACATCACACAAGCACAGCACTCACATCAGACACCAGCAGTGCATTTGTCAGACACGTCAAAAAAGCAAAGCGCACAGTTCAAAACCTCAATACATACTTCCAGGGCCGCCATCAAGGCATTACTGCCCTTACTGGCATATGGGGCGCGATGAGCAGAGAAGGGCCCGGAGCGGGCTCCTCATTTTTTGCTTCTGCTCACCAGGTACTTAGCCAACGTGCTGGAATGCCAGGTATCAGCATGGCATACTCGTTCTCTGCTCCTTAACACTCTGCATAGTGAGGAGCATAGTGAGGTGGTGCACAAGGTCATGCAGAGAGTTGCCGGCTGCAGTGTAGCAGGGACGCGCAGTCACACTGTGACAATATTCAAACCCCTCTGCACCTGCAGTCAGCACAGAGCCAGGACGTGAGAATTGGATCCCTCCCCTCCAGCAGCATCATAGCTCTCAAACTGTGGAGAGACGTGGAGGGCGGGGGCTAAATGGTGGAGCCACAGACAAGCA
The DNA here is from genome assembly GCA_033576555.1 of Oophaga sylvatica. NCBI lineage: Eukaryota > Metazoa > Chordata > Amphibia > Anura > Dendrobatidae > Oophaga > Oophaga sylvatica. The sequence continues at coordinate 9,929,956 of JARQOD010000007.1, forward strand.
GGGAGGAGGCAGAAGGAAATATAAAAATCATAGCTGGAGAGAGAAAAAGATAAAAGAAATGAGGATAGAGAGAAAGACAGAAAACACAACAGAGAGGCAAGAAGACACAGGTGAGGTTATATATAAGCCACTGGCTGCAGTGGTGGGATTCAGGGGGCTCTCACCTGTTCGGTGACACTGTTTGTAAAAAAAAAAAAAAAAAGCTGGTTGTCCGAACCGTCAAAAGAAGCGGTGCCGTAATCTGGTTTCCTGGCCTGCAATTGTCAACTAAATGTGCATCTCAGGTCGCACATTCATTTGCAATATGTTGCGGTAAAAGTCATCGGCTTTCTGCACAACAATAGTTACCAGCTGCCAGACAATCACAGGCCGGCAGCTGACATCAGCGCATGTCACCGGCGTATGACGTCACTATCATGTGCCGACACGTCTGCACTTCAAATAAATGAGGGAGAGGGCACCGCTGGGCCGTGGCAAGGTAGATTTTTTTTTTACTTTCTTTTTGTACTGAAAGCCACAGGATGGGAGCTCATATGAGGCAGGATGGGAGCTCATGTGGGGCAGGATGGGAGCTCATACGGGGGCAGGATGGGAGCTCATATGGGGGCAGGATGGGAGCTCATATGGGGGCAGGATGGGAGCTCATATGGGGGAAGGATGGGAGCTCATATGGGGGCAGGATTGGAGCTCATATGGGGCAGGATGGAAGCTCATATAGGAGCAGGATGGGAGCGGATATGGGGGCAAGATGGCAGCTCATATAGGGGAAGGATGGAAGCTAATATGGGGGCAGGATGGCAGCTCATATGGAGGCACGATGAGAGAATATATGGTTGGAGCCATGAGGGAGACACAAGGGGCCAGGCTGGGGAATACTATTACTGTAGAGACTAATTAAGGGATATTATTACTGCAATTATGTATTTTATTTTTGGAGGATACTGTTTTCAATGGGGGGGTCCTGTTACTGTGCTGAGCGACACTATGTCGCCTTTTTTTCTTCATCTGGTGTAGTGTAGAAGTTGGGAAAAAATTAAGTAATGTGCAGTGCAAGCAGTGCTCTAGATAATAGTTTTATTTCCTGCAGAGACGAGTAATGGCTGGAAGAAGTGATGGCGGTCTGTGCTGGATGAAGTTGAAAAGCAAAGATGGAGGACTTCACCTCGAAACGTCACTGGTGAGTCAGTGTATTACATGTACATGCCCAGTATACACTGTATATTATATACAGAGCTCCTGTGAACAATGTCACCAGTGATCACTGTATTACCTGTACACTGACACTGTATACTGAGCTCCTGTGTATAATGTCACTGGTGACCCACATATCTGTCCACTGACCATATATACAGAGCTCCTCTGTATGTCACTGGTGATCCCTGTATTACCTGTACACTGACACTATATACAGAGCTCCTGAGTATAATGTCACCGGTGATTACTGTATTACCTGTACAATGACACTATATACAGAGCTCCTGTGTATAATGTCACTGGTGATTACTGTATTACCTGTACACTGACACTATATACAGAGCTCCTGTGTATAAAGTCACAAGCGATCCCTGTATTACCTGTACACTATGCACTGTACACAGAGTTCATGTGGGTAATGTCACTGGTGATCACTAAGTTACCTGTATACTATATACAGAGCTCCTGTGTATAATGTCACTGTTGATCATTTTATTACTTGTTCACTGACAATATATACAGAGGTACAGTATATAATGTCACCGTTCATCGCTGTATTACCTGTACACTATACACAGAGCTCCTCTTGTATAATGTCACCAGTGATCACTGTATTACCTGTACATGGACACTGTATACTAAGTACAGATCTCATGTGTATAATGGCACTTATGGTGATGTTAGTATTGTATTTTTTAATGATGATTAGTATTGTAGTATTCGGTCAATATGTGGTGGAATATGTAATCTGGTCATGGTGTGGCAGTATTTGTTCCTTGAATGTGTTATTATTCGGTCACTTTGGTGCTAACATGTGGTCTTGTCATGGTTGGTGGTATTTGTCCCTTGTATGTGATATTAATGGTCATTTTAAAAATTGAAAAATAAATAAAAATATACCTAACATTGTAATAGATATTTTAACAAATGTTTAATAAGTTACAGTAGAGTAGAGCCCGGCCAAAAGAGTCTACAAAAGCTGCTGTCTATGTATGTGATCTGGTGATGGGAATTGTTAATGTGTGATTGGTGAGGACGTGGTGCAGAAGTGGAGTTTTTCTAAGAAAGGGAGATGGGACTGTGGAAGGTTCGAGGGGTGGAGGCAGAGCTGGGTTGGAGCCTGGGTGGAGTCTCAAGGGGGCTGCGAAAATGTTGCCAGTATGGGGCCCCGAATTTCCTAGTGGCAGCCCTGCACACTTCTGACATGTCACACATGCAAAATGCAGATAAACAAGTCTCTGTGCTGTGTTTATTTTGATTCATAAACAGACATAAACAAAGATATTTTTACTCTATAGGACATAGACATATATCTTTGATGTGTGCTTGTCTAGACCAAACCTAAGCATATTACGGCATGCGGGCAACATCCGACCCCATACTGTTCCAATGTGGCCCGCAGACAGACTGTCAACGAGTTAAAAACTGGCACCATGTGGACATCCTCCCCTGCCCCAAGGTCAACGCTATCTACATCAAGATGGGGCAACACTGTATATAGGAGGGAGTGCTCATGCTATATAAATGGGATTGTGTGTGGGCTTGTCCTGTAAATAGGAGGCTGTGTGCGAGTTCATGCTGTATATAGAGGGTGCGGTTTGCGATATATTATATATATATAGGGGCTATATGTGTGGGATCATTCTGTGTATTCAGGGGCTAACCGGTCCTTCAGGTGTTATGGTTTATACCTTCAATGTTTTTTTTAAATTATTTTTAACATGTGGTTTGTACCTTACTTGTGTGATCCTGTGTAATCATGCTTTAATAAAATGTATTGTTTCCAATATTTGAAATTTATTCATGTTGATCCTGGCCATTTTTTGTACACACTTCTTTTTTTCTAGAGTATTAATATAGTCATGTTTTAAGCGTGGGTCTAGTGATTCCTACTATTATTTTGTGGTGCCCTCAGACTTCTTTTATGAAATTTGGCTCATAGGAGGTCTATCTTTCTCTCCTTTTTTCTGAGTGGTGGCACATATCTACTTATTTTTAACATGGATTTTGAAGATAGGGAGGATTCTTGGATTACTCAGGCTACAGGCATTTTTGACACAACCCCAGTACCTGATAAAGCTAATGATACTTTCCATAAGCTTACATCTGATTTAATTCATCTGCATGAATCAGCAGTCAAAACTGGTGGAACATCAAGAGTCTTGAAGAGTACCTTAAACTGAGTCTAGTGCCCAGAGGTCTCAGGGTTCAAATCTTTCCAGCCTGGGAAACAGATATGGATTTTAAGAATGTGATGGAGGAGGGCCTGCGTCAATGCTCTACAATTTTGATTAATCTGCTCATTGAACATGATAGAATTTTGCTTGGTAGACTCAAGTAGGATATAAAAAACAGAGAAACTCAACTTAAAACTTTTGATTCAGATTCCCTTTTTCTACCATCTCAACAACGTCTCAAAGACTCTCTAGATAATTTTGAAAAAGACATTATTAAAGGCAAAAAAATCAAAGTGTATCCATGATAAAAATGATTTTGAAGAAAACAGGGCCTACCAGTGGACTCATCTCGCTTCCTAAAACTCAATGTAGACAAAACTGAACTCATCATCTTTCCTCCACCCCACGTATCTTCCCTACCCAATCTATCTATTATGGTAAATGGCATCACGATCTCTCCCGCACCTGAAATCCGCTGCCTCTGAGTAACTCTCGACTCTGCCCTGTCCTTCAAACCACACATCCAAACTCTTGCCACCTCCTGTCGCCTCCAACTTAAAAACATTTCCAGAATCCGTCCCTTCCTCATCCCTCAATCTACTAAAACTCTTGTGCATGCCCTCATCATCTCCCGCCTTGATTACTGCAACACCCTCCTCTGTGGCCTCCCCGTCAACTCTCTTACACCACTCCAGTCTGTACTCAACTCTGCTGCCCGACTAATCTACCTCTCCCCTCGCTACTCCCCTGCTTCTCCCCTCTGCAAATCCCTCCACTGGCTCCCAATTCCCCAACGAATCCAGTTCAAACTACTAACACTGACCTACAAAGCCGTCCACAACCTGTCCCCTCCCTATATCTCTGAACTAATCTCCCAATATCTTCCTTCACGTAATCTTCGATCCTCCTACTATCCTCCACACTTATTCGTTCCTCACACAACCGCCTCCAAGATTTCTCCAGAATATCCCCCATCCTCTGGAATTCCATGCCTCAACATGTACGATTATCCACCTCCCTTGAATCCTTCAGACGGAACCTGAAAACCCATCTCTTCAGGAAAGCCTACAGCCTGCAACAACCATTCCGCCTCGCAGCCACTACCTGAGCTTCCGCCTCGCCGCCACCACCTGAGCTGCCGCCTCGCCGCCACCACCACCAGAGCTGCCGCACCCCCGACCTTCTGTTTCTTCCCCAGAATCCCATAGAATGTAAGTCCGCAAGGACAGGGTCCTCTCCCCTCTGTACCAGTCTGTCATTGTAAATTTGTTTACTGTAAATGATATCTATAACTTTGTATGCAACCCCTTCTCATGTACAGCACCATGGAATTAATGGCGCTATATAAATAAATAATAAAAATAATAATAATAATCAGGGCAATTAAAGGACTTTAAAATCTAACAAAGCCTATAAACACCACTAAGAATCAGAATTCTATTTTAGTGTATCACGAACCCTCCTCGAGTGATTTTTTTGTCCTCGGATCCCAACGATTCAAAAAACCAACCCGAAGGGGTAAGCGTAAGCCCTCAAAACAAAAGAAAGCGCAACAAGAGGTTTCAAAAATATGGTTCCCCTAATACAGGAGGGAGACAAGGCGCAATCACAGAAACTAAATTCTGGTCTATCTGGTGCTGCTGAGGCCATTCAAGAAGCCCCGATCTCTGAAGGTAAATTACTAATCATTAATTGACTTCTTATTCCCTTTCATAGGTGGAAACCATAATTCTTTCCAGAGGCCTCTCCTTCTCTCCCACCAAGATCTTGGATAAGTTTGAATTAACTAAGGATCTATATCTTTTTTATCGACAGGTTGTTTTTAAACTCCTATATCACCAGCCTTCTATTGTCGATACCCTCCCGGAAAATGAGCGACAAACATTCCGGGATCTATTGGAACTTCTTGAGGAGAGCCCCAACCACCTGGTAAGAGGGCCACATTTTCACAGAGGCTTCCTTCTCAGACCACACCATCATTTTCCCTCTTCCCTGCTGTACAGATCTTTTATGAAGTAACCTGTCGAGATATCCAAAAGCTACGAATTAACAAACATTCTTGTTCTAATCTTAACAGGGATGATCTAGAGCCCTTTCTAACCTTAAAAAAAAACAACTCTTTTGTCAGGAAGGAAGGAAGACAGGGGTGGAAATGTGGTCCTCTTGCAACTCAAAAATTCCAACTCATACCAGATCCTTCTGTCTGACCCCACGGATCTCTTCAAGAGGAGGTTAGACTGACTTTTGTGTAGGGTCTTTGGACTAGGAATCATTAATAAAAGGGAGAGGGATTTTTTGATCACGAACATCAGGTCACCTCTACCTTTTATCTTCTCCCGAAGGTTCACAAATCTCTCACTAAACCTCCGGGAAGGCCCATTGTGTCTGGCATTGGGGGGCTTTATGAATGCCCATGAGCATATTTGGATTTTTACCTCCAACCTCTTGTCTTTTCTCTAGGTTCCTATATCCGCGATACCTCAGATTTGATTTCACAACTTGACGACGTATCCATCTCATCTGACACTCTGATGATTACCATGGATGTCGAGTCACTCTACACCTGTCTCAACCATGATCTGGGATTACGGGTGGTATCTTTTTTTCTGGACCACAGCAGTTCAGGTGACCGACTCCATGATTCCTTCCTACTTGATTTGCTCCAACTTGTACTCAATAATAGCTACTTTGTCTTTGACTGCACCTATTATAAACACATCTCTGGCACCCCAATGGGTACCAAGTGTGCTCCCTCCTATGCCAACCCCTTTATGGGTTGGTGGGAGGAGACTTATGTATGGCAAACCCATTTTCAGTAAACATGTGATCAGATGGTTTCATATCATTGACGATATTCTGTTCTTTTGATCAGGTTCTGCTGAAGGATGTCATCAATTTATCGCAAACTTAAATCATAACCCTTGGAATATTCTCCTTACTTACAGTATGTCGTCGACTGAAAAGGTATTCCTTGACTTGAAAATTCGTAACAAACTGGGTCAAACTAGTACCATTCTGTTTAGGAAGACTACCTAAACGAACAGCTTACTACACTATGGTAGCTTTCATTGCAGGAATGTTCGTAATGGGATTCCAAAAGGACAGTTTTGTCGAGTACACATCAGAAGTAAGAACAGCATCCAGTCCGGGTGGAATTATAACAAAATCCTTTATTCTGCCATATACGAAATACAACGTTTCGGCCCCATTGTGGCCTTTCTCAAGTATAATACAATGAACAATATGGCGTCCTTAAATGGTGTGGAGAAGCCAATCACCATCCAGGTACCGCCCCTTGGTTAGATAGCTATACATAACATATCACAGCAAAAACAGCAATAGAAATTATTACACACAAATTTAAAATAGCGATCACAACATCACAAATATATATTGAGGATAACAACAGAATTACCCATAAGAGATGTAAATTCTCGCAACAGATCCCCAATGTAAACAAAATGTCACATAGTGTTCACCAATAGATGACTAGTTAGTGCAGCCCCATAAGAAATCAAAACCCAATCACCTTCGTTCTTAGTCATAAAGATGTCTAGGCCAATAAAGGTCCATGTATACACTGGCGCCAAAAACTCACCCTATCCATGCAAGCGTCTCCCATCATGTATAACCGCATCAGACCGCCTCCTTTAGGACGTAAACAAAAGCACATGTGGTGCACTTCCTCTAAATCTTCTCTCGATAGCGTCCTGTAGCGTCTGACATCACATCATGTGACTCATCCGCGTCACTAACCCCGCACATGCGCTCCTGCGACTCACTCAGATCATATCATAAACCGGGAGGACATCAGTGTCCCGGTTGTATGTGGTCTCGCGATATTTCCACCGTCTCTAAGCGACCACCTCACAACCTGGGATAACAGTTTAACTCATCAAGGGGCCCATCCACGTCACTTAATCCAGCGCCTGCGCACATGTATCTTATTACCAACATATAGTCAGGGAAGACGTCAGAATCTCGGCTGCATGTAGTCTCACGATATTACCACCGTCACTAAGCGACCATGTCAACTCAGAAACTCTGTTTAACTCTTCAAGGACCTGATAGAAAGAAGGGGTTCAGCAACAAAATAATCCTACAATCATACCAATGCTTGGTTATATAATCGTACTATTCATATACTCCAAATTTAAGCCTTTAGGCTGAAGTGTCTCCAAAACATAGATCCAACGCAATTCCTTCTGTTTTAATAGTTTAATCCTATCACCCCCTCGCTGTAAGGGAGGTGCCACATCAATCACCCTGAACCTCAATTGATTAACCAAATGTCGACAATCAACAAAATGCTTTGGTACTGGCAACTCCAACATCTTAGTCCTAATAGTGCTTTTGTGTTTGCTAATGCGTGCCCTAATTTCCATCGTCGTCTCGCCCACATACATCAACCCACATAAAGGCTTAAATTTGGAGTATAATTTAAACATCTGTACAAGGTAATATCGATACTGGCATCTTGATTAAGTGTACGTATTGGTTTTAGATATGTGTTCATGTATATATTGTTTATTTTTATTTTTTTCTATTTTATTTTTAAGTTGTGGGCGATCTGATGAATCTGGAGGTTGTGGGGATTCAACAGTTCTATATTGGGCTGGGTGTTACTGTGTTCTTTTTTTAAGTCTTTTTTTTAAGTTGTTGTGTGCTTTAGTTTATTGTTTGACTGTTGATGAGTTAATAAACACAGGGGTTAATATTTATTCTGGAATGGGTATATATGTCTTTGGTATGACTATCAAAAACACTTCATGGAAAAGAGCCCAATATAAAGATCACAATAATAATGATAATATGATAAACACAAAATCATTGGGGCAAAGAATGTGGGACATATCAGGGAAATCGCAAAAAAGCACAAAATTATACAAACGAAAAACAGCGATCAAAAAATTCCCAAAGAATCCATAAAAGGTACAAAATATTTTATTAAAGATTATCAGGATATGAGGTAAAAAATGGGACAGGGGTCAATACCAAAATACACATGAAGATGAGGGGCACACAGAGTGGGAAAAGGGGATAAACACAGTAAACATGATCTTTAATTGACATATGGCACAATTGCATCATACATCATGTTGATATGAATAATACATCAAAACAGCGTATGTGTCATACACAAATATCCTAATGCAGGTAGCAGGATGAAATGTAATAGACAGAAAATATATATATATCTGCATATAACCTACATAACAACAGAGTATGTGTCCACTCCCAAAAGTCCTATATAGTATAAGTAGCAGGACGCAATATGATACGCTAAATAATTACCTGCAAATACCAGATAAGTGGACCTCCACTGCGTGCCCTCCCCTGGTATTTGCAGGTAATTATTTAGCGTATCATATTGCGTCCTGCTACTTATACTATATAGGACTTTTGGGAGTGGACACATACTCTGTTGTTATGTAGGTTATATGCAGATATATATATATTTTCTGTCTATTACATTTCATCCTGCTACCTGCATTAGGATATTTGTGTATGACACATACGCTGTTTTGATGTATTATTCATATCAACATGATGTATGATGCAATTGTGCCATATGTCAATTAAAGATCATGTTTACTGTGTTTATCCCCTTTTCCCACTCTGTGTGCCCCTCATCTTCATGTGTATTTTGGTATTGACCCCTGTCCCATTTTTTACCTCATATCCTGATAATCTTTAATAAAATATTTTGTACCTTTTATGGATTCTTTGGGAATTTTTTGATCGCTGTTTTTCGTTTGTATAATTTTGGTATGACTATGAATAGTGCGATTATATAACCAAGCATTGGTATGAGCCGAGATTCTGACGTCTTCCCTGACTTGAGATGTTGGTAATTAGATACATGTGCGCAGGCGCAGGATTAAGTGACGTGGATGGGCCCCTTGATGAGTTAAACTGTTATCCCAGGTTGTGAGGTGGTCGCTTTGAGACGGTGGAAATATCGCGAGACCACATACAGCCGGGACACTGATGTCCTCCCGGTTTATGATATGATCTGAGAGAGTCACAGGAGCGCATGTGCGGGGTTAGTGACGCGGATGAGTCACATGATGTGATGTCAGACGCTACAGGACGCTATCGAGAGAAGATTTAGAGGAAGTGCACCACATGTGCTTTTGTTTACATCCTAAATGAGGCGGTCTGATGCGGTTATACATGATGGGAGACGCTTGCATGGATAGGGTGAGTTTTTGGCGCCAGTGTCATACATGGACCTTTATTGGCCTAGACATCTTTATGACTAAGAACGAAGGTGATTGGGTTTTGATTTCTTATGGGGCTGCACTAACTAGTCATCTATTGGTGAACATTATGTGACATTTTGTTTACAATGGGGATCTGTTGCGAGAATTTACATCTCTTATGGGTAATTCTGTTGTTATCCTCAATATATATTTGTGATGTTGTGATCGCAATTTTAAATTTGTGTGTAATAATTTCTATTGCTGTTTTTGCTGTGATATGTTATGTATAGCTATCTAACCAAGGGGCGGTACCTGGATGGTGATTGGCTTCTCCACACCATTTAAGGACGCCATATTGTTCATTGTATTATACTTGAGAAAGGCCACAATGGGGCCGAAACGTTGTATTTCGTATATGGCAGAATAAAGGATTTTGTTATAATTCCACCCGGACTGGATGCTGTTCTTACTTCTGATGTGGACTTTCTTGTTCAATTGGATCCTTGAACTCTGAACGTGCATCCTATACACTCCTGTGTGCTGTCAGCTGCTGTTTGCTTTATTGAGTTTTGTCGAGTTCGTCGGAATTGTATCGATCCTGAGGATTTTCACAGGGAGGCCAGAGGCTACCCTCATAAGGTAATAGCACGAATGTCACGGGGCAGTTGTAGAAATACAGCAGATGAGGAACCTGGGCCCCTGAACTGCCCCTAAGGCTAAGGAAGGGCACGGTCTTTCCTTAACTTGGGGGTACACTTGAAGGTAGTGAGGCTCAAGCCACCGACCTGTCCCTGTCTCCTGTTTAGCCCTGAGCTAAACCCACCAACCCCCTTCCCAGGAGGTGAGACAGGGAATAATGTGAATAACATCAAAACAACAAAAGGAAAGACAGACACCTAGGGGATAAATAACTAAATAATAACACTTAGCTTTCTCTGCTGCAAAGCACCGCACAGCAGAGTAAGGCACCAGAACAGGGAAATAGCAGAAGCACCACTGCGCTCAGCAGCTCCTGGCTCCAGCTTGGTTGATCTCCAAAAGAAGAAATATCACCAACAGTCAGCTGACAACTCAGGTGACCTTTTAAAGAATAGTGGGAGTGGTCGCCACCTCCCCTGACAGTCAGCAGCAATGTAATTACACCAGCGGCCACCGGGGGAAAAGACTGACATTAACCCCCGATCGCCTGAAGGTAAAAAGATTTTAGTATGCAAAGAGAGATCTGCCACAGATCCAAATGTGGATCGAGACAGTACCTCCCTCAACACCGCACCTCATATACCACCTATGGTGAGGACGTCTCGATCTACCAGGGTTCACCCCAGCAGTCACCTGACTCTCAGGTTTATGGCAAATGCGGACTGATGGAAGTGGCAATAACGTATGTTCCAGAGGTACCACAAATCTCCAGAGCGCCGACCTGGGGAACGAGTTATGTACAGGCATTACTGGGGGCAACTCCAGCTGGCAAGTCACCGGGCCGAGAATAGCCTACACCTGATACAGCCCGATCACCCTAGAACTCCAGACTCCAGCAACACACTTCCACCGGATGCTTTTGGTGGACACCCATACATGTTCGTTAACACACAGGTCCGGACCTGAACGTTCATTGTCACACATGCGTTTGCCACAAGATGAACTCTTTGAGGAACTGACAACAGAGGTATCCCCCTGTGTCACCACACTCACACAATTCTCAGAGGAAACCACCACCCTCCCCTGACCCCTCTTCCCAAGAGGGCTCCGACTCTCAGGGTTGGCTAGTGGTGAGGGTTGGGACTTGCCCCTACTCCTCTGGTGCCCCCACTGGAGAAGGGCATGGTTTCAGAAAGACGGCAGAGACAGTAGCCCCCGGGCAGCAGCCCTCACACGACTGACACCAGCTGACTACTTCCCTGGAACTCCAATCTATGACCGGGTTGTGTTTTGTCAGCCAAGAGAGGCCTAAAACGATGGGTATTGGCATACCCTCTAAGACGTAGCATGACAGGGACTCCTCATGACGAGCCCCTATACGCAGGCATATATCATGCACGACCTGGGTCACACTCCCTGGCTGAGTGGGACAGAGTCAATGGTCTGGACGCCTAATGGTTTAGCTAGCGTCCTACACATCAGACCATTGGTCCGGACAAAGTGAGCATCCACCAAATTGACTCCTGCTCCACTGTCCACAAGCAACGGAATTCAATTAGTTACCCCGCCAATCACCACTCTCGCAGACAGGGGAAGAAATGGAGGAAATACACACTCCCTGGTCGCCACCCTCCACATCACCAGGGGAATGTGGCTTCTTAGATGGCGCAGGTATTTTGGCGAGAGCTGGGCAGACCCCAATAAAATGACCAGTCTAACCACAGTAAAAACATGCCCCCACAACACGCCGAACCGCAGGCAACCCCGTTCCGGCACCAACTGCTCCCACCTGCATGGGTTCCTCTGACTGCTCGACTGTGTCCTCCTCCCTAGCAAGGAGAACAGGGGGCAGTTTTGGTGTATGCCTCTCCCTGAGGCGTCTATCCATCCGGATGGCAAGGGACATGGTGGCCTCCAATGACCTGGCGGCGGAGTACTGCACCAGAGTATCCTGCAACCTTGGGGACAAACCCTGCACAAAATGACTCCTAAGGGCAGGATCATTCCACTGTGTGTCAGTGGCCCATCTCCTGAACTCTGAACAGTAATCCTCAGCCGACCGGTCCCCCTGCTTGATCTTACGGAGTCGGGATTCCGCCAGAGAGACGCCATCAGGATCTCCATACACCAGCGCCAGAGTCGCAAAAAACCCGTCCAACGACAGTAAAGATGGTGAATCGGCCGGCAGGGAGAAGGCCCAGGATTGGTGATCACCCCTAAGAAGGGAGACAATAATCCCCACACATTGTTCCTCACTCCCTGATGAATGGGGGCGGAGCCTGAAATACAATTTACAGGCCTCCTGAAAAAACAGAAATTTATCTCTCCCTCCAGTAAAACCTGTCAGGGAGAGATATGTTAGGTTCTGGTTGAACCTGCATCTGAGCCAAGGCCCAGAACCCACAAACTGCTGCACCACTTCACCCCGCAGTACCTTAAACTCATCTGTGAGGGTTTGAAGCAGTTGGGTGAAGGCCTGTATTTGGGCCATGGCTCACCACAAAGGCAAAAAATAAAAATGTGTTGGATGGTGATAATATCACGGGGCAGTTGTAGAAATACAGGGGACAAGGAACCTGGGCGCCTGAACTGCCCCTAAGGCTAAGGAAGGGTCCTGTCTTTCCTTAAATTGGGGGTACACTTGAAGGTAGTGAGGCCCAAGCCACCGACCTGTCCCTGTCTCCTGTTTAGCCCTGAGCTAAACCCACCAACCCCCTCTCCAGGAGGTGAGACAGGGAATAATGTGAATAACACCAAAACAACAAAAGGAAAGACACATCTAGGGGATAAATAACTAAATAATAACACTTAGCTTTCTCTGCTGCAAAGCACCGCACAGCAGAGTAAAGGGCCCGTCTCACATAGCGATATCGCTACCGAGATCGCTGCTGAGTCACTAGTTTTGTGACGCAGCAGCGATCTCCCCAGCGATATCGCTGTGTGTGACATTCAGCGACGATCAGCCCCCCTGCCGGGTTATGCTGATCGTCGCTGAAATGTCAGGACATTTTTTTGATCGCTGGTCTCCCGCTGACAGGCACGCATAGCTGCGTGTGACAGGCGGGAGACCAGCGATCCGCTGGTAACCAAGGTACACAGCGGGTTTCCAGGCACGGGGCTTTGCCTGGAAACCCGTTGTGTACCTTGGATACCAGCGCCCTGATGCAGGGAGCTGGTAACCAAGGTACACAACGGGTTTCCAGGCACCGCGCAGCGCTTGGAAACCCGACGTGTACCTTGGTTACCAGCTCCCTGCATCAGGGCGCTGGTATCCAACGTACACTGCGGGTAACAGCGATGTTACCCAGCAGTGTCGCTGTGCTGATCGCTGCCCTGAGCTGCCTGTTTTGACAGCTCAGCAGCGATCATGTAGCGATACACCAGCGATCCTGACAAGTGCATATCGTTGTCGGGATCGCTGGTGTATCGCTATGTGAGACCCAGCCTTTAGGCACCAGAACAGGGAAGCAGAAGCACCACTGTGCTCAGCAGCTCCTGGCTCCAGCTTGATTGGTCTCCAAAAGAAGCAATATCACCAACAGTCAGCTGACAACTCAGATGACCTTTTAAAGGATAGTGGGAGTGGTCACCACCTCCCCCTGACAGTCAGCAGCAATGTAATTACACTAGTGGCCACCGGGGAAAAAGACTGACATTAACACTACAAGTCCCAGAAATTTCGAGCTCCCCCTGAAGTCCCGAAAGAGGGTCAAATGACCCCTAGTCCAAACTGAATAGAACTAACTAGAAACTAAATGGCTAAACTCAATGGAAAACAACAACCTCCTGTGGTGCGACAGTAATGGCTTTAATTACAGAACAAAAGACGGTGATTATAGGATGTTAGCTAAAATCCTTCAGGTCATTCGACCCGTCTCTGGGTTACAAAGGTAGAAATGTTAAATGACCCCTCTCTGGGACTTCTAGTGTTAAACCCCGATCGCCTGAAGGGAAAAAGGTTTTAGTATGCAGAGAGAGATCTGCCACAGATCCAAATGTGGATCGTGATAACGGGCCTTTCAGGCTTCCACACAAGTGGATCGGAAAGATATTTTGAGACCACACCGTCATCAACATTCAGACATGATTAATGGTATCACTCCCTTTAACAACCATTAGAATGATATATATATACACGATCTTACGAAAGAATTGGGGTATTCTCCTCAGTGAATCTAGGGTGACTCCCTTCATCAACAAATCTCCAAAACATATTGCCAAAAGAGGGAGAAATTTGAGGGATATACTCTGTACAAGTCACTTTAAAAGACCTACAGTTTCTTTGGGGAGTGGCATCAGGTTAGTAGGCACATATCCTTGTGGCAATTGTACTATTTGCCCTTATGTGGTTTCTAACACCACATATTTGCCCTTATGTGGTTTCTAACAACACAGTGTCTATTCCATCTCTGTCTGCTCTAATTCAGTCTCGGTACTATTCCAATTGCCGAACAAGGAATGTTGTCTATCTTCCTATTTGTGGTTGCCAAAGGTATATGTGGGCCAGACTAGTCAAGAACTACGACGCAGGGTCCAACAACAAACCTCCAATATTGCTTGTGCCAGGAAGGATAAAGCACTTGGTAAACCCATCACCTCGGTAGCATCTCACTTTTTAGACTTCCATAATGGCACTTGTAGCCAATTATAAGTCATGGTAGTTGACTTAGTCCAGACATCCATTAGAGGTGGCAACACCACAGATGAACTTCTTAGGCGGGAATCCAAAAGGTTCCACAACCTTGATAGTTTAGCACCCAGGGGCCTTAATGAGGAGCTTCTTTTCACAGTTTTTTATAAGAAATGATCATTAATAATTCACATACCCTTTTTTACATCAATTCAACTTCTTGCGATTCCTTCATTGCCTTTTTTGGCCTGCTGGTGCTAAACTGAATTCTGGGTCTAAGTCGTGGATACTTACCCCCTCTTGAGCACATCTACTTCCATTCATGTCTTCTTTGTGACTCCATCATCCTTCCTTGGCTTGTCAGTACCAAATCAGGCCCTGTACATTGGAGGTGGATACTTACCCTTTCCAGACGACATCTATATCAATTGTTTTTTTTTTTTTTTTTTTTTCCTTTGGCATATATTTGGTTAATTGCACCTTACTGTGTCTTTTGGACATAATATTTTTTCTGTGTGCACCATCTTTACTCTGATCAAATCTTGGACTTACATTTTATACTTTGCTATTTTTAACCCCTTAACCCCGAAGGATGGTTTGCACGTGAATGATCGGGCCAATTTTTACAAATCTGACCACTGTCTCTTTATGAGGATATAACTCTTCAATGGATCTTCACGATTCTGAGAATGTTTTCTCGTGACATATTGTACTTCATGAAAGTGGAAAAATTTCATCGATATAACTTGCGGTTTTTTATGAAAAAAATGGAAATATGTTACACAAAATAGTTACTAAATAACATTTCCCACATGTCTACTTTACATTAGCACAATGTTGAAACCAAAAATTTTTTTGTTACGAAGTTATAAGGGTTAACA
The DNA here is from genome assembly GCA_033576555.1 of Oophaga sylvatica. Lineage (NCBI taxonomy): Eukaryota > Metazoa > Chordata > Amphibia > Anura > Dendrobatidae > Oophaga > Oophaga sylvatica. The sequence goes on from JARQOD010000007.1 coordinate 9,945,683, forward strand.
GTTGACCAGTGAGTTCTCATTTTTACAAAAAATTGTACAAAACCATTTTTTTAAGGACCACCTCACATTAGAAGTCACTTTGAGGGGTCTATATGGCAGAAAATACCCAAAAGTGACACCATTCTAAAAACTGAACCCCTCAAGGTACTCAAAACCACATTCAAGAAGTTTATTAACCCTTCAGGTGCTTCACAGGAGCTGAAGCAACTTGGAAGGAAAAAATTAACATTTAACTTTTTAGTCACAAAAATGATCTTTTCCAAACAATTTTTTTTATTTTAACAAGAGTAAAAAGAGAAAATAGACAGAAAAAGTTGTGCAATTTCTCCTGAGTACGCCAATATCCCATATGTGGGGGAAAACCACTGTCTGGGCTTGGAAGGGAAGGAGCGCCTTTTGACTGTTTCAAACCAAAATTGGCTGGAATTGAGATTGTACGCCATGTCGCATTTGGAGAGCCCCTGATGTGCCTAAACAGTGGAAACCCCCCACAAGTGACACCCTAAGGAACTTATCTAGATCTGTTGTGAGCACTATGAACCTCCAAGTGTTTCACTAAAGTTTATAATGCCTGGGTGTGAAAAAAAATTTTTTTTCCACAAAACAGTGGAAACCCCACAAAAATGATATTTTTTTTATTTTCCCAAGGGTAACATGAGAAATATGACCATAAAAGTTGTTGTAAAATTTGTCCTGAGTATGCTGATACCCCATATGAGGGGGGGAACCACTGTTTGGCAGCACGGCAGAGCTCGGAAGGGAAAGAGCGCCATTTGACTTTTTCAAACCAAAATTGGCTGGAATCGAGATTGGACGCCATGTCGCATTTGGAGAGCCCCTTATGTGCCTAAACAGTGGGAATCCCAGACAACTGACCCCATTTTAGAAACTAGACCCCTAAGGAACTTATCTAGATCTGTGGTGAGCACTTTGAACCCCCAAGTGCTTCACACAAGTTTATAACGTAGAGCCGTAAAATTAAAAAAAAAACATTTTTTCTACAAAAATGATCTTTTCACCCCAATTTTTATTTTCCCAAGGGTAACAACACCTCAAAAGTTATTGTGCATTTTGTCCTGAGTACGCTGATACCCAATATGTGGGGGTAAACCACTGTTTGGGTGCATGGCAGAGCTCGGAAGGGAAGGAGAGCAGTTTGACTTTTTCAAAGCAGAATTGGCTGTATGCCATGTCGCGTTTGGCGAGCCCCGGATATGCCTAAACAGTGGAACCCCCCACAAGTGACACCATTTTGGAAACTAGACCCCTTAAGGAACTTATCTAGATCTGTTGTGAACACGTTCAACCCCCAAGTGTTTCACTAAAGTTTATAATGCCTGGGTGTTTTTTCTAAGGAAATTGGACCCCAAAAGTTGTTGTCCAATTTGAACCGAGTACGCTGATACCCCATATGTGGGGGGGGGGGAAATACTGTTTGGGCGCACGGCAGGGCTCGGAAAGGAAGTAATGACATTTTGGAATGCAGACTTTGATGGGGGTCATGTTCAGTTTGCAGAGCCCCTGATGTGCCTAAGCAGTGTAAACCCCCACAAGTGACCCCATTTTGGAAACTAGACCCCCTAAGGAACTAATCTAGATCTGTGGTGAGCACTTTGAACCCCCAAGTGCTTCACACAAGTTTATAAATCCCGGGCATGAAGATAAAAAATCCTATTTTTTTCCTACAAAAATGATCTTTTAGTCACCATTTTTTTATTTTCACAAGGGTAACAGGAGAAATTGGACCCCAAAAGTTGTTGTCCAATATATCCTGTGTACGCTGATACCCTATATGTGGGAGAAAACTACTGTGTGGGCACACGTCGGGTCTCGGAATACAATTAGAGACGATTAGTAATGCAGACTTTGATGGAATGGTATGCGGGTGTCATGTCGCGTTTGGAGAGCCCCTGATGTGCCTAAACAGTGGAAATCCCCAACAAGTGACCCCATTTTGGAAACTAGACCCCCAAAGGAACTTATCTAGATGTGTGGTGAGAACTTTGAACCCCCAAGTGCTTCACAGAAGTTTATAACGCACAGGCGTGAAAATAAAAAAAATCATATTTTTTCCACAAGCATGATCTTTTAGTCCCCAGTTTTTTATGTTCCCAAGTGTAACAGGAGAAATTGGACCCAAAACGTTGTTGTCCAATTTTTCCTGAGTACGCTGATACCCTATATTTGGGAGAAAACTACTGTATGGGCACATGTCGGGGCTCGGAAGTGAAGTAGTGATGTTTTGCATTGCAGACTTTGATGGAATGTTCTGCCGGTGTCATGTCAAGTTTGGAGAGCCCCTGATGTGTTTAAAACAGTGTAAACCCCCCACAAGTGACCCCATTTTGGAAATTAGACCCCCAAAGAAACTTATCTAGATGTGTGGTGAGAACTTTGAACCCCCAAGTGCTTCACAGAAGTTTATAACGTAGAGCCATAAAATTAAAAAATATTTTTTTTTTCATAAAAATGATATTTTCGCCCCCATTTTTTTATTTTCCCAAGGGTAACAGAAGAAATTGGACCCCAAGAGTTATTGTGCAATTTGTCCTGAGTATGCTTATACCCCATATGTGGGGGTAAACTACTGTTTGGGCGCATGGCAGAGCTCAGAAGGGAAGGAGCACCATTTGACTTTTTCAATGCCGAATTGGCTGGAATTGAGATCAGACGCCATGTCACGTTTGGAGAGCCCCTGATGTGCCTAAACAGTGGAAATCCCCCAATTCTAACTCCAACCCTAACCTCAACACACCCCTAACCCTAATCCCAACCCTAATCATAACCCTAACCACAAACCTAACCCTAACACACCCGTAACCCTAGTCCCAACCCTAACCCTAACTTTAGCCCCAACTCTAACCCTAACTTTAGCTCCAACCCTAACCCTAATGGGAAATGGAAATAAAAACATTTTATTAATTTAAGTATTTTTCCCTAACTAAGGGGGTGGTAAAGGGGGTTTTGATTTACTATTTATAGCGGGTTTTTATGATTGGCAGCTGCCACATGCTAAAAGATGCTTTTTATTGCAAAAAATAGTTTTGGCATCATCACATTTAGAGAGCTATAATTTTTTCTTATTTTGGCCCACAGGGTCATGTGAGGTCTTATTTTTTGCGGGACAAGTTGACGTTTTTATTGGTACCATTTTTGGGCACATGACATTTTTTGATCGCTTTTTATTACGATTCTTGGGAGACAGAATGAACAAAAACCAGCAATTCATGATTTTTTTTTGTTGGGGCGCTTATACCGTTCCGTGTGTGGTAAAATTGATAAAGCAATTTTATCCTTCAGGTCAGTACGATTACAGCGATACCTCATTTGTATCATTTTTTTTATGTTTTGGCGCTTTTATACAATAAAAACGATTAATATAAAAAATAATTATTTTTGCATTGCTTTATTCTGCGAGCTATAACTTTTTTATTGTTTCGCTGATGATGCTGCATGGCGGCTCGTTTATTGCGGGACAGGATGACATTTTCAGCGGTACCATGTTTATTTATATCCGTCTTTTTGATCGCGTTATTCCACTTTTTGTTCGGCGGTATGAAGATAAATCACTGTTTTTTAGCCTTTTTTTAAGGGGTTCACTAAAGGGGTTAACTAATGGGACAGGTTTATAGGGCGTATCATTACGGATGCGGCGATACTAAATATGTGTACTTTTATTGTTTTTTGTTTTTTTTATTTATGATTTTTTTTTAAACGTTATTTTTATTTTTTTGACTTTTTTATTCTGTCCCGGGGTGGGACATCACTGTATAACATCAGATCGCTGGTCTGACAGTGTGCACAGCACTCTGTCAGACCAGCGATCTCACTGGCGCTGCTTGCAGGCAATCTCAGCGCCTGCTCTCAGCAGGCACAGAGGAAGCCGCCTCCCTGCAGGACCTGGAAGGACCCCGCGGCCTTCTTGGATCCGGGGTCCTGCAGGGAGGAGGGTCCCTCGGAACAGCGCGATGCATCGCGCTGTTCTGAGGATCTCAGGTAAGCGCAGGGAGCCCCCTCCCTGCACGATGCTTCCCTATGCCCCCGGTACACTGCGATCATCTTTGATCGCAGTGTGCCAAGGGTTAATGTGCCGGATGCGGTCCGTGACCGCTCCTGGCACATAGTGCGGGGTGTCAGCTGTGATAATCAGCTGACACCCGGCCGCGATCAGCTGCGCTCCCCCCGTACATGTGACGTACTATTCTGTCCTTAGGAATTAGGTCCAGGGTCACATGGACGTTATAGTACGTCTGATGGGATAAAGGGGTTAAAAACAATTTAAATATAATAAAGTTGTTGCACTATTGAAAACTAACTGAAACATTCATTCATTTATAACTGGACCCTTCTTTATGATTATGGCCATTTGTTTGGCCCTAGGATTTGCTTGATCTTCTTGATTATCCTTTTCTTCAGTTCCAGTATATTTCTATTTTTTTTGTCATAAAAAACACATTTATGTTGTACTTCATTACTTTTGCCATAATTTTGCCACACTTGAGGGTTTTACCATTTTACACGGCCTTCGCCATGCATTATGCGCATATGCATGAGTGAATGCCTAATTAATTAATTATTTTTTTCATTGGTTATGTGCAACTTGGTAAAAGAAGGGAAAGAAGAGGAAAGGAAAAGGAAAAAGAAAAGGAAAAAAAAACCCTTGTAGTGGCAAACTCACATCCACCTAATGCATTAGTGGACTTCACTATATGAGGCCTGTATCCACTTGGCCAGATGGCTTGCTGATTTCTTTATGTCCTTTCAGGGCTTTATCCTCTGGCTTTTTTTTTTGAGCATGTGCGAACATGTGACATGCAGGTCCTGTTAATGTACACTGTGTTCCAAATTATTATGCAAATAATATTTTCTCTGATTTTCCCAAATTACCTATATGAATTGGAGTCATTGTAATTTTCCAGTCAAATAACTATTAGAGTACAATTGAAAGGTTTTTGTACAAACTGCGTATGATAACAGTATATTTTTTAAAAAATAAAACACTCAAACTGCACTCAAAATGCATGTTCCAAATTATTATGCACAGCGGAGTTTTCAACCTTTTCATTTTAATAAAGAACAAAAAAATGGTCATTTTTGAAATTATAAGCATTAGCAGGTTATTACAAACTGAAATCAAATAGTTTTCAACTCAAAACTTTATTCTAGGTGATGTCACATTTGCACATAGGACACCTTGTTCAAAAGGAGCTTCTGAACTCTCTCCTCCATTGAATTTGTCAGGTTTTGGATGGTTTCTGCTTCAATTGTTTTGCATGAGGACAGAATACCTCCCAGAGCTGTTGCTTAGATGTGAACTGCCTCCCGCCATCATAGACACTCCTTTTGATGATGCTCCAGAGGTTCTCAATGGGGTTGAGGTCAGCGGAGCATGGGGGCCACACCATAAGTTTGTCCCCTTTTATGCCCATAGCAGCCAGAGATGCAGATATGTTATGTGCAGCATGAGACGGTGCATTATCATGCATGAAAATGATCTTGCTGCGGAATGCACGGTTCTTCTTGAACCATGGCAGGAAGTGCTGTTTGAGAAACTCAACATACACTATGAAGTTCATCTTTACCCCCTTCAGGGATCCTAAAGGGGCCGACAATCTCTCTCCCCATGATTCCAGCCCAAAACATTACTCCACCTCCTCCTTGTTGGCGCCGTAGCCGTGTTTGCATGGGGTGTCCGTCAACCAGCCATCCTCCACTCCATCCATCTGGACCATCGAGCGTTGCACGGCACTCATCGGTGAACAAAACAGTTTTGAAGTCAGTCTTCATGTATTGTTTGGCCCACTGGAGCCATTTCTGCTTGTGTGCAGTGGATAGAGGAGGTCGACAGGATGGCTTACGCACACCTGCAAACCTCTGAAGGACCCTGCATCTTGTTGTTCGGGGGACGTTGGAGGCACCAGCAGCTTCAAAAACTTGTCTGCTGCTATGACAAGGCTTTTTTGCCGCTGCTCTTTTAACCTGACGTAATTGCCTGTAGGAAAGAGTCCTCAATTTGCCCTTATCAGCACGCACATGTGTGTACTGTGAATCAGCTACATACTTCTTGATTGTGCGATGATCACGATGAAGTGTCTTGCCAATGTTGATTGTAGTCATGCCTTGACCTAAACACTCCACAATTTGTTGCTTCTCAGCAGCCGACACATCCTTTTTCTTTCCCATTTTGGCAGAAAATGTAGGCTGCTTAATAATGTGGGACAGCCTTCTTAAGTAGTCTTGCCTTTCATTGGACACACCTGCCAAACTAATTAGCACAGGTGTCTGCAATTGCTTATAGTGATATAAAGAGCCCTGACACACATCACCATCAATGAGTTTAACTGACAAACAAAAAAATTCTTACCTTATCACTCCTAAACAATTTTTGCATAATAATTTGGAACACAGTGCATATTCTTTCAAACACACAGATGCAAGCCTATGATTCGTAGGCTCTGGCTTATCACTCTGCCATTGCACGGGTGTCGACATGTGACTAACAGGTCCTATGCTTGACCTTTGTCTGTGCCCATGGCCTTATACCATATACAGTCATGGACAAAAGTTTTGAGCATGACACAAATATTAATTTTTACAAAGTCTACTGCTTCACTGGCAATTTGCATATACTACAGAATGTTATAAAGAGTGATCAGCTTCACAGCAATTATTGAAAAGTCAATATTTGGCTAGAAAATGAACTTTATCCCCCAAAACACATTTCAACATCATTGCAGCCCTGCCTTAAAAGGACCAGCTAACCTCTTTTCAGTGATTGCTCCATTAACACAGGTGTGGGTGTTGATGAAGACATGGCTGGAGATCAATCTGTCATGATTAAGTAAGAATGACACCTCTGGACACTTTAAAAGGAGGCTGGTGCTTGGCATCATTGTTTCTCTTCTGTTAACCATGGTTATCTCTAAAGAAACACGTGCAGTCATCATTGCAATGCACAAAAATGGCCTAACAGGGAAGAGTATCACAGCTAGAAAGATTGCACCTCAGTCAACAATCTATTGCATCATCAAGAACTTCAAGGAGAGAGGTTCCATTGTTGCCAAAAAGGCTCCAGGGCGCCCAAGAAAGACCAGCAAGCGCCAGGACCGTCTCTTAAAAGTGTTTCAGCTGCGGGATCGGGCTACCAGCAGTGCAGAGCTTGCTCAGGAATGGCAGCAGGCAGGTGTGAGTGCATCTGCACGCACTGTGAGGTGGAGACTCTTGGAGCAAGGCCTGGTCTCAAGGAGGGCAGCAAACAAGCCACTTCTCTCCAGAAAAAAAATCATGGACAGACTGATATTCTGCAAAAGGTACAGGCAGTGGACTGCTGAGGACTGGGGTAAAGTTATTTTCTCTGATGAATCCCATTTTCGATTGTTTGGGATATCAGGAAAACGCCTCATTCGGAGAAGACAAGGTGAGCGCTACCACCAGTCTTGTCTCATGCCAACTGTTAAGCATCCTGAAACCATTCATGTGTGGGGTTGCTTCTCAGCCAAGGGAATCGGCTCTCTCACAGTCTTGCCTAAAAACACAGCCATGAATAAAGAATGGTACCAGAATGTCCTCCAAGAGCAACTTCTCCCAACCCTCCAAGAGCAGTTTGGCGATCAACAATGCCTTTTCCAGCATGATGGAGCACCTTGCCATAAAGCAAAGGTGATAACTAAATGGCTCAGGGAACAAAACATAGAGATTTTGGGCCCATGGCCTGGAAACTCCCCAGATCTTAATCCCATTGAGAACTTGTGGTCAATCATCAAGAGATGGGTGGACAAACAAAAAACTAAAAATTCTGACAAAATGAAAGCATTGATTGTGCAAGAATGGACTGCTATCAGTCAGGATTTGGTCCAAAGTTGACTGAGAGCATGCCAGGGAGAATAGCAGAGGTCCTGAAGAAGAAGGGTCAACACTGAAAATATTGACTTGCTGCATTAACTCATTCTAACTGTCAATATAAGCTTTTGTTATTCATATGTTTGCAATTATATTTATGTCTGTGATAAAAACATCTGTCAAACACACATAAAAACCAGAGGGCAGCAGATAATGTGAAAATATAATATTTGTGTCATTCTCAAAACTTTTGGCCATGACTGTACTTCCTATATGGTACTCCATAATGCCTGTAGACAGGTTGATCTCCTTGAAAGTCCTCCCCTTCCTCTCTTTTGACACCTGATTCACAGGTAATTGATTTTTTGGGGTTATAAAAACCTGGTACTTGTTAGGTAACCCACTCTTTCCCTGAGGAAGCCACGCTTAGTGGCAATACTCGTGGGGTTCCTCTCTCCACACACCATTCTGTGACCGGGTATTTGTATCTCCACATCCACCTACAGGCTTTTTGCTGCCTTCTTCTTTTACACCTAAATGGCTTTTACCATATGCTATAGTCCTTATATTTAAACCTATAGCTCAACTGACCCCATTATTTAGGGTTTTTTGCATTTGCTCTATTGGGGTTCTCTCAGTGCAGCTTCAGCTACTGGACTTGAAAATTTTGTCTGTTTTTGGGGTAATTTACTTCATTTAGACTATGGCTGATTGTCATTTGTCCAATGTTGCGTTATTTTAGATACGTCTGGTGCACACAGTGGAGAAGGCTGCAAGGCATCTAACCAGTTATTCAGGTGTTATGGTTCAATGTTTTTTTAAATGTTTTTAACATGTGATTTGTACCTTGTTTGTGTGATCCTGTGTAATCATGCTTTAATAAAATGTATTGTTCATAATATTTGAAATTTATTCATGGTGATCCTGACCATTTTTTGCACACACTTCTTTTTTTCTTGAGTATTAACATAGTGCATTCAGGGGCTGTTTTTAGATTCATACTGTACAAAGGATACGGAAAGTATTCAGACCCCTTTAATTGTTTCACTCTTTCATTGCAGCCATTTGGTAAATTCAAAAAAGTTCATTTTTTTCCTCATTAATGTACACTCTGCACCCCATCTTGACTGAAAAAAACAGAAATGTAGAAATTTTTTGCAAATTTATTAAAAAAGAAAAACTGAAATATCACATAGTCATAAGTATTCAGACCCTTTGCTCAATATTGAGTAGAAGCACCCTTTTGAGCTAGTACAGCCATGAGTCTTCTTGGGAATGATGCAACAAGTTTTTCACACCTGGATTTGGGGATCCTCTGCCATTCTCCCTTGCAGATCCTCTCTAGTTCCGTCAGGTTGGATGGTGAACGTTGGAGGACAGTCATTTTCAGGTCTCTCCAGAGATGCTCAATTGGGTTTAGGTTAGGGCTCTGGGTGTGCCAGTCAAGAATGGTCATAGAGTTGTTTTGAAGCTACCCCTTTGTTAGTTTAGCTGTGTGGTTAGGGTCATTGTCTTGTTGGAAGGTGAACTTTCGGCCAAGTCTAAGGTCCAGAGTATTATAGAAGAGGCTTTCATCCAGGATACCGTATATACTCATGTATAAGTCGAGATTTTCAGCACTTTTTTTGTGCTGAAAATGCCCCTCTCTGCTTATACACGAGTCATTGCCGGCGGGGGAGGAGGGAGCAGAATACATCATACTCACCCTCCTGGCGTCGCCATCATCGCTGCATATCAGTCCCTGCATATCAGTCGGGATGCCGGCATCTCTCTTCTTGTCTTCCTTCTAGTGCTTAGCGGTCACGTGGTACCGCTCATTAAAGTAATGAATATGCACATGTCTCCACTCAAATAGGCGTGGAGTGCATATTCATTAATTTACCGAGCGGTACCACGTGACCGCTCAGCCTTTGTAAGGAAGAGAGATGCCGGCGCCCACCCCAAACGGAATGCAGGGACTGAGATATTGCAGCGCCAGGAGGGTGAGTAAGACTGGGGGAGGGTGAGCCATGCAATATTCACCCGTGCCCGTTCCACTGCCACTCGACGCTGTGTTTTCCGGGTCCTCTGGCTGTGATGTTCAGGTCAGAGGGCGCAATGACGTGTTTAGTGCGCGCCCTCTGCCGGAACAGTCACTGCAGAGAGATGGAAGACAGCGGCGCACGACGGTGGAACGAGGACAGGTGAATATCGCAAGTTCCGGGTGCCTGAACCAGCTGCAACACCGGCACCTGGCCCCCATAGCGCACCGGTGTCTGTTGTGAACGTGTTGGAGACGACTTCGGAGCTGAGGTTCCCTCTGGTGGTTGCTGAGGGTATTGAACCTATGTTGAATAGCAAGAATCCTACACCTGCAATCGATGATTGGTTGTCAGGGAGGACGGACTGGCCTGATATAAGTAAGCTGGCCTCCCATGATCCTCCCGGTGATCAATTGTTACTTCCTGGTCTAGACTGGAATTCAGCTTGCTTTTCTGCTGTCTCCTGCTATCATTCAGATTAGTTACTTTCTGTTTTTTACTGTTGTGAACGTTTTGGAGACGACTTCGGAGCTGAGGTTCCCTCTGGTGGTGGCTGAGGGTATTGAACCTATGTTGAACAGCAAGAATCCTACACCTGCAATCGATGATTAGTTGTCAGGGGGGATGGACTGGCCTGATATAAGTGAGCTGGCCTCCCATGATCCTCGCCGGTGATCAATTGTTACTTCCTGGTCTAGGTTGGAATTCAGCTTGCTTTTCTGCTGTCTCCTGCTATCATTCAGATAAGTTACTTTCTGTTTTTTTTTCTGTGTTTCATTTCCATTGCTTCTGCTGCCTTACTTTTGAGTTCAGCCGGGTCCCCTTTGGGGGGCTTGCGCTGGTCTCTGTTCTCTTTTTGTGTTTACACTTGTGCTCAGTTCCTGTGGTGTTTTTCTGCTGGGTGGCTGCGTGTTCACACCAGAGATCTGATATAGGTAGTCGAGACCGTGTGGTCTCAGCATTTTTTGGAATCAGAAGTGTTGGAATTTTTCCTAGGGTTTTTGTTGGGTTGCAGACAGTATTCTCTCCTATACTATCCTATCTAGACAGTTTTGGGCCCCAGCGTTTGCTCATTCTATTTTCTTTCTGTGTTCGTGTTTTCCTCTTGTCTAATCGCCATTATATGTTTGGGGGCTTCCTAATACTTTGGGGCTCTACTCCAGGGCAGTTAGCTTTCCTCTTTCCATCTACAGGGGTAGCTAATCTCTCCGGCTGTGACGAGGCATCTAGGGCACCGTAGGAACGTCCCACGTCTGCTTCTAGTTGTGCGGTTAGTTTAGGGGTCTGCAACCTATTAGATACCAACCTCTCTGGTGTTTGGCTGCCTTTGCGGTTTTTGGCTCCTGCCCTCCTCAGCTACCATAACATAACAGGTGTCTTGCATGTTCAGGACCCTGGCACCTACCCCCCCCCCCCCAGCGACGTGAGGTATGTCTTTTTTTTTTAATCGCAGCAGCAGCATTACATCGGGCATAATTTAATATGGAGCTTCTTATGTGGACATCAACCTTTATGGAGCATTATGTGGGGCATATTTTAATGGGGACCATCTTATGGGGCCATCAACCTTTATGGAGCATTATATGGGGCATATTTTAATGTGGAGCATCTTATGGGGCCATTAACCTTTATGGAGCATTATATGGGGCATATTATAATGTTGAGCATCTTATGGGGCAATTAACCTTTATGGAGCATTACATGTGGCATATTTTATTATGGAGCATCTTGTGGGGCCATCATTAACTTTTATGGAGCATTATACGGGGCATATTTTTGTATGGAGCATCTTATGGGGCCCATCATGAAGTTTATGGAGCATTATATGGGGCGTATTTTGTATGGAGCATTATACGGGGCTTATTTTGTATGGAGCATCTTATGGGGCCCATCAAGAACTGTATGGAGCATTATATGGGTCTCCTGATTCAATATGGATATTCAAAAACATTTAACCTACTGATGTCTCAATTAATTTTACTTTTAATGGTATATTTTAATTTTTGAAATTTACCAGTAGCTGCTGCATTTCCCACCGTAGGCTTATAATCGAGTCAATAAGTTTTCCCAGTTTTTTATTGCAAAATTAGGGGCCTCGGCTTATACTCGGGCTGGCTTATACTCGAGTATATACGGTATCTCTGTACTTGGCCGCATTCATGTTTCCTTCAATTGCAACCAGTCGTCCTGTCCCTGCAGCTGAAAAAAATCCACATAGCATGATGCTGCCACTACCATGTTTCACTGTTGGGATTGAATTGGGCAGGTTATGAGCAGTAACAGGTTTTCTCCACACATACCACTTAGAATTATCACTAAAGTTCTACCTTCGTCTAATCAGACCACAGAATCTTATTTCTCATAGTCTGGGAGTCCTTCATGTATTTTTTTTTTTGCAAACTCTATGCGGGCTTTCGTATGTCTGGCACTGAGGAGAGGCTTCCGTCGGGCCACTCTGCCATAAAGGCCAGACTGGTGGAGGGCTGCAGTGATAGTTGACTTTGTGGAACTTTCTCCCATCTCCCTACTGCATCTGTGGAGCTCAGCCACAGTGATCTTGGGGTTCTTCTTTACCTCTTCACCAAGGCTCTTCTCCCACGATTGTTCAGTTTGGCTGGACGGCCAGGTATAGGAAGACTTCTGGTGGTCCCAAACAATTCCATTTAAGTATTATGGAGGCCAGTGTGCGCTTGGGAACCTTGAGTACTGCAAAAGTTATTTTGTAACTTGGCCAGATTTGTGCCTTGCCACAATTCTATCTCTGAGCTCCTTGGCCAGTTCCTTTGACCTCATGATTCTCATTTGGTCTGACATGCACTGTGAACTGTGAGGTCTTATATTGACAGGTGTGTGCCTTTACAAATCAAGCCCTATCAGTTTAATTAAACACAGCTGGACTCCAATAAAGTAGTAGAACCATCTCAAGGAGGATCACTAGGAAATGGACAGCATGTGACCTAAATATGAGTGTCTGAGCAAACGGTATGAATACTTATGACCATGTGATATTTCAGTTTTTCTTTTTTTAAAAATTTGCAAAAATTACTACATTCCTGTTTTTCTTCAGTCAAGATGGGGTGTAGAATGTGCATTAATGAGAAAAAAATTAACTTTTTTGAATTTACCAAATGGCTGCAAAAAAACAAAGAGCGAAAAATTTAAAGGGATCTGAGTACTTTTCATAACCACTGTATATTGTAACGTTTCTACTCACTCAGTTGCATTAGAGGTAAGCACAGGAAGCAGTTTAAAGGGGTATGTCGAGAAATATAATAAAAATAAATATAATCAATAAGTAAAGTACATTTAAATTGATCAAATTTTACTAAATACCTTTAGCAAAAATTTTGCAAAAAGGTAATCTTTAGTTAGTGGACTATCAGGATTTTAAATATGTCAGCTTGCAGTGCAGACTGAAGCAGGAGATTACGTTTCTACTTGATTGAGATTCAACATTTATCTCATCAGCCTGACAGGTTTATTAGAAGGCAGGAGAACGCCATGGAGCTGCTGTAATAAATTATGTGGAGATAAGGGGGTCAGCGGGTACTCTAGCTCACCACAAAACCACATGGACCAGGGCTCATACCACCGAACGCCCGCTCTCCTTTTACCATGGGCATAATACTACTCAGACAACACAAGGTAAGGGTAAAACAGTGTGGCAATACTTTATTGCACCACAAAACAGGCAAATAACATAGAAGACTCCCAGCAAAATACCCAAGATGGTGCAAAATTACAAAGTCTCACTCTTCCCCTGACTCACCGGGATTATCGCAACTGTGACTTCAGAGCTTCCAGGCCGCCTACCCCCACCTATGGCACGCACAGAGAGGAGGTAACAACAAGCTAAGGAAGCTGACAGTCCATTAAGGCTATGTGCACACGTAGCGGATTGTTAGCGTTTTTGCCTCGGTTTTTCGCTGCGAAAATACCGCGAAAACGCAGCAAAAAAGCTTACCCAACGCAACTCATTATATCCTATGGGATTCCGCAATGCTGTGCACATGCTGCGTGTTTTTCCGTTGCCAAATCGCATTGCGGAAAAATATGCAGCATGCTCATTCTTTTTCCGGAATGCATTTAACCGCTTAATTTGCGCATGGTGCGGATGGTACTCAGGGTCTGGAGGAGAGGAGACTCTCCTCCAGGCCCTGGGTACCATATCCCTGTTAAAATAATAATTAAAATAAAAAATAATGATATTCTCACCTTCCGGCGGGCCCCGCAGCTTTCCCGCCTCTCAGCGACGCTCCCAGCCAATCCCGTTCCCAGGCGTTCTTTGCGACAATGACCCCCAGATGACGTAGCATCACGTGAGAGCGCTACGTCATCTGGGGTCATTGTCGCAAAGGACGCCTGGGAACAGGTTTGGCCGGGAGCGTCGCTGAGGACCAGGAAGGCTGCGGGGGACGCCGGAAGGTGAGAATATCACGATTTTTATTTTTTTTATTATTTTTAACATTAGATCTTTTTACTATTGATGCGGTATAGGCGGCATCAATAGTTAAAAGTTGGTCACACTTGTTAAACACGTTGTTTGACTCGTGTGACCAACCTGTCAATCAGTTTTCCAAGCAATGCTACAGATCGCTTGGAAAACGCTAGCATTCTGCAAGCTAATTACGCTTGCAAAACGCTAGTTTCTGGTGGGAATATGCATACCTATAAAAATTAGTTTTTCCCGCGGCAGGGAGGTGCGGGTTAGCTGCGGAAATGTCCGCGGCAATTCCGCAACGTGTGCACATAGCCGAAGGTACAAGGCCACGTGTTCGGAGGGCCACAACCTGGCATCTCTGAACATCTGCATGGAGGTAGGTGACTCGTGGGTCACAATCCTGGCTTTCCCAAACATATCCATGGGGATCAGGTGACTCGAGGGTCTAAATCCTGGTTTCCACAGATGTATCCATGGATTCAGTGATGGTCAATGGAGCAGAAATGTATTCTTTCAGCCAGGGCCATGGTTGTTATGTTTAGGTAGCTGAGGAGAAAAAGCAAAAACGGCAATACACCAGAGAGGCTGGAACCTATTGGATTGCAGTAACCTGAACTAACCACACAACTAGAGGTAGCCGTGGCCGTGGAGCGTTCCTACGTTGATCCTAGACGCCTCGTCACAGCCTGAGAGATAACTACATCTAAAGGCAGAAAGATGAAAGCTATCTGCCCTGGAGCAGATCCCCAAAGAAAATAGGAAGCCTGTTGTGAATGTGCTAGAGATGGTTTCTGAGCAGAGGCTCCCTCTGGTGGTTACAGACAGTATTGAACCTTTCAGTGAGAAGTGGCAATCTGGGTTCACGGACTGGTCTGATATAAGGGAGGTTCCCTCCCATGATGGTTGCCGGTGATCAATTGTTCTTGTCTCAATTGGGGTTCCTGGTTCATTTGGAAGTTTGCTGGAGTCTTGCCTGCATCTCCTGCTTTCAGATAAGATATTTTTTGCTTTTCTTTTTGTGCTTGCTTTTTGCATTGTTTTCTGCACTTCTGTGGAGGTCAGCCAGGTCCCCTCCTGGGGCCTGAGCTCCTCACAGTTTATCTACAGCCACTGTTATTTTCTCATTTGCTTTTTCCTGTTTTTTCAGCGGCTGCGGCTTGGTTTTTGTTCACACTGAGATCTGATTTAGTGGGTGGCGAGATCGTGTGATCTCAATATTTTTGTAATCAGAATTGTTGTATTTTTGTAGGGTTTTCTGGGTTGCAGAAAGTAATCTCTCCTGTCCTATACTATTTAGTCAGCTTGTGGCCCCAGCATTTGCTCAGTCAATTTTCAGCCTATGTTTGTATTTTCATCTTGTCTAACCGCCATTATATGTTTGAGGGATTCCTATTTTCTTTGGGGATCTGCTCCGGGGCAGATAGCTTTCATCTTTCTGCCTTTAGGTGTAGTTATCTCTCAGGCTGTTACGAGGCGTCTAGGATCAACGTAGGAACGCTCCACGGCTACCTCTAGTTGTGTCGTTAGTTTAGGAATCTGCAACCCATCAGTTACCAACATCTCAGGTGTTCGGCTGCCCTGCTGTTGTTCTTGTCCTCCTCAGCTACTGAAACATAACAGTATCACCGGCCTAACTGAAAAGTATATGGTACTCACAGAAGGGAAAAATAGTGTGAAAAAAAAAAAGTTGTCAGAGTTGTCAGAGATTTTTTTTTTCTTTTTCTGTCTGTTGCATTTTTTCCCTCTTTTTTCTCTGGGTGCGGAGGAGGATTTTTTTTTCTCTCAATGGAGTTTGCACAGTTGTCTGGCCGTGTGGATCAGCTTGCCACTGAGGTTCGGAGTATTTCTACCTATCTTGCTAGGTTGCCGGTTGTGGAACCTAGGATTCCCATGCCAGATTTGTTTTTGGGGGATCGGGCTAAATTTCTGAATTTCAAAAATAACTGTAAGTTGTTTTTTGCCTTAAAGCCTAAATCCTCAAGTAACGCAGCACAGCAGGTTCAAATTGTCATCTCTCTCCTGCGCGGCGATCCTCAGGGATTGGGCTTTTTCCCTGACACCTGGGTATCCTGCTTTGAATGATATTGATGCATTTTTTCTGGCTCTGGGGTTATTGTACGATGAACCTAATGTCACTGATCAAGCTGAAAAAACCTTGTTGGCATTAAATCAGGGTCTTGAAGATGCTGAGTTGTACTGTCAGAAATTCCGAAAGTGGGCAGTCCTGACCAAATGAAATGATGATGCTTTGGCAGCCCTTTTTCGGAAGGGGCTGTCAGAGAATGTAAAGGATGTTATGGTGGGATTCCCTGCTCCCTCTGGTCTCAATGATTCTATGTCATTGGCTATTCAAATTGACAGACGTTTGCGTAAGCGCAGAGGTATGCGTGAGATAGTGTTGCCTTGTGAGCCAGCTTCTGAGCCCATGCAGTGTGATAGAGTGACTTCTGGGGCACAGCATCATGAGTTTCAAAAGCGCAATGGGTTATGTTTCTACTGTGGTGACGCCTCTCATGCTATTTCAGTCTGCCCTAAGTGGGGAAGACGTTTTGCACGCTCAGTTGTCTTGGGTAGTGTTCAAACTAAATTTCTGTTGACTGTTACCCTGACTTGCTCCCTGACCACATTTTCTGCTCAGGCTTTTGTTGATTCAGGAGCAGCTATCAACCTGATGTATTTTGACTTTGTCAAACGTTGTGGGTTTCCCATGATACCCCTGCGGAAGTCTATTCCCCTACTGGGCATTGATTCTACCCCTTTGGCGGAGAATAAACCCCAGTTTTCTACTCAGGTTATAATGAGGGTTGAACCAGATCATCAGGAGAGTTGCAAATTTCTGGTGCTGTATAATCTGCATGACATTATTGTACTAGGTTTTCCTTGGTTACAGTCTCATAATCCTGTTCTGGATTGGAAATCTGTGTCTGTGACCAGTTGGGGCTGCCAATGTGTTAATGCCGACACTCCTGTTTTTTCTGCCTCTCCCAAGTCTCAGGATGTTCCTGACTTTTTGACTGATTTTTCGGATGTATTTAGTGAAAGTAAATCTGCATCTTTGCCCCCTCACAGGAGCTACGATTGCGCTATTGAATTAGTGCCTGGTGGTAAATTTCCTAAAGGTCGCCTTTTTAACTTGTCTGTACCTGAACACGATGCTATGCGATCTTAGATCAAGGAGTCATTGGAGAAGGGTCATATCAGACCATCCTCTTCACCCTTGGGTGCCGGTTTTTTCTTTGTGGCCAAAATGGATGGTTCATTGAGGCAGTGTATTGATTATCGTCTCTTGAATAAGATCACTGTGAAGTATCAATATCCGTTACCCTTGATTTCTGATCTGTTTTCCAAGGTGAAAAGTGCTAGTTGGTTTACCAAGCTTGACCTCAGGGGGGCGTATAACCTTATTCGCATTAAGCATGGGGATGAATGGAAGACGGTGTTTAATACCCCACAGAGGGGCATTTTGAGTACCTAGTGATGCCCTTTGGGCTCACTAATGCTCCTTCCGTCTTCCAATCCTTCATGAATGATATTTTCAGGGATTTTGTGGATAAATTTTAGATTGTTTATTTAGATGATATCTTGATTTTTTTCAATGACTGGGACTCTCATGTGAAACATGTTCGGACTGTGTTCCAGATTTTGAGAGAGAATGCACTGTGTGTGAAGGGATCAAAGTGTCTTTTTGGCGTACAGAAGGTCTCATTTCTGGGATTCATTTTGTCTCCGTCTGTTATTGAAATGGACCCGGTCAAGGTTCAGGCCATCTGTGATTGGGTTCAACCTACTTCATTAAAGGCGGCTCTTGAGAGATTTTTGGGTTTTGCCAATTTTTATCGTAAATTTATTGGTAATTTCTCCGGTATTGTTAAACCATTGACTGATTTGACCAAAAAGGGTTCTGATGTGGTGAATTGGCCTCCTGAGGCAGTCTCTGCGTTTCAGGAACTTAAGCAGAGATTCACTTCTGCTCCTGTTCTACGGCAGCCTGATCTTTCTCTACCGTTTCAGGTGGAGGTTGATGCCTCTGAAATTGGGGCAGGTGCCGTTTTGTCCCAAAGAGATCCAGAGACCTCTAAGAGTAACCCTTGTGCCTTTTTCTCTCGAAAATTTTCTTCAACTGAACGTAATTATGACGTAGGTAATCGGGAGTTATTGGCCATGAAGTGGGTCTTTGAAGAGTGGAGACATTGGCTGGAAGGAGCCAAACATCAGGTGGTGGTCCTCACGGACCATAAGAATCTGGTTTATCTCGAATCAGCCAAGCGACTTAATCCTAGACAGGCCAGGTGGGCCTTGTTTTTCACACGCTTTAATTTTGTGGGTTATTTTCTTCCTGGCACTAAGAATGTTAAGGCGGATGCCCTCTCGAGGAGTTTCTTTGCGGACTCTCTTGAGTTATCTGATCCTACTGTTATTTTGAAATAGGGTGTAGTTCTTTCCGCCATCTCGCCCAATTTGAGACTGGCCTTGGAAGAGATAGTAAATTAGATAGTAATCAATGACAATAAGTGATTAAAATATCACAATATCACTACCAACATAGAATGGCAGACCATTCGGGAATAATAAAGAAAAACAACTCTGGAAAAAATCTAAAATATATATAAAAAAGAAGAGAAACTGGCTCTTACTCGTTTACAAAAAATACAAGATGTGATCTTTAAACCTGCCGATAAAGGCGGCAATATAGTAGTATGGCCAAAAAAGATGTATGAAACAGAGGCATTCCGACATTTAAAAAATTCTGACTGGTATAAAAAATTGACTTTTAATCCTTCTGAAAAATATAAACAAGAACTAACAGAGATTCTACAATTGGCTAATGATGAGGGTACTATTTCTAAAGAATTACTTACGGCTTTACAAATTAATGAACCTACCATTTCAACTTTGTACTTTTTACCAAAAATACACAAAGACATGAATATTCCTCCAGGGCGCCCAATAATATCTGGATGTAATAACTATTTGGAGAACATTAATAAATATATTGACTCCAAATTGAAACCCTTGGTATGTGAATTACCATCCTATATTAAAGATACTAGCGACTTTTTAAAGAGAATCGATTGTCTCTATGTTGAAGAAAACACACTTTTGGTAACATGTGATGTGGAAAGTTTATATACAAATATTCGCCACAATGATGGAATACGGGCAGTGGAGTTCTTCTTGAGGTCATCTAATAAAGAATCATCCATTAAAGCATTCATTGTGGAATTGTTGCTATTCTCATTATCTCATAACTTTTTCACATTTAAAGGGTCCTTCTACCTGCAGCTCCAGGGCACAGCAATGGGGGCGTCCTTTGCGCCCTCATATGCTAACTTGTTCCTGGGGCTGTGGGAGAGGGACCTTTTTATGTCAGATGATCTGCCATATATGTGTCGGGTCCTATTTTGGACCAGATACATAGATGACATATTTTTTATTTGGCAAGGTTCAAGTGAATTGCTGGAAGAATTCATCTCTTTATTAAATTGTAATCAACAGAATATACATCTTACATATAAAGCTGATCCTGAATCTATTGAATTTCTAGATATCAGGATTAAGAAAGATGTAAATAATTGTTTACAAACAGAATTGTATTGTAAACCAACATCGGTAAATGCCTTTTTACATTCCTCTTCCTCTCATCCCTCTGCAATGATTAGATCTATCCCAATTAGTCAATTTCTAAGAATTAGAAGGATTTGTTCAAACGATCTAGATTTTGAAAAAGAAGCCTTAATTTTGAAGTCTAAATTTATTGAACGTGGTTATAGTAAGAGAGTAATAAAAATGGCCTACAATAGAGCTAAAAATACTAATCGTCATGATTCCCTTTATTCAGAGAGACTATCAGATTCTAACCAATGCATTAGATTTGTTACACAATTTCATGGCCAAATGCAACCTATGATTGGAATTTTAAAAAAATTCTGGCCAATTTTGCAAGCAGATCCAGTCATCTCAAAATATATTGGAAATGGGCCAAAAATGTCATATAGAAGATCTCCAAATATGAAAGACTTATTGGTAAAGAGTCATTACACCAATGAACCTGTAACCTTTCTCTCTGAATTTAAAAAGACCTTGGGCTGTAAACCATGCGGCAAATGTGTTGCATGTCCAAATATAGAAAGATCACAGACCTTTAGTGATGCGGATGATAGTAAAAATTATAAAATCAGACATTCAATCACATGCAATTCTAAGGCTGTGGTATATTATGCCACATGCCCCTGCAAATTGATTTATGTCGGCCTTACGACACGTCAGCTTAAGATAAGAGTAAGGGAACATGTACTGGGTATTGGAGCTGCAAAGGATATTCAAGATATTTCTGAGTTAAAAACAATACCCAGACATTTTAAGATCCATCATCAATGTGACGCATCTCTATTGAAAGTAAGAGGTATAGACATGATTAGGCCACATATCCGTGGTGGTAATATCAGTACTAAATTAGCCCAAATGGAATCTAAATGGATCTGGACCCTCAAAACTGTTTCTCCATCTGGTTTGAATGAAAATGTGAGCTTTGCCCCTTTTTTATGAAATTTTTTATGAAATTTTTGTATGTAGTTCTCTTTTCATTCTCCCTCCTCTTCCCCCCCCCATTCCCCCCCCCTTTTTCCTCCGCCTTCTTTTTCTCCCTTCCACCTCCCCTCCCCCCCTCTTTTTAGGATAGTCCTTTTGGTATATGTAGATATTGTTAATTTTTAGTGGACTTTTAAACCTTTCAATTTTAACATTATTGTAATTTTTGTTTTTATCTGTATGATGTTTGGTGTAATAATCATATATGCCTATTTATTATTCCCTTTTTAACAATTTATTTTTTGGTTTTAGTATTATCTATCTATAATGGATGTAACTTGAAGATATTTTGAAGATAATTAGAGATGTTGTAAACATATGCTCAATAATAATTATCTACTATTCTCGGATCGATATGAAAAAATTCCGTCTGTGAAGATGTTGGAAGATATGGACTCTACTATTAACATATGGACATTATCGGCTACAACATGGATCTTTAGTTATGTGATTTTGTATTTATTATTTTATTTTTCATTTTTTATATTTTATTATTATTAATTATTATTTATTATTTTTATTATTTTTTATTATTTATTATTTATTTAATTATTATTTTTTATATTTATTTATTATTTTTATTATTTTCATTATTTATTATTTTCTATTTTATTTTTATTTTTTGTTCTTTATTTTTATTATATTTATTATTTTTTATTTTGATGATTCTGATAAGTAATATGTCTGTTGAACATTTTTTTGTTCCAGACTAGAGTATAAATTTGATAAAATAGCTATTTCTGTAATGATCCATGTGATATATTATAAAAATATCGAGATAATTGCTATGTATATACATATATATATATATATCTTTGGCATGATTACTGTATAGATATATTGTTATACCCCCCCTTTTTTTAAGATATATTATGATGTACCCCTTTTCTTGTACCAATTGATTTATGTCAGCCATAATAATATATATTTGTTACATGTGGGTGGTATGGACAATATATGGTACGACAATTAGTCCAAGTTGTCATACTTACCACGTATATAACTCTGTATAGGAATCCCTCTCTGGTTGCTTTGATTTTGATGGTGCGCTTGCGCGATTGTGATCCGCGGTCCTCTCCTGGTGTTCGGCGTCTTTATGTTTCCATGGCACCGGGTCCCGATCATGTGACCTGACGTCAATGGTCTCATGACGCCGGAACTAAGGATGACTGTGGATCCCCTTTGCGCATGCGCTATTTACATCGCAATCGCAGTAACCATGAGGGACTGCGGTCATGTGACCTGACGTCAGTGTTCACATGACTTTGAAACTATGGCTAATTGGAGAATCCCCTTACACAGGCGCCGTCACTATTGCGGTCATAACAAACATAATGAAATGTGATCACATGACCTGATATCGGTAATTGTATGACGCTAAGGTGATCCACGATTGGACACCTCTTTTTCGCTTGCGCTGCCTTAATTTTTATACACCAATCATTATAAACCTCTTGGGTATATATAGTTCCGGTTCCACTACTAACACACACCCCCTGATGAAGGAAAATTCCGAAACGTGCGTTGGGGAAGCGCCAAGCCACTGTGCCATTTAAACAGGTATTATTTAAAATCCTCTTTGTGCCTTGCAGCTTTTATTTATGGGCCATTCTCCTATATAGATAGGTATTATCTAGACACTCTCCTTTACATTTATCTTGCACTTTCACTATCACATGGTTAATCACTATTAAATTATATATTATAATTTTTTCTGCATATTATATGATTAATCACTATTTTTCACATGTGCATTTTTTCACATTATTTATATATGTATATATAATTAATTTTATTGACACTGTTTGTATCCGAGAGTGCTATGTATGTGCCCTGAAATATATTAATTGATGGTTTATAGGTTGGCACTTATATTATTCTTTGTGGCTATATACTTCTAGTTGGCAGTATTTTTTACTTCAATTTTACTTTTGTTGTTATATATTGCATATTAATAAAGATTATTTTAACCATATATTTTCTTGTCACATGTTTTTATATATATTTTAGATTTTTCCAGAGTTGTTTTTCTTTATGGCCTTGGAAGAGAGTCAGGAGGATAAACCTGTGCGCTGCCCTATTGGGAAATTGTTTGTCCCAGACCAGTGGAAGAAGAGTGTGATGTCTGAGATTCATTGTTCCGCGTTGGCTGGTCATCCCGGGATTTTTGGTATGAGAGACTTGGTGAGTCGGTCCTTTTGGTGGCCTACTTTGTCTCGTGATGTCAAGGAATTTGTGCAGTCCTGTGTGACTTGCTCTCGCTCCAAGCCTTGCTCTCTCTCTGGTGGTTTGTTAATGCCATAAACCTGTGCCCAAGAGGCCATGGACCCATATCTCTATGGATTTTATTTCCGACCTCCCTGTTTCTCAGAGAATGACCGTTATCTGGGTAATCTGTGATAGGTTTTCCAAGATGATACATCTTGTGCCATTACCTAAGTTACCTTCCTCCTCCAAATTGGTGCCTTTGTTCCTTCAGCACGTGGTTCGGTTATATGGCATTCCGGAAAACATTGTGTCTGACAGAGGAGTCCAGTTTGTTTCCAGATATTGGAGGACATTTTGTTCTAAACTTGGTGTTCAATTATCTTTCTCCTCTGCTTTTCATCCTCAGACCAATGGACAAACCGAGAGAACAAACCAGACCTTGGAGACTTATTTGAGATGTTTTGTGTCTGCTGATCAAGATGACTGGGTCTCTTTTTTGCCTTTGGCTGAGTTTGCTCTTAATAATAGGGCTAGCTCTGCCACCTTGATGTCTCCTTTTTCTGCAATTTTGGGTTTCACCCTCGATTTTCTTCGGGACAGGCTGAGGCACCTGTCTGTCCGGGTGTTGACTCTGTTGTGGAGCGAATGCAGAAGATTTGGGACCAGGTAGTGGAGAGGTTGTCTCTCTCTCAGGAGAAGGCCCAACGGTTTGCTAACCGGAATAGGACTGATGGTCCTCGGTTTAAAGTGGGGACTTGGTTTGGTTGTCCTCAAGAAATATCCCTATGAGTGTTGCATCTCCAATGTTTAAGCCCAGGTTCATTGGATCTTATAAGATCATGGAGATTCTTAATCCTGTTTCCTTCCGTTTGCTTCTTGCAGGGACATTTAAGATCCATAACGTGTTCCACAAGTCCTTATTGAAGAGGTTTGTCGAGCCAGTGGTTCCTATGGCTGCGCATCCTGACCCTGTTTTGGTTGAGGGCAATCTGGAGTATGTGGTTGAGAAAATATTGGATTCTCGTTTTTCTAGACAGAAACTCCAGTATTTGGTTAAGTGGAGAGGTTATGGTCAGGAGGACAATTCTTGGGTGTTTGCTTCGGACATCCATGCTAGGAGACTGATCCGTGCCTATCACCGAGCTCATGCTGATCGGCCTGGTTGCACAAGTGAGAGTTCGGTGACCCCTCCTCAAGGGTGGGGTACTGTTGTGAATGTGCTAGGGATGGTTTCTGAGCAGAGGCTCCCTCTGGTGGTTACAGACAGTATTGAACCTTTCAGCGAGAAGTGGCAATCTGGGTTCACGGACTGGTCTGATATAAGGGAGGTTCCCTCCCATGATGGTTGCCGGTGATCAATTGTTCTTGTCTCAATTGTGGTTCCTGGTTCATTTGGAAGTTTGCTGGAGTCTTGCCTGCATCTCCTGCTTTCAGATAAGATATTTTTTGCTTTTCTTTTTGTGCTTGCTTTTTGCATTGTTTTCTGCACTTTTGTGGAGGTCAGCCAGGTCCCCTCCTGGGGCCTGAGCTCCTCACAGTTTATCTGCAGCCACTGTTATTTGCTCATTTGCTTTTTCCTGTTTTTTCAGCGGCTGCGGCTTGGTTTTTGTTCACACTGAGATCTGATTTAGTGGGTGGCGAGATCGTGTGATCTCAGTATTTTTGTAATCAGAATTGTTGGATTTTTGAAGGGTTTTCTGGGTTGCAGAAAGTAATCCCTCCTGTCCTATCCTATTTAGTCAGCTTGTGGCCCCAGCGTTTGCTCAGTCTATTTTCTGCCTATGTTTGTATTTTCATCTTGTCTAACCGCCATTATATGTTTGGGGGCTTCCTATTTTCTTTGGGGATCTGCTCCGGGGCAGATAGCTTTCATCTTTCTGCCTTTAGGTGTAGTTATCTCTCAGGCTGTGACGAGGCGTCTAGGATCAACGTAGGAACGCTCCACGGCTACCTCTAGTTGTGTCGTTAGTTTAGGAATCTGCAACCCATCAGTTACCAACATCTCAGGTGTTCGGCTGCCCTGCTGTTGTTCCTGTCCTCCTCAGCTACCGAAACATAACAGAAGCCCCCAAACATGTAATGGCGGTTAGACAAGAAGAAGCACGGACACAGACAGAAAATAGAATGAGCAAACGCTGGGGTCCAATCTGTCTAGACAGAAAAGTACAGGAGAGAATTCTGACTGCAATCCAACAAAAAACCCTAAAAAATACCAACTCTTCTGATTGCAAAAACACCTGAGATCACACGATCTCCACCACCTAAATCAGATCTCTGTTGTAACAAAAGTAAGCCGCAGCCACTGAAAAAACAGGAAAAAGCAAATGAACAAATAACAGTGGCTACAGATAACCTGAGAGGAGCACAGGCCCCAGGAGGGGACCCGGCTGACCTCCACAAAAGTGCAGAAAATTATGCAAAAAGCAAGCACAAAAAGAAAAGCAGAAAATATCTTATCTGAAAGCAGCAGATGCATGCAAGACACAAGCAGACTTCCAAATGAACCAGGAACCAAAATTGAGACAAGAACAATTGATCACCGGTGTCCATCATGGGAGGGATCCTCCCTTATATCAGTCCAGTCCGTGATCCCAGATTGCCATTCCTCGCTGTAAGGTTCAGTACTGTCTGCAACCACCAGAGGGAGCCTCTGCTCAGAAACCATCTCCAGCACATTCATAACACATGGTCACCTAAGATGGCATCCTGTAGAATGTCAAATCTGTGTCCCTCTTGATGGAGTTATGATGCCCAAGCTGCTGCGCCCAAGATTGGTTGTGGCTGTGGTTTTGTAAAGTGTCTCTGATTCTTTGGATCTTTCTTAGATGTGCTGTTACAGAAGAATATCCCGTTTATAGTTTACAACTGTTGTCCTTCAACCCACCATCCACAGGTCAAGGGGAAGCAGTGATAAGGTTAACCCACATTGTTTGATTATTTATAGTTTATCTTTCAATGTTTGCAAGTCAACAAACTGCATGGTCTGGTATAATGTGTAATCAACATATTAGCAAACATCTTTGTTCAGTGACTTTGCGTTCCTGTTTTTCAAAGATAACAAAATATACTCTAGGAGCAGATATAAGAGGTAAACAACAACCATTCAACAATTATTTGAAATATCAATTCAATCTACAAGAAAAGTCAACATAAAGAGAACAGTCTATGCCTCTTGGAATACTAAATTTACCTCTGGATAATTAAGATTAAATGATGTGTCCCCACAAACTATACAAACAGTCTTCAGCCTATTCGGAGTAAAAATGTATGTTACACTGTAATATGCTGTCACAGGATATAACAGTGTAACACACATTTTTACTCATGATTTCCTGCTTCAGTAAGCACTTGCTCATCCGCTTGTCCTGTCAGGTTCCGTGAACACAGGAATGCGTGTTCACAGATAAGTGACAGGACGCTGCTCTCAACCGACTTCTGTCTCGAGCCAACGTCTTTACACAGCCCGTCCCGACAACCTCACAGCTGGGAAGGCTAAGAAACTGCGGGGAGCTGATATATTTAAAATCCATATAGTCCACTAACAAAAGATTACTGAATTTTGGTAAATAAGGTATTTGGTAAAACTTGCAATATTTAAATGTACGTTACTTATTTTATTTCATTTTTATTACATTTCTCTGAGTACCCCATTAAACAGCTTCCCGTGCCTACCTCAAACATGCTGAATAAGTAGAAATGTTACAATACATACTATATTATATATATATTGTGGTACACCAAAGGGGGTCTTGCTGGATGGGAGATATATTTCTCCTAGCAGACTGAAGTTTGGTCAGGATTTTCCCTGATCACAAGGAGCTGTTGTAGTATGTGGGTGTGGAAGGAAGGAGTTTGGCTGGAGTCAGCCTGGAAGAAGTGATTTCTGTTACAGTGTGTCAGTGTGCACCAGGAAGCAAGTACCAGACCACCCGGAATGGCACCTGCCGGTCCCTGCTGGCCTGCAGCCGCTTAGTTAAGCCCATCCCAACAAGGGTGAGTCTGTGACCAGTGGTTCTCCAACCTGGAGTATGTTATGTTCTATTTTTGAATTTTGTTATCTGGACTTTTGAACCCGTTATTAAAACCACTGAACTTTGAATTGAAAGCCGGTGTGTTTGCCTCATCTTCACTGCACATGTATTGTGCCTTGATTCTTAGATGCAAAGCCTGCCTTAGGCTTGCTCTGCACTCATGACATGTGCAGTCCAGTTTCTGTGAAGTCTTTACTTTCGTTTTGATACTTCCTGTTGTTGAGCTCACACTCCTGCTGCCACAGCTGGTAAGCTTCTCCTGCGATCAGCTTTTGCTACTATAAATAGACGATGTGCCATGGGTGATATACACCTACCTTGATAAAGACACAGTTTGTGTCGGAACGCGTGGGTCCATTCCTCCCACATGTCTGTCTTCTGTTCTGGGGGATGAGCACATAGGATATGGCTAAGGCTACTTTCACATTTGCGCTCGGGCGACCTGCGCCTATCTGCGCACGGCCGCCGCTAAGCTCCGCCCCCGGCCGCGCCTCCTCCCGGCGGCTCCGCCTATGGGCGCATGACGGCGCATGCGACCTGTGTACCCTATCTTTATCATTGGGTACGCAGGCCGTGCGCAGTATGCGATTGACTGCGCATGCGTCCTTTTTGACGGTGCGCCGAGCGCACTAAAATGCAACATAGTGCGCTTTGGTGCGCTCGGCGCAGCGTCAAAAAGGACGCATGCGCAGTCAATCGCATACTGCGCACGGCCTGCGTACCCAATGATAAAGATAGGGTACACAGGTCGCATGCGCCGTCATGCGCCTATAGGCGGAGCCGCCGGGAGGAGTCGCGGCCGGGGGCGGAGCTTAGCGGCGGCCGTGCGCAGATAGGCGCAGGTCACCCGAGCGCAAATGTGAAAGTAGCCTAAGTGTGGTTTATTTACCATGTGAGGCTTTCTTTTGGTTGGGCTGCATTATAGGTGATTTGCCTTGTTTATTGCATTCAGGAACCTTGGTGTATTTTCTATATAAGTCCTCCATCTCAGGCCATTAATGCTATTATATTATCCTATGTGACTATTTGATTGTTTGTTTCTTTTGTAATTCTCTCCCCAGTCATATATATACTTGGTTGCATATGTTGTGGTGATGACAACACGAAAGAAAAATTTTTTTATTTTTTTTTTGTGTTTTTTTAATCTCTATATACAGTGCATCATCTATTATCTGACTTATTATAGACATGTGGGTGTTTCTTTTGAGTATTATATTCTTTATTAAGGACTTTTTTGTATATGCAATTAGAGTTTTTTAGATGTTTTTAAATTGTGTGTTCACTATGGTTTGTCTTTTTCAATAAATTTGATATGTTTTGATTATATTTGTTTCGGTGATCCCTGGTTATGCATGTGTCTCTTTCTTTGTTATGGTCTTGACAATTTTGGTACGGCGCAACTCCGGGACCCTACGTGGCTCAAGCCCGGGAAAATGTACTGATTGTCAACGGGGAACCCCAACACCCCGGGGCAGCTACAGTATTTCTCCGATTCGAGTTGAACCAAGATTTGCTGTATCGGGTTGAGAAAATACATGGGGAAATTGTCGAGGAATTGCTGGTACCGCAGTCCTATCGGAGGTTGGTAATGGACTAAGCGCATGCGCATGTACTAGGGGGTCATTTGGGCCAAAAGAAAACCCTAGACAGAATTCTACAACGGTTTTACTGGCTAGGGGTCTATGAAGAAGTTAAACGGTATTGTAACTCTTGTCCCGTGTGCCAGGTAACCAGTCCGCAGCCTCATTTTCTGAGTCCCTTGGTGTCATTACCAATTATAGAGGTCCCGTTTGAGAGAATAGCCATGGATCTGGTGGGGCCTGTTAATAAATCAGCAAGGGGTCACCAACACATCCTCGTAGTTCTAGATTACGCTACCAGGTATCCTGAGGCTATTCCCCTGCGCCACACCTCTGCCAAAACGGATCGCAAAAGAACTCATGGGTATGTTCTATCGGGTGGAAATCCCTCAAGAAATCTTAACAGACCAGGGACCCCCTTTATGTCAAAAATCATGAAGGAACTCTGCCACTTATTAAGTGTTAAACAGTTGCGCACATCGGTCTATCATCCCCAAACAGACGGTTTGGTAGAAAGGTTCAATAAGACCCTGAAGAACATGTTGAAAAAAGCAGTCTCTAAAGATGGTAAGGACTGGGATCTCTTGTTGCCATACCTGATGTTTGCAGTGCGGGAAGTGCCCCAGGCATCTACGGGGTTCTCGCCCTTCGAACTATTATATGGCAGACATCCCCGTGGCTTACTTGATATAGCTAAAGAGGCCTGGGAAAATCAACCAACTCCCCACAAAAGTGTGATAGAACATGTGGCCAAAATGCAAGAGAGAATGGAGACAGTCCTACCATTAGTCCGAGAACATATGGAAGCAGCACAAAGGTCACAGAGGCAGGTCTATAACCGTGAGGCATGGGTAAGGTCCTTTAACCCTGGGGATCGGGTGTTGGTACTTGTGCCTACAGTGGATAGTAAGTTCCTTGCAAGGTGGCAGGGACCCTACGGAGTTATGGAGAAGGTGGGTCCCGTAAACTATAAAGTACATCAACCAGGGCGGAGAAAGCCAGAACAGGTATACCATGTGAATCTGCTCAAACCATGGAAAGATAGAGACCCTCTTGGTGAGGACTGTTCACGGTCTGCATTTCCAGTAGAGGAGGCTCCCTTGCCTCAGGAGAAGGCAAGAGAAGTCCTCTCCGCCGTCAAAATAGCAGACACTTTGTCCCCCAGACAAGTTCAGGATATCCGAGAGTTTGATAGCCGAAATACCGATGTTTTTTCGGAGCTCCCTGGCCGTACCGCCCTAATCCAACATGACATTGTCACGGAGCCGCAGGCCAAAGTCCGATTAAAGCCATATCGGGTGCCTGAGGCCCGGCGACAAGCCATCTCGGAAGAGGTAAAAAAGATACTGCAGTTAGGGGTCATTGAAGAATTCCAGAGTGAGGGGGCCAGCCCAATAGTCCTAATACCAAAACCAGATGGGACACTAAGGTTCTGTAATGACTTCAGAAAACTGAATGAAATTTCTAAATTTGACACCTACCCCATGCCCCGGGTCGATGAGTTAATAGAGCGGTTTGGGCAGGCCCGGTATTTTTCAGTCATTGACCTCACAAAAGGTTATTGGCAGGTGCCCCTAACAAAAGCAGCGAGAGAGAAAACGGCTTTTGTAACACCCGAGGGACTGTTCCAGTATATAGTCCTACCCTTCGGGTTGCATGGCGCTCCAGCGACATTTCAGAGGTTAATGGACGCTGTTCTTAGTCCTCATCGCCGATATGCCGCGGCCTATCTGGACGATATTGTGGTGTACAGTACAGACTGGGAAAGTCACTTAGCCAAGGTACAGGCGGTGATAGATTCTCTGAGACAAGCAGGGCTAACTGCCAACCCAAAGAAGTGTTCCATAGGGTTGGAGGAAGCTCGGTACCTGGGGTATGTGATTGGG
This sequence comes from Oophaga sylvatica, assembly GCA_033576555.1. Classification (NCBI taxonomy): domain Eukaryota; kingdom Metazoa; phylum Chordata; class Amphibia; order Anura; family Dendrobatidae; genus Oophaga; species Oophaga sylvatica. The sequence continues at coordinate 9,976,277 of JARQOD010000007.1, forward strand.
AGAGGAGTTATCAAACCCCAAATAAACAAAGTGGAGGCAATCCAAAACTGGCCCCGTCCCCTCACCACAAAACAAGTGAAAGGGTTTTTGGGGTTAGTGGGATATTACCGGCAGTTTATTCCCAATTTTGCAACCCTGTCGGCGCCGATAACTGACTGCCTGAAAGGGAGGAAGTCAGTAATGGTGCGCTGGAATGATCAGATTGAAGAAGCGTTTGTAAAACTAAAAGGGGCACTGTGTGGGTCACCAGTTCTGATCACACCCGACTTCAAAAGAGAATTCATTGTCCACACTGATGCGTCAGAGTTAGGTCTGGGTGCCGTGCTGTCTCAGGAGGTTAACGGGGAGGAGCATCCCATTAGTTTCCTGAGTCGAAAGCTTACTCCAGCTGAAACCAGATACAGCACTGTAGAGAGAGAGTGCCTGGCCATCAAATGGGCATTGGAGTCATTGCGCTACTATCTGTTGGGGAGAACGTTTCGGTTGGTAACTGATCATTACCCTCTGACTTGGATGAGTCAAGCCAAAGAGAGAAATGCACGAGTCACCAGGTGGTTTCTGTCCCTGCAAAATTTCACATTTTCAGTAGAACATCGGGCACGCAAACTAAAGGGGAACGCAGATGCACTGTCCAGAGTTCACTGTATGTCATGTGTCCACCCTCCTAAGGTTGAACAAAGGGGGGAGGTATGTGGTACACCAAAGGGGGTCTTGCTGGATGGGAGATATGTTTCTCCTAGCAGACTGAAGTTTGGTCAGGATTTTCCCTGATCACAAGGACCTGTGATGAGGTCATAGTCACGTAATCAGGTCAGCTGATGTGTACCTCACCTGAGGGTGTGGACTACGCCTATTTAACAAGGAGCTGTTGTAGTATGTGGGTGTGGAAGGAAGGAGTTTGGCTGGAGTCAGCCTGGAAGAAGTGACTTCTGTTACAGTGTGTCAGTGTGCACCAGGAAGCAAGTACCAGACCACCCGGAATGGCACCTGCCGGTCCCTGCTGGCCTGCAGCCGCTTAGTTAAGCTCGTCCCAACAAGGGTGAGTCTGGGACCAGTGGTTCTCCAACCTGGAGTATGTTATGTTCTATTTTTGATTTTTGTTATCTGGACTTTTGAACCTGTTATTAAAACCACTGAACTTTGAATTGAAAGTCTGTGTGTTTGCCTCATTACTGCGGCCCGGCCCCTGCCTACCAGAGCGGATCCCTACAATATATAAACGAGATCACGGTTTTAATAAAAATAAAAAAAAAAAAAAAATGGTTTAACCCCTTAATGACCAATGACGGACAGAGCATGTTATTAGCGGATTTGAGTACACGTATCATGACGTGCTATGTCCGCCATACATTTAAACTTTCACTGTGTGTAAACAAGCAGTGATAGTTACATACTGACAGCTGTTACTGACAGCTGAAAGGCACAGGAAGAGGTGTGGGGACTCATGCAATCAGATCCCCTCACTCTGGCACACTGATAGGTCAGTCAGCATGATCATGCAGATCGGGAGCTCAGCTCTGCTAATGGCTGAGCTCTTGTAGTAACAGCCGAGGATGGTGTCAGCACCGACCCTGCCTGTTTAGCCCCCTAAATGCTGCGAACGAGAGAGATTGCAACATTTAGGAGGCTGGGAGAGGGAGGTGGCTCTGATGCGTGAAAAGACCACATCAACCTGACCTCATGGACATCAGTTGCCGGTACCAACATTTCAATGGACTAGATACTTGAAGGGACCGATGAACCAAGTGAGAGTCAGAGATCTTAGCTATCCAAAATTCCAAATTCCCATCAACAATGAACAGAGATGAAGATGGTGATGATGGTTCAGAGGACGCTACGTATTTTTTGAGAAGTGAATGACAATATGAATCCTAAAAGTTGGTGGCAAAGCAAGGCAGAATCCTACAGAATTGACAACAGCCACAATCTTATAAGGACTGATGAACTTGGTTCCCAGTTTTCAAGGAGACTTCAACTAAGTGTTCATCAAGGACAACTGCACCAAATCACCAATACAGGTCCAGACCCTCCAAACATCTCTAATCAGCCACACACAATTTGACCCCATCTTTTTCAAATTATTAAGAACCCCTTGACACACAGAAGTAATAGATGATGAGAATTGATCCTCTTCAGGTATTCCAGAAAAACAATTCCTATTAAAAGAGCTGAACTGAGAATGAAACATGTATGCTACAAAGAACAGGGACTTATCAGTAGGCTCACAGATATTCACTGTGAATTCAGACAGAGGTAAGTAACCCAATCATCCTGATTTTCAGACACCTAAGATAAGGCTCAAGATTCTGTTTAACAAGTTCAGTTTGCTCATTACACTGGGGTTTCATCTGCCGCTTTACTTTAGCCTTTCATCGACAAATGAGCGCAAACCGCTTTCAAAAATTTGTATAAAAATTGCAACCCCAGTCAGAAACAATAGTCTTGGCATTGGGTAAAGCTGTATTACCTGCAGATTCGGGTAGATCAGTGATGAAGTCTGCTGATGAACAAGGTCTACTGGGAATCGCCAATGCTTGGAGAGACCAGACGTACACATATGAGGGGGACTATGGTAATGCGACACACTCAGCTACTCACAGGAGGTAGATGTAAGAACGTTTCTTCTGCTGGTTTATTAAAAACACGGCAAAACCAGAGCAAGGTTCAATAACACAAACATGACCTTTTCTGGCAAAACAGGAAAACAAAAGATAACATACATTACAGTCCATATGCCTTGTGTTATGCTACAAGCACTAAGGAATTAAGGGAGGTCTGTTCCTACAATAGAACTAAGCTAGATCCCTACGATGTAACGGGAACCTGATCCTGCGATCAGACCCGCAAAAGTCCTCAGCTAGTCTGAACGAAGACCTATAGATGTGAGGGAGGGATCCCTACAAGGATTAGGGACTGGGAGAAAAGATGGACACCTCCTAACAGAAGTTGTAGCAGAAAAAGACAAAACAAAGAACATAGAGGTCAAAAGACCAAGCAAAAACTATCTGAGTTAGGTAACAAAGCACCTGGCTAGCTTAAGAGTATAAGTTACAATGCAGTCCAGCAAAGCCAGAAGGGTGGAGCCGGATTAAATAGGCCACAAAGGTCATGTGACCAGCAAGATAAAAAAAAACTAACAGGAGAGTTCTAACAGTACCCCCCCCTTCTAAGAGGATCCTCCGGATCCCCTAGGACCAGGCTTATCCGGAATCCTCTTGTGAAACGCTCTGACAAGTCTGGACGCAGAAACATCATCCGCCCTCACCCATGAGTTATCCTCGGGTCCGAAACCCTTCCAAGCGACAAGATACTGCAAACTCCCTCTATACCGTCTAGAATTTAGGGTGCGAGAAATTTCATATTCCCCGTCCTCCACCACCGGGGAACAGTGGCAGCGGAGTCTCCATCCAACACATCAGCTCTTTTCAACAGAGAAACATGAAATACCGGATTAATCTTCCAGGAGGTAGAACCTCCAACCTAACAGCAGATTGGTTAACAACCTGAAGCAACCTTAAAGGGCCCTACAAACTTGGGACCCAATTTTTTAGAAGGAATCCTCAACCTCAGATTCTTAGAGGATAACCAAACCATGTCACCAATAGCAAACAAAACCTCTTGCCGTTTCCTATCAAAGTACCCTTTAGATTTTCTGTTAGCCTCCTGAAGATTACCACGCACATCCGTCCAAACTCTCTCCAAATCACCAGAAAAATTTTCCTCTTCAGGCACGGCCGATACCAATTTGGAGAATGACCCAAATGACGGATGTCTCCCAGTACAACAAAAATAAGGCGAACAACCAGCAGAGGAAGATGTATGATTGTTAAGAGCAAATTCAGCAAGTGGCAGAAACTCAGACCACCCCTCTTGATTGTCTGCCACGAAACAACGCAAGAACTGCTCAACATCCTGGATTTTCCTTTCTGTCTGGCCATTAGACTCAGGATGATATCCGGATGAAAACAACAAATGAACTCCCAACCTGTCACAAAAGGCGCGCCAAAACAAGCCACGAACTGAGGTCCCCTATCAGAAACAATGTCAGCAGGAACACCATGTAGTCTGACAATTTCCTTGACAAAGGCCTTAGCGAGAGTCTTAGCGCAGGGCAGTTTGATGAAAGGAACCTAATGACACATATTGCTAAAACGGTCCACGACCACCCAGATGACAGTGAAACCCTCAGAGGGGGGAAGGTCAGTAATAAAGTCCATAGCCAAATGTGTCCAAGGTGCACTAGGAACCTCCAGAGGGCAAAGCAACCCCGCAGCAGAAGTATGTGAAGACTTAGATCTAGCACACACAGTACACTGACGCACCCACTTAATGACTTCCTTCTGCCATCCAGGCCACCAAAAACTGCGACCCACAAGTCTCTTGGTCTCAGAGATTCCAGGATGACCTGCCAACCGAGACTCATGACACTCAACAAACAAATCTCTCCTAAAGGTCCCAGGCACAAACAACCTCCCATGGGGAGTGTTAGATGGGGCATTCTCCTGTGCTTTAAGAATCTCATCTTCCAACACAGATTCCAAAGCAGCAATCACAACCCCTTCTTGTAAAATGTTCTCCTCCTCCTCAGTACCAATCATGGGAGAAAAACTGCGAGACAAAGTATCGGCTTTCACATTCTTAGTACCTGGGATGTAAGTGACAGAAAAATTAAACTGCAAGAAAAACAGTGCCCATCTAGCCTGACGGGCATTCAAGCGTTTGGCAGCATCCAGATAGATCAGATTTTTATGATCCGTGAAAACCTGAACGGGAAATTCAGCACCTTCCAAGAGATGCCGCCAGTGTTCAAATGCGAGTTTAATGGCCAATAATTCCCGATTACCAATATCGTAATTCAGTTCAGTCTCAGAAATTTTTTTTTAAAAAAAGCACAAGGATGCACTCCATCCGTGTTTTCCTGAGACAATACCGCGCCGACCCCCACAGAAGAAGCATCAACCTCAACCAAAAACGGTTTAGTCACATCAGGCTGCATAAGGATGGGAGCAGAGCAGAACCTCTCCTTTAAAAACACAAAAGCTTCAATGGCCTCAGTAGTCCACTGAACCGCATTAGCACCTTTCCTGGTGAGATCGGTCAGTGGTTTGACAATAATAGAAACATTTTTAATGAATTTTCTATAATAATTGGTGAAACCCAAAAACCTCTGTAACGATTTCAAACCAATAGGCCTAGGCCATTCCTGCACAGCTTGAACTTTCACCGGGTCCATCTCAAAACCTTCGCTGGAGATAATGTAGCCCAAAAAACTAATTCTCTGTACAGCGAACTCACATTTCTCCAGCTTAGCAAAAAGCGAATTGTCCATTAACAACTGTAATACCTCACGCACACTCCGCCAATGAGACTCCAGATCCGGTGAATAAATCAAAATGTCATCCAAATACACAACCACACTTTTGCCGATCAAAGGTCTAAGGATGTCATTAATAAGATTCTGAAAAAATGCAGGAGCGTTGGTAAGACCAAAAGGCATAACCAGATTCTCAAAATGCCCCACAGGAGTGTTAAACGCAGTCTTCCATTCGTCACCCTCCTTCATGCGCAACAAATTGTATGCCCCCCGAAGATCAATTTTGGAAAACCACTTGGCCCCCACTAACTGGTTAAACAAATCAGGAATCAATGGCAGTGGTAAGGATTGCGTACAGTAATTTTATTAATCTCACGAAAGTCCAAACAAGGAAGTAAACCGCCGTCCTTTTTTTTAACAACAAAAAAAATCCAACAGCCACAGGAGACTTAGAAGGTCTAATGTGACCGGCGGCCAAGCTTGTCTGTATGTACTCCTGCAAAGCCTTTCTCTCAGGAATAGTCAAATTAAATAAACGACTTTTAGGAAGAGTCGCTCCAGGGACAAATTCAATAGTACAATCATAGTCTCTATGAGGGGGCAAAATCTGTGATTCCTTCTCAGAAAAAACTTTCCAAAAATCCTGAATAGGTACAGGTAATTCCCCTTTATCCACAGCAGCAATACGCCCGTTACAACATTTGTCATAACACTTGGGGCTCCAGGACTTAATTTCATTGGTAGACCAGTTCAGTACAGGATTGTGTAATTTTAACCAGGGTAACCCCAAAATCACTGGAGAAGGCAAATTATTCAAAACTATCAAATCCATATTATCTTGGTGAACACCATTAATAGTGAGAGGAAATTCACAGATCTTGTGAGTAACATTCTTCAAGGGAGAACCATGAACAGAAACCACAGCAATAGGGGATGACAAAGGTTTAGGTTTTAATTTAAGTTTTTCCAAGAATTCCCCATCAATCACATTCAGAGTGGAACCACAATCGACAAATACCCGAAAATCCATTAATTCTTCCTGAGCAGCAGTAGTATGGGCAGAAAGAAAAACCCCCTTAGTATTTAAACAGGCTATACGGGCAAAACTGACCTTTTTTTTTTTCTTTGTTCATACGAAGAACACAGTTCTTAATGAAATGGTCAGATTTGCCACAATAAAAGCACAAACCTTCAGAAAACCGGCGGTCTTTTTCCTGAGAGCGAGATGCCATCGCTCCGATCTCCATCGGCTCTCCAATGTCAGAACAGAAACTCTCAAGACTTGGAGCTGACATGGCAGAGGATTTACTCTCATTAACCCTTGCACGCAGTCTCCTATCCACCCGTATGGCTAATTGCATAGCCTCTTGCAAGTTACCAGGTATGGGATAAGCAATCAGCAAATCTTCAACCCTTTCACTTAGCCCTGCAAGAAATAAACTTTTCAAAGCTGAATCGTTCCACCTCACCTGAGTAGACCACCGACGGAAGTGAGTATAGTATTTTTCCACATTACCTGATCCCTGTCTCAAACGTCTCAATTCAGTCTCAGCTGATGAACCACGATCAGGATCGTCATATAATAACCCCAAAGCAGAAAAAAAACTATCCACTGATCTAAAGCATGGATCACTAGGTTGCAGAGAAAAGGCCCAGTCCTGAGGTTCTTTGCGCAAAAGTGACATTATGAACCCTATGCGCTGAGACTCATCACCAGAGGATCTGGGTCTCAAAAGGAAATACAACAAGCAAGCATTTTTAAAAGAAAAAAAATCTTGTTGTTCACCAAAAAATAAATCAGGCAAACGTACCTTTGGCTCCACGAAATGTGCTCCAGAACAACTACTCACGTGTTGCTGGATCTCAGCCACCTCCAGAGAGAGTCCCTGTAGGCGTTGAGCCAAATCCTGAACCGATACCATGATGAAAACTGAAAATCTTTCCTTAGAGATATTTTTGGGCTGGACTTACTGGTATGATCTGCTACAAGCACTAAGGAAAGAAGGGAGGTCTGTCCCTACAATAGAACTAAGCTGGATTCCTACGATGTAACGGGGAACCTGGTCCTGCGATCAGACCCGCTAAAGTCCTCAGCTAGTCTGAACGAAGACCTATAGATGTGAGGGAGGGATCCCTACAAGGACTAGGGACTGGGAGAAAAGATGGACACCTCCTAACAGAAGTTGTAGCAGAAAAAGTAGAAAGGGCGAGAGGCTAGCACTCAACAAGATGGGTGGTGCAGGTGAACGAGATCAAAGATCTCCAAAATCAAATACTGTCAAATAACACCGCACTCAGGATTATGCTTCAAAGTGAAAAAAATATTTTATTGTTTAATGTCCAAATGTGAAAAACGACAAGCAATATTAACGTTTCGGCCACAGCCTGGCCTTGATCACAATGTCGCAGTATAGAGATGCTTTGGAGCGTATGGTTAACAGGGATCCCTTATAGAGAATTGATGCAGGGCATAAGAAATAAACCCGGTACTTATGTTCACTTGGATACAGCAATTTTTTATATAGGGTATGTATAGGGTGATATTCCCACTTACAGAGTCATGTGGTATTGAGAATACAGTATATATACACACCAGATATAGGTTAGCTGTATTAGGGAGGGTATTGTAATGCCCATAGATTGTGGGGTTCTGGGATGCAGAGTATTGATAAGGCAGCGTTTCCCAGCTAAGGCACGGTATGTGCCAGCGATCCACTTCACCACCAACGCCTCCAACCCTGACAGGGAAGACCACTATATCACCAACGGATCACACGGATATCCTACCTTATCAATACTCTGCATCCCAGAACCCCACAATCTATGGGCATTACAATACCCTCCCTAATACAGCTAACCTATATCTGGTGTGTATATATACTGTATTCTCAATACCACATGACTCTGCAAGTGGGAATATCACCCTATACATACCCTATATAAAAAATTGCTTTATCCTAGTGAACTTAAGTACCGGGTTTATTTCTTATGCCCTTGCATCAATTCTCTATAAGGATCCTTGTTAACCATACGCTCCAAAGCATCTCTATACTGCGACATTGTGATCAAGGCCAGGCTGTGGCCGAAACGTTAATATTGCTTGTCGTTTTTCACATTTGGACATTAAACAATAAAATATTTTTTTCACTTTGAAGCATAATCCTGAGTGCGGTGTTATTTGACAGTAGTTGTAGCAGAAAAAGGCAAAACAAAGAACATAGAACATAGAGGTCAAAAGACCAAGCAAAAACTGTCTGAGTTAGGTAACAAAGCACCTGGCTAACTTAAGAGTATAAGTTACAATGCAGTCCAGCAAAGCCAGAATGGTGGAGCCGGATTAAATAGGCCACAAAGGTCATGTGACCAGCAAGATAAAAAAAACCTAACAGGAGAGTTCTAACACCTTGGGAATCTGCCCACTCAGGGTCAAAAATCAAAAGAGTCCAGCAAAGTTGCACAAAAACAATCTCTGGAGCTTCCTGCCTCTAGATCCAAAGACAGATTAAAAAAAAAACTCAGTGGTCAGACATTTAACTTGTTGAATCACACCCTTTGGAAGGAGATATGGTGAGTGGCCGTCCCGCCCATCTCTTACAGCCACTTACAGAAAAGCCCAACCCTGTCATGGCCGATTAATGCATCTCAGCACATCACATGCTGGAGCAAAACTTCTGAGTTTTCAGATCACAGATGATAGCAATCTTCATGATACATATCTCCCCTCGCTTACATTGCCAATGATCTTGTCACAGGTCTTAGAACACGCACAAATACTGCAGGCAGCTAAATACTCCCAAACATACTGGTGCACCCCAGACAACCAAAAATGTAGAGTAAGGAGATCTTTGGTGGCTTTACTACCAAACTATGGTCCGGCCAAGACCGAATCGCAATGTTCACTTATGCAAATTGCCTCTTCAAAAAAAAGGAGGACTTGTACTCTATAGCGCCACCTATTGGTAGTAGCGATCCTACAAGTCACAATCACCCCTTTAACGAGTCTTGTAATATGACTTAAGATAAAAGCCAAATCAGTATCTCCATTTGTAGACAGTGTTTCGGACTATTGGTCCTCGTCAGTGCAAAGTAGGTGAGCTCTGATATGGCTGGGTGAGAGGCTAGAATTATAAGATGGAGTTTCAGTCTTCCGTCTCAGGCGTGCACATGAACAGACGCTGGTGATTACAGTTCCGTGTCTCCTTCACTCTCTATCGGAGGTGCCAGCTTTCTAATTACACAGAACAGTGTGGAAACCTGAGACAAACTACCAGAAGACCTCCCACAGTGTATGGAGAGGTTTCTCACAAAGAACAGGACGCCTACATGACACGCACCATTACCTCAGAGAAGCTCCCCACGAGGCAACATGGCGCCAGCGCCAGACATACCAAAGGACAAGAAAAATGCTAAATCTTCACAGCCCACAACAGATGCACAGGAGCAAGTAGGAGACCGGGAAGTATGCGTAACTAATTTAAAAGTTTCTTGCAAAACATTTGCAACTGAAGTTGTCAAATTGCTTGCTCCAGAGTTAAAACAATCTCTGGAATCCACAATCACCATTATACTGAAGCAGATAGAATCATAGAATCAAAGAATGGTAAAGTTGGAAGGGACCTCCTGGATCATGTGATCCAACCCCCTGTTCAAAGCAGGATGCACTAAATCATCCCAGACAGATGTCTGTCCAGCCTCTGTTTGCAGACTTCCATTGAAGGAGAAATCACCACCTCTTGTGGCAGCCTGTTCCACTCATTGATCACCCTGTCAAAAAGTTTTTTCTAATATCTAATCTGTGTCTCCTCCCATTCAGTTTCATCCTATTGCTTCTAGTCTTTCCTTGTGCAAATGAGAATAAAGATGATCATTCTACAATGTGACAGCCCTTGAGATATTTGTAGACAGCTATTAGTTCTCCTCTCAGTCTTCTTTTTTGCAAGCCAAACATTTCCAAATACTGTAACCGTTCCTCATAGGACATATGTCGCTCTTCTCTGAACTTGCTCCAGTTTGTTGATGTCTTTTTTTAAATTATGGTGCCCAAAACAGGACACAGTATTCCAGATGAGGTCTGACCAAAGAGAAGTAGAGGGCAATGATGACTTTACGTGATCTAGACTGTATGCTTCTGTTAATACATCCCAGGATTGTATTTTCCTTTCTTGCTGCTGCATCACAATGTTGACTCATGTTCAGTCTGTGATCTATTAGTATACCCAAGTCTTTTTCACATGTGCTGTTGCTAACCCCTATTCCTCCCATTCTGTATATGCTTTTTTCATTTTCATTTCATATTTCAGATGCAGGGTGAGGGTGCTAGATCACATCAAAGTGAGAGACTTGATAAAGCTGAATATTGAATCAGCAATTTGGAGGATGAACTGGAGAGCGCCTGTACAGATCTTCAAAAAGCCAATAAACTAACTCACCAACTGACTGATAAAGTTGACGACCTGGAAAATAGGTCCTGGAGAAATAATCTGAGAATCATTGGCCTTCCAGAATCCATTACTCCTGGCCAGCTCATACAGATATGCACAGAAGCCTTCCCTAAGGCACTGAGCATCAATGCACCGTTGAAAGCGTAGATAACTCACAGAATAGGACCACCCCCGGGTTAGCCCCCCCTTAGTGAGAATTTGGGTAAAAAATGATTACATTCGTTAGATCTTTGTTAGATCCGGTTTGATCAACCAAAACTAACGTTAGATCACCCCTACAAAATGAGATATTTACGATCTTTTCCAGGGGGGGCTAACCCGTAGCTAGCCCCCCAACTTTGAAATTTGCCGTTTTTTGGATGGATTCTGATAGATATTCGTTAGATCCGTTTGATCAGCAAAAATTAACGTTAGATCTCCCTTCGTTCCCGAGATATTGGGGGTGTCAGGTGGGGGTTAGCCCCCCTAATTTGAAATTTGCCGTTTTTTGGATGGATTCTGATATTCGTTAGATCCGGTTTGATCAGCAAAAATTAACGTTAGATCTCCTTTCGTTCCCGAGATATTGGGGGTGTCATGTGGGGGGTTAGGTACAGGTTAGCCCCCCTAATTTGAAATTTGCCATTTTTTGGATGGATTCTGATAGATATTCGTTAGATCCGGTTTGATCAGCAAAAATTAACGTTAGATCTCCTTTCGTTCACGAGATATTGGGGGTGTCAGGTGGGGGGTTAGGTACAGGTTAGCCCCCCCTAATTTGAAATTTGCAGTTTTTTGGATGGATTCTGATATTCGTTAGATCCGGTTTGATCAGCAAAAATTAACGTTAGATCTCCTTTCGTTCCCGAGATATTGGGGGTGTCATGTGGGGGGTTAGGTACAGGTTAGCCCCCCTAATTTGAAATTTGCCATTTTTTGGATGGATTCTGATAGATATTCGTTAGATCCGGTTTGATCAGCAAAAAATAACGTTAGATCTCCTTTCGTTCACGAGATATTGGGGGTGTCAGGTGGGGGGTTAGGTACAGGTTAGCCCCCCCTAATTTGAAATTTGCAGTTTTTTGGATGTATTCTGATAGATATTCGTTAGATCCGGTTTGATCAGTAAAAATTAACGTTAGATCTCCTTTCGTTCCCGAGATATTGGGGGTGTCAGGTGGGGGGTTAGGTACGGATTAGCCCCCCCCTAATTTGAAATTTGCCGTTTTTTGGATGGATTCTGATAAGTTATTCGTTAGATCCGTTTCAGCATCGGTCCTGAGGTGTAGATGTAGAAGAGGAGGGGTCCATTTGGGGGAGACCAACAGAGAGAGAGTGAAGTGAGGTGGTGAGTGAGTGGGACAATCTGAAAGTTCGGTCAGTGAGTCATTCTCGTCCTACATGATTGCCTTCGCAATCATCACAGCACACTGCCCCCCTTCCTCGCCGCGACACTTCGCCAATGAAGTCCGGATGCTGCCCACAACTGGCCCCCGCCGAAGTTGCCGCTGCTCAAACGTATCTAACGAATACAGTATCTATCAGGGGGCTTGTTTTTTGCGTAGCAAGTTGTATTTTTCCTTGGCACCACTTTGGAGTGCATATAATGTTTTGTATAACTTTGTTTATGAGAGGGAAAATTAAAAAAAAAAATTAATTACGCTAATGTTTTTTGAGTTTTATTTTTAGTTAATTTCCCGTGCGGTAAAAATAATAGAATAACTTTATTCTCCGTGTCAGGTCGGACACAACGATACCAAATTTATGTATTTTTTTTTTTTTTTACTACTTTTAAAAAGTAAAGCTTTTTTTCAAAAATAATGAGAGAGGATTTGGTCTCGCCGCATGCGCAGCCCCGTAGAGCTTTTATTTGTCTGACTACGGACCTGTGGGATGCCTCCTTTTTTGCGGGAAGAGTTGTAGTTTTTATTCGGACCATTTTGGGGTATATCCGATTTTTTTATCGCGTTTTATGCCTTTTTTGTGTCTCAAACAGTGAAAAAAATAGAAATTATGGCTTTTTTATTTTTTATGGCGTTTACCGTGTGGAATAAATATTAAAATATTTAATTTTTGGGGGTTGGGATCCAGCTGACGGTAGGACAGCTGGGATCCCGCGATTGCCGACGGGGCTAGCTGGGGCTGCCATTCCCTGCCCGACGTAAAAACTCTATGGCGGAGGAATAAGGCCCGGCTAGCCCCGTTGGCAAAAGTGAATGGACGGTCGTGAAGGGGTTAAAAAAGCCTGTGCATAGACTAAACAAAAACTCCTCATGTGGTCTCATTTTTAATCAATTTAATTATCAAAAAAAAATCTTACTTATTACTACAGTGAAAAACACAAGTAAAAGTAATACCTTACAGAAATAGATATTTAACAGTGAAAACCTGAACGTTTAGGACTGCAAATCCCTGTAATATAAATAGAACATGTACATTTTAACATCTAGACAGAGTTCCTGAGTTATGGGTGTTTGACTTATACAAAAAACACAGAAAATTACTAATGTGACTAGATATAAATTTATTCAAATGTTTAATCTCATAGAATACCAATAATAATTATCAATTAATGTTCACGAAAGATGTAGGCTGTATCTAAAGAATAGAAGCTGGATCCCAACCCCCAAAAATTAAATATTTTAATATTTATTCCACACGGTAAACGCCATAAAAAATAAAAAAGCCATAATTTCTATTTTTTTCACTGTTTGAGTCACAAAAAAAGGCATAAAACGCAATAAAAAAATCGGATATACCCCAAAATGGTCCGGATAAAAACTACAACTCTTCCCGCAAAAAAGGAGGCATCCCACAGCTCCGTAGTCAGACAAATAAAAGCTCTACGGGGCTACGCATGCGGCAAGACAAAATCCTCTCTCATTATTTAAAAAAAAACGTTTTACTTTTTAAAAGTAGTAAAAAAAAAAAAAATTACATAAATTTGGTATCGGTGTGTCCTACCTGACACGGAAAATAAAGTTATTCTATTATTTTTACCGCACGGGAAATTAAAAATAAAACTCAAAAAACATTAGCGTAATTAATTTTTTTAAAAATTTTCCCTCTCCTAAACAATAAAAGTTATACAAAACATTATATGCACTTCAAAGTGGTGCCAAGGAAAAATACAACTTGCTACGCAAAAAACAAGCCCCCTGTACTTTGAAATTTGCCTGTTTTTATATGGATTCTGATAGATACTGTATTTGTTAGATCCGTTTGAGCAGCGGCAATTTCGGCGGGGGCCAGTTGTGGGCAGCATCCGGACTTCATTGGTGAAGTGTCGCGGCGAGGAAGGGGGGCAGTGTGCTGTGATGATTGCGAAGAGGCGGGCCTGTAGGCATCATGGGGGACGAGAATGACTCACTGACCGAACTTTCAGATTGTCCCACTCACTCACCACCTCCTCACTTCACTCTCTCTCTGTTGGTCTCCCCCAAATGGACCCCTGCTCTTCTCCATCTACACCTCAGGACCGATGCTGAAACGGATCTAACGAATAACTTATCAGAATCCATCCAAAAAATGGCAAATTTCAAATTAAGGGGGCTAACCCGTACCTAAGCCCCCACCTGACACCCCCAATATCTCGGGAACGAAAGGAGATCTAACGTTGTTTGCTGATCAAACCAGATCTAACAAATATCTATCAGAATCCATCCAAAAAACTGCAAATTTCAAATTAGGGGGGCTAACCCGTACCTAACCCCCCACCTGACACCCCCAATATCTCGTGAACGAAAGGAGATCTAACGTTAATTTTTGCTGATCAAACCGGATCTAACGAATATCTATCAGAATCCATCCAAAAAACGGCAAATTTCAAATTAGGGGGGGGCTAACCTGTACCTAACCCCCCACCTGACACCCCCAATATCTCATGAACGAAAGGAGGTCTAACGTTAATTTTTGCTGATCAAACCGGATTTAACGAATATCTATCAGAATACATCCAAAAAACTGCAAATTTCAAATTAGGGGGGCTAACCTGTACCTAACCCCCCACCTGACACCCCCAATATCTCGTGAACGAAAGGAGATCTAACGTTAATTTTTGCTGATCAAACCGGATCTAACGAATATCTATCAGAATCCATCCAAAAAACGGCAAATTTCAAATTAGGGGGGCTAACCTGTACCTAACCCCCCACCTGACACCCCCAATATCTCGGGAACGAAAGGAGATCTAACGTTAATTTTTGCTGATCAAACCGGATCTAACGAATATCTATCAGAATCCATCCAAAAAACGGCAAATTTCAAATTAGGGGGGCTAACCCCCCACCTGACATCCCCAATATCTCGGGAACGAAAGGAGATCTAACGTTAATTTTTGCTGATCAAACCGGATCTAACGAATATCTATCAGAATCCATCCAAAAAACGGCAAATTTCAAAGTTGGGGGGGCTAGCTACGGGTTAGCCCCCCCTGGAAAAGATCATAAATATCTCATTTTGTAGGGGTGATCTAACGTCAGTTTTGGTTGATCAAACCGGATCTAACAAAGCTCTAACGAATGTAATCATTTTTTACTCAAATTTTCACTAAGGGGGGGGCTAACCCGGGGGTGGTCAGAATAGGTCCTTCACATCAGCCTGAGCAGGGATCTGCCTCAAACAGGCCCAGACAAGTTATAGTGAAATATATGGACTATGCAGACAAAGATAACATCCTGCAGAGATACAGAAAATCATCACCACCTTTGAGAGTAAAAGGACATAAAGTGTTATTCTTTGGAGATTACTCGGTAGAAGTTGCAAAAAGAAGACAAGCATTCAGTGGAATCTGTACTGAACTGGTAAAGATGAAAATCTGCTTTTCACTACAATTCCCAGCCACCCTCAAAGTATTTTCACCAGGAGGTGGAACAGAATCATTCTCAGCTTCAGACCGGGCACTGGAATTCATGAAGAGTATGGAGGGCCATCACAAAGAAAACAGAAGAAGAGACAATTACCAAGCTGACTGAACACCAGTGGGGATCTTCTAGCTGGTCTTGTAACTTTGGTCCCGGGTAGGAGCGACTTTGCCTCCGGGAGGGTCGAGTTGGTTTCGGACCATCCGACTTTACCAAAAGTCGAGTCGAACGAGATCGGCTGACTAGCTCACGGCAAAAGTCGAAGTTCGGCCAAAAAACGAAACCCGACCCCAATGCAAGTCAATGGGGAATAACAGTCGCCAGTGAGTGGAGGACAGTAAAAAGACCTACAGTGCCCATTTCAACGCCAACGACATCAATTCTTATTACTTAAGCTTGTCAACCTTAATTTACTTTATAATAACAGTAATGCATTGAAAACTGGGGGTTATTTGGCTAAAGTTGTGGGGGGGCAGGGCTGGCTCCAGGTTTTCGTGGGCCCCTGGCGAAAGAGTCTCAGTGGGCCCCTTTAACACATACCACAATTCATGATGCTCCGATACGGCAGAGAAATATAGGTATAGTACAATGCCAAATACTTCACTTTTTACATTACGTGAGTGATATCTATTGTAAATTCTACAATAGCTCAAAAACCGTTCAGTATAGTCCTCCTTACAGTATTATGGTCACCACATAGTGCGCCATACAGAATAATGAGCACCATATATTGCTCTATACAGAATAATGAGCCCCATATATTGCTCCATACAGAATAATGAGTCCCATATATGATGCTCCATACAGAATAATGGGCCCAATATAATGCTTCATACAGTATAATGAGCCACATATATTGCTACATACAGAATAATGAGCCCATATATTGCTCCATACAGAATGGGCTCCATATAATGCTCCATACAGAATAGGCCACATATGTGCTCCATATGATGCTCCATATATAAAGAACCCCATATGATACTCTAGTAAATGATGGGCCCCATATATGATGCTCCAGTGTATGATGAGCCCCTATATAATGCTCCATATATAATGGTCCCCATATATAATTCTCCTTATATAATGGGCTCCATGTGATGCTCCATATATAATGTGCCCCATATGATGTGGCATATATAATGGGCCCCATATGATGCTCCAGTATGTGATGGGCCCCATGGATGATGCTCCAGTGTATGATGGGCCTATATAATGCTCCATAGATAATGGGCCCCATATGATACTCCAGTATATAATGGGTCCCATATTATGCTCCAGTATATAATGGGCCCCATATATGATGTTCCAGTGTATAATGGGCCACATATATGATGCTCCAGTGTATAATGGGCTCCGTATATGATGCTCCAGTGCATGATGGGCCCCATTTATTATGCTACAGTGTATGATGGGCCCCATATATAATGCTCCAGTGTATAATGGGCCCTATCTATGATGCTCAAGTGTATGATGGGCCCCATATATAATTCTCCAGTGTATAATGCTCCCCATATATTGCTCCAAACATTAAAAAAAATTAAATACCTCTCCTCGCTGGGCACTGTTCTACTCTGGACTCCTCAGTGTCGCCATCTTCCAGCTCTCTGCACTGTGACTGTTCAGGCAGAGGGCGCGCAGACACGATGTCATCGCGCTCTCTGACCTGAATGTCATTGTCAGGAAACGCGGAACACGTCACAACGGTGGAGCAGTGAGAGGTAAGTATTGCAAGTGCTGGGGCCCTGAGCAAGCAGGGTGGCCCACTTGTGGGCGCCGACACTGGCACAGGGCACCTCATAGTTCGCCGTTGTCCCTGACGGCGAGTGGGCCCCCCCACCTGCTCAGGGCCCCGGCACTTGCCCGGGTGCGCCAGGTGCTGACGCCGGCCCTGGGGTTGCGGGTGTACAGCCCAGTTAGGTAGGTGGAAAAACTGGTATATGTTGAGGTGTAGGCTGGACGTTCAGCAGCTGCAAATGGAGGAATTGGAGAAGTCGGAGGAAGAGGAGGACAAAGCGAGCCATTTTGTTGGCAACCTATGTGTCATCAGGAGAAGGTGGTCCCTTTTTAGGATCCGCAAAACATAATCACACATGTGGGCCAATGTTCCAGGTGTCAATGATGCACTGCCAGTGGTGGGTGGAGGAGCACTTTTTGCCAAATCCACATCCCTCCAGTCACGCACAAACCCTGTACCTGACCTTGGCAAGCCAACATTTTCTCTTGCCCCCTGAGAAGCATCCTCCTCCCCAAAATAATCATCCCCCCTCATCCTCCTCCACCTCGTCCAGGACAGTTACCTGAGCAGACAATGGCTGACTGTCATCAAGGCTTCCCTCCTCCGCTGCAGATGCCTGATACTTAATGTGTGTCAAAGTTTGCATGAGCAGACGCATAAGTGGGATGTTCATGCTTATGATGGCGTCATCTGCGCTTACCAGCCGTGTGCATTCCTCAAAACACTGAAGGACTTTACAGAGGTCTTTCAGCTTTGACCACTGCACACCCGACAACTCGATGTCTGCCCTCAAACGGCCTGCCCGTGTATCCTCCCACAAATGCATTACAGCCTGCCTCTGTTCGCACAGCCTCTCAACCATGTGCACGGTGGAGTTCCACCTTGTTGCAACGTCTATGATTAGGCGGTGCTTGGGAAGGTGTAGCGATCGCTGCAGCCTGTGCATACGACTGGAGTCTACGGGCGAGCGACGGATGGAGCAGGGCTGGTAACTCCGGATAATTATTTATGAAGCACTGCACCACCAGGTTCAAGGTGTGAGCCAGGCAAGGTATGTGTCTGAGTTTTGCCAAGGCTATGGCCGCCACAAAATTACGGCAGTTATCACTGACTACCTTGCCTGGCTCAAGATGTAGACTGCCCAGCCATGACTCAGTTTCTCGCTGCAAGTAGTCGTCCAGTACCTCCGTGGTGTGTCTGTTGTCGCCCAAAGACTTAATCTTTAAAACAGCCTGCTGACACTTACCACTAGCTGTTCGATAGTGGGACACCTCGTGTGCAACACTGGCAGCTGCGGATGGAGTGCTCGTGCGACTGCGCTCTGTCGACGAGCTTTTGCTTCTGGAGGAGGAGGAGGGTCGAACGCCTACAGCCAGCTGTTGCCTATACCGTGGGCTAGGCAGCACTATCCCACCGCCACTGTCCCCTGTGGACCCTGCATCCACCACATTCACCCAGTGCCCAGTGATGGACATGTAACGGCCCTGGCCATGCCTACTGGCCCATGTATCTATTGTGAGGTGCACCTTTCCACTCACTGATTGTTTGAGTGCATGGATAATGCGGTCTTTCACATGCAGGTGGAGGGCAGTGATGGCTTTTCTAGAAAAGAAGTGCCGACTGGGTAGGTCATAGTGTGGGACAGCGTAGGCCATGAGCTCTCGGAACACTGCGCTTTCAATCAAACGGAAGGACATCATCTCTAATGAGATCAGTTTGGCAATGTAGGCGTTCAAAGCCAGTGAGGTTTTGTAGTCAGTCCACGCTTTGCAAGTGCATGGTGTTTACATGTCTAAGCATGCAACTGGTATTCAAATTTCGGAGATTTTTCCCTCGGCTAAAGGTCCTTCCGTACTTTTTACAGATAACCTGTGCCTCATCAATAGGATTTTGGTCAAAAAAGTGCCACACTGCACTCTTCCTACTATGGGAAAACTTTTCAGGGCTTGCACACTGTGCTAATTTGACCGTCTGGTCAAGCTGTCCTGCAACTCTGTTTTTTTAACACGTTTTTGGACTGCTAAGGGCCTGCCAGATAACCGCAGCTGCGATGTCGATGCCTGCGGCGGATCCTCCTCCTCTTCTGAGCTATTGCCAGCGGCACCCTCTTCCCCCAATGGATGCCAATATGGGTCAACAACTGGGTCATCAATCACCTCCTCTTCAATTTCATCTGCACCTTCCTCTGTGTCACCGTGTAAGGTGGTATAGTATGCGGGAAGGGGCACCTGAGTTTCATCAGGGTCAGAATCTGGCTCAGTAGACTGCGAGGGCAATGCAGTGCTCTGGGTGAATGCACCAGCAGAATCATATAGCAGTGGCTGTGCATCAGTGCATTCCATGTCAGACTAATCTTGGACAGGGGAATTCAGGATTTCACTTGATAAGTTAGGCATGGTATGTGAAAAGAGCTCCAGGGAGTAATCTGAAGTGTGGCCTGCCACATCCTTCACTTTTGGTGGGGGTGAAGGACACAATAAAAGGTGTTGTTCCTGACCACGAGCCTGCACTGACTACTCAGTGCTTGCAGTTTTTGAAACTTCAGAAGAGGAGGCGATAGAGCTGGAGGCTGTTTCGGCAATGTTAGGCCTCTTTCACACATCCGTTGTGCGCCTGACGGCGCCCTCCGGCATTTTTTTGTCCAACCGCATCCTGCGTAATATAATGCCGGATGCGTTTTTTTTCCATTGACTAACATTAGTGCCGGATGGCGCCGCATGTCCCTGCGGTGCGTCCGGTTTGTGCCGGATGCGGTGTCTGGTCGCCGTCCGGAGTCTGGAAAAATCGTTGCATGTCACGTTTTTTTGTCTGCGGCGAAAAAGCCGGAAGCGCTGGATGCGGCGCTTCCAGCTTTTTTTTACAACGAAAGTCTATGGACGCCGCAATGCGCCGCATCCGGCAAGAGCCGGATCCGGTAGCCGCATCCAGTTTTTTAATTGAGATACCAGCCCACAGCAAACAGATACCAGCCCTCAGCAAACATAAAAAAAAGGATTCAGTGGGACATCAGACACATGCACATGACCAAGAGCCAGAGCCACAACCTGAGAGACGCAGCCACCTGAGACGCAGCCACCTGAGACGCAGCCACCTGAGAGACGCAGCCAGGATCCGCAGCATGGAGCACCAGCAAAACAGACGGTAAATATGAGACCCCCCAACCCAAAATTGACAATGCATATGTCACCAATGCTGTGTGTGCTACTGAATTTTTTTGCCACCCTGGTACATTTTCAAATTCATGTTTTTTCTGTGATTTTGTTGCTTCCCCTGGTACTGTACGAAATTAAATTTGCGATGATGGGGTGGGTCCCCCTGTTAGTGTTTAAAATACGTATGTTTGGGAACTTATATTGTGTATCCCCTGCTACTGTTGTGAATGTGTTTAATTGATAATGTGGATCTACTGGTACTGTTTTTTTGCAGTGATGTGCTTGGTCTCCCTGCGACAATATGAAATGTGGATGTATTTGTGTATCATAATGTTGATTTAATAATTTTTTTTTTTTTTTGGGCCTGTGATGTGGTTGCTTGTCCTGCTACTATCTGAAATGTGGATGTTTTTAGTATCAATGTTGATCTAGTGTTTCATTGTTTGTAAATTGTTTGTTTGGGGCCTGTGTCGTTTTTTCTCCTCATGCTGCTATGTGAAATGTGCATTTTTGTTGTTATCATAATGCTGATGTAGTGGTTTTTTTTTAAACCTTTTTTTTTTGGCCCTGTGATGCTTCATCTACTCATGCTGCTATCTGCAATTTGCATGTGTTTAGTATCCTAATGTTTATTTTTTTTCAATGTTTTTTTTTGGCCCTGTGATGCTCTATCTCCTCATGCTACTATCTGAAATGTGCATGTGTTTAGTATCCTAATGTTGATCTTGTGTATTTTGTTAATTTTTTTTTTTTGGGGCCTGTGACGGTTTATCTACTCATGCTGCTATGTGAAATGTGCATTTTTTTGTTATCATAATGGTTTTTTTTTTAATTTTTTTTAATTTTTTTTGGGCCCTGTGATGCTTTTGCTACTCATCCTATCTGAAATGTGCATGTGTTTAGTATCCTAATGTTGATCTTGTGTATTTTTTTTTTTAATTTTATTTTTTGGGGCCTGTGACGGTTTATCTAGTCATGCTGCAATGTGAAATGTGCATTTTTTTGTTATCATAATGTTGTTTTTTTTTTTATTTTTTTTTTTTTTTTTTTTGGGCCCTGTGATGCTTTTGCTACTCATCCTGCTATCTGAAATGTGCATGTGTTTAGTATCCTAATGTTGATCTTGTGTATTTTTTTTTAAAATTTAATTTTTTGGGGCCTGTGATGGTTTATCTAGTCATGCTGCAATGTGAAATGTGCATTTTTTTTGTTATCATGTTTTTTTTTTTATTTTTTTTTGGGCCCTGTGATGCTTTTGCTACTCATCCTGCTATCTGAAATGTGCATGTGTTTAGTATCCTAATGTTGATCTTGTGTATTTTTTTTTAAATTTTATTTTTTGGGGCCTGTGACGGTTTATCTAGTCATGCTGCAATGTGAAATGTGCATTTTTTTGTTATCATAATGGGTTTTTTTTAATTTTTTTTTTGGGCCCTGTGATGCTTTTGCTACTCATCCTGCTATCTGAAATGTGCATGTGTTTAGTATCCTAATGTTGATGTTGTGTATTTTTTTTTTTTTTGGGGCCTGTGACGGTTTATCTAGTCATGCTGCAATGTGAAATGTGCATTTTTTTGTTATCATAATGTTGTTTTTTTTTATTTTTTTTGGGCCCTGTGATGCTTTTGCTACTCATCCTGCTATCTGAAATGTGCATGTGTTTAGTATCCTAATGTTGATCTTGTGTATTTTTTTTAAAAATTGTATTTTTTGGGGCCTGTGACGGTTTATCTAGTCATGCTGCAATCTGAAATTTGCATGTTTTTAGTATCAGAATGTTGATCTACTGTTTTTTTTTTTTTTTGTGGATCGGGTGTTTCCCCCTGGTACTGTATATTTTTTTTTTTTTTGGGCAGGGATAGGGTTTCCCCCTGGTACTGTTTATGGCTACAATTAATGACTGCATGTTGTGTTCGCTAAAACATAAAGCTCAATAATGTCCATGTTTGAATCTTATATTTTAAAACAGGGACAATCAATACATATAAACACAATTCCTTTTTGTATGTTAATTCCACAGCAGAAGAATTGATGCTGCAGATCAAAGGGCGCAGGAGATCCTGGATGCAAGGAGGCAAGCCAGTAGAAAGTAAATATGACATCCCCCATTTCCCTAAAAATTACATGTTTGTTTTTCTCTTTCAGCCAGGGCCAAGGAATCCACATATATTCACTGTCCCTTTTTGTGTCCTTACTCAACAGCAGAAGACGTCAACGAGAGGCGGCGGCGGCTGAAGCAGCACTTGAAGAGAGGGGAGGAGAGGACCTCCAAGCTAGGAGGATAGCCTGCAGAAAGTAACTATTACATCCCCCATTTTGCTCTAAATTACATGTTTGTTTTTCTTTCAGCCATGGACAAGGAATAGTAAATTCACAGTCCCTTTTTATCAACAGCAGAAGACGGCAACAAGAGGCGGCGGCGGAGGCGGCGGCAGAGAGACGACAGGAGGAGAGGCGGGCTAGGAGGGAAGCCAGCAGAAAGTAAATATTACATCCCCCATTTCCCTAAAAAAATTACGTTTTTCTCTTTCAGCCAGGGACAAGGAATATAGAAATATATTCACTGTCCCTTTTTGTTTATTTCTTCCACAGCAGAGACCGTCAAACAGCTGCTGCAGCTGCCGCAATGGCGGCGTTGGCAGAGGAAGCAGCGGCGTCAGCAGCAGCAGCGGCGGCAGCAGCAGCATCGCCATCTCCTCCCTCCCAGCCAGAGCCAGAGCGGGACACATCTTCTTCTGGAGCCCTCCTACCCATCGTCAGCAATTGGCGGTAAAAATATATATATTTTTTTTCTATCCACAATCCATCTGTGGGCTATATGTCTTGATTGTCTTTTTTTAATAACAGGAATCGCAAGATGACGAGGAGCTCCCAGAGGAAGAAGGACGGGGTGGAGAGATACACGGAGTGGGCTCACAATTCGTAAGTATCCTGCATCAATCGCAGAAACACAACATCACACTACACACAACACATAGAAAACCATTTAGTCCATACTTCACACAGAAACCAGCACCTGCCAATATCCTAAATTTTATTTTCATTTTTAGTCTCTCGGAACTGGGAGCCAACAGAGGGTTCCTCCCAGCGCCTCCCAGAGTCGTCGTCGTGAGACTGTCGGCGGTTCTCAACGTGTAAGTTTATTTATTATTTTTTTTTAAACGTACCTATTTTTTTGGTGTGTTTTCTTAAAATGTAATTTTTTTTAAACATTTTTTTTTACCTATCTACTATTTTTGGTAGCATATGCTATAATTTTTAATGTTTACAAAACGTGTTATCTCAAAATTTTTGTTGCAGTAATTTTTCCAGTTTAACATGTCTAATTTTGACATTTTCAAACAATGTGTATGATAATTTTCTTTTTCTTTTTTAATTTCACAGGCTTCACAGCGTGCTCCCAACTCGGACACGGAGGAGGGCCTGGATGTGGAGCTGATGATAGATCTTGTCCGAGAAAGGGAGCCGCTGTGGAACATGGGGGACCGCCGGCATTCGGATCAAATTATTACACAACGGGTCTGGGAGGAAGTGGCAGCGGGAATGGTGCAACGCTGGGAGGACCTCGATCCTAGGTCCCAGACTAAATTCCGTAAGTATAGTTCATGTTGCTGACTGTAAAGGTGTGTTTCCAAAACTTCTGTCCTCGTGTCACCCACGCTTCATGTTTTCATGATTTCCTTTTGTGAAACACTATGGAAATAATGAAAACATGAACTCTGGGGGACACGAGGACTGAAGTTTGGGAAACCCTGATGTTGTATACTAACCAATGTGTGCTTTCTCGTTTCAGGGGAGAGAATTGTGAAGCGGTGGCGGTCTGTGAGGGATCGCTTTAAGAAGGAGTTTAATAAAAAGATGCGGGCCCCGAGTGGTTCTTCAGGACGCCAGAGCAAGTACAAGTACGCACGAGCTCTGGCGTTCCTGCGTGAAACCATGGTCACCAGAAGGTAAATATTACCATCAAATGTTAACCTTCTTTTTTTCTTTGCAGCCAGGGCCATTCCACATCTGTATATTAATTTTATGTTTTTCTTTCTTCCACAGCACGGTGACCAGCACTCGGGCGCCCGCAGAGTTGGCGCCTTCTAGAGCGTTCCCTCGGGAGACCGACACCGAGGGACACTTCGACCAACCCTCCACATCTGCACCTTCCCAGCCTTCCCACACAGTTGATCCCGCTGTCCCCTCCACCAGCGCTGGAGCAGCGTGGCCGGCTGCATTACATGAATCTGCTGGTCAGGATATAGCCTTCCCTTTACCCCACCCTTCTGACCCTGCCACCTCTAGTACAGCAGCGGGTACTGGGCGTCAGCGTCAGAGGGGTCAGGAAAAGAACTATGCGCCCGAGTTCTTGCATATGAACGCATCTTTCCAGAACTGTCTTAAGGTATTATCTGAACAAGTTGCCGCAGGCGTTAGTCAGATAACCTCCCTAGTTGGTGAGGTGAAGACACTTCTGGAAACTGTGCGTTCAGAGGTAAGAGGATCCCCGAACCACAGTTTTTTTAGGTCGGTTGCGGAGGGCATAGATCCGCTATCTTCTGACCAGCAGATGTATGTGATGCACACGTGCCACACTGCTCTAGTGCAGGTTCTCTCCCATCCTCAATCCACCCCAGTCGTTCCACCACCTCCCCCTACAGCCGCCGTACATCTTCCCCCCTCTCCACCTGCCATCCCTCCTCCCCCTCCTATTCAATACCACCCACCTCCCAGGTCCATCAACCTCCCCAATTCCAACCACCTCCCCAGTACCAACCACCTCCCCAACTGCAGTCACCTCCCCAGTACCAGCAACCTACCCACTACCAGCCACCTACCCCGTACCACACTTCTACCTCGTACCAATCTCCTTCCCCTTCCAATTGCCTACCATGTCACCTGCTCCTCCTTCCCAACCCTCCACTCCACCACCACCCACCTGTTCTGCCTTGTCTTCCCATTCTTTTAGTCTTTCCACCCCTTCACCTCTTCCTGTTCCTTCCACACCACCATCCCGGTCGTCCCTCCACACTCCCACGGTCGAAGTGTCCCGCAGCCCCTCCAGCAGTATTTCCACCCCACACTACACGGACCTGTAGTTTTTTGATACATTTCTTTTAAAAAATAAAGTTGAAAAAAAAAAATTAAAAAAAAGAAAGTTTACAAAAATAATAAAGTTGAATAAAAAATAAAGTTTATTTAAACGTGAAAAATTGGGCCAAAAGGCCAAGTTTCATACCAATTATTATTAAAAAACATTTTTTTCAATAAATTGTTCATTGTTTTAACATCGTTGTCTGTCTTTTATTTATAGGATGTTAAGTTTTAAATTAGTTATACAGGTACACCTAACTTTGGGTAAAAGGTTCATAAATGCAACCTTTTTCCCAAAGTTGTGTCCCGGGTTGTGTAGTATGCAAAGTATGTTATATTTTTCACAAAATTGTGTACTTTGTTAGGTTATCCCCTACAACAGAGTTCCCCAACTCCAGTCCTCAAGGCCCACCAAAAACATATCAGGTTTTCAGGATTTCCTTTGTATTGCACAGGTGAGGCAATTATCACCTGAGCAATACAAAGGAAATACTGAAAACAAGACCTGTTGGTGGGCCTTGAGGACTGGATTTGGGGAACCATGGCCTACAATGTACACTTTTTTGGGAGAAAATGTGAAATACTTTTGTTAAAACAATTTCGCCTTTTGTCCAAAAAAAGGGTACATTGTAGCCCACGGTTCCCCAACTCCAGTCGTCAAGGCCCACCAACATATCAGGTTTTAAGGATTTCCTTTGTATTGCACAGGTGAGGCAATTATCACCTGAGCAATACAAAGGAAATACTGAAAACAAGACCTGTTGGTGGGCCTTGAGGACTGGATTTGGGGAACCATGGCCTACAATGTACATTTTTTTGGGAGAAAATGTGAAATACTTAACAATTTTGCCTTTTGTCCTAAAAAAGGGTACATTGTAGCCCAGGGTTCCCCAAATCCAGTCCTCAAGGCCCACCAAAAACATATCAGGTTTTCAGGATTTCCTTTGTATTGCACAGGTGAGGCAATTATCACCTGAGCAATACAAAGGAAATACTGAAAACAAGACCTGTTGGTGGGCCTTGAGGACTGAATTTGGGGAACCATGGCCTACAATGTACCCTTTTTTGGGAGAAAATTTGAAATACTTTTGTTAAAACAAACAGCCATGGACACAACTATGGCAAAAAGGTTACAGTAGAAAACACACAAGAAGGTAGACAAGTAAACTTTTAAAAGGTTTATTTTGGGTAAAGAAATTTTTTAAAAGAAACAATACATTTATCACACTCTGTCATCCTGCCAGTCAACACTACCTTCCGGTGACACAAAGTATTGAGCAAACTGGTCCCTCATTCTTGAAACCGCGACTGTACTGCGAGTGGTAATGTTGCTGTAGTCGTGCAAAGTTGTTTCTTGATTGTGGTCCTCCATAGAAATTGGTTCCTTGGTTAGGACACAATTATGTAGGACCACGCACGCTTTAACAACATCATCCACAGTCTCTGTCTTCAAGTTAATTGCAGTCAAAAGGACACGCCATTTTGCGGTCATAATGCCAAAGGCACACTCCACCATCCGTCTGGCTCTTGTGAGGCGGTAGTAAAATATCCGCTTTGTATGTGTTAATCCTCTGCTGGCGTACGGCTTCAAGAGGTGTTCGTACAGCTGAAATGCCTCATCACCTACACAAACGAATGGCATCGGTGGGCCTGAGGTTTGAGGCAGTGGCCTACGGGGGGGGGGGGGAAACTGAAAACTGTTTCCATACAGTTTACGACCCATGGCAGATAGTTTAAAGACTTGGGAGTCATTTGACCGTCCATAAGACCCAATGTCCACCGCGATAAACTTGTACTCCGCATCTGCAATAGCCATCAGGACGACCGAAAAATATTTTTTATAGTTAAAGAATTCAGATCCGGTTCCTTTAGGCTTTTGAATGCGGATGTGCTTTCCATCAACGGCGCCCAGGCAATTGGGGAACTGGCAGATGCATAAAAACTGGTCCGCTATTTGAAGCCACCGCTCTGTTGTTGGCTCTGGAATAAATTCTCCAACCAAACTATCCCACAGAGCACGACAAGTGTACTTTATTATCCCGGATAGTGTGGAGATTCCCAGCCGATATTGAAAATGGAGCGATGACAGAGTTTCGCCAGTTGCCAGAAATCTGAAAACAAAATAGACATTACAAATTATTTCAGAAACACAGCATTACATACCAGAACTCAGGTACAACTATTGGAGATACCAAAAATAAGAACATCAATGAGAAACACTGTTTTATAACTAAATTTTGGCCTACTGATATGGTTTCCTAGTTGGCCTGTGATGTTAAATTAATGATAAAATTACAAGTGTGCTGAAGCAAACAGATCCAATACATATAGCTTACCTTATAGTCACCATGAGACGCACCGCCGGATATATCGAGAACCGACAGTAGGTGTCCGATTTTTTAATTTGGTCTCCAACACGCTCAAGCAAATCATCAAAGTTTTCTTTGTTCATCCGCAGATAGGCAAAAAACTTGTCTGGATTTTGTCGAAGCTCCATGTTCAGTGTTGAATAGACACCATGAGTTAATCTCTGTGCCGTGATGGGGTGGATCCACATACGGCGTCGTCTTCGCTGGCGCTGACGCATAATGCGCTGCTCCTCAAACTTTCACTCCTTCTCCAGAACTATAAACCTCAATCGATTCATCTCCGCTGTAAAATCAACAAGATTCCTTAAGATATTGCCGATAATGACATCCATGTTCGCCAATCACTTGCTACTTGCTCTTCTCTCCAACCTGCACTTGCTCCTCTACAACCTGTCAAAGATGGGATGTAGGAGCAGTGTATATATAGGATTACAGTAGCCAACCATGTTTGGAACCCCAAAAAAGGGCGTTTTTAAAAACCGGATCCGGCGCATTACGGCGTCAACGGATGCCAAACCGGATACACCGGATGAGACGGATCCGGTTTTTGAACGGATCCGTTAACCGGATCCGGAGAAAAACCGGATGCGGCGCATCCGGTTTTCATACTGGATGCCGGATGCAGCGCTGCGGCAAAATGCCGGGGGCGCCGTCAGGCACACAACGGATGTGTGAAAGAGGCCTTAGCCAAAACCTGTTCCACTTTAAAAGCGGTTTGCCTACTCCCAGAAAAGGGAGCCTTCCAGGCCTTCTGGAGCCAGACGATGACGCAGGCTCAACACCTCCTGCCTTAGGAGCTATTGTGCTTTTAGCACTACCAGCAGATGCACCACCACCACCATCAGTACCAGCTGGCCCCCCCGCCCACGTCCGTGGCCTCTTCCACCATACTTCCTCATGTTTGGGAAAATGTACCAAAAATACCAGCAGATATATGGTACTGTATGAGGAGCGTACAGCTGTATACGGTGTATGGGAAAATTTAAATCTCCGTATATATTTCCGGAGTCACACACAGACGCTCACTTAGTATGGATTTGACAGTAATATAAACAGCAGAAATACGGTACTGTATCAGAAGCGTACAGCTGTATGCGGTGTAGGGAAAAATTTAAATCACCGTATATATTTCCGGAGTCACACACAGACGCTCTCTCAGTATGGATTTGACCGTAATACGAACAGCAGAAATACGGTACTGTATCAGAAGCATACAGCTGTATACGGTGTAGGGGAAAATTTAAATCTCCGTATATATTTCCGGAGTCACACACAAGACGCTCTCTCAGTATGGATTTGACCGTAATACAAACAGCAGAAATACTGTACTGTATCTGAAGCGTACAGCTGTATACGGTGTAGGGGAAAATTTAAATCTCCGTATTTATTTCCGGAGTCACACAGAGATAGTCAGCATGTATTTGTCCGTGATACCAGCTGGCACACGGTAGTGTGTGAGGAGCGTACAGCTCTATACGGTGTGGGGAAAAAATGAACGCTCGGTAACTGTGCAGAAAAAAAGAATATAAGTATTAGTGCTGTGTAAAAAGCAGTCTGCACAGCAGTGTACACACAGCAATACAGCTATCAGGTGTTATGATCTGCTACAAGCACTAAGGAAAGGTGGGAATTCTGTCCCTACAATAGGACTGAGCTGGATCCCTACGATGTAACGGGGAACCTGATCCTGCGACCAGACCCGCTAAAGTCCTCAGCTAGTCTGAACGAAGACCTATAGTTGCGAGGGAGGAATCCCTACAAGATCTAGGGACTGGGTGAAAAGGTGGACACCTCCTAACAGAAAGTGTAGCAGGGAAAATAAAACAGAAAACAAATACTAAGAGATCCTAAGATCAAGCAAAACTGACAGAGTAAGGCACCTAAGCACCCGGCTAGCTTAAGAGTTGATAATACAATGAAGTCCAGCAAAGCCAGAAGGGTAAAAAGGTCATGTGACCAGCAAACTGAAACAAAACCTAACAAGAGGGTTATAACAGTACCCTCCCTTCTAAGAGGATCCTCCGGATCCCCTATGACTTAGGCTTATCCGGAAATCTCTTGTGAAACGCTCTGACAAGTCTAGACGCAGAAACATCATCTGCCCTCACCCATGAGTTATCCTCGGGTCCATAACCCTTCCAAGCGACGAGGTACTGTAAACTCCCTCTATACCGTCTAGAATTTAGGATGCGGGAAATCTCATATTGCCCGTCCTCCACCACCAGGGGAACAGTGGCCGAGACATCTCCATCTGAGACCTCAGCTTTTTTCAAGAGAGAAACATGAAACACCGGATTAATCTTCCAGGAGGTGGGAAGCTCCAACTTAACAGCAGATTGGTTAATAACCTGAAGCACCTTAAAGGGCCCTACAAACTTGGTACCCAATTTCTTAGACGGAATCCTCAAGCGTAGATTCTTAGAGGACAACCAAACCATGTCACCAATAGCAAACAAAACCTCTTGTCGTTTTCTATCAAAATACACTTTGGATCTTTTGTTAGCCTCCTGAAGATTACCACGCACATCAGTCCAAACTCTCTCCAAAACACCAGAAAAATTCTCCTCTTCAGGTACAGCCGATCCAAACTTGGAAAATAACCCAAACGACGGATGTCTCCCAGTACAACAAAAAAAAGGCGAACAACCAGCAGAAGCGGATGTATGGTTGTTAAGAGCAAACTCAGCAAGTGGCAGAAACTCAGACCACCCCTCTTGATTATCAGTCACAAAACAACGCAAGAACTGCTCAACATCCTGGTTTTTCCTTTCTGTCTGGCCATTAGACTCAGGATGATATCCGGATGAAAACGACAAATGAACTCCCAACCTGTCACAAAAGGCGCGCCAAAAACGAGCCACAAACTGAGGTCCCCTATCAGAAACAATGTCAGTAGGAACACCATGTAGTCTGACTATTTCCTTGACAAAGGCCTTAGCGAGAGTCTTAGCGCAGGGCAGTTTGATGAAAGGAACCAAGTGACACATCTTGCTAAAACGGTCCACGACCACCCAGATGACAGTGAAACCCTCAGAGGGGTGAAGGTCAGTAATAAAGTCCATAGCCAAATGTGTCCAAGGTGCACTAGGGACCTCCAGAGGGCAAAGCAACCCCGCAGCAGGAGTATGAGAAGACTTAGATCTAGCACACACAGTGCATTGACGCACCCACTTAATGACTTCCTTCTGCCATCCTGGCCACCAAAAACTGCGACCCACAAGTCTCTTGGTCTCAGAGATTCCAGGATGACCTGCCAACCGAGAGTCATGACATTCATCAAATAAATCTCTCCTCAGGGTACCAGACACAAACAACCTCCCATGCGGCGTGTTAGATGGGGCATTCTCCTGTGCTTTAAGAATCTCATCTTCCAACACGGAGTCCAAAACAGCGATAACAACCCCCTCTTGCAAGATGTTTTCCTCCTCCTCCTCAGTACCCACCATAGGAGAAAAGCTGCGAGACAAAGCATCAGCTTTAACATTTTTAGTACCTGGGTGTCATGTGTGCATCGCCACGAAGATCGTCGCGGTTGCACATTCTGACTTCTCACAGCTGAGTTGCTGTTTCTTTGTGTTTGGCAGTTAGGGAGTTAATTCTGTCTGTGCTCAGTTCTGGGACTGGGTGCAGTTTCTCCCGGCTGCAATTAATTATTTGTTGATTGGTTTCCTTTAAATCTCTGGTTGTCTGTGTTGGGAGTTGCCAGTGAATTCTTCATGCAGACCACAGATAGGATTGTATCTGTATAGACTTAAGTTAAAGAGCTCCTTAGTTGTTTTAAGCTCACCTTGCTTAGAGTTTAATATCCCAGATCATTTATGTTCCTTCTGTGTTTGAGTGTGTATGCAAGTCTGTGTTTTCTCCAGTCTGTCTTATATGTCTAATCTGTGTATTTAGCAGAGATCAGCCCATATCCCTTTGGGGGTAATCAGAATCCTTCTTAGGACTGATTACAGGGTTCAGGGACTGATAGGAGACAGGGTTAGGCTGGAGACTTGGACCTCTGAACCATTATCAGTACCTCCAAGGTGAGGGATTAGTTAGGACCCCAGTTTAGGGTCAGGTTAGACCCCCGGTCCTCCTCTTTCCTGTGACAGTGTATCAAGTCCTCAAGATTAACCCTGAGTTCAACGGATATCGTGTCAGGTAAAATCTATTCTATATTTACATGCTGATGTTGCTAATCTATATGTTGTATAGAGTGATGTTCTTTTAAGAATAGTTTACTGACATCGTACACATATCATAAGACCGCGTGACATTTTCACTGGCCAATAAAATTATTCCCAGTTGCCATGGATCCAGTAGCCCAGCTGGCTCTGCAGTTGCAGGGATTATCCATGGAGCTGACGGACATTAAGTCCAAAGTTTTGTCTCCCTCGGAGCAAACCAGATTTGAACCTAAAGTAGCTCTCCCGGACAGGTTCACTGGTGGGCGAGACAAATTTTTTACCTTCAGGGAAGCATGTAAATTGTATTTTCGGCTTCGGCCTCGATCATCAGGGAGTGAAGAGCAGAGAGTGGGAATTGTTATCTCGCTCCTACAAGGGGACCCTCAATCCTGGGCCTTCTCCCTTCCTCCGGGATCCCCGGCTCTACAGTCAGTAGATCGATTTTTTACTGCCCTGGGTTTGGTATATGATGACCCAGATCGGGTCTCTCTTGCTGAGACAAAATTACGTAAGATACAGCAGGAAGATCGTCCGGCGGAGGAATTTGCTTCTGAGTTCCGTAGATGGGCCACAGATACTCAGTGGAATGACCCAGCTCTTAGGAGCCAGTTTTGTCATGGGCTTTCTGACAAATTAAAGGACGTTTTGGCTCAGTATGATTCTCCTCCATCACTGGAGGCTGCTATGGCCCTAGCTATCCGTACTGATAGACGGCTCCGGGAGAGGTGCGAGGTAACTCCGCCCCCTGTTGTTACTCCACCTACTACTAAAGTCCCTTATGTTGAGGTTCCCCTTGTCTGTTCGGAGGAGCCTATGCAGTTGGGAGGGACATCATTTCGTAGGAGGGGATTGGCGGTACGCCGCAGGACTAGAAGGTGTTTCTTCTGCGGGAAAGAGGGACATTTTGTTGGGGGATGTCCATCCCGTGCCTTGTTGAGCAAAAAGTCGCCGGAAAACTGTTAATCCCAGGTTGTGTGGTGGACGACAACCTGGGAGTATGTATTTCGTCCGCTAGTTCTTCTCAGTTCCTTGTACCAGTGGAGGTGGTGGTTGGTACGAGAGTGGAGAGATTTTCTGTTCTTCTTGATAGTGGGTCCGGGGCTAATCTGGTTGACGCTCAGTTTGCTCAGGCTCAAGGTATGCATCTGAGTGTATTGGTCAAACCGATCCCTATATTCTCCATTGACGCCAGGCCTCTCGGCCAAGGTAGCTTTGTTCATGAGGTTCATAACATTGACCTTCGGGTAGGGGCAATACATAGGGAACTATTATCTTGTTATGTGTTGGAGGGTCTACCTACTCCTATTGTGTTGGGACTTCCTTGGTTGGTTAAACATAACCCTGTGATTAATTGGCAGTCCAGAGATATAAGCCAATGGGGGGAGTTTTGCAAAAGTAACTGCATGAACACAGTCATCAGTGCGGTCGTGCCTAGTACTTTGCCTCCTTTTTTGGAGGACTTTGGGGATGTGTTCTCTGAGGAGGGGTGTCAGGAGTTGCCTCCTCATCGCGTGTATGACTGCTCTATTAATTTACTTCCTGATGCTAAGTTACCTAAAGCTAGGTTATATAACCTTTCTGGTCCTGAGAGGCAGGCTATGAAAGATTATATTTCGGAAAGTCTGGCCAAAGGGCATATTAGACCTTCATCTTCCCCAGTGGCCGCGGGGTTCTTCTTTGTGAAGAAAAAAGATGGAGGCCTACGCCCTTGCTTGGATTTCCGCGAACTTAATCGGATTACTGTTCGAGATCCGTATCCACTCCCTCTGATTCCTGATCTCTTCAATCAAATTGTTGGCGCCAAATGGTTCTCTAAATTGGATCTCAGGGGGGCGTATAATCTGATTAGGATAAAAGAGGGGGATGAGTGGAAAACGGCGTTTAACACGCCGGAGGGACATTATGAGAACCTTGTCATGCCTTTTGGTCTGACTACTGCACCAGCAGTATTCCAACATTTTGTTAATGACATTTTTCGTCATCTGGTGGGGCTGTTTGTGGTCGTATATTTGGATGACATTTTAATTTACTCACCAGATCTTGTGTCTCACCAGGAGCATGTGAGACAGGTGTTGCAGATCTTGCGAGACAATAAACTATACGCCAAACTGGAAAAGTGTGTATTCGCCGTACAGGAACTTCAGTTTTTGGGTTTCTTGGTGTCAGCCTCTGGTTTCCGTATGGACCCTGAAAAGGTGAGAGCAGTGCTTGAATGGGATCAGCCAGAGGATCTTAAGGCTCTGCAGCGTTTTCTGGGGTTTGCTAACTACTACCGGAAATTTATTTGTAATTTCTCATCTGTTGTCAAACCTCTCACTGACATGACAAGAAAAGGGACGGATTTTTCTAAATGGTCGGACAAAGCTTGCCAAGCTTTTTCCTCTTTGAAAAAATGTTTTGCTTCGGCACCCGTTCTCATCCAACCAGATGCATCACAGCCGTTCGTTGTGGAGGTGGACGCGTCTGACGTAGGGGTGAGTGCAATATTGTCCCAGGGTCCGTCCCCTGGTAAATGGCATCCGTGCGCTTTCTTTTCTAAAAAATTGTCGTCCGCCGAAAGGAATTATGATATCGGCAATAGGGAACTTTTGGCCATTAAGTTGGCTTTTGAAGAATGGCGTCACTTTTTGGAGGGGGCAGTCCACCCGGTCACCGTCATTACTGATCACAAGAACCTGCTGTATTTGGAATCTGCTAAGCGTCTGAATTCCAGACAAGCTCGATGGTCGTTGTTTTTTACCAGGTTTAATTTTGTTGTCACTTATCGCCCTGGATCTAAGAATGTTAAGGCGGATGCCTTGTCTCGTAGTTTCCCAGGGGCCGGGAAAATGGATGACCCGATTCCTATCCTTCAGGAGGGGGTGGTAGTGTCGGCTGTATGTTCTGAGCTTGAGGAGGAGGTGTTAGAGGCTCAGGGGGACGCCCCTGCAGGACCTCCAGGGAGACTGTTTGTCCCAAATCAGTTGAGACAAAAGGTTATTGAGGCACATCATAATTCTGCTTTAGCAGGACATCCAGGGAGTAAGGCTACTTTAGATCTCCTTTCTCGCCGGTTTTGGTGGCCTAACGTTAATAAAGATGTTTTAACTTTTGTCGCGTCCTGTGGGGTTTGTGCTCGCTCTAAGACCCCTCATACCCGTCCGTCTGGGACCCTCTTACCCTTGAAACTTCCGGAGCGTCCATGGACTCATTTGTCTATGGACTTCATCACGGACCTTCCTCAGTCGTCAGGGAAGACTGTCATACTGGTGGTTGTTGACAGGTTCAGTAAGATGGCACATTTCATTGCTCTTCCTGCCCTACCTAATGCTAAAACTCTGGCGCAGGTGTTCATTGGGGAGATTGTGAGACTTCATGGGTTGCCTTCTGATGTGGTGTCAGATAGGGGGTCTCAGTTTGTGTCCAAGTTTTGGAGGGCATTTTGTTTACGTCGGGGGATGCAATTGTCATTTTCCTCGGCTTTTCATCCGCAGACCAATGGTCAGACAGAGCGTCTGAATCAAAGCCTAGAGACTTATCTTCGGTGTTTTGTCTCAGAGAACCAGGAGGACTGGTCTTCTTTCTTGCCTCTGGCAGAGTTCGCTCTTAACAACAGGCGGAGCGAGTCCACTGGTAAGTCCCCGTTTTTTGGGGCATATGGTTTTCATCCCCAGTTTTGTACATTCAATGGGGGGGGCCCTTCTGGGGTTCCTGAGGAGGAGCGTTTCTCGTCGTCACTTGCTTCAGTGTGGAGAGGTGTATTGAATAATCTGAGTGCTATGGGGAACCGTTATAAACGTATGGCTGATAGGAGGAGAGTTTCTGGTCCAGATCTTAATGTGAACGATCTGGTATGGTTGTCTACCAGGAATATAAAACTTAAAGTTCCCTCCTGGAAGCTGGGCCCCAGATTCATCGGGCCGTACAGGATCAGTTCCATAATTAATCCTGTGGCATTTCGTCTGGACCTCCCTCCTACGTTTAAAATCCACAATGTGTTCCACAAGTCATTACTTAAGAGGTACGTGGCACCAGTCATACCATCACCTCTACCTCCTCCTCCAGTGGTGGTCAATGGTAACTTGGAGTTTCAAGTGTCAAAGATCATTGACTCACGTCTGAATCGCCGGTCCCTTCAGTACTTGGTGCATTGGAAGGGGTATGGTCCAGAGGAGAGGACGTGGGTTCCTGCGTCTGACATTAACGCAGATCGTTTGGTGCGGACCTTCCACAGAACTCACCCGGGCAAACCTGGCCCTGAGGGTCCGGAGGCCCCTCGTAGAAGGGGGGGTACTGTCATGTGTGCATCGCCACGAAGATCGTCGCGGTTGCACATTCTGACTTCTCACAGCTGAGTTGCTGTTTCTTTGTGTTTGGCAGTTAGGGAGTTAATTCTGTCTGTGCTCAGTTCTGGGACTGGGTGCAGTTTCTCCCGGCTGCAATTAATTATTTGTTGATTGGTTTCCTTTAAATCTCTGGTTGTCTGTGTTGGGAGTTGCCAGTGAATTCTTCATGCAGACCACAGATAGGATTGTATCTGTATAGACTTAAGTTAAAGAGCTCCTTAGTTGTTTTAAGCTCACCTTGCTTAGAGTTTAATATCCCAGATCATTTATGTTCCTTCTGTGTTTGAGTGTGTATGCAAGTCTGTGTTTTCTCCAGTCTGTCTTATATGTCTAATCTGTGTATTTAGCAGAGATCAGCCCATATCCCTTTGGTGGTAATCAGAATCCTTCTTAGGACTGATTACAGGGTTCAGGGACTGATAGGAGACAGGGTTAGGCTGGAGACTTGGACCTCTGAACCATTATCAGTACCTCCAAGGTGAGGGATTAGTTAGGACCCCAGTTTAGGGTCAGGTTAGACCCCCGGTCCTCCTCTTTCCTGTGACAGTGTATCAAGTCCTCAAGATTAACCCTGAGTTCAACGGATATCGTGTCAGGTAAAATCTATTCTATATTTACATGCTGATGTTGCTAATCTATATGTTGTATAGAGTGATGTTCTTTTAAGAATAGTTTACTGACATCGTACACATATCATAAGACCGCGTGACACTGGGATGTAAGTAACGGTAAAATTAAACCGTGAGAAAAACAGTGCCCACCTAGCCTGACGGGCATTCAAGCGTTTGGCAGCATCAAGGTAGATCAGATTTTTATGATCGGTTAAGAGTTGAACGGGAAATTCCGCTCCCTCCAAAAAAATAAAGCCAGTGTTCAAATGCGAGTTTAATTGCCAACAATTCCCGATTACCGATATCATAATTCAGTTCAGACTCAGAAAATTTCTTTGAAAAAAAAGCACAGGGATGTACTCCATCCGTCTTTGCCTGAGACAACACCGCGCCAACCCCCACAGAAGAAGCATCAACCTCATCCAAAAATGGTTTAGTCACATCAGGCTGCGTAAGGATGGGAGCAGAGCTGAACCTCTCCTTTAGCAACACAAAAGCCTCAATGGCCTCAGTAGTCCACTGAACCGCATCAGCACCTTTCCTGGTGAGATCGGTCAGAGGTTTGGCAATCACAGAAATTTTTTTTATGAATTTTCTATAATAATTGGCAAACCCCAAAAACCTCTGTATTTATTTCACACCAATAGGCCTAGGCCATTCCTGCACAGCTTGCACTTTCACCGGGTCCATCTCAAAACCTTCACTGGAGACAATGTAGCCCAAAAAACTAAGTCTCTGTACAGCGCACTCACATTTTTCTAGTTTGGCAAAAAGTGAATTATCACTCAGTAACTGTAATACTTCACGCACACTCCTCCAATGAGACTCCAAATCCAGTGAATAAATCAAAATGTCATCCAAATACACAACCACACTTCTGCCGATCAAAGGTCTAAGGATGTCATTAATAAGATTCTGAAAAAATGCCGGAGCACTGGAAAGCCCAAAAGGCATGACCAGATTCTCAAAATGACCCAGTGGAGTGTTAAACGCAGTCTTCCATTCATCTCCCTCCTTCATGCGCAACAAATTGTATGCCCCTCGAAGATCAATTTTCGAGAACCACTTGGCCCCCACTAACTGATTAAACAAATCAGGAATCAATGGCAGTGGGTAAGGATTGCGTACAGTAATCTTATTAATCTCACGAAAGTCTAGACAAGGCCGTAAACCACCGTCCTTTTTTTTAACAAAAAAAAATCCAACCGCCACAGGAGATTTGGAAGGCCTAATGTGACCGGCGGCCAAGCTTGTCTGTATGTATTCCTCCAAAGCCTTTCTCTCAGGAATAGTCAAATTAAATAAACGACTTTTAGGAAGAGTCGCTCCAGGGACAAATTCAATTGCACAATCATATTCTCTATGAGGAGGAAATACCTGCGATTCCTTATCAGAAAAAACTTTCCAAAAATCCTGAATAGGTACAGGTAACTCCCCCTTAACTACAGCAGCAATACGCCCGTTACAACACTTGTCATAACAATTAGGACTCCAGGACTTAATTTCATTGGTAGACCAATCCAGTACCGGATTGTGCAATTTTAACCAGGGTAACCCCAAAATCACCGGTGAGGGCAAATTATTCAAAACTACCAAATCCAAATTCTCTTGATGAACACCATTAATAGTAAGAGGAAATTCACAGATATGGTGAGTAACATTTTTCAAGTGAGAACCATCCACAGACACCACATTAATAGGGGAAGATAGAAGTTTGGGTTTTAATTTTAGTTTTTCCAAAAATTTCCCATCAATCACATTGAGAGTTGAACCACAATCCACAAATACCCGAAACTCCATTAATTCCTCCTCAACAGCAGTGGTAGCAGAAAGAAAGACACCTTTATTGTTTAAACAAGCTATGCGGGCGAAACTGAGCTAATTTTTTTTTCTCTCTTTATTCATTCGAAGCGCACAGTTCTTAATAAAATGCTCAGATTTGCCACAATAGAAACACAAGCCCTCCGCAAATCTACGGTCTTTTTCCCGAGAGTGAGGTGTCATTGCTCCAATTTCCATCGGCTCAGCAATGTCAGTACAGTCCCTTTCCAAACTTGGAGATGACAAGGCAGATTTACTCTCATTAACCCTTGCACGCAGTCTCCTATCCACCCGTATGGCTAATTGCATAGCCTCTTGCAAGTTACCAGGTATAGGATAAGCAATCAGCAAATCTTTAACCCTTTCACTTAACCCTGCAAGAAATAAACTTTTCAAAGCTGAATTGTTCCAGCCCACCTGAGTGGACCACCTTCGGAAGTGAGTACAATATTTTTCCACATTACCTGATCCCTGTCTCAAACGTCTCAATTCTGTCTCAGCTGATGAAACACGATCCGGATCGTCATACAATAACCCCAAAGCAGAAAAAAAACTATCCACTGATCTAAAGCATGGATCACTAGACTGCAGAGAAAAGGCCCAGTACTGAGGTTCTTTGCGCAAAAGTGACATTATGAACCCTATACGCTGTGATTCATCACCAGAGGACCTGGGTCTCAAACGGAAATACAACAAGCAAGCATTTTTAAAAGAAAAAAAATCTTGTTGTTCACCAAAAAATAAATCAGGCAAACGTACCTTTGGCTCCACGAAATGTGCTCCAGAACAATTACTCACGTGTTGCTGGATTTCAGCCACCTCCAGAGAAAGTCCCTGCAGGCGTTCAGCCAAATCCTGAACCGACACCATGATGGAAACAGAAAATCTTTCCTTAGTGATTTTTTTTTTTTTCTTTTGGGCTGGACTTACTGTTATGATCTGCTACAAGCACTAAGGAAAGGTGGGAATTCTGTCCCTACAATAGGACTGAGCTGGATCCCTACGATGTAATGAGGAACCTGATCCTGCGACCAGACCCGCTAAAGTCCTCAGCTAGTCTGAACGAAGACCTATAGTTGCGAGGGAGGAATCCCTACAAGATCTAGGGACTGGGTGAAAAGGTGGACACCTCCTAACAGAAAGTGTAGCAGGGAAAATAAAACAGAAAACAAATACTAAGAGATCATAAGATCAAGCAAAACTGACAGAGTAAGGCACCTAAGCACCCGGCTAGCTTAAGAGTTGATAATACAATGAAGTCCAGCAAAGCCAGAAGGGAGGAGCCAGACTAAATAGGGTTAAAAGGTCATGTGACCAGCAAACTGAAACAAAACCTAACAAGAGGGTTATAACATCAGGCAGCCTAATAACCAGCGCTGCTGCACACAAGAAAATCCTCCCCTGTGTCACTGCACACTAACTGAACAGCACAATTGCTATCAGCACAAGCACATAAGAACTTCTTCTATCTTTACAGCCCTAACTCTCTCCCTACTGATAAACAGCGACAGCAACCTCTCCCTACTGTTAATATCGGCAGAAGTAAAATGGAGGTCGGCGGTCAGGGCTTTTATAGACACTATGACGCCCCCCAAAGCAAGCCAATCACTGCAATGCCCTTCTCTACGATGGTGGTGGACACTGCACATGTCATCTCGTTTCCCACAGTGTACGTCCTTGCTCATTGGCTGAAAAAGGCGCCTGCAAGCATTCTGGGAAACCCGACTTTGGCGCTCGTTTTGCCGACCGCATGGCCGACCTCACGCTATGGTCGGGTTTCGGCCTGCGAAACTCGACTTTGGCAAAAGTCGGCGATTTATGAATCTGACCGACTTGTTTCGCTCAACTCTAGTCCCGGGGCATAAGGTCTGATATATAGTCACGGTATAAAATGGTGACAAAGAGATAATATAACATGCATTACAATATACCAGGAGCTGTTGGGGAAATGATACGTTGAAAATTGTCATGTATTTATCACACATTCTGATAATGATAGGAGATGTGGAAACTGTGAATCTACTCATGTTAAAGGTTATTTTTACTATACACTTTCATAAAAAGCTAGGGAATAGACAGACTTCCCATAAGTGTGCGAAAAAAGTGAACTCAATAAGATAAATACTATTTCTATTACAGTAAGGGGTTAGGAAAACTTTTAAGGATAAAGGTTATTGTAGACAAGACGCTTTTCTGAAGGAGAAAGGGGGTTAAAGGAAATTTGTTTTTTGTTAACTACTATTTGCTAAAACAACCAATGCAAATTGTCTCTTCAGAGAGGAAGAGGACTAGAACTCTAGTGCCACCTATTGGACGAAGAAATCCTAAAAGTCAATGTCCACCCTTTAAAGAGCCTTGTCACATGTCTTAGGATAAAAGTCAAACAAAGAATCTCAATTTGCCGACACTGTGTTTCGGGGTTCTACCCCTCGTTAGTGCAAAGTGTGAGATCTGGTTTGGCTGTGTGAGAGGCATCTGACCGGGATTCAAGAAGTATGGTTTCTCCTTGCAGAGACTGACATGTTAAGCATGCCGAGATGAGGAGACTTAAAGCCGCAATGCTCCTCTGGGAAATATGCAAATTGTCTCTTCAGAGAGGAAGAGGACTAGAACTTTTCCCACCCACATTTTATTCTTTCTGTTACAGTCTTGTTCACCCAGATGTGTCTCTTGTAATAAAGCTACATCTACTTTAAGCTTTTTAAATGCCTCAATATCATCATCCTTTCCTGCGGCGATTGAAGACCTTTTACATTCTATGTAATCAACTTCATATTGTATTGGAAAAATTATTTGGTTGTTTTAGGATCCAAGAAGTATCGTTTCTCCTTCCGGACATTGACATGTTAAGCATGCCGAGATGAAGAGATTTAAAGGTGGAATGCTCCTCTGGGAAATATGCAAATTGTCTCTTCAGAGAGGAAGGGGACTAGAACTCCAGTGCCACCTATTGGAAGTAGCAATCCTAAAAGTCAATATCGATCCTTTTGCCCGAAACACAGTGTATGGAGGGCGCCCATCTCATCCTAGTATGCATGGCCCCCGTCCCTATCCTGGTATGCAGGGCTACCATCTCGTCCTAGTATGCATGGCCCCCATCCCTATCCTGGTATGCAGGGCCAACATCTCGTCCTAGTATTCAAGGCCCCATCCCTATTGTGGTATGATTGGCCCCCATCCCAGTCCTGGTATGCTGGCCCCATCCTTATAATTGGCCCCCACCCCCGTCCTGGTATGAATAGCCCCATCAGAAAATCTAAAAAATAAAACATTACATGACAGATAACATGATCAGTGATAAAAAAAAAAGTCTCCATTAAATGTCACCTGCTTAACCCAGCAGGAAGTACGGCGGCAACTAAAAATCACTAAAATTGACAAATCCCCGGGCCCGGATGGGATACACCCCCCGAGTACTGCAGGAATTAAATACAGTCATAGATAGACCATTATTTTTAATCTTTAAAGATTCCATAATAATAGGATCTGTACCACAGGACTGGTGTATAGCAAATGTGGTGGCAATATTCAAAAAGGGGACAAAAACTGAACTTGGAAAATTTAGGCCAGTGACCTTAACCTCTACTGTGGGTAAAATCCTGGAAGGTTTTCTAAGAGATACTATACTGGAGTATGTCAAGAAGAATAACCTCATGACACAATATCAACATGGGTTTACGAGAGACTGTTCCTGTCAGACTACAACAACCTTGCTGGCATCACTGAATGGCCTCCCATTCCCCACATACCAACTTGCTCACTGCTCCAGGTCATGCTGTGATTTCTGTCTATTGCCAGCTCCATGCTCTGTACCTCTTGCTTTCTATCTGTTCTGTGCATGATTCCTGGCTGTGTGCATAGGGGGGTGGCGCCAGAACTCTTTGGTTCTTATGGAGTCAGGGTGCATTTGTCCAATATGTCCCTGACCAATTACCATGAGCCCTATAGTATTTAGGGCAGCTCCACCCTGTGGATCTGGCCTGTGCAATGTGTTAACTCAGTGTCTTGCTACTGAGCTGCCAGGTCTTGCTCTGTGTTCCTCCATCTTTGGAGGCTTCACTCCTAGTTTTGCTTGGACCTGTTTGTCCGCCCTTCAGGAGACAGAGTATCCTGGTCTCTGTGCTATTGCGTCTGACCTTATCTTGTATTTGTCCTTGCTGCCCTCCAGGAGGCAGAATATCCTGGTCCCTGTGTCTTTGTCCCTGTACCTTGTCTCGTGTCATTACCTTGTCTGAACTCTGTCCTACCTCTGTCTCTTAAGGTACTGCCACACTAAACAATCCCGCTAGCGATCTCGTTAACGTCGCATACTAATGAGATCGCTAGCGTGATTGTTATAATATCGCTAGTGGCTGCCTAATTTAGCGATGTCGTTAAGGACGCTATTGCGGTTAGCGATCTCCTTAACGACTTTAGCGGTACAAAATACCGCTAAATCGCTAAAAAAAAGGTGCCACACTCAGCGATATATACTTACCAGCGGGACGCCGACGATAAAAATAGGGTCCGGAACGATGTCAGCGACGAACGAGATCACAGCAGGATCTCAGCAGGGGCCACGTCGTCGCTAGATGCCGCACACAACAACTTCGCTAACGGGATCGCTAAATAGTGACTTTTTTAGCGATCTCGTTAGCGACGCTGTTTAGTGTGGCATACCCTTTAGTCTCCTTGTCTGCGGTTTCTTTCCCTGCTGTGTATTGCCTTGTGTTCTCTCTGAACCACTTTCTGCATCTTGTCCACACTCCTCCTGTTCTGCTCCATTCCACTCTGCTTTGCTCCTGCAGAAATCTCTTGCTGCAGCTCCTCTTTGCATATCTTGCGGTTCCACTCTGTTTTGCTCCTGCTGCTGCAGGAATCTCTTGCTGCAGCTCCTCTCCGCATATCTTGCGGTTCCGCTCTGCTTTGCTCCTGCAGCTGCAGAAATCTCTTGCCGCAGCTCCTCTCCGAATATCTTGCAGTTCCGCATTGCTTTGTTCCTGCCGCTGCAGAACCTATTGATGCTCGACATCCCTTCTCCACAGCTTTGCGGGTCTCCTGCTGTGTGAACAGGTCTCTATCTATTTCTCCATACACCATCCCTTCCAGTCTGTACCAGTACCTTCTCTTGCTGTGTGAACAGGTCTC
Source organism: Oophaga sylvatica (assembly GCA_033576555.1). NCBI lineage: Eukaryota > Metazoa > Chordata > Amphibia > Anura > Dendrobatidae > Oophaga > Oophaga sylvatica. The sequence goes on from JARQOD010000007.1 coordinate 10,020,267, forward strand.
TACCTGTTTCTCCATACACCATTCCTTCCAGTCTGTACCACTACCTGCAACTGCTGTATGAATAGGTCTCTACCTGTTCCTCCATACACCATTCCTTCTAGTCTGTACCAGTACCTGCACCTGCTGTGTGAGCAGGTCTCTACCTGTTCCTCCATACACCATTCCTTCCAGTCTGTACCAGTACCTGCACTGGCTGTGTGAACAGGACCCTACCCATTTCACACACCACTTCGTGTCCCTGTGCCTTTCCAGATGGTGCCTACCTACTCTGTGTCTCAGCCGTGCCTGCCAGCCCTGTATCTCAGCCGTGCCTGCCTGCCCTGTGTCTCAGAAGTGCCTGCCAGCCCTGTGTAACCCCCCGTGCCTGCCTGCCCTGTGTCCCAGCAGTGCTTGCCTGCTCTGTGTCTCAGCCGTGCCTGCCTGCCCTGAGTCTCAGCCGTGCCTGCCTGCTTGTGTCTACGCCGTGCCTGCCTGCCAGTGTCTTAGCCGTGCCACCGTGTCTGCAAATGGGATCAGCAGCCACAACCAGACACCACCATGGAGTGGCACCTGGCAGCTGCCTGCCGCACAAGCCTGACCTCACCATCAGAGGCTCCAGTGAAAACCAAGGCAGCTGTCCTAGTCACGCCCCTCCCAGGGTAGTCTGGTTGGTGGCACAGTGGGGCCACAACCCCCTGGCTCACGCCCACCATTCAGGGTGTGAGCGTGACACAAACTAATCTTATAAGCTTTTATGAAGAGGTAAGTTCCGGACTGGACCAAGGAAATGCAGTGGACTTGGTGTACATGGTCTTTTCAAAAGCTTTTGATACAGTGCCACACAAAAGGTTAATACATAAAATGAGAACAATGGGGATAGGGGAAAATATGTGTAAATGGGCTAAGAACTGGCTCATGGATAGGAAACAAAGGGTGGTTATTAATGGAGCATACTCGGACTGGGTCACGGTTAGCATTGGGGTACCACAGGGATCAGCATTGGGGACGCTTCTCTTTAACATATTTATTAATGACCTTGTAGGGGGCATAAAGAGCAGTACTTCAATATTTGCAGATGACATTAAACTCTGCAGGGTAATCAATACAGAGGAGGACAATTTTATATTACAGGAGGATTTATGTAAACTAGAAGCTTGGGCTGATAAATGGCAAATGAGCTTTAATGGGGATAAATGTAAGGTCATGCACTTGGGTAGAACAAATAAGATGTATAATTATGTGCTTAATTGTAAAACACTGGACAAAACTGTCACAGAAAAACACCTGGGTGTATGGGTGGACGACAAACTCACATTTAGTGGCCAGTGTCAGGCAGCTGCTGCAAAGGCAAATAAAATAATGGGATGCATTAAAAGAGACATAGATGCTCATGAGGAAGCATAATTTTACCTCTATACAAGTCACTAGTGCGATCACACTTAGAATACTGTGTACAGTTCTGGTCTCCGGTGTATAAGAAAGACATAGCTGAACTGGAGCGGGTGCAGAGAAGAGCGACCAAGGTTATTAGAGAACTGGGGTGTTTGCAATACCAAGACAGGTTATTACACTTGGGGTTTAGTTTGGAAAAACGAAGGCTTAGGGGTGATCTTATTACAATGTATAAATATATGAGGGGACAGTACAAAGACCTTTCTAATGATCTTTTTACTCTTAGATCTGTGACGGGGACAAGGGGGCATCCTCTACGTCTGGAGGAAAGAAGGTTTAGTCATAATCACAGACGCAGATTCTTTACTGTAAGAGCAGTGAGACTATGGAACGCTCTGCCGTATAATGTTGTAATGAGTGATTCCCTACTAAAATTTAAGACGGGACTGGATGCCTTTCTTGAAAAGTATAATATTACAGGCTATATTCACTAGTTTCCTAGATATTGCGATGATCAAGGGAGCTAGTCTGATTGCCGTATGTGGAGTCGGGAAGTAATTTTTTTTCCCCAATGTGAAGCTTACTGTTTGCCATATGGTTTTTTTTTGCCTTCCTCTGGATCAACATGTTAGGGCAGGTTAGGACAGGATATGGGTTGAACTAGATGGACTTAAAGTCTTCCTTCAACCGTAATAACTATGTTACTATGCTACCTCCTAGGGTCCCAGCCACTCTTACCTCCTCAACCATTTCTTCCCTGTTTATAAGGATTAAATCCAAGGTAGCAGATCCACTTGTATTCTCCCCTACCTTTTGGAAGATAAAGTTGTCAGCAAGAGAGGATAAGAATTTCGTTGACCTGTTAGTTTTGGCTGAGAGATTCCCAACAAATGTTTGGATAGTTGAAATCTCCCATGACCACTATGTCATATTTTTTGGAGAACTTGGCCAGTTGATGCATAAAGAGTTCATCCATATCTTCAGCTTGCACAGGCGGCCTGTAGTAAATAGCTACAATGGTGTCCTTTCCATTGTTCTTTCCTTGTATTCTTACCCAAACAGTTTCCACAGAACTCCCAGTCTCTGAAGCTTCAATCTCTGTGAAGATATACGCTTTTCTAACATACAATGCGACACCTCCTCCTCGTTTATCAAGTCTGTTTCTTGCAAATAAGTTGCATCCTTCTAGCCTCGTATTCCAATCATGTGTATTGTCCCACCAAGTTTCAGTGACAACATATTTATTTTCCTGTGTTAGTAGTTCCAATTCTCCTTGTTTGTTGCCCATGCTTTGTGCATTCGTATAGAAACATTTAAGTTTGTGATTGGTTTCTCTTTCTTGAATATTTTTACTATTTAGATTTTTTTGTCTTTGTTCTTCCCTTTCACTTCTAATAGTAGAGTTTTCAATAGTATTTGTCAGGTGTATCGCTTTTTCTGGGGTTTTGCTTCCCTTCCTACATTGTTCTAGTTTAAAGCTCTACTGATGAATACCACAGCGCTTTACAGTTTGCACACATTATCATCGATGTCCCCGATGGGGCTCACAATCTAAATTCTCTATCAGTGTTTTTGGAGTGTGGGAGAAAACCGGAGAACCCAAGTGAAACCCACGCAAACACGGGGAGAAGATACAAACTCCTTGCAGATGTTGTCCTTAGTGGGATTTGAACTCAGGACCCCAGCACTGCAAGGCTGCAGTGCTAACCACTAAGCCACTGGAAATAAATAAAGGAAGTAAAAATAAAATAAAAAATGCAAATATGCCTAAGGTCAGCTTCTTGTGGGTATTTGCTGAAGTTATTTCAGGGCATTAGACCTGTAGTGTGTGAATGATATGTACGTAAGTTCATCTGGTTTTAAACTGAAATTTAAACAGACCCTGTCACTCAACACATGATGCCTAAACCATGGGCACTATGAATCATTGCCTGTCTGAGCGATTGCAGCCAGGTATGTTTTCTCTCTGAAATGATCCAGTGTTTCAGAGAAAACACGGTTTGAGGAGCTGGCTGGGGACTAGAGGAAGAAACTACCCGCACCACTACAGTTCATCGGTAGGTCTCTCCCTATGTGTACATAGGGAGAGACCTATAAATCATCTGGAGCGGTGCAGAGAGAAGCCAACAAGAAACTATAGGAAAATACCTAACCCGACAACGCCCCACCCAACTTCTCCTTGCACCACTCTCACTGATTTACAAGTCTCTCCCACGTGCGTACATAAGAAAAGATCTGTCAATCACCTGAAGAGTTGAAGTGAGAAGTCTGCTAGAGACAGTGTCAGGTCAGTCAGTTCTCTCTCCGGCCACCCCTTCAAACTAGGTTTTGCCTGAAATGCAGCAGCTTTTAAAGAAAAACATACAATCAAGCAGACAGACTCCGATTTATGGTTCATGGTTTGGGTAGCATAAATCAAGTAACAAGGTTCCCTTTAAATTAAATTCATAATGAAACTCATATAAATACCATTATAATGGGTAGATTTCTGTTGCCAATATCATTTCATAAAATATCGGCATATTTATTACAAATCTATAAATTTTTAAGAAAACTTAGACCAAAAATTACCTATTGTTAGTTCCATAAACATCAAATGGAAATATCGACAAAATTTAGATTCTAAATTTGAGAAATATTCCATACCTTAATTTCACTGTGAACTGAACGCCAGTCTTTAAAACCAATGGTCGCTGTGGGTGCGTTGGCATACAGGGCTGCCTCTCAACCACGAAAGAGCTGTAGAGAAACAAAATAATATAAAAGATAATATGTTACATAAACCACAACATAATGGCATTGAAAATTATAACTCATCCAACAAGAATGCGCTGCTATATGATATGAAAAATAAAAATATTGGCTTTGGTACTTCATGTATGAAAAAAATAAAAAAATAAGAATGAATATGCAAGCCTTAAAAGGTTTAGCACTATAGTACAAGTTCCAATTTAGTACATAAGTAGACCAGGGCAAAAAAGAAAGAACGTTTCAGTCTCTTACATGACATCATTACAAGTGCAATCCATGAAATTATATACAAAACCCTTACTGAATAAATAAAGGTCAAAATATAGAGTTCTAAAGTTCATTCTGACCACTGTCTCTTTATGAGGTAATAACTCTGGAATGTTTCAATGGTTCAATGGAACCACTGAGGACTCTCAACTCTAAATATTTTTCAATGGATCCGGTGATTCGGAGATTGATTTTTCATGACATATTGTACTTCATGACGGTGGTAAAATTTCTTTGATATGACTTGCGTTTATTCGTGAAAAAAACTGAAATTATGGAAAAATTTTGAAAATTTCACAATATTTCAAATTTAATTTTCATGCCCTTAAATCACACAGATATCTCACACAAAATACTTAATAAGTAACATTTCACACATGTCTACTTTACATCAGCACAATTTTTGAGCCAACATTTCTTTTTGTTAGGCAGTTATAAGGGTTAAAAGTTGACCAGCGATTTCTCATTTTTACAACACCATTTCTTTTTAGGGACCACATCATATTTGAAGTCACTTTGAGGGGTCTATATGATAGAAGATACCCAAAAGTGACACTATTCTAAAAACTGCACCCCTCAAGGTGCCAAAACCATATTCAATAAGTTTTTAACCCTTTAGATGTTATACAGAAATTATTGAAAAACAATTTAACTTTTTTTTCACAAAAATTTACTTCAGATCCAAATTTTTATTTTTGACAATAGTGTAAGGAAAATTTGTTGTGTAATTTCTCCTGAGCATGCAGATACCCCATATGAGGGAGAAAAACACTCTTTGGGCTCACGGCAGAGCTCGGAAGGGAAGGAGCGCCATTTGACTTTTTGAATGCAAAATCTGCTGGAACAATTGGTGGACGCCATGTCGTGTTTGGAGAGCCTCTGATATACCTAAACAGAAAAAATCCCCCCCAAGTGACAACATTTTGGAAACTAGACCCCTCAGGGAACTGATCTAGATGTGTGGTGAGAACATTGAACCCTCAGGTGCTTCACAGAAGTTTATATAACGTTGAGCCGTAAAAATATTAAAAAAAAAAACAAAATTGACCCACAAATATGTTTTTAGCACAAAATATTGCATTCTGATTAAAGTTACAGGCGAAATTGCACCATACAATTTGTTGTGCAATTTCTCCTGAGTAAGCAGATACCTCATATGTGAGGGAATACTACTTTTGAGGCACAGTGCAAAGCCAAAAAGGGAAGAGATGCCATATTGAAGTTCATATTTTGCTGTAATGGTTTGAGGGTGCCATGTCACATTGGCAGAGGACCTGAGGTGCCGGAACAGAATACCCCTATATGTGAACTGATTTTAAAAACTACACTCTCCAATTAATTCACCTAGGGGTGCAGTGATCATATTGACACCACATGTAATACCACTGAGCGGTGAAGAAAGAATAAATTATATTTTTACCACTAAAATGCGCCATTACCCTACATGTAATCAGGAAATATTTTTCAGGCACAGTGCAAAGCTCAGAAGGCAAGGAACGCCACATTTTACTGTTATGGTTTGCGGGTGCCATGAACCACTGGGAGAGCCCATGAGGTGACAGAACAGCAGAACCACCAATAAGTGACGCCATTTTAAAAACTACATCTCTCAATGAATTCACCTAGGGGTGCAGTGATCAAATTGACACCATGGGTGTGTCATAGAATTTTATACCATTGGGCAGTGAAGACAAAATAACCACATTTTTACCACCAAAATTATGTTTTAGCCCCAGATTTTACATTTTCACACAAGAAATGGATAAAAATGGTACAAAAAATTGCACCACAGTTTTGGCTGAACGTAGCAATAGCCCTTATGTGGCTGTATAGTACTACTTAGCCATACAGAGAGACTCGGGAGGAACTGAGCGCTATTTGCCTCCTGGAGCGCAGATTTTCCTAGAACAGTTTGCGGACACCATATACAGAGCCCCTAATTGCTAGATGAGCAGAACCCCTCCTCATGTGTAGTGACAATTTTGACTCCATGGGTATTTTCCAGAAACAAGCAGGAATGAATGTTGCCAAGTGAAAATTGCAATCCATTCACTATAATGAGGCAGCAGTTACTCTGGACTCCGTCTGGCCTCTGTTCAGTGGTGTCCTTCTTTTCAGAAGTGAACAAAACTGCGACAGATGACACTTTTATGCAATCCTAAAAAGACGAACATCGCCGGATCACAGGTCAGACGGCTTCCATAGTGCCTCCATCTGCCTCATTATAGGGACTCTTCTGCCAGAGGTTCTGTCTGAATCATGTATCTCAGAGATTTACAATGAAACCCCGGTGTAAGAGCTCAATTCAGAGCGCAGGATAAATGTACGCCGAGACTTACTGCGATCTTTGGGAGGCAGAATGAAAAAATCAACAGCATGTGAACAATTGGTTTTATTTATTTTTTACGCCGCTTACGTAGTTTTTGCATCACATTTTGAGAGCTATACTTTTTCCAAGTTTTGGCCCACAGAGTCATGTGAGATCTTATTTATTGCAGGACAAGTTGACTTTTTATTGGTGCCATTTTCAGGCACATCATGAAAAAAATATTGGCGTGCACACTGAGGTATTTCACTAACGGAGGTGCCATTTGAGGGGATTGGTGAGATCCCTCATAAAACATGTAGAATAAATATCAATTGCACACTCCTTTTGAATGCGAACAAGATTTCCTTTATTAAAGTGCAAAACATAAGAGCAACCTTTGAATGTTAACGCGTTTCTGCCAAATAGGCCTTTTCACGACAGTTGCACTCAGTAGGTATTCTCTTCTACAGTCATGGCCAAAAGTTTTGAGAATGACACAAATATTATATTTTCACATGATCTGCTGCCCTTTGGTTTTTATGTGTGTTTGACAGATGTTTTTATCACAGACAGAAATATAATTGCAAACATATGAGTAACAAAAGCTTATATTGACAGTTAGAATGAGTTAATGCAGCAAGTCAATATTTGCAGTGTTGACCCTTCTTCTTCAGGACCTCTGCAATTCTCCCTGGCATGCTCTCAATCAACTTCTGGACCAAATCCTGACTGATAGCAGTCCATTCTTGCACAATCAATGCTTTCATTTTGTCAGAATTTTTAGGTTTTTGTTTGTCCACCCGCCTCTTGATGATTGACCACAAGTTCTCAATGGGATTAAGATCTGGGGAGTTTCCAGGCCATGGACCCAAAATCTCTATGTTTTGTTCCCTGAGCCATTTAGTTATCACCTTTGCTTTATGGCAAGGTGCTCCATCATGCTGGAAAAGGAATTGTTGATCGCCAAACTGCTCTTGGAGGGTTTGGAGAATTTGCTCTTGGAGGACATTCTGGTACCATTCTTTATTCATGACTGTGTTTTTAGGCAAGACTGTGAGAGCCGATTCCCTTGGCTGAGAAGCAACCCCACACATGAATGGTTTCAGGATGCTTAACAGTTGGCATGAGACAAGACTGGTGGTAGCGCTAACCTTGTCTTCTCCAAATGAGGCGTTTTCCTAATGTCCCAAACAATCGAAAAGGGGATTCATCAGAGAAAATAACTTTACCCCAGTCCTCAGCAGTCCACTGCCTGTACCTTTTGCAGAATATCAGTCTGTCCATGATGTTTTTTTCTGGAGAGAAGTGGCTTCTTTGCTGCCCTCCTTGAGACCAGGCCTTGCTCCAAGAGTCTCCGCCTCACAGTGCGTGCAGAAGCACTCACACCTGCCTGCTGCCATTCCTGAGCAAGCTCTGCACTGCTGGTAGCCCGATCCCGCAGCTGAAACATTTTTAAGAGACGGTCCTGGCGCTTGCTGGTCTTTCTTGGGCGTCCTGGAGCCTTTTTGGCAACAATGGAACCTCTCTCCTTGAAGTTCTTGATGATGCGATAGATTGTTGACTGAGGTGCAATCTTTCTAGCTGCGATACTCTTCCCTGTAAGGCCATTTTTGTGCATTGCAATGATGACTGTACGTGTTTCTTTAGAGATCACCATGGTTAACAGAAGAGAAACAATGATGCCAAGCACCAGCCTCCTTTTAAAGTGTCCAGTGGTGTCATTCTTACTTAATCATGACAGATTGATCTCCAGCCATGTCCTCATCAACACCCACACCTGTGTTAATGGAGCAATCACTGAAAAGAGGTTAGCTGGTCCTTTTAAGGCAGGGCTGCAATGATGTTGAAATGTGTTTTGGGGGATAAAGTTCATTTTCTAGCCAAATATTGACTTTGCAAGTAATTGCTGTTAAGCTCATCACTCTTTATAACATTAAAAAATTAAGCCTTAAAAGGACCAGCTAACCTCTTTTCAGTGATTGCTCCATTAACACAGGTGTGGGTGTTGATGAGGACATAACTGGAGATCAATCTGTCATGATTAAGAATGACACCACTGGATACTTTAAAAGGAGGCCAGTGCTTGGCATCATTGTTTCTCTTCTGTTAACCATGGTCATCTCTAAAGAAACACGTGCAGTCATCATTGCAATGCACAAAAATGGCCTTACAGGGAAGAGTATCGCAGCTAGAAAGATTGCACCTCAGTCAACAATCTATCGCATCATCAAGAACTTCAAGGAGAGAGGTTCCATTGTTGCCAAAAAGGCTCCAGGACGCCCAAGAAAGACCAGCAAGCGCCAGGACCGTCTCTTAAAAATGTTTCAGCTGCGGGATCGGGCTACCAGCAGTGCAGAGCTTGCTCAGGAATGGCAGCAGGCAGGTGTGAGTGCATCTGCACGCACTGTGAGGCGGAGACTCTTGGAGCAAGGCCTGGTCTCAAGGAGGGCAGCAAAGAAGCCACTTCTCTCCAGAAAAAACATCATGGACAGACTGATATTCTGCAAAAGGTACAGGCAGTGGACTGCTGAGGACTGGGGTAAAGTTATTTTCTCTGATGAATCCCCTTTTCGATTGTTTGGGACATCGGGAAAACGCCTCATTCGGAGAAGACAAGGTGAGCGCTACCACCAGTCTTGTCTCATGCCAACTGTTAAGCATCCTGAAACCATTCATGTGTGGGGTTGCTTCTCAGCCAAGGGAATCGGCTCTCTCACAGTCTTGCCTAAAAACACAGCCATGAATAAAGAATGGTACCAGAATGTCCTCCAAGAGCAAATTCTCCCAACCCTCCAAGAGCAGTTTGGCGATCAACAATGCCTTTTCCAGCATGATGGAGCACCTTGCCATAAAGCAAAGGTGATAACTAAATGGCTCAGGGAACAAAACATAGAGATTTTGGGTCCATGGCCTGGAAACTCCCCAGATCTTAATCCCATTGAGAACTTGTGGTCAATCATCAAGAGACGGGTGGACAAACAAAAACCTAAAAATTCTGACAAAATGAAAGCATTGATTGTGCAAGAATGGACTGCTATCAGTCAGGATTTGGTCCAGAAGTTGATTGAGAGCATGCCAGGGAGAATTGCAGAGGTCCTGAAGAAGAAGGGTCAACACTGCAAATATTGACTTACTGCATTAACTCATTCTAACTGTTAATATAAGCTTTTGTTACTCATATGTTTGCAATTATTATATTTCTATCTGTGATAAAAACATCTGTCAAACACACATAAAAACCAGAGGGCAGCAGATCATGTGAAAATATAATATTTGTGTCATTCTCAAAACTTTTGGCCATGACGGTAGTGGAGGATAGGATTCAAAAGAAGTGCAGGGCTATAATGAACAATAATACACACCCACTATTCAAGCTGTTCTTGAAGCAGAAGAGCACATTCAGCAGCCGTCTAATCCTTCCAAGGTGCAAGAAGGAGAAATTCAGGAAATAGTTTGTGCCTACTGCTATCGGGATGTATAACAATTCACTAAGGGTGAAAGATGACTACGACCTAGGACTGGCGCACTAATGGAAATGATTAGAGATTTGTGTACCTTTGTTTGTTACGTATTGTGGTTAGTCATGTGCAAATCTGTGTCTAGTAATTACTCTATGTAATGCTGTTTGTAATGGTTTGTTTGTAATGCTGTTTTAACGCTGCTGTGATACCATAATTTCCCTCGGGATCAATAAAGTGTATCGTATCGTATCATAGGCCATAGTCACTATATAATATGATATGCTGGAATATAGTAGCAGAAAGTTTTACCTGGTTCTTGTTCTGTTTTCTTCCCTCCTATAGCATCGGAGGTTTATTGGAGACCTCACAGACAGGCACTTCATAGCGCCAGCAGGTAGATATTTGATGTAGAGAACACTGTTTCAATGCAAGATGTCGGAGTGTTATCCCGGCCGGTAACATCAAGAAAAATATTTGAGGGTCATCCCCTTTCAAAGCATTTTTTAGAATATCATGGGGGCTCAACTGTGGGCATAGAAGTAGCAGGCATATAAATTATTCACAAACATTGGCATAAAGGAGACTTCATTAAACCAATGTCACAAGGGGAAACTGCTGGATATTCAAGTTAGATACCTTGAAAGGAAAAGGCTTGAACAGCGAAATGGAACTATTTGCATTTCAATGATTAACATCTGAATGACATTACCAATTATATTTAAAGCAGCATTTGCAAATAAGGGTGAGTTTCCACGATCAGTAAACGCTGCGTGTTTGGCGCTGTGCGCTGGCGCAGCGCCAAACACGCAGCGTCCAGACGTTACAGCATAGTGGAGGGGATTTCAAGAAATCCCGTCTCCACTATGCGTAACAACACGCAGGTGGCAGACCTGCGTAAACGGACATGCGGCGCGTCTTTTTAGACCGCAGCATGTCCTCGCGTGTTGCGGCGACGGTGCGTCGCCGCAACAGAATTTAACACAGGGCTATGTAGCCCTGCGTTCTTTCCGGAGGTGTTCCGGAGGTGTCCCGAACAC